>CM028686.1:11387472-12587472 GCA_016760335.1 Gastrodia elata
ATATACTAAGTACATACAATAAATATGTGTGTATATTAAGTACACCCACTCTGTGTATGTACATATATGGTTATCTATGTGTGGGTATATTAGTAGGTGTATGTGTATATGGTGGGTATGTGTTTTAACTTAATATACCCATATAATACATATGCCCATTTTATATTTGTAAGTATATATATATATATATATATATATATATATATATATATATATATATTATGTGTGTATGTGTGTGTGTGTGTGTGTGGTGTGTGTGTGTGTGGTGTGTGTGTGTGTGTGTGTGTGTGTGTATGATATGTATGTACATTAATTAATATAATATATAGACTTCCTATAAAAAGTATGTACATTCACACACAATATGGATGTAAGCATACAAAATAAAGTTTAGTATGTGTCAGTATATAACATATTATAACATATAATATAATATAGAAATATATACTCTATATGTATACACACACAAATATAAATATGTATTGTTTATGCACTCTAAGTATGCATACATTCATTAATATACTTGTGCCTATGGGTGTATATATGAGTGTGTATTATATGTGTACCTATATATACACACATAATGTATATAATTGCACATTGTATATACACACTCATATTTGGGTGTTTGTGTGTGTGTGTGTGTATCATACACCCAATGTTAGTGTGTGTGTGTTTGAGTGTGTATATTGTCTTTGTGTGTGTGTGTGTGTGAGTATAATGTATACTCATGTAAGCACATTAGTATGTGTGTGTGATATACATGTATATGGGTGAATACTATATAATCACACACTTATAGTATACACACACACACCCATAAACTTGCATACACCTATATAGACACACATATACATATAAACTCACACACACAGTGATGGAGTATACATGTGTATACTATGTACTTGTAGCATATATAGATCACCCTCAATTGTTGTACTAATAATGTGAGTGTGTATGTATAATATATGTGTATACCCATTGTGTGTGTATCTATATTTATAAACACATACACACCCACTAAATATAAATATAGTCTGTATATGTAGATGTATATAGGTATCAATGTGGGTGCAAACTATCTATATATAGCAAATTAATGTGCATAAACACATACTGTGTGGGTGTTTTATTGTGTGTATGTATGTATATGATAGGTTTGTACTATTTCAAGATTTAACACATGGGTGGATGTGTGTATATATATATATAAGCTAATTACACACACACCTTATATTTACAAACATACACCCACAATACATTATCTATGTATACTTCTCAATATATAGACATAGGTAATGTAAGTGCAAATTTATAAGTATATACACCCATATATATATATATATATATATATATATATACACTTACTTACATACCAATGTGTGTACCTATATATACATACACACACACACAATTTATGGGAGTACACAGATATAATGTATGTGTGTATGTGTGTATTTATATAGTGTATGTATGTATTATATGGGTTTACCTTATGAATACACCCATATATAAGAGTGGGCATTATATCAGTGGGTGTATATATTATGTGGGTGATTAGACTTATGTGTGTATATATATCAGCATACATATAATGCATGTGATACATATATACTAAGAGAGTAGACTAATAATGTTCTTATTGTATATGGGTGTATATAATAAACATATTAGCTTGTATAAATTATTGTATATGTATATGGGTGGGTATGTACACACCCATATCTGTATATCATTATTTATAATATTACACTAGGTTTCCATGTGTATATTTGTGGGAACATATGTGGGTGTGTACTGATACTATTAATGTGTGTGTGTGTATATGTCTATATCTATATATATATATATAAATATATATATATGTACACACGTGTACACAGTATATATATATACACCCACAGATTGTATACCTTATACTAAGATGCATATAACTCATATATCATTGTGTATATCATTATATATATACACGTACACCCATATAAATGTATGGCTCACACCAACTTACACCAAGATACTATATAAATACTTTATGAATATATGTCTATACAGTAAGAAATGTGTGTGTGAGTGTATACATATATCTATGTATCTATATTATAGTTTGTGTGTGTGTGAGTATATACTATTGATATGGGTGTATATGTGTGCATATATATAATATAGTATTTGTGAGTTAATACCTATTTACACACCCACATATATACTATCAACTATGAAGGTGTATGTATTCTGTATACATTAATACATACTCTATATTTTTTATATACACACATATACACCCGCATAAATAAATAGTATATACTCACACGTACTAACATCTAAAATGTATCATATATCTATTATGTAGTATGGTTGCACCTATTTGTGTATATATAGTGGGTGATATATGAGTATATATGTGAACATATATAGGTATACACACACATAATAACTATGTGTGATTGACATGGTTTTCTAAGATAATATGATTAATAGATTCAGAATCATTGCAATGATGGAGTTTGGAGGCTAAATAGTAGTCAATACATTGCATAATGGTGTCAACACTAATAAGTTATTAATGAGCCTCCAAAGATAAATGCTAATGATATTGGGAATGCAATTGTGCCAGATCCATGAGGGAAGGAAGGAAAAGCATGTGATCAGTAACAATTCCATAAATTAGATTACTTGATACTTGCCATGTCACACTACACATAATTAGCTTTTTCAACATTTGTGAGTACAAGGAGATGAGTAACAATTTTGTTAGCAAGATCAATTGGGAAAATAGTCTTGAAAAGATGGGTTTTCTAACCATTAGAAGGAGAATAGAAATCTTCTAAGTTAGCTTAGGTTGAATATTCTTGACATGTAGGTTGTTACCAATAACACTTAAGGGATTCCAATAATGTAAACCAAAAGAAGAAAAAGGGTCTAGATCATCCCAAGTTAGGGTTTCTTCAAAAGAGTTATGTGATTTGACATTCTATGCCAAGTATGAGAATCAAAAATTTTAATATGAGTTTAAGTAGGATAGGTAGTGGCACAGTACTTTTCATTGAGAATATTAATTCAAATAGAGTTGAGAGTATGAAAATTTCAGTAAGGCTTATAGAAGTAAGCTTTATGGAGCAAGTCAAGAATCTCAAGCCATGAACAGCACATTTAATAGGAAATGTTATATGATCCAAAGAGCACTGGATAGTTTTGGAGCCATTAATGTGATGCCAAAGTGTTGGGGAAGAAACTTCAAGCTAATAAAGTGGAATGGTAACATATTTTTGAAGTATCATCCTTCTACATTAGAAAGGTATTTGTGTTCCCACCCACAAAGCCTCTTAAAGATAGAATCAAGGAGCTCTTTATCGATACTATTTTGATTATGTTTAGAGAAAATGGGGATCCCAAGATAAGTAAAATGGAGTTTACTTAACTTAAGGTTAAGGATATTAGATATATAATTGATATTCCATCTAGGAACATTATTTTTAAAAAAGAAAAAGGTTTTGCTTATCTTGGCATGAAAGTACTTGAGCTTTGTGACATTATTTATAATACCATTAGAAAAGATGATAAAGATCATCAACACAATAAAGATGAGAAACCAATACTTTACCTGAAACTTTATAATGAATGGCAGATTCCTTAAGAACACTAGGTTAATGTTGTAGGACCAATATTTTAAGCAAATGATAAACAAAATGGGAGAGAGAGGGTCACCTTGTCTATGGCCTCTTTTAGATTTGAAAAAACCATAAGGATTACATTAAAATGAATATAAAACTATATATTTTAAATGAGTTCCTAATTATGGTAATGAAGCTACCATTAAATGCATATATTCTTATGCATATTAATGAGGAAATTACAATCTAATTTGGATCAAAGGCTTTCTTAAGATCAAGCTTAATAAAATTGTGACCACAACATTTGTTTAAGGCTATGATAGGGTTCTTGTGGCAAGAATATTATCTTGAATTTTACGACTAGGAATAAACTAGATTAATTAGGCAGATGAGGATAGGGAGCAACCTTGGAAGCTTAGAAGCCTGAATCTTAGAAATAATTTTATTAATTGTATACAAAGGCCAATATTTCTGAAGTTAGACCACTAGAGAGATTTATCCTTCTTAGGAATGAGGGAAATCATAGTGTGAGTAAGAAAATTAGGTAAGGGGACATTATAGAAGTATCCCTTAGACAATTACAACATTAGCTATAAATGATATACTAAAACTACAAAACAATTCACCTAGAATATTATTATTAGAGCCAGAGCAAGTAATGGTTAATAAATTATTAGCCACATCCTATATCTCTTCCTTAGATGGCACAAAATTAAGCATATAGTTTTTTTCTTCCATGATTGAGAACCCTTAAATTCAAGAATAGGACCATTAGACGACCTGCAGTAAAAATCCTCTTTAAATTATTAATAGCTAATTCTTGCATATCGCAATGCTACAAAGTTTAGAACTAAAAGGAGTAATAATTTCAATGATATTGATAGTGTGCCTCCTTTATTAACCTAATTAAGATAATAAGCTATGTTTCTCTCACCAGCTATTTTTGAGTTTAAACTACACTTTTGCTTCAGAAAGTCTCAACATCATTATATTTTCAATTGAGTTACCATAACTTTGTTAACCACAATTTTATTAACATTTATGGGGTGAGAATCAAACATAATCTTAAAGAGATGACTAAATTCTTATTATTTTCAAGATATTAAAAAATATTAGCCATAGAATTTTGTTCCACAAATTAAGGGCCTATCCCAGCTTTTTAAACTTTTCAACTAACTGAATAAGCCAAGAAGAACCTTAGTGAGCATTCCAAGCCAAGTTTCAATCTATGAGCTTTCATCTTCAATTGAGCCTAAAGAGAATGATTCTAAATGACTTCAAATAAGTGTTCAACGAAACTCTAGAAGAAAGGATAAGTGGTTTATGGTCATAAGTTGTTGAGTTTTACAAGATAATATTTTGTAATCTGAGATGAATTACACCAATATTAATAATGAAAAAATGGATCAAGATGAGCAAATTTTCTACCTATAAAACCAAGTGAAAGGAGCCCCAATGTATTTGAAATTGATCACTTTGAGAAATGATATTAGCTTTCCAATAGTTAGAGACCAAAAAACCCAAATACTATTTTAATTTGAAGCAATTTCTCTATCAAGCTTAGTAGATCTACTTAAGGCAACAATGGAATCAACATTAATTTTAGGTTCAAAAATAGCAGCAATGTTGATCTTATTTTCTCTAATGATATGTTTGAATCTATTATTTAAAGAGACTTTACCCATGCTTCTAATATTCCAACAAAGATATTCATAAATAATCAATAGATGATCCCTCTGGGAGCATCTAGCTATTAGAGTTGGGTAAATCAAAATCCATATCTATTGATATTAACAAATTGAATTTTTTTTTAGATAAGAAAACCTCCTTCCCTTTATTATTGGCAGGGTTGTTTAAGAAAAACATTTGTAGGGACTTTTTGGTTTCCTAAAAGCATTTATCTTAAATTTTTTATATTTTTAGACAAATTTGTGTAAGGCTTGGAGAATAACTGAAAAGATTAAATACTTTTAGGAATTAGGAGAATCATCCAAAACCATATCTTTTAAGTATTTGTCAATTTTAAAAAGAATTGAATAATATCCAATTCCTTATGGCTGAAGTCAAAATTGTTGTTCTCATCAAAATGAAAAGATAATTCAATGACTTAGCATAAGAAATAGGATTATTATTAGCATTTTTTGTTAAGCTCCTTTCGCACATATCAACTTTGATATTGTTTTCAGGAATGAAATATTTCAGAATCTTAACATCGACATTAATATAACCCTTACCAAAGATCTCAAAATAATTAACTTTGGATTAATATATGCATCATCAAAAGTTATGATTTCAGCATGAATAACCAACTCAATAGTATCACCATTATCATTATTGTAGGTAGTTATGACAGATTCAGAAGATTAAAAAAAAACAATTTCAATAATTTTATACAGACAATTTCAACATGTTCAACAAAAATTATTTCAATAGTTTTGGCATAAATAACCGTATAAACCATTTCATCTTTTCTGCATCCATTTTAGAAAAGCCAGATTCAACTTCTTCCATAAGAACAGGTTCATAAGTTTCAACAAAAATAATAGTATCAATCTTATCAGCTGTAACAACCCTAATATTATTACCCATTATTGTGAAGTTTAATTAGCTTAAAATCATCACTATAAGACTCCTATTGACATTATGAGCCAACCCAAAAATTTTGGTGTGATTTGTAGATTGTTCAATTTTGACGATTATTTTGAGCAATTTAAAATAGTGTGAAAATTAAGAAAGTTAAATTGATCTCCGATCTAAAATCTGACTTCATTTTTGAGTTCCTCAACCCCAAATTAAATAAGGGTGACTTTTTTGCATTTTTTGGAGATCATTGATAGCTCAATTTTAATTAATAAAAAGGTTTTAATTAATTAATTCAGCAGTATTTATATAACGACCCCAATATTAGATAGGAACTCAATCCAATACTAGTGCATTACCATAGGTCTTAACATTGGATCAGATGAAACTAATTTGATATTACGAGTTGTGTTGGCCAAGTATCTTTGTGAGGGCGTTAAGTTTAGAAAATTGAAATGGAAATATAGGAAAGATATGAAATAAATGCAAGTAGAATTAGAAAACAGACAATCCACTTATCCAATCCAAGCAAGTAATGTAAGTAAACTCATCACAAAAAGGAGTAAGGCCATTACAGTAAATTTTATAATTATAAGCCTTTAGAAATGAAGGAGTAATGAAAATAATGTCACTCTCTCTCACATAGGAAGTAAAGTAAATGGAATGCAGAAGCAGTAATTAAAAATATTGAAGTGCTAGGTCCATCTCTACTTGCTTGATCTTTCTCCTGATCTATCATATTTTTGGTATTTAAAAATATGATAATACAAAGCTAAGAAAATAAAAAGGTAGTTAGATAAATAGTCTAAGAACATTTTAAAATTGGTTAATTATTTATTGAAGTTTAATTGGATATTACAAACTAATTTACAATTTGAGAACTACAGCGGAGCATTTAAAATCAATCAAGTAGTAAAAATAAATGAATTATAACTTTAAAGAAGAATAGTTGAAAGGAAAGAGGAGTAAGAAAACTCACAAGTAATAATCACTATAGCCTATAACCAAAAATGGTAAGGGAAAAGCATCTTAAATAAGGCTAAAATCTACTAATGTTCATTTGAAAATAAATGAAATGGAAACATGTATATGTCCAATGGAAATTATGCTAAGCAAAGTAAAGAAAAGTAGTCAAGTATATAAATGAAACTAAAGCAACATACACTGCATTCTATAGTGAAATGTAAGTAAGTAAAGCATAATATTGAAAATAGAAAGAGCAAATCATAGTAAGTAAAGGAAGAATCTTAATCTCATGGGCTAAGAAGACAGCCTAAGACTATGGAAAGTAAATCTAGCTTAAAAGCTATGATGAGATATCACAATTAATAAGATAGTAAAAGACTCATATTTTATATATTGAAGCTATTTAAGGAAAGACTCATTATGCGACCACTATAGAATGAAACGAGGAGTTAAGTATATCTGCCTAACTAGTAAAGGGAAATAAGGTCTCATAGAAATACAAACACTCACATTCACCATCCTAGAATGTGAGGTTCCTTATATCCCTTATTAAGCTTACCATTGGCTATCCCCATAGTAACACCCCTTTAGTTTTATGAAAGTTTTATTTATGCAATATATCTTATATTTATATTCAAAGGAATAGGCTCAAAGCTAAGAAAGCATTCAAGCAATTCAAATAATTGTAAACTATATGATATCCAAAATCATCTAAATTTAAAAATCTACTTAATAATTTGAGCTAATTGAGCTCCCAATTGACTTATAGATATTGATCTCTAAGTCAATTGTAAGTAATAGTAGAAGTGAAAGAGTTTTGGAAATAGTAGTTTTACTTAGTTTATGAATGAGAAAATAATTTATATGTATATTCATACAAATGAAACTTTTCCTATGCTAGGCCTAAACCAAATCAAATTATATAGATTAATGATTAAAGTTTAGGAAACTAGTATGGAAGAGTAAACCTAATCGCTTACTAAACTAATTGAAGTGGAGGTTAGTTTACAATCTACTAACTTCATCTAATTAGCTTACAAAAGTATTAACATTTTCAACCAAAACATTCACTAACCTAGTTTGGATCAATTGGTTAGAACTGTCTAAGTATATTAGAGAGAATAAACTACTAACTACAAGTACTAGTTTACTCTAGGTTGTAGGTTAAATGAAATCTATAGGATGTCTTAAGCATATTTGGAAGCTAAAGTATTTTTAATTAATCAATAAAAAGATTTAATAGAAGATTAAAGCTAAGGAAGATATGTACTAAATTCCAATCAATTTGTTCGACACTAGTCTTATTAATTTACTAAGGGAAAGGAGGTATGCTACTAGCATACAAATTCTAAACTTATTAAAGGGTCTATGGTAAGATCTAGAAGTTAAGGAACTATCTCTAAGTTTAAATCAAATTATAGGATGCTAGTTTCAATAAAAGTATATATGACAAGAAGGCATGCAATTAAGAATCTACAGTCTTGGAATTTGGAATAGGTTAGCAAAGATTGTGGAAATAAATCATTCAGCTAGGTTCCTAAATTCCATTTGAGGTATTCTATGAAGGAATATTAAATAAATAAAATGTGCTATGAACTAATCCAAATAGATTCATAACATTGAAATTATATAAGTGTTAATGTTATCAATACTAATTGGAATTGATATCTAGCTCAAAAGATAAAAAGGAAATCATGATTTCAATTCAATCCTATAGCAATTCTATTAAGGATGAATACTAAATCAATTAAATGCTAAGCATTCCAATTATCAAACTTATTGAAATTTAAGTCTCAAACATACTAATGAAATTATATGTGAAGTAAGTAAAGTGAGACATGTTTGTTGTCCTAAGGTTTTAAATCACCTAAAACATGCATTATATAAAATTAGGAAAATGCAAAGTTACACTAATTATGAAGCCAAGTACGTAAATCATCCAAATGAAAATATGAAGTATATTTGAAGTCCTTGTAGCATAAGAAGAAGAATGACACTAAGTAGGTCAAAATTTGACAACTTTGGGAAATTAGGGTTTGGAGGACTCCAAATTAGGATTAAAAAGTCATTAAGAAATTAAGGGTTCAAAACCTAAATCTTATTTAACATTATTTTCCTACACAATTTTGTGATTGAAATGGACTATTTAAATATAAAATTTGAATATCAATTGACTATATTATGTCACATACAAAGTTTAGGATTTAATTACAATTTATTAATTATCCTAAAGAATGATTTATAAAAGTTATCAGCAAAATAGAAACTTAAGGACTTATTATTATTCTATGCATTCTTATGATCGAAATAGTATATAATATTGTGTATTTTGGTCATGTTTTTTTATAAGTTATGAGTTAATGATATTTTTATTTAAAATTTGTATTATGATTAAATAAATTAATCCATTTATGAAAATTAATAGTGGCACCAAAAATTGTCGCCGGTAAAACCATGACACTGAAATTGGAACTACGGCTGTTATCACCAATTTCGGCGTTGACAGTGGGGCCTGCCCCATGTAATTATACACCAAAACAAGACTAATGTGTTTAATGGCCCCGTCAGGTCGGCAGTATCCAAAGAGTCTAGCATATTAGGGCTTCAAAGAGTCTAGCATATTGAATATGCTAGGTACTATGTCGCGCGGTCAAGAGCTGACCCGCCTGATACTGTGTGCTTTCTTTATCGAAGAGCCACCCACTTGGCGCAAATTAGTGCTTCAGCATTTCTTCGATTTCTTGGCACTCAGATGAAATTAAATGACACTTAGTAGTTAGATGGAAAGATGTTAATAAATATTACATATAGAGATACAAAGCCCTAATCCAAAATACTTCTATCGACTTGATTTAAATTGGTGGTCCTCAGGAACACATAAGCATATGCAATCAGTTCCAGATAGTCAAGTGCCATGGATCATCCCATTGAAGTGGATTAGGATGTCGTGGGAGCCATCGAGAGTGAGATCACACCCTTGTAATGCTCATCATGGAACATTTTTGAGCATTTAAGGGTTTAGAAATCCAAATCAAAATCTAAAGCACCAATCAATTAAATTTAATCTAACAGCAATCGCAGAACAAAGTAATTAATATTTACATTAAATAGGATTGATTAAGGGAGTTTCATACCTGATCACTGATATAAGGAAACTCCGACATTCCAGATGATGAGCTCAAGCAACAGTCATTTCTTCCACAGCTTCTAGCTTCCGCAAAAGCTTTAGGTGAGTGCAAAGGCCGAATAGAGAATGATGAATGCTTAATTGAGATTGGGGAGAGCTAGATGTGCATTCATACCTCCACTCCCCTTGAGCCTCTAGAGAATTTGTGAATGGCCAGGATAGGGATGTATAGGGAAACTGTCGTGGCCATCGGATCATTCTCAAGATCCTACGGTTTGATCTTGATTTCAGGATCGTGCCATCGCTTTAAATAATTTAATGATCTGACGATCCATATGATTCAAGAATGTTATTCTGTATTATGTCCCTAATAACAAATTTATGTTTTAATGAAAAAGGAGCCATTGGAAATTATTTATTATATATATTGTTTAATTTAAAATATATTATTTATTTAATTAAATTAAACACATTTGATTTACTCATAATTTTTTGAGTATTTTAATATTATTAAATTAATCGGGAAAAATTTGACGACTTCCAAACACTTTTAAAACACCATCCATAGCTAATTTGGGGGTGATGAGTCCAATAGCGGACTCCATTTTTTATTCCGAGGTCTAAATAACAGAGGCATTCTCAAAATTATTGGGAAATTCAGGAAATTGTGGAAAGTTTTGATGATCTTTAAATTGTATGAAACTTTAGGTGTAGACTCTTAAACACTATTATAAGAGTATTAGAAAAGGAATTTAAGTTGATTTAGCAATTAATTAAAGGATAACGACACTTGGGTCATTAAAATTTAACCATCTGTTGTGTGGAACTACTGCAGTAGGGCAGAACGCAAAACTGCTAGATTAGACAATCGGAGTCATTCCGCATTCTTGCGGCCAAACTTAGAAGGTTGTAATCATCGAGGCTACATCTAGTCATTAGATTAGACTCTCAATCTAATGACCAGATATTTGCCTTGGTTAATTAAGCTGCTAGATAAATTCTCATGCGTTTGATTTTGATAATATGGCTGGATTCGCCTAGGTTACTATTCTATTGTACCTCATCTTGGGCAACAATTGTGCATCGCAGATGAAGGACTATGGCCATCCTTGCTTTGTAGTCCACTTCCTCCCTCTCCTTCTTAACCTCATGATTGCCTTCCTCTACCTCTTGCTAATCATTTGAGCACATGAAGGAGCTATGGGATTGCTTATAGAGGCTTAATTTGAGTGAAGAAGGAGAGCGGTCAAAGAGATAAGGTACACAATTCTAACCCATAATACTTCACTAATCTGTTCATATTGAATTTCATTATGTTATTGCATCAAGTGTAGTATTGATTGGAATCATTTAGGAGCCTCAATTAAGTCAAGCTAGCTCGAATGAGCTCAAACCAGCACAGTGGTGCACAGTGTTCGAGCTCCTCCAAGAGCTCAAACACTTTTGCTTTGCTTCTTAATGAGCCACATATCTATAGACATATGCATATTTAAAATGAATGATTATCAAAAACTAGTCGTTACTCTAGTATATTTTATTACTATTACAACTTATAAATGGTCATATTACAAAAAAATGGAAATTCAAGAAAATGGAGAATTCTACGCATTGCAGTAGATACCAGATCAAAAGCTAGGCACTACTGTGCACTACAGCGCAATCAAATTTGAAAGGCCGTGCTATTGTGCATTGCAGCAAAATATAACTTTGAAAGTCTAGCGCTCCAGTGTGTTGCAGTGCATTCTGGCACTACAACGCGCCGTAGCGCCCTCCTGCCCGAGAGCACAGCGCTATCGCACACCGTAGCATGACTCATCCCAAAAGCTCTATGATAGACTTTTTGTTCTAAGACAGTGTTTGCATCTTCGGTCACATGCAAGTGCACGTGGTCTAAAGCAATAATGGAATGTTAGTTCTAATATTTATCGTCCACAGGGAATGGAGTGTTTTGTTACTAAAGAATATTTACTTTTAATAATGTTTAGACGAATGATATTTTGAGGTTTTGTTGGCTCCTAATTAACAGTTCAGAATTCTTATTTTGAAAATATTAGTTTGAGAAGAAGAGAGAGTTGGGTTTTATCTTATAATATGATATGGGATTGGTGTAAGTACTTATATTTATTAACTTTTAATGAGACTATTCACATGCAAATTATAATCAAGTGCCAATATCATTCCTTAGAGTGTCCTCTATTTAGACTATGTCACGCCTAGTGCTAAAGATGAACTCAAGAAGGTTCTATCTCGGCAAATAGACCCTTATGTGATTGATATTAGTTAAATTTGATTTCTTTTGTCTAATTCATCAAATTCATAATTTTAATTACAGCGAGCACATAAAATTAATTCCACTCAATTAGCATCACGTGTTTCCCTCGTAGTTTAGCAAAGGAAGTGAATTACTCGGCTAAGTGGATTATGTCACATTCATCCACAAGCATGCAATTCTTCCTCTTCCTCCTTTAACTTATGATGAGCTACGTAGCATAATTAGTGGCTCTTGGCTCACATGCATCAACCTCTCAACTGAGCTAAAAGAGCAGTGTTATTAGGCTCAAGAGCTTGTCACTGGGCTCAAAGCACTAATGCATATTTTCTAAGCTTTATGCCAATTGGTGAGCTATAGAGCTTTAAGAGAGTTAAGTTACCAAGTTCAACTCATCATATCAAACTTAAGATATTTACACCAAGAATCCTCGCACAACAAATATATATTTGTGGGGAGAACCTTTATGAGCATTTCCCTAAACTTAATATGGTTAGTTAGCTTGGCATTTTCCTCATTAAAAATCATTTAACTTAAGTAAAGACATTCATTCTCATAGCATGCATAGTAATAAGATTTATATATAAACTAAGAAAATGATGAAGACTTTATTCATTGAGAAATTTAGTATAAACAACTTTTTATCCCATAATCTATTAAATGACTTATCCCAACCCTCCCCAAGGAGGGCTTAGCTTTCCATCACAAATAAAATGCAAAAAATATTATACAATGAAATGAGCCCTTGCATGGTTTTTATAGCAAGGAATACAGATGGGATTAAGGAATAGGAACAATATTTTGCATTCTCCTTATTTTTTGCTTTGCTCTCCAACTCACATTCCTTCTTAATCCTCGTGTTTTCTTTCATGCTTCTCTTTGGTGGTCACCTTCTCCTTCCTTGGGTAGGGCTCTCCTTTCTCTCTTGCAACAACTTTTGAATTTGGAAATTAGGAATGTTAAAGAGAGGACCCTTTCCAAGACTTTTTCCTTTACTGTTATAGATTCAGTCTCCACCCTTTTGAAATAAATTCTATGCAACCTTTCAATTCTTTTTTCTTTAATGGCTTGAGCATAAATATTTTTGTTATCCCTCTTGAAAATGAAAAGATTAAATGCAATTGGAGTTAAGGCAATTGTGGGAAGACCAAGGATTTGAATTTTTGACCTTCCCTATAAATAATTGAGTGCTTGTTCATGGCTGGAATTTCGATGGGCGCTACAGTGCGTTGCAACGCGCTTGGGCGTGCTACAATGGTTTTCTTTAAAATCTTTGTTTAGTTAATGCACACTGCGATGCGTGGTTGTGCCAAGATCTCTGTTTGATGAACACTGCTGTGCACGGTGGCACCATGCTCTCAGGTTTGTGTCTGCTGTGGTGCGCGGTAGCACCGTGCTCATGGGTTTGTGTCTGATGTGTCTTCCGGTAGCGCCAAGCTCTCTATTTGAGAACTGCTACAGTGCACGATAGCAGATCATTTTTGATTTTTCCAAGTGAACTTCCACTGCGGCGCACGGTAGCGCTGAGCTCTCAGCTTTGTGCTCGCTGCGGTAGCACAATTTGTTAAGTAAGTTATCAAGACAAAAAAATTTCACAAGTGAATATATCATTGAGTCCATAGCATTAAAGATTTTAGAAAAATGTTTATAATGTAAGCAGTTTATTTTTTCACAATATTATGGGGGCAATAAAATTCCAAGATTCATTCAAGTAAAATCAAAAAGTACAAAAATTAATATTAAAGAAAAATAACAACAAGAAAAACAAACAATAAAAATGACTACAACATGTTCACTCATCTTTCTCTTCATCTTCATAGTCCTCCTCTTCTTTGTACTCATCATCCTCTGGCCATTCAGTTTTCAGAATCAGATCACTAGAAAGACAGCATCGCCTGTTCCCACCATTTAAACTCCAATTTGAGAGCATAGTTCTCAGAGCTGCATCAAAGTCGGTTTGGAATTGGCGCAGTCACGATAGTTCAACTTTGGAAAACCTCATGTCCACTGCCTTGGACTTCCCCATCAGTACTTAATATGCATGCATACAATCTATTTCTTTTTGCTGTTATTTAAATGATGCAGCTGAGCCAGAGGAAGCATAAGCTTCTCCTTCCTCCGCTTTCTCTTCTTAGTCCTCTTACCCTATTGAAAATGGGAATTTAAGTTATTGCAGGTATGAGGAACATGGGGGGGGGAATAGCAACATCATCGGATGATACCTTGACCCCTTGGGCAAGGCATATCTCTGAAATAAGTGACTCAAAAGCAAGTGCAACACAAGATATGGTCAAGACATTCAAGAGCTACTCAATAATTATCCTAGAGATATGGATATCTCCAAGTCGTTCAATGGCACATATGAGCAGCACCTGTGCCCTTGTCACCTCACTTAAATGCCCAGATGGCATTTTGATGTTGGAGATAAGAATGTGCTATGCATTGAAAGTGTCCCTAAGAAGGGCTCGTGGAATGTTGGCCAAGTTCCCTCTCCAGCCTGTGTCATTGTGGGTGAGGGCACCCGCAATTTCTGCTGGATCAAATTCAGAATTTAGCAGGGTCATGTACGAACACTCTTGTACTGCCCTGAGCTCATAGAACTGCTCGATCTACTCAAACCCGAACATCACCCGCCTTCCCTCGCACAAAAATCTTATGCCCACTCGTGTTGATCATGTTAGCGTAAACTTTATGTACTAAATATGGGTATGAGTCAGTTTGTATGAAAACCAACTTGTGCCACCCCCGGTCTTGAACATTTCCAAAAAAACTAAATAGGGGAGTTTGAATCCCCTCTCCGATATGAGCTTCCTTCATGATGGTACTTACACAAATCTCTGTTCAGCCTTCACCGAAGAGAAACGCTTCTGTTGAATATGCCCCCATAAGTGTAGGTGGTCGCTACCTTGCTCGCCATACTTTTCTTTTGTGAATCCATTATTTTGAGGGAGAGGTTTTTGAAAATTTTTTTTTTTTTTAGAGTAATATGCCAGAATAGATTCAAACACAAGTAGCGTGAAAAATGTCCCCTCCATACTCTAGTATTTATAGATATAATTCTAAAAAAGTTTTGCTCTTAAAATCATTCAAATCACAACTAAGGTTGGTTAAAGTTTAATTTAATGTCATTCCTTACATGTGGATTCAATTTAGCTTTTTGTGATGTGGGAAAAGCATCTTTCCAGCACTTTTGCTCAGTTTTATGGTCCCAAGGTGCTTTGTAGCATCTTTGATTGCTTGGAAATTTCTCAAGCAGTTAATAGCTATTCTAGTAGTGCATCATGCACGGAAACACGCTATGGCGTGCTATATCACCAAGTGTTATGGAAAATTTGCTTAAGTGCCAAATTCTGCTACAACACACTATAGCAGCGAAATCTGTTGTAGCATCTGCTAAAGAAGTTTTTCCCAAAAAAAAATTTAACCGTTATTTCCAGAATTCTTAGTTAAAGATCAAGTTGTTGTTTTTTTTTTTTTTTAGACTAACATTTCCTAAACTAAGAAAAGAAATAATCATATTGGTTGCCTCCCAATAGCGCTTGGTTTATTGTCATCAGCCCGACCACTTTAGGAATTTAAAGGTTTTATTTATTTGGGAGTTTCTTTCTCCAAATTTTTAAAGTGCACGAGTGAGCACTAGCACATGTTGTGCTCAAACTCTTGATTTTACTAGTCATTTTCTCCCATATCCTTTCTTCAGAAATGGGCAAAGAGGTTTTCTTCTTCTTCCTCTTTCCCCTTATAGTTTTCTTTTTCCTTTCTATTTTCTCCTTGGCCTCTCCTCTAGATGAGGTACTTTGGCTAAATTCTTATTTTTATCAATTAATTTTAGATTTTATAGATCAATTTTATCAAGTTTAGGCTCTCTCCCCACTTTTCTCCGCCACTTCAATTCCATATTTTTTAGTTTATATAGGGTGGGTTTTAAGTTGATTTCCTCTATTTTTCCATGCACTATAATACTCATTGCCCCCCTAACAACATATATGATATCCTTAGTGTTGGCCAGGAAGGGTGGTCCAAATGTGATAGTAGAATTTTAATTCCATCTATCCCATTCACAAATAATAAAGTCAATAGGGATGACAAAACTTCTTAAGCCAACAGCTACATTCTTTATAACTCCTAGTGCGGTTAACGAATCCAGATTTACAAATTCTAAAATTATTGTGGTGCTTTCCATCCCTGCTATCCACAAGTGTTCATAGATATGATAAGGCATAAGATTGACTCAAGCTCCAAGATCACATAAGGGATCTAGAAGAACTTGCCCCGTATTATGCACGGGATGTATAGTTTTCCCGGGTCCTCACACTTTATCGCAATCAACTCCTCCTTCTTAGATTTACTAGATCCTATTTTAACTTCTAAATTTTCTAGATTCATTTCACAATTATTATCAAGGCAGTCACCCTCTATCAAATCAGAGTGAATGATGCTAATTATCTCCCTTGGATTCACCTCCGTTGAACTAGGTAAGGCTCCTTACAGATGTGTGGATAGTTGTTGGGATATCTAGCCTAATTAAACTTCAAATTTATTACAGGATGCCTCAATCCATGGGGATTGAGGCATCATGGAAAGTTATTATCATCTCAGTCCTCTACATGAATTGAGTAGTTTCTGCCTTGAAGGCATTGAAAGCTCCTTCAAGGTTTAAATTTTGGGTTCAAAGATTATTTTCATAGTTGTACCCTTATTTGATTGTTGAATTTTTCTTGTTAAAATTACCATTATTATTATTGTTACTCTGTGGAAAATTTGGATGAATTCTCCATCTAGGATTATAAGTGGTTGAGTATGTGTTATTCATCATGTTATTTGGATTGGCATTATTATTTCTTAAGAAGTTGACTTGTTCGGTGTTAGAAGGTGCAAAGGGATTATTTAAATTGTAGCTTTTGCTAGCGTGTTTTCCCCCACACAAGTCATAGTAAACCTCTTGTACACTATTTATATTCATGTTGCTTATTTTATCGTAAAGGGCATTAATTTCAATTTGAAGGGCCAAAATCTGATTTGCCTCATTAATTTGATTCACTTCTCTTTTATTAGGATTAAGCCTCTAAGTAGGCCATTGATAAGCATTATTTGCCATTTTTTCTAACAGATCGTAAGCTTCCTCATGGATCTTACTATTTAGTGACCCTCCAGCAGCTACATCGATTAGGGTCCTCGTGGGTGCGTTCAATCCATTATAGAATGTTTAAACATGAATCCATTGCCTTATGCACTCTTTAAGTCTTTACCAACTATCATATAAAGTTTCTCCCTCAAATTGGTTAAAATTAGTTATATCAATTCTTAACTGAGCTATTTTCGCAGATGGGAAGTATTTGACTAGGAATTTCCTAGCAAAGTCATCCCACATGCAAATTGAATCACCGGGTAAAGAACTAAGCCATCTCTTGGCTCTAACTCTTAATGAAAGGATAATATCCTAAGTCTAACGGCATATCTCCAAAAAATTGGAGATATGGGAATTAGGGTCCTCAGTGGATAACCCTCGAATTAGCTATTTTAAACCATATTCAGAGTTGAGGGTTTTATTTAAAAGTTGTTTGCTTTGATATTTGGTCTTACAGTGGCATGCTGGATACCTCTATCAGTAGGAAGTGCATAGTCTCTTAAAGCCCTTCATCGTTGTTATCCAAAAGAATTTGCTTCTATGTTATCCATTTCATCTTGACTTTTGGTTATCAAGTTTTGTTTTCTTCTCACCCTTAGATATGTGCGCTCAATTTCTGGGTCAAATAGTATGTTCAATATTTCTCTCCTACTCATGAAATTCATAAACTTAGCTAGAATGAACAATTACAGCATTCAGTTTCTATAATTCATAAAGTAAAATAAAAAACAAACTAAATTAACAAAATTAAAGGTAGCAATTAACAAAAAATATAATTAAAAAAAACAAAAATTATATGCAGAACAAAGATAATTCTAAATCAAAATTGACTCGTAAATTTTCTTTAATGCAAAATAGATCACCATTTCTCGACAATGGCGCCAAAAACTAGACAGATATTTTGTTCACATTTGCGCTTGCACGTAAGTGTATGTGGTTCAAATTAATAATAGAATGTAAGTTCCAAGATTTACCGTCCACAGGGAATGGAGTGTTTTGTTACTAGGTATATTTACTTTTAATAATGTTTAGACAACTGATATTTTATAGTTTTGTTGGCTACTAATTTACATTTCAAAGTTCTTATTTCAAAAATATTAGTTTGAGAGGAAGGGAGAGTTGGGTTTTATCAAGTAATTTGTTGTGAGATTAGTGCAAGCACTTGCATTTATCAACTTTTAATAAGACTGTTCACATGCAAATTATAATCAACTACCAATAGCATTCCTTAGATTGTCCTCTAATTCTGACTATGTCATGCCTAGTGCTCAAGATGAACTCAAGAAGGTTCAATCTTAGCACATAGGCCCTTATGTGATCGATATAAATTAAATCTGATTTCATATGTCTAAGTTATCAAATTCATAATTTTAATTACAACAAGCACATAAACTTAATTCTACTCAATTAGCATTACGTGTTTCTCTCATAGTTTAGCTAAGAAAGTGAAATACTAGGCTTAGTGGATTATGCACATTCATCCACAAACACACAATTCTTTCTCTTCCTCCTTTAACTTATGATAAGCTATGGAACATAATTGGTGCCTCTTGGCTAACAAGCATCAACCTCTCAACTGTGCTCAAAGAACAGTGCTATTAGGCTCAAGAGCTTGTCACTGGACTCTAAGCACTAATGCACATGTTCCTGGCTTTACACCAATTAGTGAGCTATGGAGCTCTAAGAGAGTTAAGTTACCAAGTTCAACTCATCATATCAATCTTAAAGTGCTTACACTGAGAATCCTTGCACAACAAATATATATTTGTGGCGAGAACCTTTAAATGCATTTCCCTAAACTTAATATGGCTAGTTGGCTTGGCATTTTCCTCATTAACAATCATTTAATTTAAGTAAAAACATTCATTTACACAGCATGCATACTAACAAGATTTATATCTAAGCCAAAAAAATGATGAATACTTTATTCATTAAGAAATTTAGTACAAACACCTTTTTATCCCATAATTAATTACATGACTTATCCCAACCCACCCCAAGGAGGGTTTAGCTTTCCATCATTAATGAAATGCAAAAAATATTAGACAAGGAAATGAACCTTTGAATGGTTTTTACAGCAAAGAATAAAGATGGGATTAAGGAAAAAAACTAGGAACAACATGTTGCGTTCTCCTGATTTTTAGCTTTGCTCTCCAACTTGCCTTCCTTCACGATACTCGAGTTTTCTTTCCTTCTTCCCTTTGGTGGTCACCTTTTCCTTCCTTGGGTAGGGTTCTCTTTATCTCTTGTAGTAACTTCTAAATTTGGGAATTATGAATGTTAAAGAGGGGACTATTTCTAAGTTTTTTTCCTTTGCTTTGTTAGATGCAGCCTCCATTCCTTTGAAATAAGTTTTGTCCTACCATTTAACTCCTTTTTCTTTAATAGCTTGCTAATAAATATTTCTGTTATTCCTCTTAAAAATGAAAAGATTAAATGTAATTGGAGTTAAGGCAACTGTGGGAAGACCAAGGATTTGTGTTTTTGGCATTCCATATGCTGATTTGAATGCTTGTTCCTCACAGAAATTTTGATGGGCACTACGGCGCACTGCAGCGCGCTTGGGCACAATGTAGTAGTTCTCTTTAAAAATTTTGCTAAGTAAATGCTTGTAGTGCTGCACGGTACCTCCAAGCTTTCTTTTTATGACCACTACGGCACACGGAGGCCTCGAGCTCTTGGGTTTGTGTCCACTGCGGTGCACGGTAGCGCCGTGCTCTCTGGTTTGTGCCCACTACGGCACACAGTAGCACCAAGCTCTCTGTTTGATGATCACTGTAGTGCGCAGTAGCAAATTATTTTTGGATTATGCCAAGTGATCTTCTACTGCAGCGTGCGGTTGCACTAAGCTCTCGGGTTTGTGCTCATTGCGGCGCACGACAGCACTGAGCTCTCTATTTGTACCCGCTAGGGCACGTGGTAGTGCCGACCTCTTGTGTTTGTGCCCGCTATGGTGCATTATGGTGCGTTGTGGCGTGCTGCGGCAATATTCTTCCAGATTTTCTATTTCTGTCCAGATCAAGCTCAGCTCCTCTTTTTCCATGAAATCAGTGAGAAACCCATCAAAGTTTTCAATTCTAGATTAAAAGTGTTTATATTTATTCTCTTATTTTACTATAAATCTTGGATTTATCACGCTGCGCTTTTGCGCGCCGTAGCACCCTTAAGAGAGAGAGCTTGGCGCTACAGCGCACTGTAGCTCTTGCTATAAAATAGCTTTGGAATAGACGTCCAAATTCGCATTGGGAAGAGGAATATACTTAATTTTTTCCCTTCCCACAGCAAAAATTTATGGCAAATCAATTAAACCTTTTCATTTTCAATGGAATAAAGGAATAAGCCTTAATTTTAATTCAATTTTTAAGAAGAAGGAAAGGTTGGTTGCACAAATGCTGAGAAGGTTTGCAATGATTCTAAAAGCAAGGGCTTAAGACTAATGAGGGGTTCTTGATTTTTGTTAAGTAATGAAATATTCTACCACCAGCTCCTGCAAGAGAAATAGAAGGAGAGTTCCACCCTCCCCCAAGAAGGAAGAAGGCTGTATTTTGAAAGAGAGAAGACATAGTACTGGATGAGATAAAGGAGAGCAGTAAAAGGGAAGAAAAGATGGTGAACATGACAACAGTTCCCTATGTAGTATTACCTTCTAACTTATTTTCTTCCTTGTAAAATCCATGCAAAGGCTTTCTATTACTTATATAATTTTCTATATTTTTTATTAAATGGCTACCTAAACTTTACTTGGGGAGGGTTGGGCATAGTCATATAACAAATCAAGAAATAGAAAGTGTTGTACTCTTGAATTATCAATATATCTATTTTTATCTTTGATCTAACTTCCATGATGAATGAAATGGATGAGTTAATGTTTATATGAAAATATCTTGATGAATAAATGGAATTAGTTCTGTGAAATTTATTGAGCTCTCAATTCACTAAGAGTTAAGGGATAGCATCTTTAGTGTCCTCGTATCTAATAATAGTGACAACATTAGCTGTGTGATAATGGCCAGTGCAACCCCTTGGTTCCAAGTGGATTAATTGAGCCATGATTATTAAATAATCTCTGAGCTCCATGGCTCACCATCAGTTCATGCGCGATGGTGGTGCATAAGGACAGTTAATGCATGACATCATGCTAAACTTAGAAGTTGATGCATGTGAATCTAAGAGCCATTAGTTGAGCTCCATAGCTCATTTTAGGTTGATGCGAAGAGTATGATGCATTATGTGCTCATGGTGATGTGATGTAGCCCATGTAGCCTAATGAATCATCTCTTTGGTTAAACCTAAAATTGATGCATGTGAGCCATTAATGGAATCGAGTTCATGTGATTGAAAAGATCTGTCTTGTAAATTTCATGACTTAGATATAAGCACTGAATTCAATCACTAGAAGATCACATGAAAACCTAAGTACCATGATTGAGGCTTCAAATGCTCATCTTGCGCACTAAGCTAGATCTAGTCAATTTGGGGGACACTCCAGAGAAGACTATGTCTCTCGGTTAGAATAAATCATTCATTTCATTTATACTAAATTGATATCAAAGAGTACTTACATGAATTCTTGATAAGTTGCGTGTAGGAACCTAACTCTTTCTATTTTCTCTAAAAGTTGTTTCTGATAAAAGAAACTTTGCTTGCTAAGATCTTGACCAATTATCAACAAAACTAAATTCATCATTTAAACATTAGTGAACTATAGTACATTTTAATAACAAAACCAATACCATTCTAAATATTACTTCAGACAATGTACAATTGCATGTAAGCGCAAACATACAAATAATGTCTGTCACTTCACATTGCCTCTCTTTAGCTCAAATGAATGGCAACAACAAGTATAATACATTGGGGGTCGGTCGCATGGCATGGGGTTTACTATGGGCATGTCACAAAGTGACCCCGCAGTAAATGCTAACCTTAATTTTTTCCTCCCAAAAACAAGGTCAATTAGGGATAAATTGGATAGGGCTTTTGTTCCTAGGTTAAATATATTGCTAAGGGCTTTCCAAAAAGTGGTCATGCTTCCACTAAGACCAATGGAGCAGGGAGATAGGGTGAGCCCTAGCTCCCCACTCTCGGTCACCTATTAGAAGACGTACAGTGCCAGGTGGGTCGACCCAACCCACGCGGTACTGTGATGGCTCTCTTATACACAGTCAACCCACGTGCACAAGTATGAGCACGTAGTTAGCCTGCGGGTCCGCGAGGCATGCGGGCCCGCACACTGGTCAGCTGTGGGTTCGGGTGGAGCTTTATAACAGTAATCCTAAGATATTTTAAATATTTTAAATTTTATTTAATTCTTATTTTTTTATTTACAAATCTAAATATAGTGAAATTATTGATCATTTTGATTAGGAAAATGAGAAGAGCAATAATAAGCTATTTATTTTAGGATTGGACTATTATTTTTGTTAATCACTTTTTATTATATATAAGAGTAATAAAATAATAATTATGCCAAAGGATGTCGAAATTGAGCCTACTTATTGCTATTTTATTCATTATGCTATAAGGATCATATGCTTGCTGATTTTATTTCAATTGGATATTTAATAGAGAATTTGTTATTTTGGCATTTCAAATGCTTAACTTATGACCTGCATATATTGTAACTCTTATGTTCTTAGTCTCCTTACCCTGGGATAGCGCACAAGAACCTAGGTTGAGGTTTTATAACATCTTAGAATGTAATTTTAGCTAATGGAAACTTAAGTTAATGATTGAAAGGCTAGATTTAGAAAGCTTAGGAAGGCTCATCAACATAAAAATTGTAGGATAGTGTGAATCCTTAAGACTAGATTTGACAATTGAATCATGTAGTAGTTCTAAACCCTAGGATGAGATTGGTAAGGCTAGTTTCCTATGCTAGTATGAAACATGGTTAGAACCTTAGAGTGTTAGAGTAAGCTAGGGCTAGTTCCTTGCCTCTTTCAAGAGTAAGTTCCACCCTAATCCTCCTAGCAGGTAACTTAACAAATATTAGTTCCTTGTAGTGGATTAGTCTCCTAGTAAGCTCTTAGATTCCGAGTGCACTTACTCTTACCTGGAAGCCTTTACATTGAAATACTTCACTTAGCCTTTGTACTTTAAGATTTCATTAGCTTGTAGTTAGTTAACTTAGTGTACTTGATGAGCTAGAATCCTCTTAAATCCTTAGATGCTTTAGTAAGCTTAAGGGTAGTAACAATTCAAATTCACCTTCTAGTTAATGAACTTTAGCATTAGCCTAAGTATAATTACTAGAGAAGACTGGTAGTTTTAGTAAGAGAATAGGAATGAGCTCATCATGCATTTGTATATTTATGTATTATTTTGTCACCAATGTAATTCCCTATCAAATCATTATTTTACAAAACTACAACTACTTAGTAGTTTTAGCCATTATTTATTGTATTTTCCCCTTACATATTTGATGTAGGTAAAATCAAACTACTTGTGAGTACTTTATTTCCTTTACTTACTTTACTACTTTTGCATGCCTTTATATCCTTTCCTATTAATTCATAGCGCGCTGCTTATTCAAATAATTGTAAATCGCTAATGTGATATCTGCTTAAAACAAATAAGCAATTAGTGTAACCCTAAAATGTACTTACACATTTTAAATTTAATCACTTATTTTTATTTTATTGGTTGTGAAGTACCATACTAAATGCAAATATGCTAGATTAGAAGTATTTTGTGGAGCTTCAAGTGAGAATGAGTACTGGCCATCAGTAGCAATTAAAGACTTGCATTTTTACTTTTATCTGTGAAAATGTTTGCATTTAAGAGCATTTATAATTTTTTTGTATTAACTTTAACTCAGGATATTTTTGCTTTCTTTTTTGTGATGAATGCATTTTCATTCTTCTTTATAAGCTTGGTTTGATTGGAGGATGTGGATGTTCCTATACATGTATACTTTTCTCTTTTATATTTACTATAGTTTCTTTGACTTAAAAAGATTCTTGGCCATGTATTACTTAATAGTGAATTAGACTCCTATTAATTCAATGTTAAGTACTACAGTAATGCCTAGTGTTGGGTTACACTTCACTAACTTAGCATCAGCTCGTTACATAAACATTTTTAGCAGTAGTTTCACCAATAGTTTCAGCAAGAAAAATTTCAACAATAACATCATTTTCAACAATATTAACAAAATTGATAATGGTATATATTTCAGTAATGTGACTTAAACCATCTCTAGCATTAGCATTATCAGATATTGATATAACATTGACAGAGTTAGGAGTAATAGCAATGCCATTAATGTTTATATACATACTCGCAACAAGACCAACCATCTCATTGCTTGCAGCAATGAAATACGTTTCAGTAGTATAACTTAAAGCATTTCTATCAACAATAATATTAGATTTTGAGAAATCCTTCACCTTTAAATTTCTTTGGGCAAAAGAGCTAAATCTAATAGATATAGCATTATGATAAATGGTATAAGTAACCTTAGTAGTTCCAATATCAAAAGAATTACTGGCCATAATCTTTTCCAACTCATGAGCTTGGTTTTGATTAGCTTTTAAAACATCTTGATCACAAGCAGCAACATTATAAATAAAAGTAATAAATACATCATTGATAGAATTATCTAATATCTCTTTATTATAGTTGGCAGTAATAGCTGTCTGATCATAAGCATAATTAATAACATTTGTAGTGTCAACATTAATAGAGGACTAAATTGTTTCTGAAATGATATTTGCATAAGCTACCTTACAGTTATTAGTATTACAAGCTAAAATAGCATTATCAAAAGAACTAAAGGTAATCTTATAATTAATATTTAGAATATTTTCAATAACCTGGGATGTGGAAATCTGGTTACCATCACCATCAGTTGCAAGGTTATCATATAAGATAACAACAGGAATCAAATTCAATGAGGAAGTAGTAGTCCCCTGACTACTAGGTCTAATTGGGCTATTACTATGAGCGTGAGGGCATAAAGATGAATCATGGCCTAAAGATTGGAACCATAAACAATATAAAGGCATGTCTTAATAGCATAAAGGTTTGTAGCATCCTCTAGAAGGAGAGCCTAACAAATCTTTTTCATGAAGGGGCAAAGTATAACAACCCGAGTTGTTACCATGGTTAATTAGGACTAACCCTAAGTATTAAACACAATTATAAGCGCTAATTAGGTCAAGTGGAGTCAACCTTTGAGACCTAGTCCAAATCAGGAGTCAAACGGATCGTATCCTGATTTCTAGAAATCCAGAAACCCTAGAAATTGGCCTATTTAAATTGATCTCTGATCGAAAAACGGATGCCACCATTGCGTTCCTTGACCCCAAATTAGCTTGGGGTGAAGTTTTCGTGTTAATCGGAAGTCGTCAAAATTTCGACGAATATTTTAATAATAAAAATATCCCAGAAATCGAGGTATCAAAATACTCATCAGATCGAAAATCCGACTACGCCAATGAATTCCTTGACCCCAAATTAGCTAGGAAAAGCATATTCAAAATTTCCTGGAAATTTTCAAAAAAAAAAAAATATATATATATATATATATATATATATGTATATATATATATATATTAAAATAATAATTTAAATTTGACGGTGCTAACGGCGCCGTCCGATCGGATGGATCCATCCGGGCCGTCCGATCGCAGCGGATCCGACAGCTCTCGGCCGCGATCCGTGGCGCGTGGTCAGGGCCGATCCGGACCGTCCGCGATCGCGCAGGATCCGACGGTCCGGAGCCCTCATCCTCGCACGATCCACCCGCTCGCCACGCGGCGCACCCACCGCCCGCTCGGCCAACCGCGGCCTCCCCCCGACCTCGGCGCGGTCGCCTGAGGTCATATAAGACCTCAGGCGAGCTCGGGGCTCCGGGTTTGCGAAACTCGAGCCCCGAATCAGCGTCGAACTGCCCGAACCCCGTCAGCCGTCGACTCGAGGTACTCCCCGATCTCCCACATCCTCCGTTCAAGATGTAATTTTTCCTTTGAATATTGTAGATTAGGACTTAGATCGACGATCCACCGGACCTGATCGGCCTTGATCAGGTCCGGCTAGCCCAGATCAAGGCTTGAAGCCTCGGGCCCGTTTTCCGCAAGCCGCCGAAACCCTAGGAGCTAGGGTTAGTTTTGCCGGCCTCGATCAGGTCCGCCCACCGGCGTGTAGCCCTCGTCGAGGGCTACCGGCGGCTGTGCGGGCCGAGGTGGTCCGGCGCCGGGAAAGGCCGGCGAAAGCGTGCCCTAGCACGGCGCCCTCGGACCATCTCCGCGAAGGAGACGAAGTCCGGGTCGGGCCGGGTCGACCCGAGCCCGACCCGCCCAAGCCAGGTCCGCATCCGCCGAGGGGCCCACCAGGCCACGTGGCGGCCTTCTGGGCCAGCCATATGTCCCGTGGGGCCCACCGGCCGAAGCTGCGACCCTTCGGCTTCGGCCGTGGGGCCCACAGTACCACGTGGCAGCCAGCCCCGCCCGCCACCTGGCAAGGGGGCCCACAGCCCGAGCACGCGCAGCGGGTCGGCTCCCCAGTGGGGCCCACAGGGCCACGTGGCAGCCTCTGAGCCCGCCACGTGGCAAGTGGGACCCACTGCCCGGTCCAACTGCGGCGGTCCGCTCCCCGTGGGGCCCACAGTGCCACGTGGCAGCCCTTAGCAGTGCCACGTGTCAAGTGGGGCCCACTACCCAGTCACCCGAGCTGAGTCAGCCCCTGTGGGGTCCACAGTATCACGTGGCAGCCCCTAGCAGTGCCACGTATCCAGTGGGGCCCACTGTCTGTTAATTAAAATTTAATTTAATTACTGTTAGTGTTAATTAATTACTATTTAGCCTTAATTAATTACAGTTAGTGGTTAATTAAGTTAGGATTAGTAATAATTACTTTTGAACAGTAACCTTAATTAATTAAGAATAATTAGAGGTTAATTAAGTTAATTAATGATTAATTAAGCCTTAAAATAGTAATTAGGATGATTAATTATAAATGAACAGTAAAGTCTAATAAGATATACTTAAATAAATATTAACAGATAATTAGGGTTAATTAAAAAGTAATTAGTACTAATTACTTTACTACAGTAAAAATATTAGTAAATATAATTAAATTAATTAAATAATAGATTAATTAACGTTAATTAGTAATTAAGCCTAGTTAATCAAAGATTAATTAAAGATTAATGATTTCAGAAAATTTATATAAAAACTTTAGGAATGAACAGTAAAATAATACAATTTGAATAAATGAATAGTAAAATAATTCGAATTGTATTTTGAATAGTAAATCTTAAAAGTTTAATAACTTTTATAGGATGATCAAACATAGCCAATATAAGTCTTAAAATACTCAGAAAAATGTAGGATTCAAATAACATAATATAAAGATTTATTTCGGGGTACTTATAACGAGATAGCATTTTAGGACCTCTTTAGAGCCTCATAACTTTTTACCCGATTATCGAAACATAGTCAATATGGGTCTTAAAATGCTCAGGAGAGCGGCCCCATCCACCGCAGTAGTATTAGTTTTCTCATTCGGACATCAGGATAAAAAGTCAACCCTAGAACTTAGACTTGACTTTAGTGAAAAATGACCAAAATGCCCCTAGACTTCAAATGGCCATAACTTAGTCAAATCAACTCCGAATTGGAAATTCAAGAATGCTAACCAGCCCTAGAATTTCAATGTCATCATTATAACAAAATAATATTTAGGATCTGAACCTTGGAAATTTAGGTAAATGACCAAATTACCCCTAGCCTTATTTTAGTCATAACTTTACCGTTTCTAGCCCGATTTAGGTGTACTTACTGCCTATTTTCAAGTTAGACAGTAAGGGATCAATTGGATCTAAGAGAAATCAATTCTAACCACTAAGTCAAAAGTTGACTTTTGACTCTTAAAGTAGGGGCAGAATGGTCATTCTGCCCTAAGATTGGACTAAGTACCCTTACCCTTTGGATAATATCCCAAAATGCCAAGACTAATATTATAATATCTTAGTAATATTTGAACAATTGAAATCAACCCTTAAGTCAGATTCTAATAATTTATGCTAAGTCTTAAGCACTACACCTAAAGGATCTTTCCTGAGAATAGGAATAGATCATAGGTTAGAGTTTATTTATTGGGTAAATTGAGTTACCCAACAGGTGAAACCTTAGTTTATTAGTTTCTAGACTTTTTTTTATTTTACATTCGTTCCGATTAGTTTGTCTTTAACTCTAGATTAAGGTAGGAGATTCATTCTATC
This sequence comes from Gastrodia elata, assembly GCA_016760335.1. Classification (NCBI taxonomy): domain Eukaryota; kingdom Viridiplantae; phylum Streptophyta; class Magnoliopsida; order Asparagales; family Orchidaceae; genus Gastrodia; species Gastrodia elata. The sequence continues at coordinate 11,416,381 of CM028686.1, forward strand.
AAGTTTGATTACTTATAGGATTTGCCATAACTAGTAGATCACTTATAGAATAAAACTTAGAAACCTTAGGTCTTATCCTTTAGATTATATGATTAAACCTAATTCTCGTAGTGTTTATCCATAATTTATAGGTTTAGAGGATCTTGATCAGATCTTAGTTTAGAACGTCTAAATTTACAAAACTAGGACGTATGATTCATTTATTTAACTCGTAGTCGTCTATCTAATTGAGCTAAATTGGAACCTGATCAGTTCCAATCCTTTTTAACTTATAAGGATGAACTTCTGGGTTACACTCGATAGTAGGAAAATGGTGATCCTGAACTTGTGTAACTTGGAATAGTCAGAAGGTTAAGTAGGAAACAAATGATATCACCATGTTTAGTAGAGGTCCCTTGCTTCTATTGATACTTTATTGCTTACGTATTCTTTGATTTTTGTGCCATATTTCTTTGAGCATATCATATAAGACATTTGATGCATGAATAAAATGTTAGGAAAATATGGAGACTCTTAGATTCCTTGTGAAAATATTAAAGTAATTTATGAAAGATAATGGTTTTATGAGCTGCCTCTCAGTTATATCCTTATTGCCTAGCCTCCTTATGTCGTTAGGGGAAGGATTCGTTTTGTTGTGTACCTAGTTTACTAGCCCTCCTTATGTCGCTAGGGGTACACCGTTGGTGCCTTAGCTGTACTGGCATTAAGGTTGCCTTGTATGGCTTAGTTTACTAGTCTCCTTATGTCGCTAGGGGGCATACAGTTGGGCCTTAACCGTACTGGTGCTAAGACCCTTCGCTTGCTTTGTGTGCTTATATACCTAGCCTCCTTATGTCACTAGGAGTACACAGTTTTATGTCTTAGCCGTGATGGTGCTAAGCTTCTTTGGTATTCGATGGGCTTGAGTAGCTCTTTTCTGTATGGCAGTCGATGCACATGTGGCTTTATATGCAGTTATTGCTGCTTACTTTTCAGTATTCTTATTCTGTCAGCTATTTCCTTGTACTGCTTCTATATATATATATATATATATATATATAGGATGTTAGAATCTTGCTGCTATTTATATGTACCACTGCTGAGTTATTTATTTTAATTGGTATATTTTCTATTGATCACTAGCAGTTTTAGGGTGTAGAATTTTTCTTACTGCACTTGTTTAGTTATATATATTTATGCGCCCTTCCTTATTTAGTTGTATGCGAGGCATATCTCAGCCTCTTCCCTTTTTCTTTGCTTAAGTTATAAATAATGATTTATAGCTTCCCTGTTTCTTTGTATTGCTTGCTGCTCCTTTCATATATATATATGTTGCTTAGATGTTATCAAATGGTGATATTACTTAACACTTATAATAATTAATCAGCTTAAAATGTACTTAGCCAATTGTCTAACCAGATTTTTCTTTTCTTTGGCTGGAGCCCTACATTGTGAAACCGACAATGGCAGACTCCTTTCAGTTATAGACGAGCAGGAGTTAGGTGTGGAGCCTTACCCAGAGGAGGAACCCGTGGAAGAAGCTACCGTCTAGTTCCTTAATATTTCGAGTGAGAATGAGTGGTTTTCATTCTATCTTTATTTAAACATTTTAAATGATGTAATAATACAGGTACCATTGACTATATATTTGGATTATATGCTTATGTTCTGAGTTCTATTTTTTCCTATTTGTACTGTGATACTTGGATGATTTATATTTCCTTAAATCGCTTCCGCACTCTGTTTGTTTACTTATAAAGTGACTGTTAGTTTTGATTCTGTGTTAATCCTTCCCTAATCAGGTGGATTGTAGAGTCTATCCTAATCCAATGATAAGTGAGGGGTTAGCCAGAGTGACACCCCACCCTTAACCTAATTCTTTGACGGGATTAAGGGTGCGGGGCGCCATACAAAGTTATGTTAATTTTAATCAAAACCCTAGGAGCAGATACATTTTTTCCAAGGTCGTATTCCAATCAAGTTGCAAAGGAGCATAAAGGTTTGTAACTTTGACTATGTTGAAAAGGATATTATTTTTAACAAAATGTAGGCAAAGCCCAGGTAAGTTAACCAAAATTAGCGCAATAGAGGAGTTAATAGTAACATTTATGAAAGGATTCCATTTGTCAAATTTCATAGTATTCCTTTTTATGTTATAAAAACTCTTAGCAAATACACGAGCATAATCCAAATCTGAGGAGAAGCTAAAGAATACTCTGTGAGAATCAAAAGGACCTATGGAGAATGGGCCTTTAAGCTGAAAATCATTATTGAAACAAAAAACATGACCAAAATTTGACTTTATTTTGTTAAATTTTCTTACCAAGGTAAGAGAATGTTTAGTAAGTAGGGAATAATTTTCTCATCTGTAAAAAAGATGGCAAGATATCCATTGAACGTAAAAAATGGATTTAGAGATCATGGAGATTGTGTTCTCCATGATCTCTCTAAAAGACCTAATGGTGGGTGATCACCCATTAGAACATCATTAAAAAATCAATAGAAATACAAATTAAGAATAAGGGAAAATATTAGAACAGTCACCATAGAAGCTTCAATAAGCAAACGAGACAAATACACAGTTGAAGGAACCATAGGCAATATGCGACGAGGCGTTACCCTCGCGCGACCTCTAGAAGCTGGAGCTCTAAAATAAGAGCGGCTCGAGCCCCAGAGAAATTGCTAGATATATATAGCAATTAGGGTTTTAAAAGACATTTTGACAAATTTTATTAAATAATTTAAAAGATACATTAGGGTGTTGTGAAGTTACATAGCTTAAAAATTTAAAAATCTTAAAATTGTCCCAAAAAATTGAGTCCCATAATTTAACTTAAAAAGGTCCCACAATACAAACAAAAAGATAAATTATTATTTAAATATATTAACCTCTTCATTCATCAGTCTTCAAGCGTGCACTCAGGGTTACCCCTTAGCAACATCCCTCCCACTCCACCGCCCCAATTCTCCTGCCAAAACCCTAGAAAATTACAGGTTAGACACTACCTAATCCATTTTCTTACGTAATGTGACACCAAAGTTTTCACACTCTTATACATGTATGATACTGATGCTGATGATGATGATGATGGGCAATAGCCAACAAGCGCCTATGCTTGCCTTTTTGTACTGAAATTTGATGCAATTGTTCTACTGAGTTTAACTCCCATTGTGATCCAGAGGTGGCGAAGCTCAACTGAAGTAGTCACAAGAGACGTGATGGGAGGCAGTCCAGTTGCCGCGGTGGAAGAACCAGTGTCCCTGTGAGGGGTCGGGCTTGTGTACCACGCACTTGATACTCATTGCACCGCAGAAGCGGTAGGTGCCCCTCACCTCAACGGGCTGGTGAGACTAGGGGGCTTTTCCAGCGGCCCTCTCTTCCGGCCTAGACGGCGGCTCTGGATAGTATGAAAGCGAGTTAGTTATGGAGAGCTGGAAGCCACGACACATGAACAGGGAGAGAAGGCAGGAGGTGTTCCGGGCGTTGTCAAGCCTGCAGTGGGCCCGCCCTCCCATGATAACCCAACTAGCTGAACCGCCTCCTTCAGATTGCAGCGGATGCTTCCAAAGACCTCCTAGAATGGCACCGTTAGATATCACTTGATAAAACAGGTGGGCTTCTGAATCCCTTTGAATCTGCGGTTTGTCGTGTATACGGAGGGCTTCACTCAGAGACATGCATCTATCGACCTGAAATTGTTGGATTCCTGTGAGCTCTTTGCAGAAATCATTCAGGAGTTGATTATAAACGGGTCTAACATATATTTGGAAGGAAGCATCATGAAGTTCAGTAAAACTAGTAACTATAACAGATGGAAATTCAATGATCTCTTGAGGATGTGTATTCTTATCCGTATCACGGGTAGCTTCAAAGTCAATTACAACAAAATATTGAAATTCTTGTAACTGGATTTCTTGTAGGTAACTTTGAGGAGTCATTTTACATGGCAAATAATAAATTTTGTGCTCACCAGGGTAAGTCCACTCTGTTTATAGCAAAGAAATGATGGTTGAAGGCATTACTTTGTTGTTGCTGCTGCATCTAGACGGTTAGGATAAATTATCGAACACATCAAGACTTCTTGTTGATAAAAACATATTGTGGCCATGATGCATCGGTCCAGAATCATCCTTGTTGAATTACTAATCTGGACAGGTATTAATATCAGCTTTAATTCTAGAACAATCTTCCATGACATTCCCGTATTCCTTGAACTCCAACTGAGATGCCTTCTTAAAACATCCTAGGGGTGCCTGAGCATTTATTTGCATAGTCACTTCGTCCTCTCCGTTAGTCATAATCTAGGTTGGAGTCCAGTTCTTTGAATGCCCAAATCAGAATCCCGTCGCTTGACATGTGCGTGACGAATCCCGGGAAGGAAAGATGGGAGGAGAAACCGGAAAGCCGGGAACGAGCGAACCAGCAATTTAGGTGCACCCAAGTAATATATATATATATATATATATATATATATATATATATATATATATATATATATATATATATATATAACTATATGTATGTGTGTGTACTTATATACATTAATAATATATAACTATCACCCTCTGATATAGATTGTGGGTACTTATATATGTTAATAAGTACACACACATGTGTGCGTGTTGGTGTTTGAGTATAACATAGTATTATATTTTGTATTATGTGTACACACACCAAATATATGGGTATATGTGTGCCCACAGTTTATATATACTCTGTAATAGTATATATAAATTATTATAGAGTATATATAGACTATATGTACACATATACCTATATATTGGGTGTGTATACATATAATATACAATATCAATCTTGCTATCCTTCTATTAGCAGCAATATGAGGTGTTATGCACTTTAAAATAATGGTATGACAGAGCTATATTGCAATTATTGAAGTTTTCTATATATATATATATATATATAAAATAAAGATTTAAGTGGCAATAGGTACCATCAAGAGGAGCGACGAGGGCAGCTGGAAACAATGAGTGAAGTTGCCGACACGATCTTCGAAGGAAGAAGGAGAAGGCACAGATTGGCGATGGAGGAGCTCAACAAGATGAAGATGGACGGCTCGACGATCCTTGGCTGCGCCGAATGGAATGGAATCGACGATGAAAGATGATAGATCGACAAAGTGGAGGAGGGTGCAAGAGCTCGGCCGTGGAGATGGAGAGGTGGGGTTCAGCCATGGGATGGAGATGAAGAAGCTTGCAAATGGAGATGCTGCACATGGTCAAAGAGGAAGGCAGTCGAGCGAATGGAGGGTTCGACCCAGCAAGCTTCGGCCATGGAGGGGAGGGAGAGGCGCTCGGCCCTTGCGTCGCATAAGGGAGAGGCTCTCAGTTGAAAGAAAAAAAAAAGGAATGTAGGTTTACAACCCATTAGGTGTATGATCATTTGACGATCCATTTAATGCCAAAACCTAATCCAAGCTCGGTATTAGATTTAAAACAATTGGCTGAAATTTCTCAAGCCATGATTTATAGTCATTTGAACTCCAATAATTACAAATTTGGTATCGAAACAAGCGTCTCGACGAGACGAACGTACGCATCGAAAATAACTGAATTTGGACGAGTATTTTATTTATATTAATTTTTAAGTGACAACCTTTAAAAATTTGCTACGATTAATCAAGAGTTCGAGAATTTGCGAAACTTAAAATATGGCGTCCATATATGATGATTAACTTAAATATACAAAAATTTCTAAATTCTGACTTCTATTTTATCTATTATCAATACTAAAAATTTAAACTTCCTGGATTTATTTAGGATGTTCCGGGGCATTCAAAATTTTGCAAGAGGATCCCTCAATGCGCTTTATTTGAGAATATGTTTATTTAATTTTTATTTTACTTAAATTGAAATTTTGATTTCAACTTAATCCTCTTGAATATGGAGTTAATAGTAACAACCTCGGGCTGTTACAGACTCCCTCACTTAAGAACAATGTCGTTCTCAACATCACTGTTTATAGGATACGAGCAAAAGTCGAGTTCGATGTTGGCAACTAACTCAATAATGCTTCTAACTTCCTTACTTTATGATAGAGAGTTTGACATAGAGTGATTAATCCTATATAATCGATTTAGTAATCATTACACACCATTGATTTATTATAGGATAAAGATATTATACTCATTAACTTTGGAATTAATTGTATAGGAAAGTTGTCTACACTGTTCAGCTTTAGTCTTGGTCGGAAGATAAGCAGTCCCAATTATTTCATGGGAAAACAAGAAATGTAAGGATTCATGATATCAATAATCGTCTTGCGAATGAGAGCATTGAAAACTTTCTTTTGTCAACTACAATTGGTCTCTAATGAGACAACCACATCGATAAGAGATGATAGCCCATTCATAGCTAAAAACAACAAGAATCAGAAATAGAGAGCGCAACCTTATTTGAGCCCGGTGGCAGAAGAGAAGCAGTCGGTAACCTAGCCATTTAAATTGATACAAAAAGGAACCTCCTTAATGCACGAATTGATCCATAGGACCATTTGATTTGGGAAATTGAGTCTTTCAAGGGGCTATCAATGAAATTATGATTCAAACTGTCAAAAGCTTTGTGAAGATCAGTATTTGAACAAGACAAACGTTTATTAGAGAAATTGAACATTTTGATAAGCTAATTAGCAAGAATCACAGGAGAAGAAGATTGTCTGCCTTGAACAAAAGCTGCTCTGGCCAAATGAATCAGGTTTGGTAGAAAAATGGGGATTCTCTAAGCCAAAATCTTAGAGATAACCTTATATAAGGTATTTCAAAGGGAAAATCGATCTAAAACCAGCACTAGAATTTTTGTTCATGGAGGAATTATAGTAATGAGAGTGTGATTGAGCCATTTTGACATTTTAATGGTAGCAAACAAATATAGAGTCTCCTCACACAAAGACATGTTGATTATGTTTCAAGACTTTGTGTAGAAGAAAGACTTAATAACGTCCTACCCAAAGATTATCTTTGATTGAAAAGAGAACTTTTTAGTTTGGAGAAGCTTCCTTCTCACAGAAAATATGGGATTGCCTCAGCCCATGAAGCCTCTAACATGCTGAATTAACCATCACAATGAGACCAATAATTCTTGAAACAGAATCTGTTAATCTTAGAAGAGGCATGGTACGAACCTAAATAAAAAGTGGGGAGTGATCAAATGTTGATGAGGGGAGAGCAGTACAAACGGAGTTTGGGAAGTTAACAAGCCAATCAATATTGCATAAAGCTTTATCAAGCCCTTGCCATACTGTGCACATCCCTCCTGTGATTATTCCAAGTGAAATTGTGCAATGGTATTCAATTCCAAGAGCTCAGCCTTAAGAATAAAATCATTAAATACTGAAGCCTAAGTGGAGAGGAGACGAGCCCCCCACAATTCTCCTAGAAGGAACGAATGCAATTAAACTTTCTCACAATAAGCCCTGAGCCAGTAATAAAGGGTCGTTGGTCTAATAAAAAAATATCTAAAGAAAAGTCCTGTCCTGTTCCAGATTAGCAGCATAAATAAAAGAAATCCAATCATAGTAACAGGAGTTGATCAGTTTTCCATGAATGTATTATGCAAAAATTGAATGGGGAATGAAATCCACTTTAATAGCATCCCAGTTTACCCAAGTACGCCCCATAGCAGAAACTGAGAAATTATTGCATTGCCCCTCGGAGTTAGCAGGAGAAACAGAGCTTAAATAATTAATAGTAATATTGGGCTAACTCCTAAAGAACTGCACACATCATTTTGGCTTAACGCTACATCGAAACAGCCGCAGATTGCTGCAGTTTCAATATCCGTAGCTTCTCGATCTCGCCAATTGAGTACATTCAAGTATTCTTAGCTATTTCGGCAATACATCTTTGCAATTGGGTTCTTGAACTTGGTTTCTAATAACAAACTCAGCGTTATATAAGAAAAAAATTCCAAAGATTCAAGTTCTTATTTGAACTTAGGATTGAGACTCTAAGAGGACTAGTAAATCTCCATTCACACCCACGTTCATTATTGTCTTTTATTTCTTCACTAGAAACCGCAAAATTTATCTTAAAACAGATTTCATCTATTTGAACGCTGATCCAATATTTGTGATCAGAGGAGAAGTTGCATGGCCTTTTGTCTTCAATAAGATGGATAAGGATAATGTCATTTTATGGGGTGCTGCTATCAATCTTCTTTCAGAAGAACATCATTGGGACATATCACTCACAGCTACCATTCTTCTTGAATCAGCAAGGAAACGTAATCAACAAAATTTCTTACTGTATATAAGATTTAAAATTCCTATAAATCAGATTTGCAACCTTACAATAATGCCATAACAACAGATTTTATAAGTTGGCCTAAAAATTTATTTGCATTTAAATGCAAAAATCTTCATATTCACAATTATTTCCTTCCTCCAAAAGACTTATAATAATAGTATAGCATTAAAATTATGTTATGACTTTTATTATATAGTTTGGCCATTGCAAGACTTTAGAATACTTGACAGTGCCATCTTACACCTCAACTTTTTTTTTATTTTATTTTCTTAACGAGCTCTTCAGTTCTAAATTTGTTTTGAAAGGAATAGCAAAGGAATCAGTAAAATTACGAGCTGTTAATCATATCTTAACAACTGGATGAGCTTATAAATCAAGAACAATCATCCAAAAATGAAGAATCAAAATCAGCAGCTGCTAATAAAAGGAATCAGTAAATTCACAGAACCAAACTGTATAAAATTTTGCATCTATCCATAGTGTGATTGAAATTTCAAGATTCTATGCATCATATTCTTTAAGTTCTAAAGACAATTTCATACTGCCCACTGAATTTCTTCATGTGATGCCTCTAGGTTCTTATATCGCAGCACTTGATCCCATCTTATTATTATTATTATTATTATTTTTTGATCTAAGCAACTTGTACCCACTTTATTTTTTTCAGGTTTTAAAACATATTAATTACTATATTTAAGCTGAAATAAAGTTTGATTAGATTCAAGGAAGGTAGACAAACTTTATCTGAGAGTAGTTCTGAATTCGATTAGGCTCAAAATTATATGGAAATAGTAATTCGATCAAATTACAAAATTATGATAATTGAGGTGGTTAAATTACAAAGAGTATAATGAGTGCATAAGACTTAATTTAGTTGATACATTAACTAACATTTTATTTATTTCTTCTCAGTTTTCTAAAATTGATCATAACTCTAAAACTTTTCAGTTATTACTTCACTTAAAATTCACATACAAGTGATGGAGAGATAACTGAAAAGAAAAATATAAGGGTTTGAATCTTAATTGTTGAAAAAACTATCACGAGGGATAGTTATTGAATTTCCCGATAATATCAAGGAAACACACACAAATGTAGTTTCTGCGAGTTCGTCTGCAGCCGGATCTACAAATTCTTTATTTGTTGCTTCCTCGTTATTATTGGTGATATAATTATTAGCTTAGAGATAATCTTACGCTTAATTCACAACTTCCTTGTCTCATTTCAACAATTGATTAGGCTCTATATGGTGTAGCTAATATTTTAATGAATTTATACATCTCATTGAGGAAACCTAAGACTTGGATAACTCATGTTAAACGGAAGCCTTGGCAGTTATAAGACAGGGTTGTAAGCTAAATTTTAACACATGCACAAACTGATTCACCTCACATTATATTTGAACATTTGTAACTTGACACCTTTCTAAGTCCAATAATTTCTATGGTTCTCTTTCATGATGTTTTCATAATTCTAATATTTCAGTGTTGTATTGAATGAACTATTGATCCAACTACTACTATACTAATATTTCCTTAATCATTATCAACATTAGGACAAACCATTTGGTAGATAGGAACATAACCCCTAGAAGACACCCTATGGATTTCTCTGATACCAACTGTGGCAACCGTCTCTTAATCGTCATCGAGTAACACTAACTCAACTACGATTAAGTGATGGTCGTCATTAACACCACAGATAATAAGCGGGATATCCATGGCATTAATCCTAAGAATGAGCAAGATCTTAATAGAAATATAAGTAAAATAGTACAGAAGATAAGAAAAGGCATTCAAACACTATCCACATCTATCTATTCACATACAATATAGAAAATACAGAATAATAAGAAAGAAGCTCATTTATTGTATTTAGATTTAAATATGAACAACAAAAATTTTAATATTAACAATTTCTCCTTCTTTGTAGAACACCAACCTCACTTGACCTACTATCATAAGCACACCCCCAAGCGCAAGGTCTGAGCTAAAACTTGATGCTACCATATATACATATATGATAGGGCAAAGCCAACAAAGAAAAAAAAATAGTAGACTTATAAGTCTAAGTATAATTATGCTGGAAAATAACATATGCTTGCATTTAAAAAATATTATTTAACATAATAGTAAGATGAAAATCAAATTGCAGAAAATTGAAAACAAATTGAACTGTAAATATAACACTGAAATTGAAAGCAAGAAAAATAATAACTAAAACAAAAGTGCTGAAAGGGAATCAACTGAAATAAAATTGTAACTAAAATAACTGAAAACAAAACTGTGCAAAACTCGAAGTAGGGAAAATAGTAAATGATCTGAATCTGAGTAAATAATACTGTAAACTATGTTGTATGCCACTAAAATTATACAACTGAATATGCCATCATACTATATACCACTGATAAGCAATCAAAATATCACTGAATTATCATGAATATACAGCTTGATGCTCACATACATCATGTTAGGAATTATGATATCCTAATGCTTCTTGCATCTCGTAATTCTCCTTTTGATGTATGCGACTCCCATAATCCACAAATAATTCTTGATACTCATACTTATGCTTTTGCTTATGCACATGCTTCTATGACTACTAACAGATGGCGATTACATGTCTGCGCTTGCATGCAAGTGTATGTGGTCTGAAGTAATAATTAGAAGGTAAGTTCTTAAATATATCATCCTCGGGGAATGGTGTGTTTTGATACTAAGGTATGTCTAAGTTTAATAAAGTTTAAATTGCATGTTTTCAATTTTGGTTTGGTTCCTACTTAACAATGCAAAATTTTGAATTTATGATACTATTTGATTAAGAGACGAGAGTTGGGTTTCCTCCATCTGAATTGATAGGGACAAATGTTGAAATACTTCTTAAGCAACTTTTCTTTCTTGTTGCCATCCCAAATAATCAAGTGAACATTGTATTCCTTAGATTGTTCCACTAAATCTAACAAGTTCAAATCTTGTGCATGAAATAAACACACTTGGGTTTTATCTCAGCACAAAGATTCTCATGAGACCGCAATCAGAGTATCTTAGTTTTCCTATGTCAAGGTTGTTAAAATATTCATTTTAATTAAGCGATCTCATGAGCATTGATTTCACTAACGAGCATCACGCGCTTCACGCGCAGTTCAGATGAGAAAGTGAATTCATCAAGCTTCATGGACTATGTCACACCATCCTTGAGCTCTCGATGAATCTTCTTCCTCCTTTCACTTCTACTGAGCTACGGAGCTCCGTTAGTGGGTCCTAGCACACACGCTTTGACCTTTTGACTGAGCTCACAGTATGGTGTAGTTAAACTTAAGAACTTCTCACGTAGTTCTAAGCACTGACGCACACATGTCCAGCTCTAAGCCGAACGGTGAGTTATGATGGAGCACAAGATGTTTATTTTAGTTCATTTTCATTCTCAATATTTTAATTGTTTAGCAGATTTTCAATCATTCCGCAACATGATTCTGAAGTAAGTTTAAAAAGTCATTTGAATGTAAATTTTTATTCTTTGCTTGAGGAAGTTCTTCAACACTTTTTGTCCCTTACATTTCACATGAATTCAACCCAACCCTCCCCAAGGAGGGTGACAGACTATAAATTACATGTCTGCGCTTTCACGCAAGTGTACATGGTCTGAAGTAATAATTTGGAATATGAGTTTCAAGATTTATCATCCTTAGGGAATTGGGTGTTTTGTTCCTAAGGTATATTTATGTTCAATAATGTTTAAACTTTGCGTGTTTTGTTGAATTAGTACCTAAACAAGCATAACAAATCTTAGTAGAAAGTAACTATTACAAAAAGGAGAGGAGAGTTGGGTCTCTCCCACAAGAAATATTAGGTGACTCGTGTATGATGATTCCTCAAGTATTGGCCTTTTTGACTTAATTTTATGTAACTTAATCAAGTGCACATTTTCCTCCTTAGAGTTTAACTCCAAGATTTACAAGTTCAAATCTCGTACTTGAAATAAACACACAATCGGTTCTATTTCAGCACAAAGACCCTTATAAGATTTTAGATTATTGGTTTTCCTCTCATTCCTAGTTTCTATATATGAGAGTTATTTCTTTATTTTAGATCTTACAAGCATTAATTCCACTAAGAGCATCACACGCATCATGCACAGTTTAGATAAAGGAGTGATTTCATTTGGGCTCAATAACTATGTTACCTCGTTCATGAGCTCTCAAAGAATCCATTCCGTCCCTTCACGTATGCTGAGTAGCGGAGCTCATTTAGTGGGCCTTATCTCACACACTTCAACACTTTAGTTGAACATAGATCAAGGCTACTAAGCTCAAGAACTATCTCACACAGTTCTAAGCTTATGTGCACTCATGATTCCAGCTCCAAACTAAGGGTGAGCTATGAAGCACAAGAATTTTTAGTCTTTGAAGTCATTTAGTCCTTCATCATTTGGTCCACATTCAAATCCATAATAGTCCTTTTCATTTCTTTAATAAGTCATTTGATTCACAATTTTTTTTTAATGCTTGAGAAAATTTTTCATACACAATAATCTCTATCAATTCATGTAGAATTGCTCCAACCCTCACCAAGGAGGAGTTTAGCTCTCCATTACACTTGAGATAAAAAAAAAACACATATATGGATAAAGACCTTTTCATGATCAACTAAGGAAAAAAAAATCTCAAGACAACAGTTAGAGAGTACTAGGAACGTTCCTTTAATGAAGTTCTTCGGATTTCTCCTCTTCTTGCTCTTGGTTGTTTCTCCTAGGTCCATAATGCTGCCTGTCTTCCTTCTTCTCCTTGGTAATAAAAGTTCTTCCACCCTTTGAGAGTTCTCCTTATCTTCTATGCAGCCCTCTCCTTACTTAGGATTTTTCTTGAGCAAAGTTGGGAACCTTTCTTAAGTGAAGAAGAGCTATATTTATAGAGGGGCATCATTCTTCTCATTCCCTTTCAAAATCTGCTTTTGCCTCTTCCAAAATTATGCTATGATGATTGCAAATCCAACTTGAGGGGTAAAGTGACCTCTACTTTTTCATTCTTTAATCTCCACATCACTTCAAAATGTCATTTTTCCATTTAGAAACAATTCTACTGCAGAAGGAATGATGGTTGGGAGACAAGGAGCAGGTTGGGGGTCATGTCCAGCCGCAATAAATGCCTTATTCATATAGAAATTTGATGCGCCACTGCAGCGCACTGTGGCATGCTGTAGCGCATAGTGGCACGTTGTAGCGGACAAATTTCGTAAAGTGGTCCGCGGCAACGCGCTGTGGCGTTCTAGGCTTTTTTCTAATGGTCTGCTATAGTGCGCTGTAGCTCCCAAGTTATTACCCTTGTCAATTAAGACTAATCTTCATCCTAATCTTGATCCTAAGCATTAATCAAGTAATTAGGAGTCATCCACTAAGACCTAGTCCAAATCAAGAGTCAAATAGATCAAGTCCTAATTTTTGGGAAATCCAGAAACTCTGGAGATTGACATATCTAAATTCTCAAATCAAAAATCAGACTTTGCCATTGTGCTCATTACCCCTAAATTAGCTAGGGGTGATATTTTGGTGGTAATCGGAAGTCGTCGAAATTTTATCAAATATTTTAATAATATTTAAATACCCCGAAAAATAGAAAAATTAAACACTCATCAAAATTAAAATCCGACTTCACCATTGCGATCCCCACCCTCAAATTAGCTAAGGGTGAAATTTTAGGATTTTTGGAGATCATTTTTAAAATATGATTTTTGAGATTACTTCAATTAATTTCTTAAACTCCATTTTTTGTCTTCTTCCTTCTTCATTGGTTGGGTGGCACCCACAACCATCCAATCCTAGTTGAGCCCCCTTTCCCTTCAGCCCCCTGCTATGCTCAGCCTAATTTGTCCCCCCTATCTCCTACTAGCCCCTCCCCTATCTCACCAAGTGGGTTGGGTCAACTCCATCCATCCCATCCATTGGCAGCCCTATTCCCCCCATTAAGAGAGCCTTTGGCTCTCAGCTCTTCCCCCCTCATTTGTCTAGCTGAAGTCTATTCCCCTCTTCCCTTTCTTGATGTGCTAGTGGTTAAAGAGAAGATCCCCAGCCCTCAAACTCTCTGGTTTCCAAGGATCTATAGAAGGAACCCCCATTTGCAAGACCAAGGTACTCCCTTTCCCTCCATTGGATAATCAAATGACTATTCCAGTTTTATCTATGCTTATTAGTATGTTTAAGATTCTATGTTATCTTAGTTGTGCATCTATGAAGCAATGTTTAAGATGTAGGAACTCATAAAAATCTGTAGACAATAAGGAATGATATGTAAATCTATTAATACATATTTCTACAGACCTAGTCCCTTAACCCCACTATTTACATTAATAACTTGATCATTTGGTATTGATTTGGGTATCAATGGAAAGGTCTCGGAAAGACCTTTCCATCGGTATATAGCACCGTTCATGAAGTGCTCTCTGTTGAGAGTATTTTAGCCTGAAAATTGACCCTTCACGGTTTTCGCTCAAGTGAAATTACCATCGGGCGCTACAGCGCGTCGTAGCACCCGATAGTAGAACTGAATCCGCCATAGTGCGCCATAGCATGCTACAGTGCGCCACAGCGCTTCATGAAGGACTTGGGGCTGGCCAAGCAGATTATTGGAATGATAATCAACAGGGAGAGAAATGCTGGAATTCTGAAATTGTTGCAGAAAGATTATGTTGAAAAGGTGATGAAAAAATTTAACATGAATGAAGCGAAGCCAGTGGGCACTCCCTTTGCAAGTCACTTCAGCCTATCAATGGAACAGATGCTGAAGTTTGAAGAAGAAAAGGAACATATGATGAAGGTTCCTTATACTTCAAAAGTTGGGAGCTTGATGCATGCAATGATCTGCACAAGACCGAACATTGCCCATGCAGTGGGAGCAGTTAGCATGTTCATGGGAAATTTAAGGAAGCACCATTGAGATATAATCAAGTGGATCCTAAGGTATGTGAAGGTACAGTGGGCAAAGCTTTATGCTTTGGAAAATCTGACATTATTTTACAGGGCTATGTAGATTCATATCCTGTAGGAGATGTTAATAGCAGGAGAACCACTATAGGATTTGTATACACATTGGAAAGTATAGCGATGATCTAGATCTCCAGGCAACAAAACATCGTATTGCTATCTACCATGAGGTAGAATATGTTGCCACCACAGAGGAAAGCAAGGAGATGATCTGGTTGAAGGGCTTCATGGTAGAATTAGATAAGGAGTAGAAGGATGTGAAGCTCTATAGTGATAGTATGAGAACTATTCATCTGGTGAAGAATGTCACTTTTTATGCCAGGACAAAGCATATCCAACTCCGTTACAATTTTATCTAGACACTGTTGGAAGAAGGGCATCTTGGATTGGAGAAGATCCATACTTCTATGAATTTAGCTGATATGTTTACTAAAATAGTAACAGTAGAGAAACTAAAGCTATGTGCAGCTTTAGTTGGCCTCAGTATGTGAAGAGAAAGCAAGGTGAGCCACACCATATTTCCTTGAGAGTCACAGAAGATGACAGTAAGAGATCAAAGGAGGGAAGATACTCTAAATGTCTCAAAGTGGGAGATTATTATGTAATGGAGAGCCTTTAGTAACCAAGAGCAGTAATAGTTCCACAGCGCACCCAGGCATCTTTAACACAAGACTTGTGGTACTGTCATGCGTCTCAGTAGTTAGGAATTAATTAGTAGGCGCTATAGTGCGCTACATCAGAAATCATCACCTCTGCATGCCGTAGCGAGACAATAAGTCCATTCAGAGGCACGAATGCTACAAGTGCTCCACTGTGGTCTCATCACAATACAACAGGCATTGCAGCACTCCGGGGCACACCGCAATGTGCCATACTATATGCAATATGAGAAAGCCGGCGCAACGATGCACTGTGGCGCCAGGCAAAAATATGTGCAGTCATGTTTCGCCCTAAGCAATTTTGGAGGGCATTTTAGACATTTTAGGGCTCATTTTTCTGTTGGCTACTTAAGTAATTGGTTGAGTGAAAACTTGAGCAAAGTTGGCATAAGTTTTGGTGGAAAAGGCTGCAGAAGGAGAATAATCTTAGGAATACCCTAAGGAGCTACAGTGTAAGGTTTCTCATATAAGTTAGATGGGATACTCCAGGAGGTAATTGCTTATTCTCCTCCCCATTCTAGAGTAAGATCTGGAGCACTTGTGCTGAGTAGATAATCTCTTTGTAACTCCATAACTGTCAAGTGGCTCTGTGGTTTTTCTCATTCCTGAGTTTTCCATGTATATCTTGGTGTTTGGATTGATTTGTGTATGCTTTGTGTTTTCTTTCTTATGTGCTTGTGATTTTTTTTTTGAGTATGCTTGGGAACCGTCAATGTAACCCCGATGCTCGATTGTGTGCTCTTTATCAAAATAGCTTCCACTGTGGAATAGAGCGTGCTAGCAAAGAAGTCACTTATTTTTCAACAATTAGGAGCCAAGGGTCTCAAAAGAAGAAAAACTTGATTTATAATACCAACTAATATAAGACATTTCAGCCATCTAGAAAAGAATGTAAGAACACAACACAGAATAGTAAATTGAATTATCCAAAGTTAAATAAATTTATATAAATATTTAGATGTAATAACACTCATCCTCATGAGATGCATAAAGTAAGAAAAATAATAGAAAGTAAAAGGTCTTTAAAGCCGCAATTACTAGATCTGATGTACATTAGGTACACGGTCTACTTCTAGCTCTTGATCTACTGTATTTGGTATTTAATATAGTAGGGCATGATGTAGGATGGGGGGTGATGACATGTAATATAATCAAATCCACCAATTAATTAATGAAATTAACCTTGCATATTTAAGTTACTAGATGATATGCGAGTCGCTTGTTGAGAATAAAGAGAAGTATTGTAAGCGTTCACAAGTAACGAGAGCTAGGATTAAATGAGCACACTTGTAAGGTAGGAGGAAAGAAAATAAAAATAAATGAAGAAGATCTTATGGGAGCCTTATTACCAAATATGCCGCTTACGATAAAGAAGATTAACTTCTATGAGCAGTCCTTTGCCGTAGATCGAACCTTCTTTTCTTGGAAGTCCTTCTCCAAGAAATGCAAACCACACCTTAAGAAGTCCTTCTCTTAAGAATGAAGCTCACATAACATAAAGAAGAAGAGAGTATTTTTTATATCAATTGCAATGCCATAATACATGTGAGGGTGGCCAATTTATAGCCATAAGATACATACCAAATGACCATAAAAACCCTTAACCAACCTCTCATGAAGGACTAAAGTGTCCTTTCCTCTAAAAGACCAAGAAAACCATATACTTACTCTCTCATGAAGGACTAAAATATCCTTTCACACAAATGACCAAATAAACCATAAACCAACTCTCTCATGAAGGACTAAAGTGTCCTTTTACAAAAAAAACTCACATGACAATATATAAGCTAGGATGAAGGCCCATTTATGGAACAAATACAAAAGCCCATAGGTCTCAAAATAGAAAATTAAAATATAGTACCATTAAACTAATTTATGATCTGGCACATCGATGATGATTTCGTTGATGCCCTGCATTAGCACTCCCCGGCTTTGAAGGATTCACCTCTGGTGAATGAAGCTCATTATATTTTTAAAGTAGATCTGAATCAAGTTGCTGTAGTTCTTCATGCGTCAACCAAGAGTCTTCTAAAGGTGAAAGGCCTTTCCATCGAACGAGATATCTTTGAACCCCACCATTAGTACTAGCAATTATTTGATCATCAAGTATTTGGGACGGATACTGAGAACAGAGACGACGAGTCGGTAGTGGCAATGGTAATACTGGTTCTTTGTTTTGTGGTTCCTACAGGTTAGTAATACAAGTAGAAGCATCCAATATATCGAAAGAAGCATAATCATGGTACAATGTAAGGTCTACCACATTGAAAACTGGAGATATTCCAGCATCATTCGGAAGATCAACTTCATAAGCATTTTCATTGACTTTCCTTAATATCTTAAAAGGTCCTGCTCGCCTAGCATTCAACTTTTTGAATATTCCTATTGGAAATCTATCAGATCTCATCCTTATTAGCACCTTGTCACCATCTTGAAATTCAACAAATTTTCTTCGCTTATCTGCATTAATTTTATACTTATTGTATGTAATGGTTAATTTCTGTTCAATTTCTTGGTGGAGATCATGCATGCTTTGAGCAAATGATGATGCAAACTCACTATCTCTATATATTATGAGAAGATCAATTAAGTCGATTGGTTTTCATGGCTCATAACTAGTTACAATTTGAAAAGGACTTTTACCAGTAGATCTATTAATTGAACTATTATAAGTAAACTCAGCAGTGAGTAATATAAGATCCCAGCTTGCAGAATGGTCTGAGATTAAGCATCTAAGCAGATCTCCTAAGCTTCTATTTACCACTTCTGTTTGACCATCTGTCTGTGGATGATATGCTGTCAAAAAATGAAGTTTTGTGCCTAGTTTCTTCCAAAGAGTCTTCCAAAAATAACTCATAAAGCGTACATCTCGATCAGACACAATTATTTTAGGTAAACCATGTAACTTGACTACTTCACAAAAAAATAATGTTGCAACATGAGATGCATCGGAAGTTTTATAGCATGGAATAAAGTGTGCCATCTTAGAAAATTGATCAATGACTACAAGAATAGAGTCGTAGTGTCATGTTGTGTGAGGTAATCCTAGTATAAAATCCATACTTATGTCTTCCCAAGGTTTATGAGGAATAGGAAGAGGAGTATAGAGTCCAGAATTATTCTGCTTTCCCTTTGCAAGTTGGCATGCACGACATCAAGAAACTATACGAGCAACATCTCTCTTTAGACTAGGCCAATAAAATCGATCTTGAATCATTGCAATAGTTTTGTCACGCCCAAAATGTCCTGCAATTCCTCCTGCATGTAGCTCGTCAATGAGAAAAATACGAAGAGATGAATCAGGAATGCAAAGACGAGTGCCATAAAAAAGATATCCATCTTGAAATTGGTAATTTGAATCAATAACTCGCCCCTTTTCAGATAATGAAGAATAAATTTGACTAAAATCTTTGCATGTAGAGTAATTAGAAATCATTTTATCAAACCCAGTTACTTTTATTTTCATTGTATGTAAAAGGAGAAACATGCGACTCAAAGCATCTGTGACTTTATTCTCAATACCGGCATTATGCTTTAAGACAAAAGTGTATTCCTGTAAATATTGAACCCATTTAGCATGACGAGCACTTAACTTTTTTTGAGAGTTTAAGTATTTAAGGGATTCATG
The DNA here is from genome assembly GCA_016760335.1 of Gastrodia elata. Lineage (NCBI taxonomy): Eukaryota > Viridiplantae > Streptophyta > Magnoliopsida > Asparagales > Orchidaceae > Gastrodia > Gastrodia elata. The sequence goes on from CM028686.1 coordinate 11,435,886, forward strand.
ATCAGAGTAGAGAACAAATTCACGAGATAAAAGATAATGTCGCCAGTACCGTAGAGTTTGAACGACTGCATAAAACTCACGATCATACATGGAATATTTTTGGCTGGCATCATTTAACTTCTCATTGAAAAAGGCTATCGGATGGCCTTCTTGTTTAAGCACTCCACCTATTCCTACCCCGAAAGCATCACATGAAACTTCAAAAACTTTATCAAAGTCTGGCAACTTCAATATTGGTGGACTAGTGAGACGCTCTTTTATTTCAATAAAAGCCTTAGTTGCTGCAGGAGTCCATTTAAAATTACCTTTTTGTAGGCATTGTGTGATAGGTGCCATGATGGTACTAAATCCTTGAATAAACCTTCTATAAAATGTGGCCAACCCATGAAAAGTCTTAACATCATGAATGGATCTTGGTGTAAGCCATTCTTTAATTATTTTGATCTTTTTAGGATCAGCTGAGACTCCACGGTTTGAAACAATAAATCCTAAAAGTATGACAGATGAAGTCATGAAAGAGCATTTCTTCATATGAATATAAAATTTTTCTCGATGAAGTATTTCAAATACTTTTCTTAAATTACTTAGATATTCTTCTTGGGTCTTGCTAAATATTAAAATATCATCAAAATACACAACTAAAAAGACCCCAATATAAGGCTGAAGTATATGTGTCATGATGCGAATAAATGTACTAGGAGCATTAGTTAAACCAAAAGGCATAACTAACCATTCATAAAGGCCATTTTGTGTTTTAAAAGCAGTCTTCCATTCATCACCATCACGCATTCTAATTTGATAATATCCACTTCGAAGATCAATCTTTGAAAATATTACAGATCCAGTCATCATATCAAGCATGTCATCCAACCTTGGAATAGGAAATCGATACTTAATGGTGATCTTATTAATTACCCTACTATCAATACACATGCGCCAAGTTCCATCTTTCTTAGGTGTAAGAAGTGCTGGAATAGCACAAGTGGACAAGCTCTCACGAATGAATCCTTTGTGTAATAAATCATCAACTTGGCGCTTAAGTTCAGCATGCTCAATTGGATTCATTCGATAGTGTGGCAAGTTGGGCAAGGTAGATCCAGGTACCAAATCGATAGCATGTTGTATGTTTCTCAATGGGGGTAGTTCACTAGGAAGTTCTTCAGGACATAAGTCATGAAATTCAGTCAAGAGTTGAGTGACTTCATAGGATTGGGTTGAATTTTCATTCCCTTTTAAAGATTCAATAACAATAAGAGCATAGACAATATTATTTTCACTAGAATGCTCAAACTCTTGCTTACTAATTATAGTTAAAGGTCGCTTCTCTATTGGTGAAGAAGAGTCTCTTGGATTCTCAATCAAAAGTTCCTTTGGCTTTGCCGGGTTTAAGATAATTTTCATTCCACCAAACATAAAGACGTAAGTACTAGCCCGTCCAAAGTGAGTAACGTCTAAGTCATATAGCCAAGGTCTCCCTAAAAGTACATGTGCAACGTCCATAGGAGAACATCACACCAAATGTGATCAGAATAGGTTGCTAAGTTGAGGGAAACAAGACATCTTTGGGTAATAGAGATACTAGTCTTATCTACCCATGCAACCTTATATGGTTGTGGATGAGGCTCCGGGCTTATTTTCATTCTTACTAATGCACTAGCTGAGACCACATTCATGCAGCTACCACTATTAATTATAAGTTTACAAGACTTATCTCCACTTTTAAAGTAAGTATGAAAGATATTTGTTCATTTCCAATCTGTAGTGGTTTGGGGGGTAGTTAAGACACAACGAACTACTGTTAAATGTGGATTAATGAAAGATTTATCAGCATCACTAGCATCTTCACATGGATCACACTCAACATCATTGTCTTGTTGATCATCTTGTACTTCTGGATCGATGGAATCTACATGAAGATTCCTATGTGGACAATTATTTGCATAATGTCCCGTCTTTCCACAAGTAAAGCATGTGATGTTTGATTTAGCATTTGAATTTCTAGATATGGGTTTTACTCTTTGATTATTTGGTACTTTAGGAACAGATGGTGGTGGTTGATTTGGCTTAAGAGGTGCACCTTGCACATTGTTAAATTTGCATTGAGAAATTGGCCTTAAGTATTGTTCTATTTGGAGGGCTCTTTGAAATGCTTCTTCAAGTGTATACACCTCTCGAGTCAACATCTCTCGACGAATGTCAAGTCTTAACCCAGCTCGAAACCTAACTATAGTTTCTCTAAAATCTTCAATAATATCACAGCAAATTAATAACTCATCAAAGCGAGTCATATAATCTGCAACACTCATAGATCCTTACCTAAGAGTTATGAGTTCATCTAAAAGTTAGTCTTGAAATGTTGAAGGAAGATATTTTTGCTTGAGCATCTCCTTCATTTCTTCCCAAGATCTTACAAATAATTGGCCTGATCGTTGTTATTGTCGTTCTAGATTTACCCAGTAAGTTTTAGCATGACCAACAAGTTTCATACTAGCAATCTAACCTGACAATTTCCAGACATTGCCATCCAATCAAAATACTGATCCATTTCTACAAGCCAATCAGAAAAATTTTTAGGATCAAGACGCCCATCAAAGGTCGGAGGGTCTACTCTAACCTTTCTCGTAATGTCTATATCTTGGTCATGTTCAATGCGCCTTGTGGTGGCGTAAAGTTGATCATAACCTCGGTAAGGTTCTTCAAATCGTAGATGATTTTGGTTTTGTTTAAAGACTCCTAGTCGACCCAAAGGTGCATTAGCTCTACGAAGAGTTTGAAATGGAACATCTTCTGCCTCAGGATATTCAAATAAATCATTTTGTGGAAATGTCCTATTTTTTTATATTCTAAATGTAAGTGGAGAAGAATTTGTGTGCGGGTCATAAGGTGTATTTCACTCACTATTTTCTGGTGGGGCATCTGGTGTCGGGTTAGGTTCCTGAATTGTGTTGTTGTTATTTTTATTTTCTAGGGCCTCCAATTTTCCTCTGAACTCTCTACAAGATTGTTGATAAAGAAAAATTAAATCATCGAGCTGCTCTTGCAGATTAAGAATAATATTCTCACATCTATGACCGAGCATTTGATTTTGATATGGGTGACTACTACTAGTAGTCATAGCTATTCGAATAAATGATGAAATAATCAGCTACGAAATTGTAAATCTTATATCGATTACTCAGAAACTAGATTTATAATGATAAATATGAAAACTTTTTTTTTTTTAATAATTTTAATAAGGCAGATGTGAATAAATTAAAAGTAAGAAATTTTTTTTTTTGTTATTATTATTATCTTTTTTTTTGTTTCTTTATTATTATTATTTTTTTTTATGGCTAAGGATGATATAAATTATAATCCTACTAAATTTTAATTAAACTAATGAACTTTTAATATTTATTAAAATAAAAATTATTATGAATTAAAATAGAAATGTAAGACTATATATGAGGATAAATTCTCTGATACTAATCTGATATAGGATGGGGAGTGATGACATGTAATATAATCAAATCCACCAATTAATTAAATAAACTAACCTTGCATATTTAAGTTACTAGAAGATATGCGAGTCACTTGTTGAGAATAAAGAGAAGTGTTGTAAGCGTTCACAAGTAATGAGAGCTAGGATTAAACGAGCACACTTGTAAGGTAGGAGGAAAGAAAATAAAAATAAATGAAGAAGATCTTACGGAAACCTTATTACCAATTATGCCGCTTACGATAAAAAAAAATTAACTTTTACGAGCAGTCCTTCGTCGTAGATCGAACCTTCTTTTCTTGGAAGTCCTTCTCCAAGAATTGCAAACCACACCTCAAAAAGTCATTCTCTTAAGAATGAAGCTCACATAACACAAAGAAGAAGAGAGTATTTTTTATATCAATTGCAATACCATAATACATGTGAGGGTAACCAATTTATAGCCATAAGATACATACCAAATGACCATAAGAACCCTTAACCAACCTCTCATGAAGGACTAAAGTGTCCTTTCCTCTAAAAGACCAAAAAAACCATATACTTACTCTCTCACGAAGGACTAAAATGTCCTTTCACACAAATGACCAAAAAAACCATAAACCAACTCTCTCATGAAGGACTAAAGTGTCCTTTTACAAAAAAAACTCACATGACAATATATGGGCTAGGATGAAGGCCCATTTATGGAACAAATACAAAAGCCCATAGGACTCAAAATAGAAAAATAAAATATAGTACCATTAAACTAATTTATGATCTGGCACGTCGATGATGATTTCGTTGATGCCCTGCATCAGGGCATATCAAATAAAAGAAAAATAAGTGATTAGACTTTAAAAGTCTAAGTACATTTTAGGGAAACTAATATATTTATAATTTAAGTGGATATCACATTTAGACATTTACAATTATTATTTAAGCAAAGCTCATTATAATAAAAAGGGAGAGTAATTATGTAAATTTAATGACTATAAGCAACAAAAGAATATAAAATAGTAAAAGAAGAAATGCTGGTACAACCTGCATCATTATTTAATTAAGAAAAATATGTACAACTATACTAACTAGTGTATAATAAAAGAAGGAAAAATGTATAAATGGACATATTCTATGTAATAAAAGTGAAAGAAGTATGAGCATAAATGTAAGTCATAACAATATACGCTACAAGTAAGTAAGTGAAAGGAGATATAAATATAAGTAAGCATGTCATATATGCAAGTAAATATAGTCTCAATCACAAAGTTATTTTAAGGGAGTCTAAGCTTAAGTGATATCAACACTAAGTCTTATTTTTCATATTGATGGTTTTCATTTAAAGGGTTATTGTTTCTTAGTTCTGACTTGGATGTTATAACAACCCTAGTTGTTACTCTAGCAATACCAAGTTAATTTAAGCAAAAGCAAGCCTTGTTTTGCATTCAATTAGACTCAAGGGGCCATTTTAACCTAACCCTAGAAGTTTGAAATCCATGAGAGCTCATTTGAGCATTTTGGATATTTTGCTTATTTTTGGATCCTGAATATTAGCAAAAATAACTTGATCTCTAAATTAAAATTTGATTTCATTTTTGAATTCTTTGCATCCTAATTAGCTAAGGCTAAAATTTTGGAAATTTTTGGAGATTATTTAGGCCTAATTTGGATTTAATGTATTTTTGTTGAATTGTAATTTAGGGTTTCTAACAATCCTTAATTGCATTTAAATCCTTTTTTCAATAGTAGGCTGCCTCCAAACCTCGGGCACCATTCGGGCCGCTGATCCCGATGATTTGATCGAATGGCCCGCACTTTCGATTGGGTCTGATCCATCTCTACCGTTTCACAATTCTGAGATGTGATCCGATGACAACCACCCTCCCATCTTAAGCAGCCTCGATCATCCTTCTGATCTTTGGATCAGATCTAATGGATGATCTCCCTTCCGTGATTGGCTGTTACCTGTCTGATGATCAGAGCCATCCCATTTCAACGGAGGTCCAATAGATGGCTGCTCCTCCACCCATCACTATAGAGCTTCGTTGCTAGCTCACTCGCCTGACAGGATAGAATTCCAGCATACCTTTGGTGCTTCGCTTATCTCTTGCTACCTCTACTACATCCTCTAGACCATTGAGAATATCTGTTTCTGGTAAGATGGTGCTTGACAAGTTGTATGGTTCTGTTAGCCCACTTGAGGTGGCCCAAAATATAGCCTTGACTAGAGCCTAATCCATGTCTTGTAGACATGGGATTCATCACTATACCTCCCTCTAGCTATAAATAGCCTTCCCAAAACTCTATGAGCTCATTTGCTCACTAGAATTTATGTGAATTTTCTTTCTTCTTCTCTATCAAGCTCCATTAGAGGTGCTTGATGTCCTCAGTTATTCTAGTGATGTGAACTATAGATAGAGGGTGTGGTTTGGTGTTCAGACCCCCTGCTAAGCTACTACGTTCATTTAGAAGCTCCAGCCCACCTCAGTTATCCTCTACCGTGCCTGCAACTCCATTCTAAGGATCGCCTAATTCCTAGCTGAGCCATGTGGGCACATCCTCTTGTTCAAAGCAACTAGATAGTTTTGTGATGCTCTGAAAGCTTTTACTTGATCTCTAAGATAGTTAGGATCCATCTAGATTGAACCATTTCAATCCAAATAGTGAAGATTCACTATCTGATCTAATTTTAGCCCAAAGGAAGTGACAACACTCCTTTGGCTTCCCAAGCCTCAATTCATGTTGATTCCTTCTCCTTATCAATCATGCAAGCTAACCAGACATAATGTGATTGTCCCTTGGGTCTGGGCAATCTCTATCAGATCATCCTGATTATTTGGGTTTTGCTGAGAGCTCGCAGTCTAGCTCAAGTAAGGACCCGATAATATGGAGTCTCCCAGTCATTGCGACCTTGGGGGTTCGAGTCGCCTCACCACACTGATGGTGTAGGTATCGAACCCCATCTATTTGGTGGCCTCTATGGGGAGAATTTCCTCCTCACAGTAAACCCTATATGCTGTGTTAGGACCAATTTTGGGTGACTATTCATCCAGTGATCTCGTGCCTCCCAGTTGGGGCTTTTAGGTTCAATCGATGCGCCTTGACTCCCTGAATGTGTGGCAATGGAATGCTGGCCATGGCGTAGAGTGTCAGGTGAGAATTTAGCTATCCAAGCGTGCCCCTATTCAGTCTACTGTGAGAGAGGAGCAGGGACTATGACACTGCCACTTTGGGTTGGGCCAGCCCAGACCCACGCGGTGCTACAGTGCCGACCTAGTCGGGATCCGATGCGACTCGCACTGTTTGATAAATGTGCCGAGCTATTTAATTTAATTAGGAACTTTTTTCCTTCTGTAAATTCAATTATTAATCCATTTAATTAAATATCATATGGTTTGATTAATTGAAAGTGTTCAAACTAATTTAATTGAGTAACTTTATTAATACTTATCCAAATAGTATGATCTAATATACCATTTTGATTAGAAAATCATAAGGAAAATTAATATGCAATAAAATTATAAATCTAATGGTTAGATCTTCTATTTTAGCATAATTTTCTTTAATTTTAAATAGTTAATAAATAATTCATTAAAAGTTCAAAATATATGATTAAGATCTCTAATTGTTCATAAGAAAGAGGAGAACTAAATTATACTTTTAAAATAATTTAAGAGTTTTTAATTTGTTAATCACTTTTTAATCACCCTAATTCTTGATTAGTGATTAATGACTGAATTAATCCTTTGATTTTGGTAAACCAAGTTGCTATTATCATCTTAAGTGTATTAGAACTTGCCTAAGTGCTTAGGTTCCCATTTTAAACTCTAATTTCCTAAATCACTTTCCTTAGCCATAAAAAGTGAACAGTGCTAATTAATCAAATCTTAAGTTCAAACATAAATTTAAGCACCTCATTTGTCTTATTAGTCAATATTAAGCCTATTAGAACTAATTAGAGTTAATTTGGATGCTTTAATCTTAAAATCCCAATTTTAGCCTTAAGAAGGGTATTTTGGTCATTTTGGCCAAAAGTTTGTTTAAGAGCCCCTAGACAATATAAATGTCATTAAAATGCTTTTAATTAGTAATGTAATGTATTAAGATCATTCATTTAGCTTTTAGACCTAATTGATTAATCTAAATGGCTTAAGCTAATTCTTTCTTAAGTTTTCTCTTAAGTTAATCATAAGGTCTTAAAGTGATCTTAATCTTGAATAATGAAATTTAATTTTATGAAACCAGTCTTAAATGCTTTATCAAAACCAATCATAATAATTATTCCTAAGAGAATGTCATATTGAAATCTGAAACTCTAAATCCAACTGAAGTCTTAAGTGATTAAACCTATGACTTAGATCATAGATCCTTAGTGATTATCCATAGTAATCTATTAGAATTGCATCATCTTATTCTTAAAATTCCTATTTGATTTAATTCTTTTGAATTCTTCTTATGGGTATAGGTTGATTCAACCTATAGAATAATGTGATTATTCTATAGATTGAGCTTAGATCTTGGATTCTTAAGTTATTATTTGATTATTTTTATTTTACAATTATAAATTTAGTCTTTCTTTAAGATCATAGTCTCATAATCTTTCATCTTCTAAGATTCTCTACTCTTAGAAAAAGGGTTGGTGTGAACCCTTAGATCCTTAGAAGATTCATACCTTAGACTCAAGATTGAACCCCAAATTGGAGTTTAAGCACAGAATCCTTAATATTGATTAGCATAATCAAGATTGTGTTTGAATTATTAAATACATTATTTAAGGTTGTTGGTTTATTTATTTAAGTATTTAAAGTCATCACTTCTGATTATGAATTAGAATTGTTAAGTTTTAATGTTAATTTTAAGGTCATAAATTTGTGATTTTACAGGATAATTGGATATTGGAGATCTGAGCCTGTACTAGCTCATAATAGATAAAACAAATTAAATTAGACAATAACATATATCACACATGTCTAGTTGAGTCTCTTATTTACTTTGACTATTATTGCTTCACACACCTTGAGTTTGATCCATAGGACACATTAGTTGGACATATAATATTTGATGAGCATCATATGTTAGATTTGAAATTGCATAGGCATGATATTACTTCATTTAGTTCTCAGTACAATAGAGTGAGTTCTAACTTAGTCTACATTTCCAATTTAATTATTTGGATATAGAATAGACTTGAACCTAGATCTATGCTTAGCTAGGGGGATACATATCTAATTATATAAGTTCAAATCAGACCTAACTTTGAGGATGCCTAGGGGATACATGTTAAACTTTTTGTACAATAGCCCTATTTTGGCCAATTTTTGTTATTGCAATACTAATTTAGGCATACTTCTACAGTTCAGTTCAGTTCTAGTTCAGTGGATTGTTTAGCCATATGTCTTTCTTGCATTATATTAGGTTTGTACACTTTTGTAATTCCTTTATGTTCAGTATTTTTAGTTTAGTATTTTATGTTCAACACTTCAGTTAGTACTTGCATATCTAGCATGCTAGTTTTATTTTAATTCTCTTATGCTTTAATTCAGATTCCTTTTATGTAAATTTGTATATTTTCATATAATCATAAGCATGTTAAGATGAGTTTGCTTTCAGTACTTTTCAGTTATTATATATTTACTGCCTAATAATATTACAGCTTCTAATTTACATACTTTTCTTTGTTCAGTTATAAATGTTTAGTTTTTAGATTTCCTTGATTGCTTATTTTTTTTTTAAATGCGATATCTTAAATGTTCAGTTTCATTTAAATTAGCCTAAAATGTCCTTAGACAATTTGTCTAAGTGTAAGTTTTCATTTCTTAGCTGGGGCCCTGGCATATACTGATAATGTCAGATTCAGAGTTATTCATCGAGGTTTCTTCTAGAGAAGAGCTTGGCCAAGAGGAGGACCTTCCTGCTATTATAACTTAGTTAGATTTATATTCATCTATGAGGACGAGTGTTCTTCTTGCTTTTAAATTTCAGTCTATAATAACTTCAAATTCTGGATGTATTTATTTTCAACATTTTACATATTGAGCTGAGTTATTGCTTCTACCTTCTTTACTATACTATGATGTGGATGTTATACTCTTTTCTACTTCCGCTACTTTGATATTTTGTTGCATGATTCTCAGTTTCAGGTGACATATCCCTAGCTAAGGTGAGTTCGGTTTATTCCTAACTCAACTATAGTTGGGAGATTTACTATAGTTGGAGACCGTATTCACCATAATTATGTAAATCTCAGTATTAGCATGACCACAAAGGGTACGGGGCACCACAAATGCTAATTCACTTATGGTTCTATCTACTTTATTATTGAGTTCTCTTCTTAGCTTATCTTAGCCATATAATATTTCTAGAAGTATATTAGCTTTACACTAAGAATGACTAACTACACTGCACTACCAAAGGTCTCACTTAAATACTTAAAGCAATCTCTAAGTCCTACACTTAGAATGTTAAAACTACTCAAATAATTGTAAGTTTTACATAGCTACTTAAATCCTTTTTTAAGTCCAAGTAGAAGGCACTAAACTCCCAAGGAAGTTTCCATTTTAGTAATCTCCAAAGTTATCTTTTAGTTGCAAGAGCAATACTAAGGATTGTTTAACATTATTCTAAATGGTTCATATGATTTAAGTGTAGCCTATAATTCTCCATTATACAAGTTATGATTCATTTAAAGTTATCTAAATGGAAATAAAAGTGTAAGTACTAATCAAGTTGTATTGGAAGCTTGACACAATACTAACTTCCTAATCTCATCAAGTTATAGGACTTAGACTAGTGGCAGGATATTTAGCTAGAAAGTTGTCATGAAGGATTTCTAGCCTTAAGTTTATTAAAAAACCTTAGGGTTAGAAGATTCAAATCAATCAAGCAAATAGGTTGGATAACTAAAATCTAATGTAGGCTTATTAGAAAGAGTACTTAAGTGAAGGCATTCAATTTTAGAACTTCTAAGTTCATAACAAGGAATTGGGAACCCTAGGGTTTAGCTAAGTGCTTAGGCCACTAAAGTGAATCAATGTCATTAAGCTACAAAATGGGTTGAGTAGAGTCAGTCTTTTATTCAGGGAATGTAAGGGATAGACCAAAGTTCAATCTAGCCATTAAGATCCCTACTAAATGTTCTTACAAAAAAAAAGAGCTAACTTGTCTAATCCAACCTAGTGTTTATGACTATTATAGTCCTTAAGTACTAAATCAAGCATTAAGATCAAATAAGATCAATCCAATTCTAGGTTAAGGCTCAAGCTTAGTCCACTGGCACTAAGTTTTAGGTTTCTTCCTACTCATAAAAACATCTAATGTTGTAATATGACATAAAGTAAGTTTTTTAAGGTGTCCTAGCCTTTAGAAGGTCTAAACAAGCAAAACCCATATTTTGAAATGTTAATATTATTTTATTCAAGGCTCAGAAACTCATATTTTCTATTAGATGTCCAAATTTTATAGACATACTAGTTATAGTTTCTTTATAGCTTAACAAGTAAAATGACACTAAGCAAGGTCAAATCGGACATTAAATGATTAATCGAGGTTTTAATGACTCTTAAGGACCCTTAAAAGTTCATTAGTAAAATAAAAGGTTAAATTAGAAGTTTGACATCTCATTATTGTTCTACATATTTTTGTTATCAAAATGGACTATTGGGTCATCAAATTCGGATGAGAACTGGCTAAGATACAATATTTGAATGGTTTGGATAATTAATTATTTAATTAATTATTTGAAATTGTGATTAATAATATTAAGCATCAAACTAAGAATCAAATATCATATTATTGATCCTCACATTTTTCTGGAAAAAATGGTATATAATTTTGCTATATTTGGATTATTATTTTTGACTTTTATAAATTAATTACAATTATTTATTTAATTATATTATTTCTTATATTCCCTACATATCAGCCACACGCCCACCCCTCCTGCACGCAGGCCACAGTTATGGGCATACTCGGGTCGGGCCGACCTAAGGCATTCCTACCAAGTGAAATAGATGTGAGGAGTGAGAGTGAACCAAGCCCAGGAGTTTGGGATAAGGGAATGGGGGCATCACGAGGGCTTTGGAAGGTCTCAAGGTCGCGGAGTATGGGATGGTGGTACGGGTGGTATGCCTCTGCCGCACGCGATCATCATTGGATAAAAGGAGTTTGATTGGATGGACACAATCTAAACAGATCGCGCCAGCCGCCCAATCTGCGTTAGTAATCGATCGGACGGTAGACAGAAAGCGCACTGTTAGGGTTAAAATGGAATATTAATAAATAATAATATGAAAGTATTTACAAATTATTATAAATTTAAATAATAAAAAATAAATAACCAGATGAGCTCTGTAAAATCTCAAAAATTTACCATTAGTTAACTAGCAAGTGAGGAACTTAAAAATATAATCAGATTTTTTATCACAAATAATTTTAATAATCCTAATTTTATTAGCCCATAAAATATATTAAAATATTTATAGCAAATTCAACAACTTCCAAATACTCCCAAAATATCACCCCTATCTAATTTGGGGGTGACGAGTTCAATGACAAACTTTGATTTTAATTTGGAGGTTAAAATAAATAAGATAATTTCAAGTATATTCAAATTGCTCAAAATATGTAAAAAAAATGAATAATCTCCAAACTGCACCAAATTTCAGGTACAAGCTCCTAATGTTATTAAATTTCTACTGGCAATATTTTCAACATATTTTGGATGTCTAAATCCAAGGAACAACACTCGGGTTGTTACAGACTTCCCCTCTTAAAAGTGGTGTCATCCTCGATGTCCTAATAATTAACTAACTATATAAGATCAGTTATCTCAAATCTCAAAAATAAAGTCAATTAAACTACCAAATTTGAAAATCTAATAGTCAATGGCGAGCATCACAATAATTTCCTTGTCCATTCTGCATTGCCAACTTACTATGCTTGATCAAAAGGACATTATTATTAGTCATTTTGACCAACACATAATTCATATAACTGAGTGTGACCCACTTTGGTCCAGGCTACATGAGTATAGCATCTCCTACCATGAAAAACTTTATAAGGAGCCATACTGATGTAGGACTAATAACAATAATTGCAGGCGAACCTAACTAAGGTGAGGTGATCTTCTCAAGATTTGCTGAAATCTAAAACATAAAGATGCAAAAACTTTTCAAGAATTTGAATTACTTGCTCAGTTTGACCGTCAGTCTAGGGATGGAAAATAGTACTCATAGCTAAGATGGTCCCCAGGTATTGTTGAATTGTTGTCCAAAAATCTAGATATAAATCTGTCGTTTAGTCTTAAAGATTGCAATTCCGTGTTCCAAGTAGACGGGCGATCTTCTTAAAACATTGCTTGGCTAACATTTCTATAGAATCGGATTGGAGAAATAGGAAGAAAAGAGATGACTTGGTGAGTCTATTTACAATCTCACAAACCACATCAGTTGCCTATTTACCCTTCGGTAAACCTATAGCAAGAACCATGGAAATGTCAAACCTTTCCATTCGGAGATATTTAACAGTTTTAGAAGTTTGTCAAGTTTCCATTGTTGAGCCTTAACCAACACAGGAGTTGGACATTAAGGTAAAGACAATAATGTCTCTTTTAATGCCATTTTCAAAAACTGATACTCCCTAATGCTACCCAATAATATTGAAGGAACAAACACAAATGTAGTTTCTTTAGATTCGTTTGAAGCCAAATTTACATAATCTATATTCGTTGTTCACTTTTCTTTTATTGGTGATGCTATCATTCTAATTTAATCACTTTGACTAAACTGAGAATACGTATGGCTAGGATCCACAAGGCCCTACTATCCAGTGTAAACTCAAATGCACAGTCTTATTAAAGCCAAATCATTAGAACTTATCAAGTTCTAACTTAAATCAATCAATGTCACTTAACGAACTTAAATGGAATAAATAAATCATCTTATTTGCTTTATAACCCAACCTTGATATAATCTATCAAGAATAGGAGTCAAGAGATCAAATTCCAAATATGGTGTTCAAGTCTCATAACTTCGGATTTTAAAAAGCAGATAAAGGTTAGGATTTATAATCACTTAAGGACTAAAGTCTTGATAATCATCTTAAATAGAAAATAAGTTAACTATCTTAGTTCTAATAAATAAATCTACCAAATTGTTATGGCATATTCTTATTGCTCTATGTAAGCAAAAAATTAATAAGATATATATCTAACTCTTAATTAAGTGACTAACTTTATTCTAATGCTCTGCAATAAGGAATAAAATATTACAAAGAGCTAAGATAGGAATAGATGGAAACTTAGAGATTTAAAATTTTGAAAGTACCAGATGCAGCCTCAAAGCCTTCATTGGTGATGATAGGAGTGAGCGCATGCACCCTTGACTGAGTGGAGGGCGGATTTTCTGCCTATTCTTTTCTGATTACTCATCAGAGTAGGAACTGATTTTGTCACATGTAGAGTCACAATTGCAAAAGCTAAAACTTGAGATCTAATAGGGACTAGATTTTGGACTGATGGTTGACAATTGATCTTTACCTTATCCAAGGTCCAACAAGCATGACAATCCCAATACTTATGGCCTACTGGCTTGATGGTTAAAAGTACCATAAGGGTGAGGTCTTGAGCACTTGGGTACTTTTTATGCTTGATGCTGCAATGGCTGAATTCTAATCTCTTGGGCTCCTTTTCTACACTTTGCTGGTGTTCTTCTTGTCTTGTACCTTTCGACTATTTTGAGAAATTGACATGGAGATGGGTTACAAGATGATCCTTAATCGAATCTTCAAGTTCATTAAAGAAATGATTGTACCTTGCTTCTTTAGTCCTTAAGAAATCAAGAGCAAATCTAAATAGTTTCCTCAATTCCATTTCATAAGTTGAGACTATCTTATCACCATGAGTTAATTGGATTAACTCATCTTCTATAATCGACTTGACAAAAGGAGGAATGAACACTTCTCTGAAAACTAGTTCAAAATCATCCCAAGAAATTTTTTCAACACTTTCTTCTACTAAATGGAACTTAAGTTTGTTATCCCACCAATACTCGGCTTCCTCAATGAACAAGTGAGTGGTTAAGCAAATAACTTTGTTGCTAGGGCACTGGATGTAATGCCCCGTCTTGTAGCCGTGAACAACCGATGTATTAAAGACAAAATAGTTGGCGGCAGAGCTGTGCGCTTCTCGGGAAAGGCTACTGAACCTCCCCAAATGCTACTATTGAGACTGCTAAAGTTCTACCCAACGTAGAACTGAGGACTAATCGCTTAGATAAGTATAAAATGCTTATCTTAAGCATTAGATATAATACTTACATATATTAGATTATGAGAGGTGGTTTTAATAAGAATTCAATATATATATGAGTATTAGTATCATTTATATAAAGATCACATCACAATACTAAGTATAAGTAGTTATAATAATAGAGTGTGGAAACTATAGCATACATCCATATCATTCATCACAGAAGCTAAGTAAGAAAACATTCATCTTAGAAAAAAAAGAGAAAAATACATCCATAGTTAAGTAATTATGTACCATTTGCTTAAAATAAAAGGATAGTAAGTGTCTCTCACTCACAACAAAAAGTAAACTAAAATAGTAAGTAAATGTTGAGCCAACTAGTACTCCAAAAAATTCTCTTGAATCTCTTAGGAAGTCTCTAGAGCCTGCTCCTGAAACAACACTACATCTAACAAATTATCAGATCCCAAAAGTGTTGGTTTCTAGGCAAAAGAAAAGAAGAAAAGAACATCGTATTTGATAATAAGTCTAACACATCAAAAGCTACTGCATACCATATTATAATTTTAAAATAGGATTAACATTTATGTAAAACAAAACAATACCACAAAAAATCACTGAAACAACTAAAAGAATAAAACTTTACAGAACTGAAAGTTATGTAAAACCACAATTAAAAGACAAGTGCTGAAAATAATAATTTGTAAAGAAACTAAAACTGAATAAAAAATTAAAATAAAACTATATTGTATGCCACTATATATATATATATATATATATATATATATATATATATATGTATGTATGTATGTATCTAAATATGCCACAGAATATCATGCCTCAAATATGCATAACCTTGATGTTAAATGACATCCCACAGAATCCTAAGTTAGCAGAACCACTATGCTAACAGATCCTATATAAGCACAATGCTCTGCTAATAGATCCTAGGTGAGCATAACGCTCCGCTAACAGATCATGGGCAAGCATAATGCTCTGCTAGTGCAGTAAAATACTTTATTCGATTCATGATATGCTAAGGTTTAATTTATAACATTATAACCAGAAAATGATCCAAACCAAATTAAATATCTATTTGCCTCCACAAATCAGAAGTTAACTATATGAATTATATAAATCTATTCTAGTTCCACTGAATTCAGTATTTTTTCAATATCAAGATTTTATAACATCCTAAATAATCACATGTGAGGAGTACATATGCATGACTGGTACGTCATAAGAAGGGTGACTTGGACACTTAGTTTGTTTAGCTGTACTTATCAATGCACGTAAGGATAAGGGATAAAATCCTTTTATAGTTTATTCTCTCAAACTAGCCTATTGAATTCCAAACCTACAATACACTTTGAATTTGGGATGGTTATCTTAAATTGAACTATACTTATCAATTACCAAAGATAAGATTGAGACTCTAAAGTTCTATTCAGTTTAAATCAACCAATTCCATAATCTACTAAAAAATTAGTTCTATGATTATGCACTACAATCTCTATATGATAATACTAAGGTTTTCATTCTAATAATCTATTTAATGAATAAGGATTTACAAACTAATGAGTCCTTTCTCCATTGTGGTGACTCCTACACAAAAGGCTCCAAAGATGTGCCATAAAAGCCACTCATCTTCGGATACTACCATAAGAGAAAATCTCAATCTAGCCTCTTTTGGTATTCTACCACAAGGTTTAGGGACAATCATTTATAGTCATTAAGGTCCATCTAAGGTCCTACCTCAAAAGGATACAAATAATGTATTTTCCTACCTCAAAGCAACCTTAATAAAAGTATAGCATTTACTTACTTGAAATAATCCTTACACTTAAGGATTTAAGTTTCTAATTATCATACATAAGTCAAAAGCTGCAATTTAAGAATTTAAGGTGATGGTATCCCATGTTGGTTTATAAGTTCAATCATATGATTTAAGTGCAAAAGTCAACCATGCAAATCTCACTATTTATGATTCAATCATAAGCACATAAACGGTGGCATAAAATCTTAAAAATTATTAAGAGTTGATTATTTGACAAATCAATCTTATTTTAGAGATTAATTTTTTGGTAATTGTCTTACTTAAGAGAAAATCAATGATCTTAAGATTAAATCAAGATGTTTAATCACATAGGCCATTATTAGATGTACGCCCTCAAATTTACTAATCTAGAATCAAGTGTCAAAACAACAAATGATAACAAAGTATATGCAAAATTAAAAGGAGCTATGTAAAATTAGTAAATGCAATTTGCAAGCCTACATTGGTTAGAGTACAAAATTTGAGTTACAAAGAAATTAAGGCAAAATAAACATGATTAAAGATTTCTCATATCAAATGTGAATTGCACAACTATTATTAATTTACTTATCCATTATTTAAGCTAGAGGCAATAACAGTTCCTTATTTAATTCAAACACTTAAATAAACTAATAAGGATTTCACCCAAATTGAGAGGTTTAATAGTTTCAGATTTTGCAAATAAAACAAATTAGTTTATTCCATAAGGTCACTTAACATTCATAAATATGTTAGAAATAAACTATTCAATTCAAGTTTAAATAATGCATTAATCTTATTAAGCATAGTTAAGGTTTTTCTCTAATTAGGACAAATTAAGAGATCTAAAATTTTAAATCAGAGTGTAGGTTTTCAAAAGTACATGCTAATGCTCAATAAGTACACATAAATCTAATTAGCCAATTCAGTGAACAACAAGTGCTAATGAATCATTAGTGAAGTCCTAAAGGCTTAGCATATATTATCAAAAATACAAAAAAAGGAGAAATAAGAATTTGCTTATACTTGGCATTCAAGGTCTACCAAACATGTGATCAATTAGAGACTAAGATATGCAGGTTTGGAATTATACTAACCCTAACTTTTACTAATCTTACAAAATATGAATTTGGTTATAATTAGTGAAATATTAATCAAAAAATTATCCTACTTAGCACCTACATTATAGAAGACATAAGTGAACAAATGAAACCATAATCGTAAGATTTGGGTAATTACATATGCTAATCTTCACTAATTCAGTTAATGAAGTAAATATGCAATACTAGAAAATATACTCACATAAAGTGCAATATAATACTATATTCTAATCTCTCACATTTTTTTGAATAAATGACATATAATTTTGAATGGTTTTGAAAGCATTTAGAAATTTATTTAAATAATACATTATGTACATTTTTAATTAAGGTTTTATTTTCTGATTTATTTTCTTTAAGGAAAATAAATTTAAAAATCCTTTTTAATTAAAATAGAGGCGGCCAGTTATCTTCCTTCCATTGTGGTCTCTCCAATATCATTTGATATGGCTAACCCTAATCTCCAAGATCTTGAGCATCTTCGCCGCGCCATGCCCACCACTTGATTGCTACACTTACACGGTTCGATGACACATCGATAGAACCCTAAATGGGTTAACGATGAGGTCAGAATTGCCTAGGAGCTGTTTCCCCAAAATTGGGCTACCAGGACCTCTAGGGTTTGTTGTGGGAAAGAAGTTCTCCCCATAGTGACCAATGGAGGGCTAGCTTTTGATCTCTACACCATTCCTATCTCATGGAGGAACTAAGCCCTAAGGAATTCTTGCCCTGACGCAGTTGGGAAGATGTGTCCTTACTCAAGCTAGGCACTAAACAATTTTGTGCCAACTCAAGTTGAGGATGACTACTAGGTCGAGACCCAACTAGCCAAACCATATTGATCCATTGGGATCGGTACATGATTACCACCTGATCCGAAAGGAACATCAATTTAGTGTATGATCCTTGCAAATTGGTGGATGCACATTTACTGAGCCTTGGTCGAGTTCAGACAGTGCTCAACATTGTTTGAGCCTCCAATGCGCAATATAGCCACCAATAGAATCCTAATCGACTCTTAATCAAAAGTACAGTCAAGAAGAAGTAAATGCTGGTTCACAGAATAGATTGTGAGCTCACATTGCTCATATGGAGAAGAAGGTTTCTGGATTATTAAGGTGCCTACAAACCAAGGTGGTCAAGAGTTAAATTGCTCCTTTCCGAGATGCCATAAGCTTTGATAAACCAAAAGGGAGTTGGAACACCCATCCTAGCCCTCTGCACTGACTAGAGTTTGAGTTGCAATACACTGGGTTCAGCAAAAATGGCAAGGAAAAACAACTAAGCTTGCAGTGCTTTGCCAGAAAGGATGGCGAGCAAACGAGAGAGCAATGGAGTTCACAAAGGGAGCTCGGGCTGCCTTTCATGGCTGGCCCAAGGCTTGGGCAATCAGGTCTAGGACAGGCGAGGGTAGACCTAGGATTAGGGATGCTATGCAAATTATATACTGGGGTGGGAGTAGGGACCAGGGAGTATCCCCATACTGCCACGCTAGTAACTACAATAAGGATTTGTTAGGCTGCTTATGGAACTCCAGGACAAAGAAGAACAGGCTAGGGAAGCGGATGCCAGCTGATTTATCAACCACTGAAGATGGATGGCTCCGATCCAAGTTAGATTAACAGATGGTCTAGGAGGGATTGTCAGCCATCAAATCATGAGAGAAATACTACGATTGATGGGTGATCTATGCACGGGATGCCAAGGGTCGCAGGATGGAGGGCCCCAAGATGCGTGTGAAGCGTGGGGGACCTGCATTAGATCTGTCGTGGTCCCGACAGTGAATCTAGCCATTGGGGGAGCTTAAGTGAAATTTTAAATTGATACAAGCCCCTATATTCAATTTTACCTAAATAAAATAACTTCAATTATGGCCTTAATAACCTACAAAAATTAGCAAACTTTCACCCCTAGCTAATTTGGGCGTGAGTAATTCAAATGCAATCAGAATTTGACTTGGAGATCAAAATATTTTGGTTATTAATTTGGGTTTCTAATTTGATGAAATCACCAATTAGACTTAATGAGGTTCGATTGACCCCAGATCTTTAGGGTTAAATCCTATTAAACATAAGAATGCAATGAATTAAGTTTTAAGGTGTGATTAAGCTTAGATCAACTTTTGTAACCACTTTTGGTTGTTACATTTGACGCTTGAAAGGTTCTTCTCAATTATCTTCAACCAATTAGTTACCTCACTGGGAGAAGCAGATCCATTGAAGGTTGAAGGATTAGGTTGGAGAAAGGCATGGTGTAATCCATCCACTACTGAACTTGATGCTGCTTTAGAATTAACATGGATGATTTGAGGACTAGGAGAATTGATTGCTCTCAGAGCTGCTTGAACATTTTTCATCATCTCAAATAGAGTATTGATCTCTACTAAAGTTGAAGAAGAATTAGAGTTTGTTGCTTCCTCGACAAGGATGATGGGAATGTTTGGTTCAGGATTCATCTTACTAGAAAGAATTGGCAAAATTTAAATGAGAATAGATAAAAAAATTTGGATAGAACAATCTAAAGTGATTGATCTATTGATAAAATGTTATTCGTTGCCACATAAGTTATTATCTGATGACTAAAAATATTGCTATCCTGAGTTATTGATGGGCGTAGTTTATATTTCTAGGTTATTCTGTATGATTGGAATGATATTTTACTCATACTTCTATTTTTTATTTTTTTCAGACCTGCTTTGATACCAACTTTAATGACCCTAATATTGGATCAAGAACCCAATCCAACATTAAGAGTTTTTGTAGTACTTATTATTAGGATAGTGAGTTTTAACTAAGGGTCTCTAAAGCGAAAGATCTAGATGTATAAGACTAAGTAGTATAAGACATTCCAACCATCCAAAAATGAAAGTAAGAACACAGCACTGAACATTAAAGTGAAACATTCAGAGTTCAATAAATTTATGCAAATATTTAAATGTAATGACATTTGTCCTCATGGGATGCATAATGTAAAATATATAATGGAAAGTAAATGGTCATCAAGGCTGTAACTATTGGATCTGATCTGCACCAGGTACAAGATGTACTCCAAGCTCTTGATCTATCGTATTTATTATTTAATATGGTATGGTATAGTTAGTAAAAGTAAAATAAGTGATTAGATTTAAAAATTCTATGTATATTTTAGAGGTACAAGATGTACTCCAAGCAGATATCACATTTAGCCATTTATAATTATTATTTAAATAGAGCTCAAAGTAGTAAGAAGGGAGAGCAAACTAAGTATAATAAGAGACATTAAGCATCAAAAGGCCATAAAATAGTTAAAGTGGGAAAAGCTAGTACAACCTGCATCATCTATATAAGTAAGGAAAGCATGTACAACTATACTAACTAGGGTTCAATAAAAGCAGTAAGGAAATATGTACAAATGGAAATATGTTAAGTAATAAAAGTAAAATCATTGAAAAGCGATAACAACATATACTGCAAGAATGAAAAAGAAAGAGAAGCTCTAAATATAGATAAACATGTAATATATGCAAGTAAAGGTAGTATCGGTCTTAAGGACTGAGTGCATAGTGAAACTAGTCATACAAGACTAAGTATAAATTAGATATAGTCATAAAGAACTGAGGATACATAGTTAAAAGACTGCATCCACAATCACGAAGATTGTGGGTAAAGTAAGAATAATCAAGAAGGACTATAATATTTAAGTTATTATCTTGAAATTCTTATTCTATGGGCATATAAGAAAATGAGGAGTTAAGCACATCAACTTAACTATGTAAAGTGGGGTTTCCCAAAATACACAAATTCTCCCTCTAGGATATGTTAGGTCTCCTTATTACACTATTGCCTGCCCTGGCATAGTCCACCACATGGAACCCCAAGTAGAATGTTAAAAGTTTACTTTATGAAGATTTTTTTATGAATGTATTTAGGGATTTAGTCTCAGTGCATTATAGCATTCAATAATGTTTTGAAGCTAATTATAAATCATGTGATATCTAATGTTATTTACTTTAGTAATCTAACCTATGATTGGAGCTAATCATGCTCCTCAATAAAATTGGATATTCATCGAATGTCTTCATCACTCAATATAATAATAATATATTATTTGAAATGAGGTTTATAAATAATAATTTGATTAAGGTCTTATTCATATGTCAAAATAATTTATAGATATAACTGAGTTGCTACCAATGAACAACATATCCTGAATCTAACACTACAATCATCTAGACTATCAACCAACTGTTCTACTCTATAGGAATACACTAGCTTAGACTCTAACAATTTCACTATTACACTACTTGAGCTACTAGATTCTTATAATCTGAACTAATAAATATTTAGCTATATGACTCTAGAGCTAATAAACTCAATGTCTCACTATCCTTAAGGTAGAATGTTCTCTTAACTTATACAAGCCAAACACTTAAGTTAATACTCTCTTCTAAGCATTTTATTTTAATATAATATTAGAGGCTCTAAGTTTAATAAGGCTCAATCATTAAATTACTAGCATTTTTTTAGTAGGATAATACTAATCAAATTTTGGAAAAAATAATTTTATGAAGCTTCTAGTCTAATAATATAACAACCCTAGTTATTACCTTAGCTAAATTCAGATTATTTAAGCTAAACTAAGCCTTGCTTTTGATTCCATTAGACTCAACGAGTCAATTAAACCTAACCCTAGAAGTTTAAAATCAATCGGAGCTCATTTGAGCTTTGGTATTTTTGCCTATTTTTGGATCCTGAAAATTAGCTAAATTAATTTGATCTCTAAATTAAAATATGAGTACATTTCTGAATTTCGCACCCCCAAATTAGCTAAGAGTGAATTTTTGAGAATTTTTAGAAGTCATTTAGGCTTATTTTGGATTTAATTTAATTTGGTTCAATTGCACATTAGGGTTTGAAACAATTTTTAAGCTGATCTTATATCCACGCTCGGTCATTAAGTGTTGGGAAATCAAAACTATCCGCACCATCTGAT
Organism: Gastrodia elata; assembly: GCA_016760335.1. Taxonomy (NCBI): domain Eukaryota; kingdom Viridiplantae; phylum Streptophyta; class Magnoliopsida; order Asparagales; family Orchidaceae; genus Gastrodia; species Gastrodia elata. The sequence continues at coordinate 11,458,451 of CM028686.1, forward strand.
GATCAATCAGATGGTTCCCAGCACCCCCGCAACTGTGGATCGTCTCCTTCCTCTTGCCCGTTGCGTGACTGGTCCCCCCCGACAGTCAGATCCTTCCAGCCCCCGTGGCAGTACAGGAAAAATGCCATTCTTTCTCTTCTACCCTCGAACATGACCTCTTGCTAATAGTAGCCTCCCGGAATTGCCCTCGACCGTTGAACCGAGCCTGCCCTTTGGCCCGAGCCTTGCCCTAATTCTTGAGCTCTGGAGTCCACCCTTAGAGCCTCATAATGCCTATAAATAAAATTTAGACATCACTATGAGTCCCTTTGCTCACTGTGATTCCTTAATTGCCCAACCAAAGTCCTGTGGAGCTCCCGTCACTCACGGCAAATTCTGGCATCCCCGCAACTGCGTATCACTTATAGAGGGTCTGTCTAGTGTTCAGCCTCCTTGTGAACATGCACCTACTGCTTAGTGAGCTCAAAAGTCCCTCAGTCCCTCTCTATCGTGCCTGCAATCCCGTCTCCAGGTACAGCTTTTTACCACTGAACTATGTAAGTTCAGTCCTTTGATTTTTTCACTGGATTGAGCCTCTAGATGTCATCTAGTAGCCTTCGCCCCATAAGAACTTATCCTGATTGTTTCCAAGGTCTAGGCTAGCTCTGATTGATAGTATCGATCGATACAGCTAGCAGCCGAGCCATGGCTGAGTCCAAGTAAGGACCCAGCAATGGGCTGCACCCCAAGTTGCAAAATCTTGGGGGTTCGACTCGCCTCCCCTCACTGATGGTGTAGGGATTGAGCCCCGTTCGTTTAGTCATTTCAGTGAGGAGAATTTCCCCCTCATAGTAAACATTAATCACCTGCACTTAGGACATTTCGGTGGAGTAGACATCTTGCGATCCACTGCATCCCAGTTAGGGCTTATAGGTTCAATCAACACAGCTTCACCTACTGTAGGTGTGGCGATTGAATGTTGGTCGTGGCGTGGTCTATCGGCGATGAATTTTTGTGGTCCAAGTTACCCTCCCCACGGTTGTCTGTGAAGGGGGCATCGGGAACGATGCTATTGGCGCATTGGGCCGGGCTGGTCCAGGCCCGCGCAGTACAACAGTGCCAGCACGGTCGGGTTCTGCTCTAACTCGTGTGGTTTGAGTTTTGGGCCGGGTTAATTAAATAATTTAAGAATTATTTTTCTTCTGATAATTCAATTATAAATGGAATTAGTTAAATACCATATGATTCCAATTAAATAAACATTCAGATTAAATTAATGAAATAACTTTGGTTAAACTTATTGAAATGGTGTGATCCAATATATCATTTTAATCAGAAAAATGTAAGGAATCATAATATAAAATAAAATCTTAGATCCAATGATTAGATTTTAATTAATTGCCTAATCTTTCCTTGTCCTTATTTAATTCATAATAAATTTCATTAATTGTTCAAAAATCTTGATTAAGGTCTCTGATTACCTATGGGACTACGGAGAACCTAATTAGGCCATTAAAAAGAATTTAAGAACATTAAATTTGCTAATCACCTCTTAATTAACCTAAACCTTAATTAGTGAATTAAGCTATAATTGTATCTCTAATTTTGAAGATTTATGTTCCATTCACCTTCTTAAGTATAGTAGAGCCTATGAATATGTTTAGATCACCCTAATGTGTCATAATTTCCTTAATCACCTTATTTGGTCTTAAAGTGTAATTAGTGCTAATTAGACTAATTATGATATCAGAATATAAGTTAAGTGTTTTATATACTTTATTGATCAATATTAAGTTCATTAAAATAGATTTGAATCAATTTGAATTATTTAAACTCAAATTTCCAATAATTGCCTTAAGAGGGGTATTTTGGTCATTTTGACCAAAATGTATCTTAAGTACCTTTAAGCCTTGGAATTTCAATAAGATGTTCCCAATTAATGCATTAGCACCTTTCTGAAATTTTATGTTTAATACAATTGAGCTAAGTGAAGAAATCATAAAAAGTTCTTATTAAGATCTTAAGATCGTAAGAGTAACCTCAACCACCTCTGTTAAGTATTCCTCTAACTGCTTAGCACTCAAACTCTAGCTTAATTACCTTATTTGGATCATTCATAAACTGCAAAAGGAAATATTCATGTAAATCCTAAGTCTAGATTTTAGTTTAGATCTTAAGTGATCAAATCATAGATCTTAGATCTTAGATCATCTGATTGAATTAGCTCACCTCATTTGGAATCCCCTACTAAATTATTGTTTAATTTGTTTAAACATCCTTGTGGGTGTAAGAATTAATTTAATCAATAGAATAATGTGATTATTTTATAGATTGAATATAGATCTTAGATTCAAATTTTCTTAATTGATTATTTTATCTTAAAATATCAGCAATGACCTTTCATTAAGATCTTAGCTTCTAAATCCTTCAACTTATAAGATTCTGTACCTTAAGATTATGGTTGAGTGTGAACCATAAAGCTTTAGTAGATTTGAACCTTGGATTTAGGATTTGAACCCCTAATATGGAGTTTAAGTTTATAATCCTTAATCTTGATTTACATAATCAAAATTTGGGTTAAGTGAGTAAAATACTAATAATTAAGTCATTGATTTCTTTTCTTTGGTCCTTTATAGTCATCTTTGATTTTGAATTGAAACTTATTAAGTTCTAAGGTTAACCTTAAGATTGTGAATCTGAGATTATACTCGATAGCTAGACATTGGAGATCCTAAACTTGTGTTCTCTCAGAATAGTTTGATTAGATTAAATTGGATAATAATAGATATTACATAAGGTTAGTTGAGTCTCTTACTTACTTTAACTTTAGTTGCTCTGCATACCTTATATATTGAGCTTGTTCCTTGGGCATAATAGGTGAACTACGGATATTGTTAATGTATACCAAGTTAGTTTTTGAATAGCATAAACATTCATTCAGTGCATTCAGTTCAGTAAAATGTGTCCTAGCTTGGTCTGCCTCATGGACTTAGCTCTAATGGTGTCTAGAATGGATACATGTTGAACTTTCTATTCAGAGGCCCTGTAAGGCTTGTTTCTGTTATGGCAGTATTATGTTTAGCCATGCTTTTACTTCAGTTTAGGTTTTAGTTCTTTTTGTTGCTTTTTCACATACTTTAGTGGCTTACTTTAACCTCATTTCAGTACCTTTGCTTGCTTTGCCACATGCTTTAGTGGACAATTGTTTATTTATTTTGCATATTTTTATACTTATTCCTGTTTAGTAGCTATTAAATAATGGCATATTTAGGATGCTAGTTTTTGTACACTATGTTCAGCATATATCAGCATAGTTTTCCTTTTAATGAAATCATCATATATTAATGTGATCATAAGCATGTTAGGATGAGTTTACTTTCAGTATTTTGTAGTTATTTACACATTTTAGCCTTACCTTGTTCAGCTGCATGTTCAATATGTACTTTGCGTACTTTGTTGTTTAAGTTATAAATGCATTATTTATAGCTATTTTGTTCATTGCTGCTTGTTGCACCTTAATTTAAATGCATGCCTAAAGTAATAATGTTATATCAATAAATGTTCAGCTCACTTAAATTAGCTTAAAATATACTTAGAAAATTTGTCTAATTATGACCTTTTTTTTTGTTGGCTGGGGCCCTAGCTTTTGTGATATCGACAAATGTCAGCTTTAGAGCTGTTCGTTGGTGGTTCCGCAGGAGAGGAGCTTGGACAGGAGGAGAATCTCCCTGTTGTTTCTTAGTTAGCTTTCCCTTTTTGTTGTGAGGACCAGAGTTCTTTCTTTCCTTAAACTATTCAGTTTGTAATAATTAATCTGGATGTATTTAGTTTCTGCACTTTGAGTTGAGTTACTGTTGCATTTATTTTTCTATACTATGCTGTGATGTGGATGTTATGTTATACTGTATTTTGCTTCTGCTACTTTGTTATGTTGATGTATGTTTACATTTCTCGGGTGACAAGTCTTCTGCTTAAGGCAGGTTGGGTTACACCTGACTCTACTTAGGTTGGGCATCAATTGAAGCACCGCACTCCTCGTGATTATGCTAATGTCAGTGTTAGCATGGTCGTGGAGGGTACATAGCCCCACAATTGGTTTCTGAGGACACCATAAGGTGTTAAAGTGGGATTTGTGATCCCTTTCAACCTAATGGACCATTTTTCTAAGGTACAAACATCAAGATATAACATTTATAACATAATACCATCGATAACTCCTTGAGAATGTAGAATAAAAATACTTATACCAAAAGCTGAGTGGAATCGAAGGAGTTTCAGCACAATGAATCCTAGTCTTGTACAAACTTCTTCACCAGTCAGTATATCGAGGGTTTGACTTCCCAATCTATCCAAAGGAGTGGTTAAGCTAAGTGGAATCATTATTGAGTCACATAGAGTGTCCAGAGTCCATTTGCGTTGACATTGTGATGGATCAGATGCTGGTCTATGCGGGAATTTTGTGGTTCGATACCATCAGGAAGCTCGAACGAAAATGTAAGAGAAATTATCAGGAAGTGACCTTCGAGGATTTTGTTTTGCATTTAGGGTTGAGTACATTAAGGATGTTTGAGTGTTAGTTAGAGTAATTGTCATTTCTTGTTGCTTAAATGATTTCAATAGTGATGTGATTTTGACATTTTCTTAATCTTATGTAAACCTTCATTTTCAAAGTAATGAGAATTTTTGGCATCTCTTGGAACTTGAATTATTGTCTTTCTTATAACAATTCTAAAATTTTTTATTGCTTGATCAGAATAAATTTAGGATCTCCTCCTACAGCTACACCTATTAAAACTGCCATCACTTCGAGTAGTTCTTATGATGAAATAGCTCACCTTTGAGGAATGGTGGCGAACTTATTAGAGAACCAAGCTCAATAAGCGTTAGTTATGCAGAAAATGTTGTCCGATTGCTTAGCGCTAGCTACTACTATTGCTCATGTTGTTCCTATTCAGTAAGACCCATTTCCTTCCCATCACTCTAAAGATGGTCTCCTTCATAACTTTCTGAGACTATGACCTTCCACTTTCAGTGGGAATCTATCTCTGATGGACACAGGAGACTGGTTGAAGGCAATCGAGAAAGATTTGATCAGTCTTAAAATTCTAAATGCCGAAGCCATCCACCTCACAACACATCTTTTCCATGCTGAGGCAGAGTACTAGTGGAATGCTATCAAAGCTGAGCAATTAATCAATAATGGTAATGATGTTTTTCTTGTAACTATGATAGGTGAAGCAAGAGTAAGTATTTCTCTTTCCAATTGTAAAGTAGTTTAAGAATTCACTGATGTATTCCTAGAAGATTTGCCTGGTGTACCTCCTCCCAGAGAAGTAGAGTTCTCTATCAAATTGATCCCAGGTACCTAGCCCATATTTAAAGCTCCATATAGCATAGTGCCTAAGGAACTTTAACTGCTCAACGAACAGTTACAGGAGCTCTTGAATAAAGGCTTTATTAGGCCAAGTATGTCTCCTTGGGGAGCGCCCATTTTGTTTGTAAGGAAGAAAGATGGATCTATGCGAATGTGCGTAGATTACCGTGAGCTAAATAAAATTATCATAAGAATAAATATCCGTTACCTAGAATTGATGATTTCTTTAACCAGCTATTTGGAGCCATTATATTCTCTAAAATCAACCTCAGGTATAGATATCATCAATTACGAGTAAAAGAAGATGATATAGGAAAGACCACTTTTTGTACTCATTATGGTTATTTCAAATTTTTACTAATGTCTTTTGGACTCACTAAGATGCCATCAATCTTCATGGAATTGATGCAGCAAGTTCTTAAACCATATTTAAACAAATTCTTAATCATCTTTTTTGATGATATCCTTATCTACTCTAGAACCTTAAAGGATCATTAAGATCATCTGAGGTTAGTATTAGAAGTTTTGCGTGAGCATCAGCTTTATGCCAAGTTCTCCAAATGCAAATTCTGGCTTAGATCCATTACATTCTTGAGGCATGTAGTTGATACCCAAGGTATTCGTGTATATCAAAACAAAGTAAGCGCTATTCAAGATTGGATTTAGCCTAAGTTAGTCACCGATATCCAAAGTTTCTTGGGATTAGCTTCATTTTCTTAATCTTATGTAAGCCTTCATTTTCAAAGTAATGAGAATTTTTGGCATCTTTTGGAACTTCAATTATTGTCTTTCTTATAACAATTCTAAAATTTTTTATTGCTTAATCAGAATACATTTAGGATCTCCTCCTGCAGCTACACCTATTAAAACTGCCATTGCTTCGAGTAGTTCTTATGATGAAATAACTCACCTTTGAGGAATGGTGGCGACCTTATTAGAGAACCAAGCTCAACAAGCGTTAGTTATGCAGAAAATGATGTCTGATTGCTTAGTGCCAGCTACTACTACTGTTCATGCTGTTCCTATTCAGTAAGACCCATTTCCTTCCCATCACTCTATAGATGGTCTCCTTCATAACTTTCTGAGACTATGGCCTTCCACTTTCAGTGGGAATCTATCTCTGATGGACACATCCGACTGGTTGAAGGCAATCAAGAAAGATTTAATCAGTCTTAAAATTCCAAATGCTGAAGCCATCCACCTCACAACACATCTTTTCCATGCTGAGGCAGAGTACTAGTGGGATGACATCTGAAATACTAGATTCATTGACTATGAACTTGAAGACATCCCTTGGGATGAAATTGTAGAAGCATTCAAGGCCGAATTCATTCCTCCGTCTGCACAGAACATCATAACGACACAATTCTAAGGCTGACACAAGGGAGAAGTCATGTACCTGAGTATGAAAGGGAATTTCATAGGTTAGTTTGCTTTGCTCCAGAACTAATCCAATAAGAGTCAGCAAAATGCCATCGTTTCCTCAGCGGACTATAAGATTCAATAAAAAATCTTATCGCTCTGCTCTGTTTAACTAGTTTCTTCGAATGGGTAGAAACAAGAAAGGTGCTTGAGCACCATCATTCTGAAAGGGATCATAAGCGTAAAATGTAAGCAATTCCCCACCATCATGAAACCTTAAAAAGGCATAGGCCTCGCTCTGCAAAGTTCTATCAAATAAAAGCTGCACCAATTGCTGAACCAATCTAAGGCTGTAACTAGCCTCATCCCTATGGCAAGTGCTATCACTTTGGCCATAAGTGCTACACATGTGGTATCCAGGCCATCTGTTCTACCACTACACGTACACAATAATAGTGGATGGAGTTCAAATTAAGTAGTCACTGGAAAACCAAGTTTTCTGAGCGACTCTGCTTAACAGAAGAGAAATCAGTTTGGCAATAATCCCAACCCCTTTGTTTGAAACTGCTCAATAGCAACCTTCTACTCCAAAGCTTCAAAACAACCCCAAGAAGCAGGTAAACAACCGTCCTGCTTATCCTGCTCGAGTATATGATTTAACATCTCTTGAAGTGGCAGAAGATAACCACGTGAGTTTAGGTACACATCTCTGAACCTATTCTCTTAAATTGCATTTCTACATCTTAAATATTGCAATTTGTTAATGCAATCCGTATGAATAATTTAGGTACGCTATAATTCAATGACCAGCCATGCAATGGTTATTCGACACTGGTGCTAGTCATTCTTTTATGTCTGAAAGTTTTGCCAATATTCTTAAACCACACTCGTACAACTTAGCTAAATCCTTAAGTGTTGGACTTCCATCTGGAGCCCAACTCAGTGCTCATAAATTTTGTAACGTCAAAATTCTATTAAATGGCCAGGAATTTGACTCCAAATAAATCATTCTACCATTAGCAAATTTGATATCATACTTGGAATGAATTAGCTCGGTTATCATAATGTCGTGATAAAATGCCTTAAGAAGAAGGTCACTCTTCATTTCCAGGGAAAGTTCAAAACTTTTGAAGGAAAGGTCAGTACGCAATTATCATTAATCAATGCTATCAAAGCTGCGCAATTAATCAGTAATGGCTGTGATGTTTTTCTTGTAACTATGATAGGTAAAGCAAGAGAAAGTATTTCTCTCTGATTGAAAGGTAGTTAAAGAATTCACCGATGTATTCTCAGAAGATTTGCCTGGTGTACCTCCTCCTAGAGAAGTAGAGTTCTCTATCAAATTGATCCCAGGTACCCAGCCCATATTTAAAGCTCCATATAGCATAGTGCCTAAGGAACTTTAAGTGCTCAATGAACAGTTACAAGAGCTCTTGAATAAAGGCTTTATTAGGCCAAGTATGTCTCCTTGGGGAGCGCCCATTTTGTTTGTAAGGAAGAAAGATGGATCTACGCGAATGTGCGTAGATTACCGTGAGCTAAATAAAATTACCATAAAGAATAAATATCCATTACCTAGAATTGATGATTTGTTTGACTAGCTATCTGGAGCCATTCTATTCTCTAAGATCAACCTTAGGTATGGATATCATCAATTACGAGTAAAAGAAGAGGATATAGGAAGATCACTTTTTGTACTCGTTATGGTTATTTTAAATTCTTAGTGATGTCTTTTGGACTCACTAAGGCGCCATCAATCGTCATGGAATTACTGCAGCGAGTTCTTAAACCATATTTAAACAAATCCTTAATCATCTTTTTTGATGATATCCTTATCTACTCTAGAACCTTAAAGGATCATGAAGATCATCTGAGGTATTGGAAGTTTTGCGTGAGCATCAGCTTTATGCCAAGTTCTCCAAATGCAAATTCTGGCTTAAATCCATTGCATTCTTGAGGCATGTAGTTGATACCCAAGGTATTCTTGTATATCAAAACAAAGTAAGCACTATTCAAGATTAGGTTTAGCCTAAGTTAGTCACTGATATCCAAAGTTTCTTGGGATTAGCTGGATATTACAAAAAGTTTGTCAAGGGATTTTCCCAGATCACCTTGCCTCTTACTAAGTTAACTCAGAAAGTCGTTCCATTTATTTGGAGTCCTGAATGCGAAGAAGCATTTCAAACCCTGAAGGAAGCACTCTTTACCGCTTCAGTACTTGTTCTGCCCAAGGAAGGCATGAACTATTAGGTATACACAAATGCCTCTAGAATTCATTTAGGTTGTGTGTTAATGCAAGAGGGTAAGGTAATTTGTTACGCCTCTCGCCAGTTAAAACCCCATGAGAAACATTATCCAGTTCATGATCTTGAACTTGCCGCTGTAAGATTTTCCTTAAGAATTTGGCATCATTATTTATATGGACTTCAGTGTTCCATTTTCACTGATCATCAGAGCTTAAAGTATATCTTCACTCAAAGAGAACTAAACTGCCATCAGAGAAGAATGGTAGAGCACATCATTGATTATGACCTAAGTATTCAGTATCATCCAGGTAAGGCAAATGTAGTGGCCGATGCACTTAGCCGTCATGTTACTCTATCTGCCATGATTGCCTCCAGTTCTTTAGAACAAGAATTTCATAAGCTCAAAATTTTTCCAGTTAGTGGCGATACGCTGAGTTTGCTTCTAGTAAATATCAATGTGGAACCTACTTTTCACAGAGATGTTTCCTTCTCACAGACCAAAGACAAAGATTATTTGAAGGTTGTTGTCATCATGATTTGCAGATGCATAATGGCATAATTTATCAAGGAAATCGTTGGTGGATTCCTAAGTCTATGCGCCATAAAGTTTTGGTAGAAGGCCATAATTTTGGATACCACATTCACCCAGGTAGTACTAAGATGTAATAGGATCTAAAACAATCATTTTGGTGGCCCAGTATGAAAAAGAGTGTAGCCGATTGGGTGGCTAAATATCACGCCTGTAACTTGGTAAAGGCAGAGCACCATAAACCTGGTGGTCTTCTGCATCCGTTAGAAATTGCTAAATGGAAATTGTTTGATATATCTATGGATTTCGTTATGGGATTGCCTCGCGCAAAGCCTGGTGCCGACGCAATCTGGGTTATAGTAGATCGCTTAACTAAATAAGCGCACTTACTTCCTATTTGTCGGATTGACTCTGTAGAGAAGTTAGCAAAGCTCTATATCAAGAAAATTGTCAAGCTGCACAGTATTCCGAAATTGATAGTATTCGACAGAGATTGCAGATTTACTTCTATATTTTGGCAACCTGTGCACCAAGATTTGGGTACTACTTTAGCTATGAGTACAGCTTTTCATCCTTAGATAGATGGTCAAACTGAAAGAGTAAATTAGGTTCTGGAAGATCTACTTAGGCTTTGTGTTCTCGATTTTGCCAAGTCCTGGGAAGATCATATTCAATTACAAGGTTTACCTATAATAATAGTTTCCAAGCCAGTATTAAAATGGCTCCTTATGAGGCATTGTATGGTAGAAAATGTAGTACTCTGCTAGCTTGGTTAGAAACCAAAAGCGTTCAACTTTTTGGGTCTGAGTTAGTTGAAGGAAGTAACAAGAAGAATTATCTAATTTAGCAGAGGATCCATTCCGCTCAGAATTGTCAGAGCAAGCATCATGATGCTCATCATCGTCTCCTAGAATTCAATGTTGGAGATTCTACTTATCTTAAAGTTAGTCCAATGAAGGGTGTCTACTGATTTTGTGTAGTAGGGAAACTCAGTCCCCGCTATGTTGGACCTTTTGATATTCTAGCCAAAGTAAGATCATTTGCCTACAGGTTGGATCTCCCTAATGACTTTGTAGCTGTTCAGAATGTGTTCCAGGTTTCATCATTAAGAAGATATCTCAGGGATCCTTCAGATCTCATTCAACTTCTAGCATTAGATATTTGACCCGATCTATCTTATGCTGAAGAATCAATCAAAATCTTAACTCATGATCTGAAGCAACTAAGAAATCATTCAATTCCAATGGTCAAGGTCCAGTGGAAGAATTGATCTTTGGAAGAATATAATTGGGAAAAAAAAGTGGATACGTGCAATAAGTATTTGCATCTCTTTGCAAGCCCCGGTACCATTCTTTTCCTTTCTTTTCTGTTTCATTTAGCATTTCAAGTTTAGTAGAATTTTCTTCACTTAAGTGATGTCAAGGACAACATCATTCTTTAGTGGGAGAGTTTGTAACAACCCTAGTTATTACCCTAACTAAATTTAGATTATTTAAGCTAAACTAAGCCTTAATTTTGATTTTGTTAGACTCAATGAGTCAATTAAACCTAACTCTAGAAGTTTGAAATCAATCGGAGATCATTTGAGCATTTTGGTATTTTTGCCTATTTTTGGATCTTGAAAATTAGCCAAATTAATTTGATCTCTAAATTAAAAACTAAGTTTATTTTTGAATTCTCCACCCCAGATTAGATAAGGGTGAATTTTTGGGAATTTTTGGAAGTCAATTAGGCCTATTTTGGATTTAATTTAATTTGGTTCAATTGTACATTAGGGTTTGAAACAATTTTTAATTGAAAACTTACCTTTTCCCCAATGGTCGGCTGACCCCATACTGCGAGCACCATCCGGGTCGTTGGTTTCCGTGGATCTGATCCAACAGCCCGCGCCTTCGATTGGATCCACCGTAGGTAGCCTCGATCAACCGTTAGATCTCCCGATGTGATCCAACAACTGACCTTATATCCACGCTTGGCCATTAAGTGTCGAGAAATCAGAACCATCCACACCATTTGATGATCAATAAGATGGTTCCCAGCACCCCCGCGATTGTGGATCATCTCCTTCCTCTCGCCCGTCGTGCGACGGGTCCCCCCCAATAGCCAGATCCTTCCAGCCCCGGTGGTAGTACGGGAAAATTGGGATTCTTCCTCTTCTACCCTCAAGCGCGACCTCATGCCAGTAGTAGCCTCCCAGAATTGCCCTCGACCATTGAACCCAGCCTCCCCTTCAACCCTAGCCATGTCCTGATTCTTGAGCTTTGGGGTCCACCCCTAGAGCCTCTTGATGCCTATAAATACCATTAGGATATCACAGTGAGTCCCTTTGCTCACTATGATTCCTCAATTGCCCAACTGAAGTCCCCTGGAGCTCCTATTACTCTTAGTGAATATCAGCATCCCCGCAGCTATGTATCACTGATATAGGGTCCATCTGGTGTTCAAAATCTCTGTGAACCTGTGCTTGCTTCTTAGTGAGCTTAGAAGTCCCTCAATCCCTCTCTACCGTGCCTGTAATCCGGTCTCCAGGTACAGCTTCTTCCCACTAAACTGTGTAAGTTCAGTCCTTTAATTTTGCCTCTGGATTGAGCCTCTGAATGTCGTATAGTAGCCTTAGCCCTGTAGTAACTTTTCCCGATTGTTTCCAAGGTCTAGGCTAGCTTTGATCGATTAAATCAATCGATTGAGCTAGCAGCTGAGCCATGGATAAGTCCAAGTAAGGATCCAGTGATCGGCTGCACCCTAGGCTGCAAAACCTTGGGGGTTCGACATGCCTCACCTCACTGATGGTGTAGAAATTGAGCCCTATCTGTTTAGTGGTTTATGTGAGGAGAATTGTCTCCTCACAGTGAACCATAATCACCTGCACTTAGGACATTTTGGTAGAGTAGCCATCTGGCAATCCACTTCATCCCAGTTAGGGCGTTTGGGTTCAATCGACGCACTTGACCTCCTAAAGGTATGGTGATTGAATGCTGGTTGTGGTGTGGTCTATTGGCAGTGAATTTGGTGGTTCAAATTACCATCCCCGTGGCTGTCTACAAAGGGGGCATCGGGGACGATGGTACTGGCGTATCAGGCCAGGCCAGCTCAGGCCCGCGTGGTGCGATAGTGCCATCCCAGTAGGTCCCTGCTCAGACCGACGTGGTTTGAGTTTTGGGCTAGGTTAATTAATTAATTTGGAATTAATTTCTTTCTAATAATTCAATTATAAATGGAATTAATTAAATACCCTATAATTCCAATTTAAATATGCATTAATATTAAATTAGTGAAATAACTTTGGTTATACTTATCCAAATACTATTTTAATCAGAAAAAGGTAATGAATAATAATATAATATAAAACCGAGATCTAATGGTTAGATTTTAATTAACTGCCTAATCTTTCCTTCTTCATATTTAATTCAAAATAAATTCATGAATGTTCAAATATCTTGATTAAGTTCTCTGATTGCTCATGCGACTATAGAGAACCTAACTAAGCCATTAAAAATAATTTAAGAACAATAAATTTGCTAATCACCTCTTAATTACCTTAAACCTTAATTAGTGAATTAAGCTATAATTAACTCTCTGATTTTAAAGATTTAGGTTCCATTCACCTTCTTAACTATAGTAGAGCCTATAAATGTGTTTGGATCACCCTAATGTGCCATAATTTCCATAATCACATTATTTGGTCTTAAAGTGTAATTAGTGTTAATTAGGCTAATTATGATATCAAAATTTAAGTTAAGTGTTTTATCCACTTCATTGATCAATATTAAGTTTATTAAAATAGACTTGAATCAATTTAAATGATTTAAACTCAAATTTCCAATAATTGCCTTAAGAGGAGTATTTTGGTCATTTTGACCAAAATGTGTTTTAAGTACCTTTAAACCTTAGAATTTCAATAAAATGTTGCTAATTAATGCATTAGCACCTTTCTTAAATCTTATGTTTAATGCAATTGAGCTAAGTGAAGAAATCTTAAAAAGTTCTTTATAAGATCTTAAGATTTTAAGAGGAACCTAAATCACCTCATTCAAGGTTTCTTATAACTGCGTAGCACACAAACTCTAGTTTAATTACCTTATTCATATCATTCTTAAACTGTAAAATAAAATATTCATGTAAATCCTAAGTTTAGATTTTAGTTTAGATCTTAAGTGATCAAATCTTAGATCTTAGATCTTAGATCATCTGATTGAATTAGCTACTTGATTTGGAATTAGATCATCTGATCTCATTTGGAATTCCCTACTTGATTTATCGTTTAATTCTTTGAGATTTCCTTGTGGGTGCAAGAACTAATTTAATCTATAGAATAATGTGGTTATTCTATGGATTGAATATAGATCTTAAATTCAAATTTTTTTAATAGATTATTTTATCTTACAATATCAGTAATGACCTTTCATTAAGATCTTAGCTTCTAAATCCTTCAACTTATAAGATTATGTACCTTTTGATTATGGTTGAGTGAGAATTTGAACCCGGGATTCAGGAGTTTAAGTTTATAATTCTTAATCTTGATTTACATAATCAAGATTTGGGTTAAGTGAGTAATATAATAATAATTAAGTCATTAATTTATTTACTTCAATCCCTTATAGTCCTCTTTGATTTTGAATTGGAACTTGTTAAGCTCTAAGGTTAACCTTAAGGTCGTGAATCTGAGATTATACTCGATAACTAGATATTGGAGATCCTAAACTTGTGTTCTCTCAGAATAGTTAAATTAGAATAAATTAGACAACAATAGATATCACATATGTTTAGTTAAGTCTTTTGCTTACTTTAACTTTAGTTGCTCTGCATAGCTTGTATATTGAGCTTGTTGCTTGGACATAATAGGTGAACTCAGGATATTGATAATATATCCTAAGTTAGTATTTAAATAGCATAAACATTCATTCAGTGCATTCAGTTTAGTAGGGTGTGTCCTAGCTTAGTCTTCCTCCTTAGTTCTAGTTTTCTTATAGAATAGACTAGAACCTTGCTCTGTGCTTAGCTAGGATGGATATATGTCTTATTCTATAAAGTTTAACTCGGACCTAGCTCTGATGGTGTCTAGGACAGATACATATTGAAATTCCTGTTCAAAGGCCCTGTAAGGCCAGTTTCTATTATGGCAGTACTATGTTTAGGCATGCTTTTACTTCAGTTCAATTTTTAGGGCTTTTGGTTGCTTTGCCACTGCTTCAATGGCTTACTTTAAGCTCATTTTAGTACCATGGCTTGCTTTGCCACATGCTTCAGTGGCCTTTTATTTATTTATTTTACATATTTGTATACTTATTCCTATTTAGTAGTTACTAAATATTGGCATGTTTAGGATGCTAGTTTTTGTATACTTAGTTCAGCATTTCTCGCCACAGTTTCCTTTTAATGAAAACCACTTATTCGTGCGCGGTTCAATCTTTGATTCGGATTCGGCATACTCAAGCTCACGAAGGCAAGTGACCCACCTCTACTCTAATCTCGGGTAGGAGACTCCGACCCACCGGCTCTAACTAAAGCGAAACGAAAGCTTTAGCAAAAACATCAGCATATATCAATGTGATCATAAGCATGTTAGGATGAGTTTACTTATAGTACTTTACAATTATTTACCCATTTTAACCTTTCCTTATTCACTGCATGCTTAATATGTACTTCGCATACTTTGTTATTAAGGTTATAAATGCATTGTTTATAGCTACCCTATTCATTGCAGCTTGTTGCACCTTAAATTAAATGTATGCTTAAAGTAATAATGTGATATCTTTAAATGTTCAGTTCACTTAAGTTAACATAAATAGTACTTATATAATTTGTCTAACCGTGACCTTTCTTTTTTATTGGCTAGGGCCCTAGCATTTGTATACCGACAAATGTCAGCATTGGAGTTGTTCGTTGGTTGTTCCGTAGGAGAGGAGCTTAGATAGGAGGAGGATCTCCCTATTGCTGCTTAGTTAGCTTTCCCTTTCTGTTATGAGGATGAGAGTTCTTTCTTTCTTTAAACTATTCTATTTGTAATAATAAATTTGGATGTATTTAGTTTATACACTTTGAGTTGAGTTACTGTTGCATTTACTTTTTTATACTATGCTATGATGTGGATGTTATGTTATACTATTTTCTGCTTTCGCTACTTTGATATGTTGGTGTATGTTCATAGTTCTAAGGTGATAAGTCATCTGCTTAAGGCGGGTTGGGTTACACCTGACTCTACTTAGGTTGGGGATTTGCCATTGTTGGAGCACGCACTCCTCGTGATTATGCTAATGTCAGAGTTACCATGGCCCACAAATATGAAAAGAATAAAGGAATGATATTACTTTAGTTATTATTATCTAATTTAGACTTTCATTAAGTTATTAATCTAACATTATGATTCTTTCTTTAATCCAAAGGTTCCAAAACTAAGAATTATAATAATTAAGATCCTAAGTCTAGTATCAATACTAAGCACTTAAAGGATTTCTAAGCATTTTAACACTTACAGCATTAGCTAGTCTTAGATAAAATCACTAGGTCATTCTAAGAGAGTGTACCTTTAAGCGATATGGACAATAGGTCCTATTTCCCATATTGATGGATTTCATTTAAAGGATTCTAATCACTTAGCTCTGACTTAGTTTTGAATTCACTTATGGTTCTATCTTCCTTATTATTGAGTTTTCTTGTAATCTTAGCTTGGCCATATAGTACCTCTAGATGGATCTTAGCATTACACTAAGAATGACTAACTACACTACACTCCCGAAGATCTCACTTAAATACTAGATCAATCTCTATATCCTACACTTAGCATATTAAGACTACTTAAGTAATCCTAAGTAAGTTTCACATGGCTACTTAGATCACTCTTTAAGTCTAAGTAGAAGGCACTAAACTTCTTAAGAAGTCTCCATTTTAGTTACCTCCTAAGTTCTCTTTTAGTTGCAAGAGCTATACTAAAGATAACTTAACATAATTCTAAGTGGTTCACATGATCTATGTATAGCCTATAATTCTCCATTCTACAATTTAA
Organism: Gastrodia elata; assembly: GCA_016760335.1. NCBI lineage: Eukaryota > Viridiplantae > Streptophyta > Magnoliopsida > Asparagales > Orchidaceae > Gastrodia > Gastrodia elata. The sequence goes on from CM028686.1 coordinate 11,474,944, forward strand.
GATTCATAAAAATTTATTGAAATGGAAATAATAGTGTAAGTACTAATCTAGGTTAGATTGGAAGCTTGATTGAATACTAACTTCCTAATCTCATCAAGTTACAAGACTTTGACTAGTGGCTAGGATCCTTAGCCAGAAGGTTATAATAAAGGATTTATATCCTTAAGTTCATTAAGAAATCATTGAATTAGAAGATCCAAATCAATCAACCAAATTGGTTGGCTAACTACAATCTAATGCAGGCTTATTAGTAATGGTACTTAAGTGAAGGCATCCTATTTTAGAACATCTTAGTTCATAACAAGGTACTAGGCAACCTAGGGTTTAGCTAAGTGTTTAGGCCACTAAAGTGAAATAATGTTGCTAAGCTACATAATGGGTTGACTAGAGTTATTCCTATACTTAGGGAATATAAAAGACAAGTTTAAGTTAAATCTCGCCATTAAGGTCCCTATTAAAGGCTTATACTAAACATATGGAGCTAACTAGTCCAATCCACCAAAGAGTTTATAACTATAATAGTCCTTAAGTACTAAATCATGCATTATGTTCAAATCAGATCATTCCAATTCTAAGATGAGGCTCTAGCTTAGTTCACTAGCACTAAACTATGAGTAGATTATTTTAGGTATTTTCCTACTCAAAAAAACTTATATTGTTACAATATGTCATAAAGTAAGTCATCTAAGGTGTCCTAGACTCATGCAAAAACCATATTTTGAGAAGTTAATATTATTTTATTGAAGCGTCAAAAACTCATTTTTTTTATTTGATGTCCAAATCATATAAACATAGAGGCCATATTTTTCTCTTAGCATAATGAGTAAAAAGTTACTAAGCAAGGTCAAATTGGACATTAAATGGTTAATAGAGGGTTTATGATTCTTAATGACACTTAAAAGGTCACTAGTAAAATAAAATGTCAAATTTAAAATTAGACATTACATTATTGTTCTACTTATTTTTGTGATCGAAATGGACTATTGTGTCATCAAATTTGAATGATAATTGGCTATGATACAACATTTGTAATATTTGGATAATTAATTAATTAATTAAGTATTTGAAATAGTGATTAGAAATATTAAGCGTCAAACTAAGAATCTAATGTCATATTGGTGATACTCTCATATATCTGGTCGAATCAGTATATAATTTTGATATATTTGGATAATTAATTTGAAGTTAAGAAATTAATAATAAATTAATTACAATTAAAATTTTAATTATATTATTCATTATATTTCCTTCATATCAGCTACATGAGCTGCTATTTCTGAAATTGTCTCAAAATGATGAACCCTGCGCGACTATGCTCAGCATTGTCGGGCCTTCATCGTTCTCAGGTGATTCACAATTCGATTACTGACGACCCTATTTTCGTAAGCATCTACATGATTATAGACATCTAAGGCAAGCAAGATAGTGAGCTCACACAGCTCACTAGGGAAAGAGCAATTACCTTGAGTGAAATGCCACCATGACATAGAGGATCTGAGGGACTTCTAAGCTCACCAAGCAGTAATGCAGGTTTATCGGGAGTCTAAACACCAGATGGACCCTCTATCAGTGGATCACAACGACTAGGATGTCGGGATTCATAGAAAACTCCAGAGACTTTGGTTGAGAAGCTGAGGGATCACAGTGAGCAAGAAGGCTCACTGTAATAACCTAGGGGTACTTATAGGTGATGGGGAGGTCCAGGACTGGATGGCAAGGCTGGAGGCCATGGCTCAGGCTCGGGCCGAGTTGTCTCCACAACCCGAACTTAATGGGATACATCTCAGTCTCCAGGTTGCCAAGGTGGGCTCGGCCATAAATGGGAAGATCCTAACTATCTTGGTGACCTGGCAAAGGAGTGCCAGACAAGGTCGACGTGGCTCGTATGAGCGAATTTTCTCTGTCGGGCCGGGGATCGCACGGGGATGAAGGGGAACATGGCTGAACCCTGCGACCGTCTGAAGTGAGGCCGTTGAAGATGGACGGTCTGATGCAACATATGGCTAACTAAACTGTGGGTGACTCCTTGTTTACTGGATTAACTATCAGATCTGATGAGTGTTAGAAGATCAAGGTGCTAATGATCAGCACCGTTTGATCATACGCCGAGATTAACGCAAAGGAATCTAAACGTAGATTATGCTACGCCACTGTCAGGACACCGCAACAGGTCTACCGCAGTCCTGACAGTAAATCCTGAAGATAAAAAGAATAATAAATTTAATTTAAATAATATTTAAACCCTTTTAATTAATTAATATTAATTTTAATGATTTCTAAATCCAATTTAGGACTAAATGAGCATTAAAACTTCTCAAAATTTCACCCTTAGCTAATTGAGGTGTGAGGAATTCAAAAATGAACTCAGATTTTAATTTGGAGATTCAATTAATTTAGCTAGTTTTTAGGATCCAAAAATAGGAAAAAATACTAAAATGCTCAATTGAGCTCTGATTGATTTCAAACTTCTAGGGTTAGGCTTAAATGACTCATTGAGTCTAATGGAATCAAAATTAAAACTTGGTTTAGCTTAATTAATCTGAATTTGGCTAGGATAATAATTAAGGTTGTTACACTTCCAAGTTTTTGTAAGAAGTGCATCAAGATCTAGGGACTACCCTAGCTATGAGAACGAACTTTCATCCCCAAATGGACGGTTAGACTAAGAGAGTAAATCAAGTATTTGAGGATCTTCTAAAGCTCTATGATTTTGTTTTTGCTTGTTCATGAGAAGATTATATCCCACTAGTGAAGTTTGCATACAAAAATGGAAATAGCTCATTATGAAGACCTGTAAAATAGAAAGTGAAGTACTCCTCTCACATGGTTAGAAAAAAGAAGTGTTCATCTCTTTAGATCAAAATTAGTCAAAGAAACCAACAAAAAAGTTCAGCTCATCAATAGAGGATTCGTATAGCTTAAGATTGGCAGAGCAAGTATCATTGTGCTCATCATCATCCTTTAGAATTCAGTGTTGGTTATTTTGCATGTTTAAAGGTCATTCCAATGAAAAGTGTCTTCAGATTTGGATTAATAGGGAAACTTAGTCCCCAATACATTGGACCATTTGAAGTATCAGCAAAAGTAGGATCAGCAGTGTACAAGCTAAATCTTCATGAAAATTTCTCTGCAGTTCATAATGTGTTTCTTGTATCATCATTGATAAAATATCTCAGAGATTCTTGTCACTTAGTCCAACTTTCAACAGTAAATATCCAACCTAATCTTTCTTATGCGAAACAGCTGAGGAATCATTCCATGCCTATGGCAAGGGCTTACTGGAAGAATCATTCTCTCAAAGGATCTACTTTGGAAAAAGAGATGGATATGCATCACAAATATCTAAAGCTATTTGAGAACCCTAGTATTTCTCCAATCTTTTCTTAAACCCTTATGATGTCATTTCCATATTTTAGCTATTTGTTATTCTTCACTGGAGTTTTGTTGGGGATGACATCATTCTTAAGAGGGGAGGCCTATAAGAACATAAGATTGTTATCCTAATTAATCTAAGCTAAACCAAGCTTTAATTCTCACTCCATTTTTTTTATCTTGCCATTACATTCTAACCTTAAAAATTTGGGGTCAATCGGAGCTCATTTGAGTTAACTGGCAATTTGGTTAATTTTAGGATCCTAAAAATTAGCTAAATTAATTTGATATCCAAATTAAAATATGATTGCATTTTTGTATTTCTCGCTCCCAAAATAGCTAAGAGTGAATATTTGTGAATCTTTGGAGGTTATTTAGACCAAAATTGGGTTTAACAGCATTTTAGTTAATTAATTTAAATATTATTAATATTTATTTCATTTTAAATGCCAACGGTCGACGGCTCCATTCAATCTCCACCATCCTATGTTTTTGATCCTTAACAAAGCGATCCACATGGATTATTCAATCGGGTCCTTCGGCAGCCATCACGATCCAACGACTGATGCTGCTTTCGTGATTGATAGTTGGCAAGGCACGCATCTGGACCATCCTATCCAAATAGATGAATTAATAAATCATTGAAGTTGTACACTAGCACTGCTGGCTCTCGTCTCCACTACCTGACATGCCCAATAGTGGTTAAAAAAACTTCTTCAGTGGCAATACGGGGTCCTCTTTGTCACCCACTTCTCCCAACGACATGCTGATAATTTTTTTTGTTTCCAACTCTAGCCTCCCATCGGACGTAGTGGTAGCTTTGCCATATGTGGTAATAAAGATCAACTGCTGTCAGGTTTTGGCTCGATATTTTGGCTCGTGCTACACAGACCCTAAGGCTATAAATAGCCTCAGAACTCATTAGTTAGTTCCTATGCTTATTCCTCCCAAATTATCAACCTCTGTGGTTTCCACTGTACCACCTATCTTAAACCCCGTCGGCAACATGCGACTTTCGGCAAGCTCCCAAGGAGATCAAAGGGTGCAACCTGACGTTCAGGTCCCCTCTTGGCTATTGATCACTTATGAGAGCTTCTGTGGTTAGTTCCTAGTCTCGGGTTATCTCCTTCAATAAGAAGATCCTCAGCAAGGTATTGCTCTTTTTCCCATCGAGCTGCATAGGCTCAATGTCAATTCAATAATGCCTTAGGTTGGCCCTATGATGTACTGTGATTTTGTTTTAAGTCTTAGAAAGCATCCTAGCTTTGGATTGAGCTATTGGACTCAGTCCAAATTGCGAGCTTTGATTATATGGACAGAGTAGACATCTAGTGTGAATGAGGTGGCTCTACTGAAATCCTAAGCTTAACTCAGATTACAGTTATTTCATATCGCATTCACTGATCAAGTGAGTTAATTATCATGTTTCTAGAGCTCGGGCTGGGTCCCAATCAATCGTATCATTCGATCGGGTTACATCACTGAACATTGTTGGAGCTCGAGAAAAGACCCATCAGTCCAGCCACTCCCGGTCCAAACCGCATTAGGGCTTTGCGTTACCACTACACGGTTATTGTGTAGAGATAGAGAATTTCCCATTTACTCATTTATATAAAGAAAATATACTCCCCACATAAACCCCAACTTTCAGATTTTGTGCAAATTTGGGCTTAGGCCAATACCGCAAATCCATCGCTTCCATTTAGGGCTTCGCTGTGCTTTTGATGCACCTGGATGAGAGAATTTAATCAAGATCAAAATTAAGATGTCGGATGGTTTCTATGAGCGAAATTGGGTAAAGGAAGACTAATCCTAGATTTGGCATGTGTCAGACAAAGGCGACATAGAAGTTAAGCAGTATTGGGCCATATAAACTTTGACCCACGCCTTTTTGTTTATGGGTTGCAATTTTTAATGCATTAATGATATTAATTTTCTTGAGGGAAATTTGTTGGAAATTCTGTTGAATAATTAAATTCCTATGGTTTGCTTAACAAAATCATTGCATTTAAATAATTTGAATAACTTACTCATTTTAAATCCAAATAATATGATCCAATATATTATTTTTATTCAAAAAATACAAAGAATAATAAGCTGCAATAAAATTCTAAATTGTGTGATTAGATTTTCTAATTTAGTCTAATTACTTTGCAATCTTAATTAGTAAATATTAAACTCATTCCTTGGCCAAATTATACAATTAAGGTCTTTAAATCTTCACTAGACAGAGGTGAACTTAATAATAAAATTATAAATATTTTATGAGGTTTAATTTTTCTAATCGCCATTTAATTGCCCTAAATGTTGATTAGTGCTTAAATAATATATTTGAGCTCAAATTTGGGTAAACTTAGTGTCAACCATAATGGAAATGGTGGATGGTAGCCAAAGTATCAACTTGGGTGACCCATTTAGTTGCCCATAAAGAAAGAAAGGGTAATGTCATTAATGCCAAGGGAAAGGTTGGAGCCAAGGCTTAGTAAGGCTGCCTTGATTTTTGTATCTGTGATCACACTTTAGAGAGAGGCATAATCTGCATCACCAAGGATGCAGTTTGGAATCAAATCAGCTGGGCAATACCTTATGGGACTAAAGGTGCCCTCCTTTCCCTAGAAGAAGTCAAAAAATAGCTAGCGGATTCGCTCTGGGTCGGATGAGAACTCTCCAAGCTTCTCCTAAAGCATGAGCACGGTGCTTGACTTCCGACACTGCATTGCAAGTCACTGAAACACTACGGTACAATGGCTAACCTAGGAGAGCAACCTCACCTTAGCGCATTGCTGCAACCAGCTCGCGATCCTCATCTCCACCTGAACGTGTTGGCCCAAAGATGCTGAACAAGCTTCAGGTCACCGGCTCTATATGTCTCCATATTAAAGGCTTGAAGCTGCGTTAATGTCATCATGAGCTCAACCTCCCTCCTCCTCAATTTCGACAGTGTGTTTCATCCGCAACTCTACAGTGCCCAGAGTGTGTGCCAACTTGTAGTTGAGGGCTGAGGATGGTGAACTGCAGGATGGCTACCCCCAAGTCCTCTCTACCACAGAGAAGGCCTCCATGAAAGGATAGCCATAGATATGCATAAATACATATATATATATATATAATCAATAGTACAAAAATCAATCCGAATTAAACTCCATGGTTGTAACAACCCATGGATGTTACCCTAGTCGATTAGGACTAAGATAAGTCCTAATTTTGAGCCTTCCACTTTTAATATGTTATTAGGAGCATGCACTGAAGTTTTTGTCCAAATCAGGGGATCAAACCTTCATTCTAGGAATTTTAGGAACCCTGGAATTTGACCGATCCAAATTGACCTCAAATCAAAAATCTGATTTGCCATTGTAATCCTCACCATTTGATTAGCTTGGGTGATTTATTTGAAACTTTAAGAAGCAATTAATAAATCATTTTTTTATTATTATTCTTTTAATTAATAAATTCTAATAATAATTAATGTATTATTAATTGTATAAATTTTCCTATCGGGTACCGTTGTTTATACGGGTCAGGCCCGTCTATCCCAAAGCGCTAGTCCAGCCATTATTCATCGGGCCAGGCCGGGCCTACAGCTCCTTTGTGACCTAATTCCCTCAGTGGGCCTGAACCAGGCTCGCATTTTATGCACCAGGCCAGTTCAATCAGCCCGTAGTCTTCTTCTTTGCTCGACCACTCACCTGTGTGTGGCGAAGCCCTATGCACATAGCAGCCATTTGACTTTTCATGTAGTTTGATCGGTCACTTCACAACTCCTACATTTTTGATGCAGCTCTCTGCCACTTTCATTCTAAGGTACTTCACCTTTCCAGTTCATATACATTTGAATCTTATTTAGAATTTCAATGAATTTACTTGTGCAATCGCTATTCTATCTTATTGATGGTCAATTGTGAAATTGAGCTAGATTTTTCACTAGATCAAATCTAATTATTTGTAACACTAGAAACTCTAAGGCATTAAGTTGCTGAGGATGAGGAGTAGTTGGGGCCTAATTTTTGACTTAGTAGTCGGTTAAGGTCTCAAGCTTACGCATGATGTCTTGATTTCACCGGGAGGGCTTCATCCTTCAAAATTCTTAGGATGGCCTAGCCTGCGGTACTCTCAGTAAAGAAGAAGAAGACTTCCTCCTCATTGGGCCGGGTTGTGCCCATCTTGGCCCAGTCACCTTGTTGGGCCATCCATTTTTCTTATTGGGTCAGCCCGTCTTGCTCATATTTTACTGCTCATGATTTTAGTTTATTACGGGCCATGAATTTAAATCGGCTGGTCCAACTCTCTCAACCCAATGCGCCGACCCGTTTAGTTAGACCCATTTAAGCCCGTGGTCCTGTGCCTTTTAGTCATACCATTTGAGCCACACGCCTTCTCATGCAGAGCTATCGCAGTTTGATTAAGGAATTTTCTTGATTTATAAGAATAGTTAAATTTAGTTACTCTTAGTAACTTTAGACTTTCATAATTTGCAATCTAATAATCTAATCATACCAAATGTATTTACCATTTTGCTCATAAAATTATGAGAAATTTTCAGCAAGTATCAATTTTACTATTTGGAATGTATTTAACTACTACATTTTCGGATCCTTTAATTATCCATAAACCCTAGAAACTTTATGTGACTATAACTTAGTCAATTTTAATCTAAAATAGGTCATTCAATATGCCATTCTAATCAGGAGAATGTATAGAGCAATAAACTGCAAAAGTATTTTAGTTTTGGTGATTAGTTTCCCTAATTAGCATTAATCACCCTAAAACTTATTTAGTGTGTAACTTAACCAAAGGATGTCCAAATTAGGTCTACTCTTATTCATTCAACTCAGTATATTATAGAAAAGCTATAGCCACTGAATTTGCTGAATTTGGACATCATCTGGGAAAGTTAGGTTTTTGGACCTTTCCTAAAACTCCTTAACTACCCTTTTTGACCCTCAAGTTGTTTTGGCCATATCTTGGCCAAATAACCTTAGAAATCTATGTTCTTAAACTAGATGGAATACTTAGATAGAAAACAACATTAGTATCTCAGAAATTTTATTTTTGCCTTAAGTATAATTACCAAATTTCCCCTAATGAGCTAAAACTTTAATTTGAGCTCATTAATCTTATACCTTGGCTAATTTGGATGTACTTACTGTTTATCTTTATATTAGAGAGTAAGAAATCTGTTGGCATTGATAAATTTCAATTTGGAACCTAAATCAAAAAGTTGCATTTTAGACCCTTAAGTATGGGCAAAATGGTCATTTTGCCCAAACTTAGGTTTAAGCATTCTTAAACCTTATAAACCTAAATTAGTTACTAAAATCATAAATATAATATTTTGGAATCAATTTTAATTCATTTAAGTTTCTTAAAACTAATCTTCCTTTGAAACTCATAATTCTTTCAAGGTTATGATTCTTCCTTAAACCTTAGGAGTTTTCCTTAGGATTTATATATAGATTCATGTTAGAGTAACATTCATTGGGTAAGTGAGTAACTCAATGGATGAAACCTTGGTTGTATTAGTTTCTAGATTTTATCTTTTATTTTGATTATTTTATATTTAAACTGTAGTCTAAGTTTTTAAATCCCTCTTATTGAGCTTGACTTTGCTAAATAAGATAGCCTTAATTTATAATCTATGAGAATAGGGCTTAGCCATATATCCTTAGTCTTTAGAGCAAATTGGAATAAGAGGTTAAACCCAAATATTTAGAGCTTTACTCTTAATCCCTCAATTTTGATTTGTATTAATAAAGATTGGTTTGGGATTCAAAAAATTATTAATTCAGACATCTAATTTATTATTCAACTTAAGTAAGAATCATTGATTGATTTATATTAGAACTTGATTGTTTATAATTACTTTAAACCTCATAGGACTGTAGTTCTAAGTTTATACTAGATAGTAGGATTTTGGAAATTTTGAGCTTGTATAATCTCTAATTAGTTAGAATGAATTAAATTAGAAAATAAGTGATAACACAGATATTTATGTAGTACTATTACACTTTGAATTGTATGCTTTGCTTCCTTGATTTTGAGCATTATTATTTTAGCATATTAGTTGGGACATAAAACATTTGAGGAATGTTTTATGTTAGCCTTGAAAGTTTCATAATACATGATCACAAGTAAAAAAAGATGAGATAAATTAAAAGTAAATCAATTAACTAGATAACATATTAGGGGAATGTATCTTAATTAATCTGCTTATACAATTGGATGATTATATTTTTAGTACAGTACAGTTCTTAAGCATTTGATCCTGGATGATGATGATATTCCCAAGTGCTTGATCCTAGATGATTATATGGTACATTTTTCATTGGACCTATTGATCTAGGTGTTTGATCCTAGATACATAAGATGATTTATTTAGTGGCAAGTATAGTCATCATTTTTGTTGTTCTGGCAAGACTAATTATGCTCATGTTCCATTCGAAGATAATGTTTCAATATTATTATTTTAGATCAGTATCTTGAGTATTTCTGCAGCAAATTCTCTATTTCAAGTACATTGTTGGTGTTTGCATATTTTCAATAGTTTCTGGCTTTATTTGCAAATATGTTAGGATGTTAGAATTATTTCAGTTTTGTTTATAATTCACTTTATTTATAAAATCAGCATGTATAAAATTGATCATATTTACATTGGATATTTCTTGTACTTAGTAGCTTTCATAGATACATTGCTTAACCCTTTATGTAGCTTGAGGATGAGTGATAAATTAATGATTTATAGTAAAATAAGTGAATAAAAATAAACACTCTATGTTAGAAATATATACTTTGATTTGTTTTTGCTGCTTCTTTGGAATACAATTGAGCAAAGTAAAATCTGGCCTATATATAAAATGTCTGCTAGAGAATGGCTACAGCGCGCCACAACGCGCCCCGAGCGCCACAGCGCGCCCCGATGGACACAAATTGGAGAGCTTGGCGCTATCGCGCGCCACCGCGGGATCAAACTTGAGTGCTCGGAGATATCGCGCTCCATAACAGGCACAAACCTAAGAGCTCAGTGCTATTATGGCCCGCAACAAGCACAAACATGAAAGCTTGGCACTGCAGCACGCCCAAGCGTACGCAAGACTGATAGCTTGGTGCTACATCACACTCAAGCAGTCACAAACAAAGAGTTCGATGCTACTGCATGCCGCAGCGAGCACAAATCCTAGAGCTCAGCACTACAGTGCACCCAAGCAGACACAATACCGAGAGCTCGACGCTATAGCATGCCCAAGTATTCATAAATAATGAGCTCGACGCTACTGCACACCGCAGTGGACACAAAACCGAGAGATCAACGCTATAGCACGCCAAAGCAGGCACAAGACAGAGAGCTCGACACTATTGCACGCTTCGAGGAAAATTTACATGGCAAAGATTCTAAAGCAAAATCGTTGCTGCGCTCCCAGGCATGCAATAACACGCCATAGCGCCTGCCATAAAACTGCTCTAGAATAGGCATCCAAATCAATGTTGGGGAGAGAATTAGACTTAATCTTTCCCCTTCCCATAGCAAAAATTAATGACAAATCATATAAGCCTCCTTATTTTTAATGGAATAAATGAATAAATCTTAATTACAATGCAATTCTCAGGAAGAGCAAAAGGTTGGCTGCACAAATGGTGAGAAGGATTTCAAGAATTATAAAAGCCAGGGAGAAAGGATAAAGAGGGGTTCCCCATTTTTGACATTGAAGCTTCTAAAAATGCTTGAAGGTGCAAAAAGCTGAAAGAAAAGGAGAAGCCCTATCCAAAGAAGGAACATGATACCAACAAAGGAAAGAGGAATCAATCTCATGAAATAAAAAGGAGAAAGAGAATAGTGATTGAGGGAAGATTCGAGAAAATACAGCTGCAGTTCCTAGTATTATACCTCTAATATCTTTTCTCAATATCTTTTCTACAAAGAACCATACAAGGGTTCAATGTCCTGAATTTCTTTTTTGGCATTTCTCTTGTAATGGGAGCCTAAACTGCCCTTGGGGAGGGTTGGGCCCAAACATGTAATGATTTGAAAGAATTAAAAGTGTTTGTACTCTATTTTGTTAATGAATCAATTTCTTGGTCATTCCTTGATTAGTGATATGAAAAATTGCTTTGATGAATGATGTGTAATGAATGTATATTTTTAATTAATATTTTTAACTAGGAAAACTATTAGTAGTATATCATTTTAGAATTAAGGACTTGCACATAAAGCATCCTCACTGTGGATATATGTGACAATATTTGCCGTGCAAGGATGATTATGGTAATTCCTTAAGGTTAAAAATGATGAGCAGAGCGGTGGAAATTAAATTAATTTAAGAACTCCACAGCTCACCATTAGCCTAAGCTAGGAACATGTGCATAAACATAGAGAGCCCAGTGACACGCTCTTAAGCATTGTAGCATTGTTCCCATAAGCTAAGAAGTTGATGCATTTGAGCGAAGAGCCACCGAATGTGATCCATGGCTCGTTCTAGTTAAAGGAGAAGTTGATGTGTTGAGTGCTTACGGGTGATGTGACATAACTCGCTTAGCCCAATGACTCTCTCCCTTAGCTAAACTAAAGCATATGCATGTGATGCTAATTTGGTAGAATCAAGCTCGCATGATCGCACAATTAAAACAATAGATTTGAAAACTTAGACGTAACTATCAAATTTAACTAATATTAATCGTGTGAGGGTTTATATGCTAGGATTGAACCTTCTTGAGTTCATCTTTGAGAATTAGACATAACTTAGTTCAAATTAGGGGACACTCTAAGGAAGTCAATTATTGCTTGATTATAACTAAAGCATTTATCTAATTTCACATTTAAAGCGGATAAAAAGAGTACTTACATGAAACCTTTCAATGAATTGCATATTAAGCCCAACTCTCCCAACTTTCTCAATTGGTAGTTTCTTATTAACAAAACTTTAATTGCAAAATTGGAACAAAAAATAAAAACTCTATAATTGTTCAAACATCAATAAAAACAAATAAACTTTAGTAACAAAACACTCTATTCTCAGTGGTCGATAATACTCGGAATTTCAATTTCTTATTATTTTAGACCATGTGCACTTGCGTGTGAGCGCAAACGTGTATTTTAAGTATGTCAATGAGGTATGTTGCTTACCTCATATTTTGTTTAAAGTTATAATTGAATAATATTAGCTTTAATGTTTTCATTTGATGCTTTGTTGCTACTAAGATGCTTAGATTGTTTGTGATATGATAAAATGCAGATAATATTAGCTTAAAATGTAACTTTAATCTTTTCATTTCAGCAGCATATTCTATATTTCAAGTACATTATTGGTATTTGAATATTTTTAGTAGTTTTTGCCTTTATCTGCTAATATGTTAGGAAGTTAGATTTATTTCAGCTTTGTTTGTACTTTACTTTATTTATAAAATTAGCATATGTTGAATTGATCATATTTACTTAGGATGTTTCTTGCACTTAGTAGCTTTCAAATAATCATTGCTTAACCCTTTCTGCAGCTTGAGGATGAGGTATTATTCTTACCTCATATTTTGTTTAAAGTTAAAATTGAATAATTATAGCTTTAATCCTTTTAGTTGATGCTTTGTTGCTCCCAAGATGCTTAGGTTGTTTGTGATATCTTAAAATATAAATAATATTAGCCTAAAATGTACTAGGACATTATGTCTAACTAGATTTCCCCTCTTTTTTGGCTGTAGCCCTGGCATTATGAAACTAGCAGTGTCAGTTTCTGAGCATTTGAGGAGTAAACACCTTTGAATGAGAAGTTCCAAGAGGAGGAGCACCTTGGGGCTGAGTAGCCTTAGTTTAAGTTGCCATTATTTTTAGTGAAGATGAGAGTTCTTTTGCTGCTTTCTTAAAACTTATTTGAATATGTTGTAATAATATAAGTATTTGATGCATTTTCCCTTACTGCTAATTTATTCTAAGCTGGATGTTATTCTATCTTATAATATGGATGCATGGATGTTAAAATTTGATATTCTTTTCTTCTGCACTTTGATATTCATGTATGCTCATTTAGTGAACATTTCAGTTGTCTTACTTAGTGCATATCCTTCCCTTGTCAGTAGATTAAGGATGAAAACTAAGTTAAATGATAAGTGAGGGATTGCCTAGTGATGACCACCTCTTAATTTTAGTTGGTTAAGGGGGTTACTACCATAGTTTGTAACAAAGAACACTATTAAGTGTCAGATTGGAGTTTGCTTTCTTATCTACCTAATGGATTGTTCTTTTACTATACCACTACTAAATGAATATGAAAGGCATCCATATTGCCAAAATCATATACTATAATTAAAGGCATAAGATGGAAAATACTTCTTCTAACTACCCTAGTTGTTACCCTAGCTAAATTCAGATTAATTAAGCTAAATAAAGCTTTAATTTTGATTCCACTAAACTCAATGGATCATTTAAACCAAACTCTAGAAGTTTGAAAACAATTTGAGCACATTTAAGCATTTTAGTGTTTTTGCCTATTTCTAGATCCTAAAAAATAGCTAAATTAATTTGACCTCCAAATTGAAATATGATTTCATTTTTGAGTTCATCATACCCTAATTAGCTAAGGGTGAATTTTTGGGAATTTTTGGAGCTCATTTGATTCTAAAATGGATCTAAAAATTATAAGAATTATTATTTAATTATTAAAGGATTTAAATTATTACTTAAAATAATTATTTAATATTATTAAGTCAACATTTTCTATCGGGACCGCAGCAGATCTGCTATGGGGTCCCGATAGCGGGGTAGCCTATCTGTCAAATGGATCAGCTAGCATGCATCTCGGCACCTTCTATCCTATAGCGCGATCTATCGTATGCCATGATCGGATCCTAGCCGATCGATCGAGCCCCCTCATTTGATGGCGATGATTCCACTCGTGCTTTTGTGATTATAGAAACACATCAGGCCATCCATCTCCAATAGTCTCTCGATCAGACAGTTGCTGGTAAACTCGTACTGTTCATCTTCATCCCAACACAATGCTTGGCCCGACCGAGAAGATTTGCCAGTATTCACCACATTGATTTGGTCTGCTACTCCTCTGCCATACCTTTTAGATCGTTAAGATTCTTCTGTTTGTGGCCAAGCCTAATATGGTGACCCAAAGGATTGGATCTCCCATTTGAGGAAGTCTTAGAAGAGCCCCTTGGCCCGAGCCTAAGGCCAACACTCCTACCCTAACCCCCCTCTAAGGCCTATAAATACCCCATCAAATTCATAGTGAGCTCTTTTGCTCACTGTCAATCTCTAATTTCTTTGCTCCTTGTTCTCGGTGCTTGCCTGGCAACTGCCATTGCTGCGTACCACTGATAGAGGTGTGGTCTGGCATTCAGACTCCCTGTGTAGCTGCCAAGACTGCCTGAAGAGTTCCTGAGCTAACCAGTTCCCCTCTGTTATAGCAATTCTTCAACTCCAGGTATAGCTTCTAACCTCCTCTCTTTCTTAGCTGGTTTCGGCTCGATTTGCGCATTCCTAACCCTAGATGCTGTGCTAGGATCACACATTAGTTCACCATTAGGCAACTAAGGCAGTGGTGGAGACTGACAGTGGACCAGACAGTGCGATTGCCGTCTAAGAGCGGACTGGCAGTCAGCCTTGGCCGTTTAATGACAGTGATCGCTCGAGCCTTTGAGTCCCCATTCGTTGCCCAATTCCCTTCTTGAGTGATTTCTGATTCGTAGCAATCACTGGGTTTGATCTTATCAATCGATTAGGCTGGAATCGATCGACTCAGTTATAACTCGCGTCTGTGAAATGCCACAAGTAGCACTTCAGTGATCCATCCATTCCCAGGACTCGTCAATTCATCCAAACGCTTCTCCTTCAATCCATGAATGTATAGGTTTAAGTCCTAGCTCGTGGCATTGTCTCTGTGAGGAGAATTCACTCCTCACAATTTAAGTCCTAGCTTGCGGCATTATCTCTATGAGGAAAATTCACTCCTCACAGATTTTCCCCATTTGGATCGATAGGCTAAGTAGCACCCCGGCAATCTGACGCATACCAGAAGAGGTTTCCTCGCTCAATCGATGCATCTAGTGCCACTGATGGTGTGACTGTCAAGATCCAGGCGCGGCGTGGCTTGTGCGTGGAGAATTGGGTGTCTGAAGCAAACCTTAGGGATCCTAGTGTCGGGTATTTGGCGCGGAGATGACGCACAGTGCCGGGCCGGGCCAGGCCCAACCCGCACATTTTTAATTTTGGGGCTACAGTTAAATATGGGATTTTCTGAATTAGTTTCCTTAAGGAAATTAATTCAGAAAATCAAATCATATGGTTTAATTTAATTAAATAATTCAAAATAAATTTATGAAATAACTTTATCTATAATTATCCAAATATTATGATCCAATATACCATTTAAATCAGAAAAATGCAAGGAATAATAATATGAAATAAAATTCATGATCCAATGGTTGGATGTTCCAAAATGACCTAATCTTTTCCTGATCTTAATTAATTCATAACTAATTCAATTAATGCCCAAAAATCATGATTTAGGTCTATGATTGTTCATAAGACAGAGTAGAATTCATCTATGCCATTAGAAATAGATTCAGTGATTTAAATTTATTAATCACCTCTTAATTAAACCTTGATTAGTAAATTTAGCCTTAATTAATCTTTTGATTTTGGTGATTTAGGTCTCCATCATCTTCATATGTATAATTGATCTTATATCTATGCTTGATTCATCTTATGGAACCTTAAATTGCTTAATCACTTAATTTAGCCTTAATATGTCATTAGTGCTAATTAGGTTAATATGAAAGTCAAATATTGAGTTAAGTGTTTCATTCATCTCAATAGTAAATATTAAGTCCATTAAAACTGATTTGAATCAATTTGAATGCTAAATTTTCAAATTTCCAATCTTAGCCATAAGAAGGGTATTTTGATTATTTTGACCAAAATATTATTTAAGCACCCTTAAACCCTAGAATTTCAGTAATATGCTTTTAATTAATGCATTAGCATCTTTTCTATAACTTTTAAGTCTAATGAATTTAGTCTAAGTAAATAAGTCCTGAATTTCCCTAATTAGATCTTAAGATCTTAATAAGCATTTAAGACCTCCCATTAGAGAATAACTTAAATAATACTAGTATTCAAATTCTAGTTAAATGCCTTACTAAGATCATTCATGAACTATAACCTTAAAAGAAGTGTTATGTAAATCCTAAGTCTAAATTTCAGTTTAGATCTTAAGTGCTCAAACCTTAGATCTTAGATCTTAGATCCTTTGATCATCTGATTGAATTGTATCATCATATTTGGAATTCCCCGCTTGATTAATTGTCTAATTCCTTTGAAACCTCCTTATGGGGTACAAGATTTATTCAACCTATAAAATAATGTGATTATTCTATGGATTAAATATAGATCTTAGATTCTTGTGTTCTTAATTAATTATTTTGCCTTTTAATAATAGAATAACCTTTCATTAAGATCTTGGCTTCTTGATCTTTCAGCTCATAAGATCTTCCACCTTTGGGTTATGGTTGGGTGTGAACCTTAGATCTTTATTTTGGATAGTACCTTAGATTCATGATTTGAACCCCCAAGTATGGAGTTTAAGTCTAGAATATCTAATTTTAATTAGTATAATCAAGATTTGGGTTAAGTGAGAAAAATATAAAAATTAAGTGGTTAAATAATTTACAATAGTCCTTTATAATCCTCATCTAATTTTAGATTAGAACTTGTTAAGTTATAATATTAACATTAAGGTCGTAAATCTAGGATTTTACTTGATAACTGGATATTTGGAGATCCTAAACTTATATTTTCTCAGAATAGTTAGAGCAATTTAAAGTAGGCATCAATAGATATCACATGAGTCTAGTTGGGTTTCTTGCTTCCTTGATTATTATTGCCTTGCACACTTTGTATATTGAGCCTTTTTCCTTGGACATAATAGATGAACTCAGAATACTAATGGGTATTCTAAGTTTGTATTTGAAAACCATAAACATTCATTATTTGGTTCATTTAGTACATTCAGTTCAGTAGAGTGTGTCCTAGCTTAGTCTGCCACTTCAGTTCCAATTTTGTTATAGAATAGACATGGACATAGCTCTGTGCTTGGCTAGGATGGATGCATATCTCATTCTATAAGTTTAACTTGGACCTAGTTTTGATGATGTCTATGATGGATACATGTTGAACTTTTTCTCAAAGGCTCAGTATGGCCTATTGCTATTATGGCAGTACTAGGCTTAGGTATGCTTTTACTTTAGTTCAATTCTAGTATTTTGGTTTGCTTTGCCACATGCTTCAATGGCTTTACTTTTATTTTATTTCAGTACTTTGGCTTGCTTTGTAATAGGCTTCAGTGGCTATTACGTTTTAGCTCTGCATACTTGTATATATTATTCTAGTTTAGTATTTATTAAGTATTAGCATATTTAGGATGCTAGTTTTGTATACTCAGTTCAGCACATTTCAGCATAGTTTTCCATTATATAACCAGCATGTATTTTATATGATCATAATCATGTTAAGATAAGTTTTACTTTCAATACTTTGCAATTAATTATACATTATAGCCTTACCTTGTTCAGCTTCATGAATGGTATGCCATTTTGCATAATTTGTTGCTTAGTTAAAAATATTATTTTATAACTATCTAGTTCCTTTTAGCTTGTTGCACCTTAAGCTACTAGTATGCTTAAAAAAATAATGTGATATCTTTAAATATTCAGTTCACATAATCAGCCTAAAATATATTTAGATGATTTATCAAATTGTAATATTTTTCTTTTATTGGATGGAGCCCTGGTATTTGTGATACCAATAAATGTCAGATTCAGAGTTGTTCATTGGTGATTCTGTTGGAGTGGAGTTAGACAAAAGAAGGATCTTCCTGTTGCTGCTTAGTTAGATTTCATTGTCTGCTGTGAGGATGAGAGCTCTTCTGATTTCAATTAAATTTTTACTCTGTAATAATTCATAAATCTGGATGTATTTACATTCTGCACTTTGAGAAGAGTTACTGTTACATTTACCTATCCATACTATGATATGATGTGAATGTTATATTATACTGTTTTCTGCTTTTGCTACTTTGATATATTGATGTATGTTCTCAGTATCAGGTGATAAGTCTTCTGCTTAAGGCGGGTTGGCTATAACTGACTCTACTTATGTTGGGGATTTGCCACAATTGGAGCACTGCACTCCTCGCGATTATGTTAATATCAGTATTAGCATGGTCGTGGAAGGGTACGGGGCACCACAGATGGTATCTGAGAACACCATAAAGTGTCAGAATGGGATCATGATTCTATTCTACCTAATGGACCATTCTTCTGAAGAACAAACATCAAGATATAACATCCATAGTATAGTACTATCAGTAACTCCATGAAAACATAGAATGAAAATACTTTTACTAGATGATTTAGTTACCTTTGGTTTAATTAAGATCAATAATTTCTTCTAATCAAGAAAAATGGATCCTTAGGATTCTTACTTAGGCTATTATCTTAATGCCTTCGAGTTGGCTTGGATCTATAGCTTCAAGTGGAGACAAGAGGGAAAATGACAGATTAATGGATTTTCAGCACAAGGAGTCAAGTTCGAAACGTACTTCATCACCAATTAGCATACTGGGGACCTGACTTCCCAATCTATGCAAAGGAGTGGCTGAGCTGAGCAAAATTAGTCCTAAGGCATGTAGAGTGTCCAGAGTACATCTGCGTTGACATTATGACCTATCAAATGTTGGACTATGCGGGAAAATTGTGGTCTGATACCATTAAGAAGCTCGAAAGGAAACACAAGAGAAAGCATCAGGAAGTGACCTTTGAGGACCTTCGTTTTGCATTTCGTACTAAGTATATTGAGAGTATTTGAGTATTAGTTAGAATGTTTATCATTCCTTGTTACTTTATGATTTGAGTACTATTATTATTTTTGCATTTTGCTTCATCTTATGAAAACCTTCATTTCAAAGTAACGAGGATTTCTGGTATCTTTGGAGCTTGAATTATTGTCTTAAAATAAGATGAAATTTAGATTTATATTGCTCGATTAGAATGAATTCCGGAACTTCTCTTGCGGCTATGCCCATTAAGACTGTTGTCACTTCATGTAATTTTTTCGACAAACTAACCCACCTTCGAGGAATGGTGGCGGCTATGTTAGAGAACCAAGCTCAGCAAGCTCTGGTTATGCAGAAATTAATTGTCGATTGCCCAGTTCCGACTACTAATGCTGCTCCAGCTATTCCTATCCAGCAAAACACTTTTCCTTCCCATCACTCTGTAGATGGTCTTCTTCACAACTTCTTGAGACTGAGGCCTTCTACTTTCTATAGGAATTGTCTCCAATGGACATAACCGACTGCTTGAAAATAGTTGAAAAGGATTTGATCAGTCTAATCTTTAATTCTAAAGCTGTCTGTCACACAGCGCATCTATTTCTTGTCGAAGTAGAGTATTGGTGTGACAACATCTGAAACACCTGATTCATAGACTACAAACTTGAAGACATTCCTTGGGATGAATTTATAGAAGTGTTCAAGGTTGAGTTCATTCTTCTGTACGCACAGAACGATCTTAAGGCTGGCGCAAGGAAGCCGTTCTATTTCTGATTATGAAGGAGAGTTTCACAGGTTAATTTGCTTCGCTACAAAATTAATCCAATCTTAATCAGCAAAATGCCATTGTTTCCTCAGTGGACTATGAGATTTGTTAAAATATCTTATCATCCCGCTCCGTTTGACTAGTTTCTTTGAATTAGTGGAAACGTGAAAGGTACTTGAGCACCATCATTTTGAGAGAGATCAATAGTGTAAGATGCAATCAGTTCCACACTATCATGAAGCTTTTAAAAGGCACATACCTCAATCTGCAAAGGTCTATTAGATTGAAGCTTTACCATCTGCTAAACCGATTCAAGGTTGTAATCGGCCTCATCCATATTGCAAGTGTTATCACTTTGGCCATAAGTTCTACACATGTGGATGTCCAAGCCATATGTTCTATCACTGCACATACATAGAAATAGTGGATGGAGTCCAGATCGAGCAATCACAGAAAAATCAAGTTTTCAAAGTGACACCATTAAATAAAAGAGATCTAAGTTTGGCATTAATGCTAGCCCCTGCCTCTGAAGCTGCTTGGGAGCTATCATTTACTCCAAAGTTTTATAATGATCCCAAGAAGCAGGTGAATCATCATTCTACCAGTCCTGCTCAAGTCTACACCTTAATTCCGCTCGAGGCCACAGAAGATAATAATGTGGTTTTAGGTGCACATTTCAGAACCTCTTCTTTTAAATTGCATTTATGCACCTTAATTATTGCAATTTGTAATGCAATTCGTATGAAATAATTATAGGCACGCAATATTTTAATGACCAGCCCTGCAATATGTTATTCGACACTAGTGCTAGTCATTCTTTTATTTCTGAACATTTTGTCAATATTCTTAAGCTACACTTGCAAAAATTAGCAAAGTTATTAAGGGTTGAACATCCATCTGGAGCTCAACTCAGTGCTCTTATGTTTTATAATGTCAAAATTCCATTAAATAGTCAAGAGTTTGACTCCAAGTTAATCATTCCACCATTAATAAATTTTGATATCATCCTTGGAATGAATTGGCTCAGTGACTATAATGTTGTAATAAATTGTCTTAAGAGAAAAGTCACTCTTCATTCCAAGGCCAAGTCTGTAACTTTCATAGAAAAAAGTTAGTACATAATTATCAATAATTAATGCTACTAAAGTTGAGCAATTAATCAGTAAGGGATGTGATGCTTTTCTTGTCACTTTGATGGGTGAAGAAAAGGAAAGTATTCCTCTCTCTGACTGTAAAGTAGTTAAAGAATTTGTTGATGTGTCCCAAAAGAGTTGCCTGGTGTACATCCGCCTAGAGAAGTAGAGTTCTATATTGAATTGATCCCAGGTACCTAGCCCGTATCTAAAGCTCAATATAGAATGGCACCCAAGATACTTCAAGAGCTTAACAAATAATTATAGGAGCTCTTGAATAAGGGCTTCATCAGGCTAAGCATGTCTCCTTGGGGAGCGTCCCAATTTTTTTGTAAAGAAGAAGGATGGATCTATGTGGATGTGCATAGATTCCCACAAAGTAAAAAAGTTATCATAAAGAATAAATATCCACTGCCTAGAATTGATGATTAGTTCAACTAGTTAATGGGAGCCATTATATTCTCTAAGATTGACTAAAGGTCTGGATATCATCAATTGCAAGTAAAAGAAGCAGATATAGGGAAGGCCACTTTTCGTACTCATTATGGTTATTTTGAATTTTTAGTGATGTCTTTGGGACTCCCTAATGTGCCATAAATCTTCATGGATTTGATGCAGCGAGTCCTTAAACCGTATTTAGATAAATTCATAATCGACTTTATCGATGATATTCTTATCTATTCTCGAACCTGAAAGGATCATGAAGATCATCTGAGGATAGTATTAGAAGTTTTGCGAGAACATCAGCTTTATGCTAACTTTACCAAATGCAAATTTAGGCTTAAATCCATTACCTTCTTGGGGCATGTAGTTGATGCCCAAGGTTTTCACATTGATCAGAATAAATTAAGTGCCATTTAAGATTAGGCTCAGCCTAAATCAGTTACCAATATCAAAAGTTTCTGGGGATTAACTATATAGTACATAAATTTTGTTAAGGGATTGACCCAGATCACCTCGCCTCAGACTAAGCTAACTCAGAAAGCCGTTCCATTTGCTTAAAGTCCTGAATGCGAGGACGCATTTCAAACCATGAAGGACGCACACTCTACCACTACAGTGCTTGTTCTACCCAAGGAAGGTTTGAACTATTAGGTATATACATATGCTTCTAGAAATAGTTTAGGTTGCCTATTAATGCAAGAGAATAAGGTAATCACTTACGCCTCTCATAAGATAAAAATCCACGAGAAATATTATCCAGTTTATGATCTTGAACTTGCCACTCTAATTTTTTCCTTAAAGCTTTAGCACCATTATTTATATAGAGTTCAGTGTTCAATTTTTACTGATCATCAAAGTTTAAAGTATATCTTTACTCAAAGAGAATTGAGCTGCTATCAGAGAAGATGGTTAGAACTCATTAGTGATTATGATCTAAGTATTCAGTACTATCTAGGTAAAGCAAATGTGGTGGCTGATGCTCTTAGTCGTCGCGCTACTCTCTCTGCCATGATCGCCTCTAATTCTTTAGAACAAGAATTTTGAAAGCTTGAAATTTCTCCAGTTAGCAGTGATAAGCTGAGTTCGCTTCTAGTAAATATCAATATGGAACCTACTTTCCCCAGAGATTCTCCATCTCGCAGACCAAGGACA
Source organism: Gastrodia elata (assembly GCA_016760335.1). Lineage (NCBI taxonomy): Eukaryota > Viridiplantae > Streptophyta > Magnoliopsida > Asparagales > Orchidaceae > Gastrodia > Gastrodia elata. The sequence continues at coordinate 11,497,632 of CM028686.1, forward strand.
AAGATTGTTTGAAATTCATAGTCAATACCAAAGGAGGTTGTCATCAAGATCTACATATGCTTATTGGCATAATTTATCAAGGAAATTGTCTGTGGATTCTTAAATCCATGCACCGTGAAGTTTTTGTAGAAGGCCATAATTCTGTGGATGAGGAAATTGTCTGTGGATTTTTAAATTCTAAGTCGATATCAAAGGAGGTCATCGTCAAGATCTGCAGATGTGTAATGGTGTATTTTATCAAGGAAATCGTCTGTGAATTCCTAAATTTATGCACCATTAAGTTTTTGTAGAAGGCCAAAATTCTGGATATCACGTTCATCTAGGTAGTACAAAAATGTACCTGGACTTAAAGCATTCATTTTGGTGGCTTGGTATGAAGAAGAGTGCAACCAATTCGTGGCTAAGTGTCATGCTTGTGATTTGGTAAGGGCTGCGCACCAAAGACCTGGTGGTTTTATGCATCCATTAGAAATTCCCAAATGAAAATGGTTTGATATATCAATGGATTTTGTTATGGGATTGCCTCGCGCAAAATCTGGCACTGATGCAATTTGGGTTATCGTAGACTGATTAACTTAATGAGTGTACTTCCTTCCTATCTGTCAAACTGACTATAGGATGCTAGTTTTGTGTACTTAGTTCAACACGTTTCAGTACAACTTTCTTTTATGAAATCAGCATGTATTTATGTAATCATAAGCATGTTAGGATGAGTTTTACATTCAGTACTTTGCGGTTATTTATGTATTTTAGCCTTACCTTGTTCAACTTAATGTTTGATATGTATTTTTCATACTTTGTTTTTTAGTTATCAATATGTTATTTATATTTATCCTGTTCCTTGTAGCTTGTTGTACCTTAAACTACTTGCATGCTTACAGTAATAATGTGCTATATCTTTAAATGTTTAATTCACATAATCAGCCTAAAATGTACTTAGACAATTATCTAACTATAACCTTTTTCTTCTATTGGCTGGGGCCCTGGAATTTGTGATAACGACAAATGTTAAATTTGAAGCTGTTCATTGGTGGTTCTGCTGGAGAGGAGCTTGGACGGAAGTAGGATCTTCCTGTTACTACTTAATTAGATTTCATTGTCTGCTGTGAGGATGAGAGTTCTTTTCTTTTCATTTAAATTTTTAGTCTGTAATAAATTTAAATCTAGATATATTTACTTTCTACACTTTGAAATGGTTACGATTACACTTACGTATCTTTGATATGTTGATGTATGTTCTCAATTTCAGGTGACAAGTCTTTTGCTTAGAACGGGTTGGGCTATACCTGACTCTACTTAAGTTGTGGAATTGCATAGTTGGAGCACCACACTCCTTGCGATTATGTTAATATCAGTATTAGCATGGCCGTGGAAGGGTACGTGGCACCACAGTTGGTATCAGAGAACACCAAAAGATGTCAGAATGGGATCATGGTTCCTTTCTACTTAATGGACTATTCTTCTGAAGTGCAAACATCAAGATATAATATCCATAGCATAGTACTATTAGTAATTCCATGAAAATGTAGAATGAAATACTTATACTAGATGATTTAGTCACCTTTGGTTTATCTAAGATCAATAAATTCTTCTAATAGAGCAAAATGGATCCTAAGGAGTTCGATTTAGGCTATTATCTTAATGCCTTTGAGTTGGCTTGGATCTATAGCTTCAAGTGGAGACAAGAGGGTAGATGATAGATTAAAGGAGTTTTAGCACAAGGAGTCCAAGTTTGAACAAACTTCTTCACTAATGAGCATACCGGGGACTTGACTTCCTAATCTATGCAAAGGAGTAGTTGAGCTAAGTAGAATCAGTCCTAAGGCACGTAGAGTGTCCAGAGTCCATCTTCATTGACATTATGACATATCAAATGCTAGACTATGCGGGAAAATAGTGATCTGATACCATTAAAAAGCTCGAAAGGAAATACAATAGAAAGCGACAGGAAGTGACCTTTGAGAACTTTCATTTCGCATTTAGTGCTGAGTATATTGAGAGTATTAGAGTATTAGTTAACATGATTGTCATTCCATGTTACTTTGTGATTCTAGTAGTATTTTGATTTTTGCATTTTGCTTCATCTTATGAAAACCTTTATTTCAAAGTAATGGTATCTTCGGAGCTTTAATTATTGTCTTTCTTAAAATAATTCTATAATTTAGATTTTTATTGCTCAATCAGAATGAATTCTGAATCTCCTTGCGGCTATGCCCATTAAAACTGCTATCACTTCAAGTAGTTCTTCTGACAAACTAACCCACCTTCGAGGAACGATGGAGGCTATGTTAGAGAATCAAGCATAACAAGCTCTGGTTTTGCAAAAATTAATTGTCAATCGCCCAGTGCTGACTACTAATGCTGCTTCAGCTATTCCTATCCAGCAAAACTCTTTTCCTTCCCATCACTCTATAGATGTTCTTCTTCACAACTTTTTGAGACTAAGGCCTTCCACTTTCAGTGGGAACTTGTCACCAATGGACACAGCCGACTGGTTGAAAATAGTTGAAAAGAATTTGATCAGTCTAAAAATCCCAAATTTTGAAGTCATCCGTCTCATTGCTCATCTGTTTCATGCCAAAGCAGAGTACTAGTGGGATGACATTCGAAACACTAGATTCGTCAACTTCAAACTTGAAGACATTCCTTGGGATGAATTTGTAGACGCATTCAAGGCTGAGTTCATTCCTCCGTATGCACAGAACATTATAGCTGAAATGATCTTAAGGCAGATGCAAGGAAGCCGCTCTATTTTTGTTTATGAAAGAGAGTTTTACAGGTTAATTTTCTTTGCTAACAAATTAATCCAATCTAAATCAGCAAAATGCCATAATTTTTTCAGTGGGCTATGAGATTCGTTAAAAGCTCTTATCGTCCTGCTCTATTTGACTAATTTCTTTGAATTGGTGGAAATAGCCAAGGTACTTGAGCACCATCATTTTGAGAAAGATCATAAGCGTAAGATGCAATCAGTTTCACACTATCATGAAGCTTTTAAAAGGCACAAACCTCAATCTGTAAAGGTCTATCAGATTGAAGCTGCACCATCTCCTGAACTAATTCAAGGCTGTAATCGGCCTCATCCCTATAGAAAGTGTTATCACTTTGGCCAAAAGTGCTACACATGTGGACGTCCATGCCATCTGTTCTATCACTACATGTTCACAGAAACAGTGGATGAGGTCCAGATTGAGCAATCACAGAAAAATCAAGTTTTTAGAGTGACACCATTAAATAAGAGTGATCCTAGTTTGGAAATAATGCCAGTCCCTGCCTTTGAAGCTGCTCGGGAGCAACCTTCTCCTCTAAAGTTTCAGAATGATCCCAGGAAGTAAGTGAACATTTGTTATGTCGGTCTTGCTTGAGTCTACGCCTTAACGCCGCTTGAGGCCACGGAAGATAATAATGTGGTTTCAGGAACACATTTCTAAACCTCTTCTTTTAAATTGCATTTATGCACCTTAATTATCACAATTTGTAAAGCAATTCTTATGAAATAATTTTAGGCATGCTATATTTTAATGACCAACCCTGCAATGTGTAATTCGATACTAAAGCTAGTCATTCTTTTATTTCTGAACATTTCATCAATTTTCTTAAGCTGCACTTGTACAAATTAGCTAAGTCATTAAGTGTTGGACTTCCATCTGGAGCCCAACTTAGTGATCATAAGTTTTACAATGTCAAAATTCCATTAAATAGTCAAGAGTTTGACTCCAAGTTAATCATTCTACCATTAGCAATTTTTGATATTATCCTTGGAATGAATTGGCTTAGTGACCATAATACTGTAATAAATTATCTTAAGAAGAAAGTCACTCTTCATTCCCAGGGCAAGTCTGAAACTTTCATAGGAAAAGTCAGTATGTAATTATCATTAATTAATACTATCAAAGCAGAGCAATTAATCAGAAAAAGACGAGATGCTTTTCTTATCACTATGATGGGTGAAGCAAAGAAAAGTATTCCTCTCTCTGACTGTAAAGTAGTTAAAGAATTTGCTGATGTGTTCCCAGAAGAGTTGCCTGGTGTACCTTCGCCTTGAGAAGTAGAGTTCTCTATTGAATAGATCCCAGGTACCCAGCCCATATCTAACGCTCCATATACTGTGAAACTTCAAGAGCTTAAGAAATAATTATTGGAGCTCTAAATAAAGGTTTCATTAGGCTAAGTATGTCTCCTTGGGGAGCGTCTCGTTTTTTTTGTAAAGAATAAAGTTGGATTCATGCGGATGTGCATAGAGCAAAGTAAATAAATTTAACATAAAGAATAAATATCCACTGCCTAGAATGGATGATTTGTTCAACCAATTATCTGGAGCCGTAAAATTCTCTAAGATTGACTAAAGGTCTGTATATTATCAATTGCAAGTAAAATAAGCAGATATAGGAATGGCTGCTTTTCGTACTCGTTATGATTATTTTGAATTTTCAATGATATCTTTTGGACTCACTAATGTACCATCAATCTTCATGGATTTGATGCAGCAAGTCCTTAAACCGTATTTTCATAAATTTATAATCGTCTTTATCGATGATATTCTTATCTATTCTCGAACCTTAAAGGATCATGAAGATCATCTGAGGATAGTATTAGAAGTTTTGCGAGAACATCAGCTTTATGCAAAGTTTTCGAAATGCAAATTTTGGCTTAAATCCATTGCCTTCTTGGGGCATGTAGTTGATGCCCAGGGTATTCACATTAATTAGAATAAAGTAAGTGCCATTCAAGATTAGGCTCAGCCTAAGTCAGTTACCTATATCAGAAGTTTCTTGGGATTAGCTGTATAGTACATAAAGTTCATCAAGGGCTTTACCCAGATCACCTCACCTTGGACTACTCTAAATCAGAAAGTCGTTCCATTTTCTTAAAGTCCTGAATGTGACGACGCATTTCTAACCATGAAGGATGCACACTCTACCGCTACAGTGCATGTTCTACCCAAGGAAGGTTTGAACTATCAGGTATATACAGATGCTTCTAGAGTTATTTTAGGTTGCCTATTAATGTAAGAGAATAAGGAAATCAATTACACCTCTCGTAAGATAAAACCCCACAAGAAATATTATCCAGTTCATGATCTTGAACTTGCCGCTCTAATGTTTGCCTTAAGAATTTAGCACCATTTTTTATATAGAGTTCAGTGTTCAATTTTTACTGATCATCAAAGCTTAAAGTATATCTTTACTCAAAGAGAACTAAACTTCCATCAGAGAAGATGGTTAGAACTCATTAATGATTATGATTTAAGTATTTAGTACTATTCATGTAAAGCAAATGTGGTGGCTGATGCTCTTAGTTGTCGCGTTACTCTCTTTGCCATGGTCGCCTCTAATTCTTTAGAATAAGAATTTTGTAAGCTTGAAATTTCTCCGGTTAGCGGTGATAAGCTGCGTTCACTTTTAATAAATATCAATGTGGAACCTACTTTTCACAGAGATTCTCCATCTCGCAGACCAAGGATGAAGATTATTTGAAATTCATAGTCGATACCGAAGGAGGTTGTCATCAAGATCTACATATGCTTATTGGCATAATTTATTAAGGAAATTGTCTATGGATTCTTAAATCCATGCACCGTGAAGTTTTTGTAAAAGGCCATAATTTTGGATATCACGTTCATCTAGGCAGTACAAAAATATACCCAATCTTAAAGCAATCATTTTGGTGGCCCGGTATGAAGAAGAGTGTAGCTGATTTGTGGCTAAATGTCATGCCTATAATTTGATAAGGGCTGAGCACTAGAGACTTGGTGGTCTTCTGCATCCATTAAAATTTCTCAATAGAAATGGTTTGATATATCAATGGATTTTGTTATGGGATTGCCTTGCGCAAAATCTGGCACCGATGCAATATGGGTTGTCGTAGACCGATTAACTAAATTAGTGCACTACCTTTCTATCTGTCAAACTGACTCTAGGATGTTAAGGGGACTTCAAGAGGTACAAATTAATGATAACTTTGCAAAGCTATCAAAAGCTTTGTATGTTGTGGAACAAAAGGCCAGAGAGGCTATGGCTATGAGATCCAAGGTGCAGAGGGAACTGATGTTAAAGGAAAAAGAGAGGAAAGAGCATGAGCTTCGTGTTCTTGCTCAGAAAGCACGATAGGAGAAGACTGGCATCGCACCGGCTCCTGTAGCTCACGCCCCTTCCGATAAGGCCATACTAGATGATGATGATGATGATGGTGAGGCTGGAATGGAACAACATGAGCCACCTCCTTGAAAGGAGACAAGGGAGGAAAGAGAAGAACGTATGCAACGTGATAAAATTCGCAAGGAGAGGAAGCGTGAGAGGGAGTTTCAGTATAGCTTTCTTTTATGAAATGAACATGTATTTATGTGATCATAACTATGTTAGGATAAGTTTTACTTTCAGTACTTTGTAGTTGTATAACAACTCTAGTTGTTACTATAGCTAAATTTAGATTAACTAAGCCAAACCAAGTTCTAATTTTGATTCCATTAGACTGAATGGGTCATTTAAACCTAACCCTAAAGTTTGGGATCAATAGAGCTTAATTGAGAATTTTGGTATTTTTGTCTATTCTTAAGCCCTAGAAAATACCTAAATTAATTTGATCTCCAAATCAAAATCTGATTTCATTTTTGAATTCCTCATGCCCTAATTAGCTAAGGGTGAATTTTTGGGAATTTTTGGAGATCATTTAGTCCTAAATTGGATTTATAAAATTAATTAGAATTCAAGTTAATTATTAAATGAGTTAATATTTATTAAATTAAATGTATATATATATTTTATATATCCAGGATGTGCTGTTGGACCGCGGCAGATCCGCTGCTGGGTCCCGACAGCGGCGCAGCATAGTTGGCCTATCGATAACTTTGTGCTAATCTAAGCGTAGTAACCTACCGCGCTGATTTTGAGCGCCGTGATCTTCTAACAACCATTAGATTTGATAGCTAATCCAATGGTCAAGGAGTTGCCCGTGGTTTAGTTAAACGAGAGGACGCATTGGGTTGTCCATCATCAATAGCTTCGCGGATCAAACGGTAGAGACAACCCGGGTCCTATTCACCTTCGTCTTCCATCTGATACTCCATGTGCGCTAGTCTCCCGACATCTAAATCCTCTCCCCGCCCTGTGGCAATATCGAAAAACATCCCTTTCTTCCTCCTTTTCCCTCTGGTGCAATGGTCTATCGGTAGCATTCTTCCTACTCTGCCCTAGAACAGTTAATCCTACCCTCTCATTCGGGCTGAACAACACACTGGTGCCCGAGCCTCAGCACCTGTGGCGCCCCACTCCCCAAGCTCGCAATGATTAGGCTAATGAGCAGAGTGTCACTCATGCATATCCCTCACTCAACATTGGATTAGTTGAGATCCATAATCCACTGCTAAGGGAAGGATGTGCACAGCACAATAAAGAAGGATCAGTCATCACATCTATATATACAGAGTGTGAAAGCATATGAAAAGTAAAGGCTAAATCCATTCATCATACATTATACATGAAATAAAATAGGATAGCTCAGAAAATAATAAAGTGCAGAAAGTAAATCACAGTCATAGTACCTGTATTATTACATAATTTCAATTAAAGTTAAAGAAATGAAATGAAAATATTCTCATCCTCACTATAATAAAAGGACAGCTAAATATCCTCTGATCCATGCTGCTGCGCCTCCTCTAAGTAAGGCTATTCCTCAGGTACAGGAACTTCAAGCTGCTCAATATCTGACATTGTCGATTTCATAATGCCAGGGCCCTAGCCAATAAAGAAAAATCTTATTAGACAGAATGTCTAAGTACATTTTAAGTAAGTAATTTATTAAGCATTTATTAATATCACCATTTTACTCTAAACAAAGTCAACATCTACCTAGCATGGGAGCAAGTAAGCATACAAGGGAATATGAATAAGTTATACATGCAATTTTTATAACCAAGCAAAGATTGAGGCAAAAGCACACCTCAAGTGAACTAAACATGGTAGGGCATACATATGTAATACAATTAGTAAAAATATTAAAAAGAAAAGTCTAATCTAGACATGCTAATGATCATATGACATATCCTAATTTAAAATATTAATATGAAAATGGTACATATAAGATTAGTAATAAAGTCTAGCATCCTATACATATATCTATACAAGTAAGCAGGTAAAATAACACCACTATAACTAACTGAAATAACATGCATCACTAACATAATAAATAGTAAGCTGAAAAATTGTAAAGGAATGTAAAACTGCCATATCAGAAGAATTGGCCAATCTGGCCCAATATATATATCCATTCTCATAGCTTTTATGGGCTAGGGAAAATATATCACTATATAACACTATATGATTGAAGAGGCAGATAATACTATGCAAATATATTTTAGTTATTTTACCTTTATTCCTGTGGATAATTTCAGAAACAACTAAAGAGTCAAGCACGTCTACAAGACTAAATGGGTCCCAAGCATAACACACTCTTCTCAATGAGTGATGTTAAGCATCCTGATCTCACTTTACCCCTATCCATTGAAGTAAATGTGCACTATAATCCTCCATAAACTGAACCCAAATGCAAATGTTTTCCTAATATTCTAAGTTTTCATTTTTATGCATCAACATTTTTCTTATATGATATGTCCAAGGAAAACAAGCACAAAATCCAAGGAATGCGTATCACAAAGTCAAATAGTAAGCAAGGGACTCTTCTAAGCATGGTGATATCATATATTGTCTAATTTAAATGTTCTAACTATTCCAAGTTACACAAGTTCAGGGTCTCCAATTCCTACTATCGAGTGTAACTTAGAAGTATGTCCTTATAGGTTACAAAATATTAGGACTAGCCAGGTCCTAATATGCTTAATTGATGTCGACTATGAAAAATAAACACGACCTACTTTATGAGTTCAAACATTCTAAACTATTAAATGATCAAAATTTACAACCTAGAGATTATGGATTGAACACCATGAGATTGGGGCTAAATCACATAATCCCAAATGTAAAACTTAAAATCTAGATTTCAGTCTAAAAGTGATCTAATGATTAAGGCAAATTCTACTAAGCAAATCAAACTTAATAGGATAAATCTCCAATCCTAGATCTAAGGTTAAAAGAAAAAATATCAAAAAAGTTATAAAAATCTAGAAACTAGTAAAACTAAGAATTCATTGATTGACAAATCCATTTTTAATGAATAAAATCTAACCTATGATCTAATCCTAGTCTTAGGAACAATCCTAATGTGAGGTGTAAGATCCTAAGCAAAAGACTTAGAGGAGATTAGGGAATTTTACTATGTTGGTTGAATTACTAATTTTGATCACTTAGATAATTCTATTAGAGCTCTAATACTAGTTTTTGTGATTTAAAAGACATTATAGAGGTTAAGGACACTTAACCTAAATTTTGGGCAAAATAACCATTTTGCCCCTAGTTAAGGGTCTAAGAATCTACTGTTGATTTAGGGCTCCAAATTAGAATTTCTTATTGCCAAATGATTCCTAACTACTTAATGATTCCTTACTGTCTAACATGAAGATAAATAGTAAGTACGCTCAGTTTGGATAAGAAACGGAACCTATAGGTCTAACTAAGGTTTTTCACCTAAGGGTAAATATTAAAATATACACCTATTAGAATCTAAAATTTTGTGCAATTTACTGTTGGTTATTAGTCAAGGATTCCATAGAGTCTAAGAACACTAAATTCTGAGGTCAAATGGCCAAGTTACGGCTATTTTAAACTCTAAGGGCAAGTTAGTAATTTTATTGGTCAACTAGGGACAAAAACAGAACTTTTCCATTTGAAATATAATTTCAGCAAACTCAATTTTTATAACTTCCCTATAAAATATTGAGTGTGTTGACAGGGAGTAAACCCAGTTTGAATTTCAAATGGTCAAGATATGGCTTAACTAAGGTTAGGGGTATTTTGATCTTTTTCTCATTTTCTAGTATTCAGATCCTAAATATTATCTTTATTTATTGATGACATTTATATTCTAAACTAGTTAGCACCTTGAATTTCTAAATTTGGAGATGAATTGACTAAGTTTTGGTCATTTGAAGTTTAGGGGCATTTTGGTCATTTTTAGGGTAGGATCCTAAATGTTACTTTTCAAACTAAGCTTCAAATGGGGAAATTAAAACTTCTATAATGTTGTGGTTATTCTCTTGAGTATTTTAAGACCCATATTATGTATGTTTGGACAACAAGGATAAAAGTTATGAAAGTTTAATTATGTCATAAAATGTCACTACGTTATATGTAATTCGAAACTAACTTTTGCATTACGCCATTTGATTCTTTTTATTTTTCTAAGAAAAATGAGACCTATATTGACTATGTTTGGATCATCCTACAAAAAGTTATTAAGCTTTAAAGAATTCTGAATTAAATAATTTAAATAAATAAAGTTACTATTCATTTATTCAAATTGTACTAATTTACTATTCATTCCTAAAGTTAAAAATAAATTATTATTATTATTATTTTTTGTATTTATCAATTAATTATTCTTAATCTATATTTAATTTTTATTAATTATTAATTATTAATTAATATATTATTTAATTATTTAATTTAAATATTATATTTTTACTATTCAATTAGGGTTAATAATACTTAATTATTTATTTAATTAATTCTTATGATTAATGTTAATTAATCCTAATTAGCTACTCTTAATATTAAACCTTATTAAGTTAATTAATTAAATCTACTATTTAAAAATTAATTAGTACTAACTACTGTTACTATTTGATTAGTAGTTAATTAATCTTAATTAGGTTCTAATTAACTACTCATTAATAATAGAAATTAAATAACAGTTAATCTAACAACTAATGTTTAATATTAATAATTAATTAATGTTTTACTGTTTATATTAATTAATCACTAATTACCTTTAATTAATTATACTAATCTAACTACTAAGCATAATTATTTGCTAATTAACCATAATTAACACTAATTAATTATGCTAATATTGTTAATTATCTTATGTAGGATTTGACCTGCGGTGGGACCCACCTGCCACATGGCGGCCTGTCAAAGGCCATGACCTGCACGCGAGCTCCACAGCGCCACGTGGCAGCCGCAGTGTGGCCACAGGACGCGGGATGGAACCCACGACTGCTGTCGAAATGACCGCAACGAGGCCCACACGCTACGCCTGCTACCCCAAGGCAGGGCCCCCCGCGGGCTCCATAAGCCTGCAGACTCGGACCCAGGATAGACGTGAGTCGGGACCGGGTCAACCCGGCCCGACTCAAGAAGGTCGTCTTCCCAAGCGCCTGAAATTAGGGCACGCTAATAAGCAGCCGTCCCGGCGGAGCTAGGGGCCGGCCCGCATGTCGAAGGGTCGGCCTCGGCAAGGGCTAGCCAATGGTGGTCTGACCAATGCACGAGGTGGCTTGGCAAACCCGCATGGCTTAGCCCTAGCGACGAACCCTCGGAGGGCTTCAGGCCTAACGAGAACTACTGTGGATGATCGAGCCAATTGGCTCGATTAGGAGGGTTTAAGTTCGATTGGAGTCGCTCGATACCCAATCAAATTCACAGAATAGGCATGCGTAGCAATTGATCAACAATTAAATTAAAGTATTGAAGGGTAGGAGCATACCTCGCTAGATGGTTGCGGACTGCAGGGGGTGTTCGCAAAGCTTTCGATGTCTCACGGCTCGACGAGACCAAAAGCTCCGATATGTATGTGAGGGTAGCACCTTTATGGACTCTCAATAGACTCACCGAGGCCAGGAGAGGTGCGGGGTTGACTGCAGTGGCGGCGGGGCGCTCTGGTTGGCACGAGAGTCAGATGAAGGAGACGAGCCTGAGCCGTCCGATCAACCCCGATCGGACGGCTTCGATCTGTCTGATCTGATCAAACGAGAGGATGACGACATTGGCTTGAAACTGACGGCATGAGTTTTAAGTGAACGACGTCGTCAAGATTAATTAAATTAATTATTATTATTATTTAATATTTAATTAATTAAATACTTATTTAACTTAAATAATTAAATCGATTTCAGAAAAATTCTAAATATTCACCCCTAGCTAATTGAGGGGTGAGAAACATCACGATGAGGTCAGATTTTTGATGCAACGAGTATTTTAATTTCCCAATATTCAGGGTATTTAAATATTTTTAAAATATTTGTCCAAATTTTGATGACTTCTGATTTACACGGAAACATCACCCTTAGCTAATTTGGGGGTAATGAGTGCAATGGCGATGTTCATTTTTTGATATGAGATCTATTTTGATAGGTCAAATTTTAGGGTTTCTGGATTTTCCAGAAATCAGGATTTGATCCAATTGACTCCCGATTTGGACTAGGTCTTAGAATTGACTCCTAATAACTTGATTAACACCTAAGATCAAGAATAAGACTAAGATTAATCCTTTTTGATTAAGGTAATAACTTGGGTTGTTACACGCTCCCCCATTTAAGAACGATGTCATTCTCGATATCACTCAAGTGGAAAATAAGAAGGCAAAAATGAAACATGACTAGAATTTGTAAGCTTGGAATGCTAAGAAAGAATACCTGGATTCTCGAAGAGTCTTGGATATCTAACTCGCATATCAGATTCCTTCTCCCAAGTGGCTTCATTGCAAGAATGATTCTTCCACTAAACTTTGATCATATTGATAGCACAGTTCCTAAGTTGCTTACGATCATGGGCCAGAATTTGACTTGGCTCCTCGGTATATGACAGATCGGGCTGGATCTGAATCTCAGGGAGCTGAACTAGCTGAGATGGATCTCTGAGGCACTTCTTTAGTGATGACACATGAAATACATTATGGACTACTGCAAAGTTATCTGGAAGATTGAGTTTGTAGGCAGAAGAACTTATTTTGGCTGCTATTTCAAAAGGACCAACATAGCGGGGACTAAGCTTCCCAATTATGCCAAATCTAGAGAATCCTTTCATAGGACTGACTGTTAGGTATGCGAAGCCTCCAATAAAAACTCCAGAGGATGATGATGAAGGTCATGGTATTTACTCTAGCGATCTTGGGCTACACGAATTCGCTGTTGAATTAACTGGAGCCATTTTGTTGCTAGCTTGAAAACTATTATGTAGGCAAACTCCATTAGTGGGAGATGATCTTCCCAAGATCCAACAAAATCAATTATACATAATCTGAGTAGGTCTTCGAACACCTGATTTACTCATTCCGTCTGACCATTTGTCTACAGATGAAAGACTGTACTCACTGCTAGAGTTGTGCCTAGATCCTGATGCATGGCTTGCCAGAACTTGGAGGTAAATTGACTATCTCTATCGAATACAATTATCTTGGGAATCCCATGGAGCCTGATGATCTCTTTAATGTAGAGTTTCACAAGTTTCTCAACTGAATTTGTTTGTTGAACTAGAATGAAATGAGGAGACTTAGTCAATCAGTCAACTATGACCCAAATAGCGTCGGCTCCAGATTATGCGCGAGGCAAACCCATAACGAAGTCCATTAATATATCTAGCCACTTCCATTCAGGAATCTCGAGTGGGCGGGGTATTTGATGCTCTGCCTTGACTAAATTGCAAGCGTAGCACTTCGCGATGAACTCTGCTCTGCCTTGACTAAATTGCAAGCGTGGACTTAGGGATCTATAAGCGATCTCCTTAATAGATGTCACCTTTATGAAATCGAATATCGGTACGAATATCACTTTCGATAGCTTGTTTAAAATTTAGGTAGTCATCATCTTTAGTTTCAGTGATAGATACATCTCTGTGGAACGTGGGCTCCATATTAATCATCGAGAGCATCATACTCACTTGGCTACTATGTGTTAATTGGATGTCCAATTTACAAAATTCTTTTTCTAGTGGACTTTGAGAGATAAGAGCATTGAGAGTGGAATGACAGCTCAGAGCCTCAGCTACAATATTCGCCTTTCCAAGATGATATTGGATATCGAGATGTAGTCGCTATTTAATTCTAGCCACCTTCTCGGTCTGCAATTTAGCTCTCGTTGAGTGAATATGTATTTCAGACTCTGGTGATCTTTAAAGATTGAGCACTGAATCCCATAGAGTTAGTGATGCCAGATTTTATGGTGAACACTACAACAGCTAACTCGAGGTCTTGAACTGTGTAGTTCCTTTCATGGGGCTTCAACTAACGAGAAGCATATGCGATAACTCTTCCTTCTTGCATTAATACGCCACCTAAGCCTATACCTGAGGCATCCGTGTAGACTTGATAGTTCACTCCTTTAGGAAGGACTAAAACTAGAGCGGTGGATAGTGCATCCTTCAATGCTTGGAAAGCCTCCTCACATGCTGGAGACCATTCGAATGGCAGTGCTTAGGTTAGCTTAGTCTGTGGAGAGGCTATCTGGGAGAAGCCCCTTACAAATTTCCGGTAGTAACCAGCTAAGCTTAAGAAGCTTCTAATGTCGGGCACTGTATTAGGCTGAACCCATTCTTGGATAGTACTAACTTTGTTCCAATCAACTCTAATACCTTAGGCATCTACCACATGCCCCACAAAAGCTACTAAATCAAGCCATAACTTGCATTTGGAATATTTAGCATAAAGTCTATGGTTACGCATTTATTTTAGCACTATTCTTAAGTGCTCTTCGTGCTCTTTCCGGTCCTTGGAGTACATTAAGATGTCGTCGATGAAAATAATTACAAATTTATCAAGGTACGTTTAAGGATGCGCTGCATTAAGTCCATGAATATCGATGGCGCATTTGTCAACCCAAATTACATCATTAAAAACTCGTAGTGTCCATAACGAGTCCTGAAGGTTGTTTTCTCAACATATGAGTCCTTGACTTGTAGTTGATGATAGCCTAATCGTAGATCAATTTTAGAAAATACCTTGGCTCCTGCCAACTGATTGAATAAGTCATATATGCATGGCAATTGATACTTGTTCTTGATCGTAACTTTATTCAGTTCATGGTAGTCAATACACATATGCCTAGAGCCATCTTTCTTCTTTATGAATAGTATTGGTGCTCCCCAAGGTGATGAGCCTGGCCTAATGAGACCTTTCTCTAGCAGTTCTTGTAACTATTTATTCAACTCTTGCAATTCCTTGGGCGCCATACGGTAAGGAGCTCTTGAGATGGGCTGTGTTCCTGGAATGGTGCCAAATGCAAATTCCACTTCCCGTATAGAGGAAGACCGGGTAAGTCTTCTGGGAAAATGTTGGCAAATTTGCAGACGACGGGGTTATTGGATATGGGAATGCCATCTTTGTTTTCTCCTAGTATTGTTACTAGGAAGGCATCACAACCTTTCTGAACTAATCTTTTTATTTTTATAGCATTGATTAACAAGGATCGAGTGCTAAAGTTACCAATAAAGGATCTGGCCTTACTACCACTTCCTGAGGTGATCTTCCTCTTTGTGCAATTGATAGTGGCATTATGTTGGCTTAGCCAATTCTTGCCTAATATTACATCAAAGTTGACTATTGGGAGAACTACTAACTTGGCTCAACACTTTTCATTCTCAATTGGAATTTATAACTTGAAGAACTAGCGAGCTGGTAATTGGGCTCTAGAAGGTAACCCAACATTAAGAGGATTGACTAGGCGATACAAGGGTAGGTTAAGTGTAACAACTCTAGTTGTTACCTTAGTTAAATCTAGATTAATTAAGCCAAACCAAGCTTTAATTTTGATTCCATTGGACTCATTGGGCCATTTAAATCGAATCCTAGAAGTTTGGAAACAATCGGAGCTAAAATGAGAAATTTGATATTTTTGGCTATTTTTAAGCCCTAGAAAATACCTAAATTAAATTGATCTCCAAATCCAAATCTGATTTCATTTTTGAATTCCCCACCCCCAAATTAGCCAATGGGAAATTTTTGGGATTTTTTGGAGCTCATTTAGTCCTAAATTGGGTTTAGAACATTTAAGAATAATTATATATTATTTAATTGGTTTTATTTTTATTAAATTAAAGTATTTTAAAATTAATTAAATCAGCAGGATTTGATGTCGGGACCACGGCAGATGCGCTGCGGGGTCCCGATAGCGGCGCACAGTGTTAAGCCAGTAGGATGTCTAGCACGTATCTCAGCACGTAATCCAAAGGCCCGCACCACTCTGTCCCGTCATCTAGTCTCGGACGCTCGATCAGCATCTTATATCCGACATTCAGGATTTGATCCACATTTCCGTTAATCAGTATCCACATCAGGCTGCCCATCTCCAACGTCTTCACCATCAGACGACTGCCAAGCACCCCACCTTGTTCACCATCATCCTGAAGAGATCCCCGACCCAACAGTGAAAATTCGCTCGTACCATCCACGTCGACCCTGTCTCCCACTCCCTCTGCCACGTCCTCCCGACCGTTAAGATCTTCTTGGTTCTGGTAGGATGACGCTCGGTGAGTCACAAGGCCCTGCTAGCCCCAATTGTGGAGGTCCGTGGCTCTGCCCCTGTCTGAGCCTGCGCCATGGCCTCTAGCCATGGTTTCCACCCCTGGACCTTTCCCTCGCCTATAAAAACCCTCAGCGCAACTCAGTGAACCCCTTTTGCTAACTGAGATTCACAAATTCTCCCAGCTGGAGTTCTGGAGCTCTCGGCAATCTGGAGTCTAGACTGCTGCGTACAGCTATAGAGGGTGAGGTCTAGAGTTCAGACCCCCTTGCCAAGCTCCTACAAGACTCTGGTGCGATCTAGGCTATCAGCATTGCCTCCGTCGCTACAGCTCTTCAAACCAAGGTACAGCCTATTTTCCCCTTCTCTCTATCGAGCTGGTTTCAGCTCGACTCGCTTCCTCTCTGGCCTAGATGCTATGTTAGGACCCCTCCTTAGTTCCCAGCAGACGTTCAGGTCTTCTGGTCAGGCTTGGCAGTGGGCCAGATGGCATAATTACCGTTTGAGAGCGCACTGCCAGTCGAGCCATCTCACTTAGATACGGCTTACCTCAAGGTAATTAATCATAGGATAGATGCTAGAAGCTGTCGGTGATAATTGTCGAACCATATCGAGGGCTGGGTTCGATCAGAGTAATCGATTCGACTGGAATCGATTGATTTAGCCGCAGTTCTTGTCTATGATCTACCCTGAGTAGCACCCCACTGATCCAGACCATCCTAGGACCCCTCTACTCACTCTATCGCTTTCTCTTAGGTCCCTGAACGTGTAGGGATCGAGACAGCCACAATTTGTGGCTGCTGTTAGGAGAATTCACTCCTCACAGGTGCGCCTGAGAAAGAGCCTCGGCCGAGTAGCACTCCATCGATCCGGCACCTCCCAGCTCGGGCTTCTTGGCTTAATCGATGTGTCTAGGGTCAGGGATTGTGTAGCCAGTGAGATCAAGGCAGGGCGTGGCCGGAGCACGAAGAATTTGGTAATGGAAGGCCGCCCTAGGGTTCGGACGTCAGGTATCATCGAAAGTAAGGAGACGAAGTCACGGGTCGGGCCGACTCGTGACCCGCGCATTTTGGAATCAGGCGACAGTTAAAAAAAAGAATTTTAGAATTAAAATCCTTAAGGAAATTAATTGATAAATCAGTTCCTATAGTTTTAATTTAAATAAAAATACAAAATAAATTATTTAAATAACTTTGGCTAAACTGAACCAAATGGTATGATCCAATATACCATTTGAATCAGAAAGATGCAAGGAATCTAATTATAAAATAAAATCACAGATCCAATGTTTGGAATTAAAATAAATCCCTAATCCTTTTCTATTGTTAATTAAATCATAATAAATTTAATTAATAATCAAATTAAGTGATTAAGGGCTCTGATTGCCCATTATACCCTAAGGAACAATTGTAGACCCTTAAACCTAATTTTGGACATTTAATTTTTTTAATCATTCCTTAATCACCCTAATTAAGGATTAGTGAATTTAATCCCCATTAAGCCTCTGATTTTGGCAAGTATTGTCCCTAATGTGAATTGAAGTATAGCAAAGCCTATGGGTAAGATTGGATTGCCCTAAGATGCCCTAAATTCACTGGTCACCCTAATTGGCTTAAATAGGTGATTTGTGCAAATTAGTTTAATTAAGGGTCAAAACGTAAGATAAGTGTATTTCCAACTTTAGTAATCAAGATGAAACACATTAAATCAGATTAGAAGTGACTTGGATAACTAAACCCTAAGATCCCAACTTTAGCCCTAAGAGGGGTATTTTGGTCATTTTGACCAAAATGTGCTTAAGTGCTTTAACCCTAGAAAAATTCAGTAAATTATCATTAATTAGAGCATTGGCATCTCTCTGATTTCTTTATTTAAGGCATTCATAATTGAGTTATGGAAATCTGCATTAGCCTTAAGTAAAGATATTTAAAACTTGGGTGATCTTAAAGATGTCACCTTGCCTCAATAATCAAACCTAATAATGCTAAATGATGCACCTCCACTTAATAAGTTCAATTTAGTTAAATTATGAACTTAAAGAAAAACAAAGTGAAACCCGTAAGTTAAGAATCTAGCTTAAAGCCTAAAGTGATCAAATATCAGATCCTTAAATCTTAAAACTTAGACTTAGATCTTCAATTTGAATCAAACTATCTCTAATTGAAATTCTCTAAATGATTCATTGTCTAACTCTTTTGAAGCCTTCCATATGGTTTAGGATTGATTCAATCTATAGGTTAATGAAATTATCCTAAAAATTGAACATAGATCTTAGATTTTCCATTTCTTAATTGATTACTTTTGTCTTATAATCAGTAGAGTAACCATTCCCTAAGTTCTTAGCTCTGGAATCCTTCAGCTTATAGGCTTCCTCACCTTTAGGTTGGGTATTAAAAATGAACCCTAGATCCTAGTTAGGATACCACCTTGGATTCAGGACTTGAACACCAAAGTGGGGTTTAAGTCCAGAATTCTTAGATCTTGATTTATTTAATCAAGATTTGGGAAAGAAAGTAAAATATTAATAAATTAGGTCATTGATTTATTCAATTAAACCATATAGTCATCACATGATTATAGATTAGAACTTATTAAGCTCTAATATTAATCTTAAGGTCGTGAATCTGAGTTATACTCGATAGCTGGATATTAGAGATGCTAAACTTGTATATTCTGAGAATAGTTAGATTGGGTAATTAGACAACCACAGATATCACATAAGTCTAAATTGAGTATCTTGCTTACTTTGACTAGATTTGTTTGGCATACCTTGAATATTGAACCTTATTCCTGGAGCATAATAGGAGAACTTAGGGTATGGATGATACATCCTAAGTTAGTAATTGAATTGCATATCATTCAGTTCTTGCCTTGCTTGCAGTTGGTAGAAGTTGTCCTAGCATAGCCTGCCTCTACAGTAATAGTATTGTGTAGAATTGACCCAGGCCTAGAGGATTGGGATAGCCTATTGGCTGGGTATTGATTGATATTTCAGTAATGGGGGCCTGTATGGCCTATTGGCTGGTATGGCAGTATTATGTCTTAGGCTTATTGTTACTTTAGCTGGATTATTCAGTATTGTTTCCTATTTAGCTTTGCCACATGCTTCAGTAGCCTTACTTTCAGTACTTGCTTATTTTGCCACGTGTCTCAGTGTCTTTGCATTATATTACTTGCCTTGCTTTTGCCACATGTCTCAGTGGCTTTACTTTTCATAGATTGCTTTGCTTTTGCCACATGTCTTAGTGGCCTTTTCTTTTCTTTTCTTTTTCTTAATTAGCATGCTGTATGTACAATCTTATGGTTTACTTATATATATGGGCATATTTAGGATGCTAGAATTGCATGTTTTCAATACTTGTGTTTCCTTTATATACCCAGCATCTGTTAATATGATCATAAGCATGTTAGGTTCAGATTGTACTATAATTGTTGTTTCTTTTAGCTTTTAGCCTCACCTTGTTTATTTTGCGTTGTATGTTACTTTTCATACTAGTTGTCGGCTATAAATGGATAGTTTATAGTTACCCATTTCTCTCATAGCTTGTTGCACCCATTATTGCCTGTATGTTTAGATAATTTAAATGTGATATTTTTAAAATATTTGGTTCATTAAAATAGTCTAAAATGTACTTAGACAATTGTTTAACTATAACCTTTTTGTTTTGTTGGCTGGGGCCCTGGCATTTGTGATACCGACAAATGTCAGATTCAGACTTGTTCGTGGGCAGTGTCGTAGAGGAGGAGCCGGTTCAGGAGGAGGATCGTGCTGCTACTATTTAGATAGATCTTGCATTTTATTTCAGTGAGATTGAGAGATATTTTCTTTCTCTTTACAATTCAATTTGAAATAATTAATTCTGGATGTATTTTATTTCTGCATTGTGATAAGTTACTATATTGCTTTTCCCTCTTTCTACTATGTATGCTTATGGATGTTACCTTACCGTTTGTTGCTTCTGCCACTTTGATACTTGTATATTGATGAATGCTATAGTACTTGGTGACAAGTCCTTGGCTTAAGGCAGGTTGGGTTTACCTAACTTTACTTAAGTTAGAGATTTGCCACAGTTAGAGCACTGTACTTCCTTATTGTCAGTACGGGGTCCCCACTGTTGGTATCAGAGAGCACAATAAGGTGTCAGAATGGGATCTACGATTCCTTTCTGCCTAATGGACCATTCTTCTGAAGCACAAACATCAATATATGTAACATCCATAACATAGTAGTATCAGTAACTCTATGTAAAATGCAGTAGGAGAATACTCCCATCCTAATAATCTAGTCATCTTGAGTCTAACAGAAATTTAATAAAATTCTGTCCTCAGAGTCAAATGAATTCTGGCGAGTCCGATATAGACTATTGTCTGCATGCTTTTAAGACAGTTTGGAGCTATAGTTTTAAGTGGAGGTAGGAAAGGAACTGGCAGATTGAAAGAGTTTCTGCAAAGGAGATCTTGGTCCTGGAGAAGCTTCTACAACTAGCTATATATCGAGGGCTCAACTTTCTCATATACGCACAAGAATGGTTGAGCTGAGTGGAGTCCATTCTGATATACATAGAGTGTCCTGAGTCACTTTATGTAGATATTGTGATGGACCTGATGTTGGATTACACCGGAGTTTGGTGGTATGAGACCATGGTGAGGCTCGAGAAGAAACGTAATAGGAAGCATCGGGAAGTCACTTTTGAGGACTTTTGTGTAGCCTTTAGGGCATAGTATATTGATAATGTTTGAGTGATAGTTAAGATAATTGTTATCTCATTCTCAAGCAAACCTATTAGATTTACAATTTTGGTATTGTAATCCCTTATTTCTATAATTAATGAAAGATTTTGAATTCTCTTCCTTAGAGTAAATTATGAGTTTGCCTTTTTGTTTTTTTTTTTTTTTTTTTAAATTAAACTAGAATGGATTCCGGATCACCACCTACCATTACTTCTGTCAAGAACACTGTTGCCTCTAGTAGTTCTAACGACGAGGTGGCTCATCTGTGAGCCATGGTGGCGACTCTGTTAGAAAATCAAGCTCAACAGGCGATCATCGTACAAAAATACTAAATGATCGTGCAACTTCAGTCACTGTTGCTGCTCCAACAGTCCATGCTCATAAGCTGCTTCTTCTTCACATCACCCCATGGATAATCTCCTTCACAATTTCCTGAGGTTAAGGCCTCCCACCTTTGGCAGAAATCTGTCACCAATGGATACAGCCGATTGGCTGAAGGTTGTGGAAAAAGATCTGATTAGTCTGAAGACTCTAAACTCCGAAGCCGTCCATCTCACCACCCATTTGTTCCACGCCAAGGCAGAATATTGGTGGGAAGAAGTCAAAAACACCCAGTTCATCGATTATGAATTAGACGACATTCCCTGGGATGCATTTGTTGAAGCCTTCAAAGTTGAATTTATTCCCCCATCTGCACAAAACATTATCACTGACACAATCATAAGGTTGACTCAGGGGAGTCGTTCAGTCACTGAATACGAAAGGGAGTTTCATAGATTGATTCGCTTTGCGCTAGTAGTCACTCAATTTGAATCCGCTAAGTGCCATCGCTTTCTTTGTGGACTTCGAGATTCGCTGAAAATCAGATAGTACCACTCAACTTAACTAGCTTCTTCAAGTTGGTGGAAACAGCTAAAGTAATCGAGCACCACCAGTCTAAGAATAATCTCAAGTGGAGGGGCGCAAACAACCCAGAACTCACAGGATGCCTTCAAGAGGAACAGGTCTAATCCTATGAAGGTATACCAGCTAGAAGCTGCACCAACCTCAGAACCCGTTCAAAGCTGCGATAGGCCACATCCCTACAGCAAGTGTTGCCACACTGGCCAAAGGTGTTTCAATTGTGGGCGTACAGGTCACAGGTTCTACCAGTGTGACCACATGGAAATAATAGATGGAGTTCCAATGAAGCCCCATCAGAAGAAGCAAGTATTCAGGGCAACTCCGCTGAATCGGAGAGAACCAAATCTGGCTACAATGCCAGCCCTTGCTTCTGAAGTTACTCACACACAGCCACCAGCTCCTAATTCTTAGAACTATCAACGACGACAGACTAACAATCGTCCTGCTGGTCCTGCACGAGTATATGCCTTAACTCCTATTGAAGCCGCAGAAGATAACAATGTGGTTTCAGGTACACATTTCTGAACTTTTCCTGTAATAATTGCAGTGCTGTACTCTCACTCCTTGCAAATCATTATTGTAATTTGTATGAACTAGGCACACTTTATGTCAACAACCAACCTTGTAATGTATTATTTGATACCGGTGCTAGTCACTCATTTATCTCTGAAAGATTTGCCAATAACCTTAAACTTAATGCCTGTAACTTAGCACAAACATTGAGTGTTGGGCTTCCATCTGGAACCCAACTGAGTGCCCATAAGTTCTCTAATATCAAAGTTCTGATAAATGACCAAGAATTTCAGGCCAAACTAATCGTCCTGCCAATAGCCAACTTTGTTATCATCCTTGGGGTGAATTGGCTCAGTGTCAATAATATTGTGATAAACAGACATAAAAAGAAAGTCACTCTCTATTCTCAGGGCAAGCCTGAAATGTTTGTAGGAAAAACCAACATGCAGTTATCCTTAATAAATGCCATTAAAGCCAAACAATTGATTGTTAAGGGTTATAATGCTTACCTAGTTACCATGATGGGAGAAACAAAAGAGAGTATCTCTCTTTCTGATTGTAAGGTAGTCAAAGAATTTGCCGATGTATTCCCAAAAGATTTGCCCGGAGTACCTCCCCTCAGAGAAGTAGAATTCTCTATTAAATTGATCCCGGGTACCCAGCCGATATCCAAAGCACCTTATAGAATGGCACCTAAGGAGCTTCAAGAGCTCAATGAGCAATTGCAAGAGCTCTTGAGTAAAGGCTTCATCAGGCCAAGTATGTCTCCTTGGGGAGTGCCAGTTTTATTTGTGAAAAAGAAGAATGGATTCATACGTATGTGTATAGATTATCGTAAATTGAATAAGGTCACCGTAAAGAACAAATACCTACTACCTAAAATTGATGATTTGTTCGACTAGTTATTTGGAGCCGTTATATTTTCCAAGATCGATTTAAGGTCTGGATACCATCAGCTGCGAGTAAAGGAAGACGATGTAGGGAAGACTACTTTCCGTACTCATTATGGCCATTTTGAGTTTTTGGTGATGTTATTCAGACTCACCAATGCGTCGTCAATCTTTATGGATTTAATGCAATGAGTGCTAAAACCATATTTGGACAAGTTTGTGATCGTCTTCATTGACGATATCCTCATTTATTCCAAAACTCTAAGAGATCATGAAGAACATCTGAGGTTAGTATTAGAAACTCTGCGTGAGCATCAATTGTATGCCAAGTTCTCCAAGTGCAAGTTTTGGCTCTATTCCATTGCATTTTTGGGGCACGTAGTCGATGCTTAGGGTATTCGAGTAGATCAGAGTAAAGTGCGTACTATTCAGGACTGGGCTTAACCTAAGTCTGTCACCGACATTAGAAGTTTCTTAGGATTTGTTACTACAGAAAGTTTGTTAAAGGCTTTTCCCAGTTTGTTTCACCATTGACTAAATTGACTCAAAAGGCTGTTCTGTTCCTTTGGAGTCCAGAATGCGAGGAAGCATTTCAAACTCTAAAAGATGCACTTTCTACCGCTCCAGTTCTTGTTCTACCAAAGGAAGGTTTGAATTACCAAGTATATACCGATGCTTCCGGAATCAATCTAGGCTGCATATTAATGCAAGAGGGTAAGGTAATTGCTTACGGCTCTCGTCAGTTAAAACCCCATGAGCAAAATTATGCAGTGCATGATCTTGAACATGCAGCCGTGATATTTGCCTTGAATATATGGCGTCACTATCTATACGGAGTGCAGTGTCCAATTTTCACTGACCATCAAAGTTTGAAGTATATCTTCACCCAAACAGAGTTGAATTGCTGTCAGAGAAGATGGTTGGAGCTCATCAGCGATTATGACCTCAGTATCCAATATCAACCAGGAAAAGCGAACGTAGTGGACAATGCTCTTAGTCATCGTGCTACTTTAACCTCTATGATCGCATCCAGTTCCTTAGAACCTGAATTTTGTAAGCTCAAGATTTCTCTAGTGAGTGGCGATATGCTGAGTTCACTATTAGCAAATATTAATATGGAACCCACTTTCCACCGAGATGTCTATATCTCGTAAACCAAAGATGATGGGTATCTGAAATTCAAAGCTGATATTGAAGGTGGTCTTCGTCATGATCTACAGTTGCGGAATGGTGTAATTTATCAGGCTAATCAATTATGGATTCCTAAGTCCATGCATCAAGAAGTGTTAGTCGAAGGCCATAATTATGGAAACCATATTCATCCAGGCAGTACTAAGATGTACCAGGACCTGAAACAATCAGTTTGGTAGCCTAGTATGAAGAAAGATGTAGCTGACTTTGTTGCTAAATGTCATGCCTGTAATTTAGTAAAGGCTGAACACCAAAGACCTGGTGGTCTTCTGCACCCATTAGATATCCCTGAATGGAAATTGTTTGATATATCTATAGATTTTGTCATGGGATTGCCTCATGCAAAATCATGAGCCAATGCGATCTGGGTGACAGTGGACCGCTTAACTAAATCAGTGCATTTTCTTTCCATCCATCAAACTGATTCTATAGAGAAGTTAGCAAAACTCTACATCAAAGAAATTGTCAGATTGCATGGGATTCCGAAGTCAATTGTATCTGATAGAGAAAGCAGATTTACTTCCATGTTTTGGCAAGCTGTGCATCAAGATCTGGGTACTACTCTAGCCATGAGTACAGCTTTTCATCCTCAAATGGATGGTCAGATTGAGAGAGTAAATCAAGTTTTGGAAGATTTGCTTAGGCTCTGTATTCTTGATTTTTCTAGTTCCTGGGAAGATCATATCCCATTAGTGGAGTTTGCCTACAACAACAGTTTTCAAGCCAGTATTAAAATGGCTCCTTACAAAGCGCTGTATGATAAAAAATGTAGTACTCTGCTAGCTTGGTCAGAAAAAGGAAGCGTTCAGCTCTTTGGTTTAAAATTAGTTGAAGAAACTAGTAGTAAGATTAAATTAATTCAGCAGAGAATTTGTTCATCTCAAGATTGTCAAAGCAAGTATCATGATTCTCATCACCGTCTCCTAGAAATCAATGTGGGAGATTCTGTTATCTAAAGGTCAGTCCAATGAAAGGTATCTTCAGATTTGGAGTGGCTGGGAAACTTAGTCCCAGCTATGTTGGATCTTTCAAAGTGTTGGCCAAAGTAGGATCATCCACCTACCAGTTAAGTCTTCCTGATGGCTTTGCAGTTGTTCATAACGTATTTCATGCATCATCATTGAGAAGATGTCTTTGAGACCCTTCTCATCTCATTTAACTTCCAGCAGTAGAGATTCAACCTGATCTTTCTTACGTCGAAGAACCAATCAGAATCCTAGCTCGTGATAAGAAGCAGCTAAGGAATCACTCAATTCCTATGGTCAAAATTCAGTGGAAGAATCGAACCTTGGAAGAATCTACTTGGGAGAAAGAGGTGGATATGCATAATAAATATCCATAGCTCTCTGTAAGATCAGGTATTGTTCTTCTCTTTCACATCTATTATAATTAGAGCTTGTTCTGTCCCGGTAGGATTTTCTTCACTTGAGTGATGTCAGGGATGACATCGTTCTTAAGTGGAGAGTCTGTAACAACCCTAGTTGTTACCTTAGTTAAATTTGGATTAATTAAGTCAAGCTAAGCTTTGATTTTGATTCCATTGGACTCACTGGGCCATTTAAATCTAACCCTAGAAGTTTGGAATCAATCGGAGCTAAAATGAGAAATTTGGTATTTTTGGCTATTTTTAAACCCTAGAAAATACTTAAATTGAATTGATCTCCAAATTCAAATCTGATTTCATTTTTGAATTCCCCACCCCCAAATTAGCCAAGGGAGAATTTTTGGGAATTTTTGGAGCTCATTTAGTCCTAAATTGAGTTTAGAACCTTTAAGAATAATTATATATTATTTAATTAGTTTTATTTTTATTAAATTAAATTTTTTTAAAATTAATTAAATCGGCATGATTTGCTATCGGGACAACGGCAGATCCGTTGTGGGGTCCCGACAACGGCGCACCATGTTAAGCCAGTAGGATGTCTAGCACGCATCTCAGCGCGTAATCCAAAGGCCCGCACCACTCCATCCCGTGACCTAATCTCGGATGCTCGATCGGCATCTTATATCCGATGTTCAGGGTTTGATCTGCATTTCCATTAATCAATATCCACATCAGACAGCGCATCTCCAACGTCTTCGCCATCAGACGGCTGCCAAGTACCCCACCCTGTTCACCATCATCCCGAAGAGATCCCCAACCCGACAGCGAAAATTCGCTCGTACCATCCACGTAGACCCTGTCTTCCACTCCCTCTGCCACGTCCTGCGGGTCAGAAGGCCCTGCTAGCCCCAATGGTGGAGATCCGTGGCTTCGCCCCTGTCTGAGCCTGCGCCATGGCCTCTAGCCATAGTGTCCACCCCTGGACCTCCCCCTCACCTATAAAAACCCTCAGCGGGTCTCAGTGAACCCCTTTTGCTCACTGAGACTCACAAATTTTTCCACCTGGTGTTCCGGAGTTCTCGGCAATCCCAGCGTCTGGACTGTGGCGTACAACTGATAGAGGGTGAGGTCTGGAGTTCAAACCCCCTTGCTGAGCTCCTGCAAGCCTCTATTGAGATATAAGCTATCGACACTACCTCCGTCGCTGCAGCTCTTCAAACCAAGGTGCAGCCTATTTTCCCCTTCTCTCTGTCCAGCTGGTTTCTGCTCGACTCGTTTCCTCTCTAGCCTAGATGCTATGTTAGGACCCCTCCTTAGTTCCCAGCAAACGTTCAGGTCTTCTGGTGAGGCCTGGCAGTGGGCAGATGGAATAATCACCGTCTGAGAGCGCACTGCCAGTCGAGCCCTTTCACTCAAATACGGCTTACCTCAAGGCAATTAATCGTAGGATAGATGCTATAAGCTGTCGGTGATAATTGTCGAACCATAACGAGGGCTGGGTTCAAGCAGAGCAATCGATTTGACTAGAATCCATTGATTCAGCAGCAGTTCTCATCTACAATCTATCCCGAGTACACCCCACTGATCCAGACCATCCCAGGATCCCTCTACTCACTCTATCGCTTCATCTTGGGTCCCTAAATGTGTAGGGATCGAGACAGCCACAATTTGTGGCCACTGTGAGGAGAATTCACTCCTCACAGGTGCGCCTGAGGAAGAGCCTTGGCCGAGTAGCACTGCATCGATCCGGCGCCTCCCAGCTAAAGGTTCTTGGCTTAATCGATGCGTCTAGGTTCAGGGATCATGTAGCCAGTGAGATCAAGGCAGGGCGTGGCCGGAGTGCGAAAAGTTTAATAATGGAAGGCCGCCCTAGGGTTTGGGCGTCGGGTATCGTCGAAAGGAAGGAGACGAAGTCACGGGTCGGGCCGACCCGTGACCCACACATTTTGGAATTGGGTCGACAGTTAATAAAAAGAATTTTAGAATTAAAATCCTTAAGTAAATTAATTCATAAATCGGTTCCTATAGTTTTAATTTAAATAAAAATACAGAATAAATTATTTAAATAACTTTGGCTATACTGATCCAAATGATATGATCCAATATACCATTTGAATCAGAAAAATGCAAGGAATCTAATTATAAAATAAAATCACAAATCTAATGGTTGGATTTAAAATAAATCCCTAATCCTTTTTTGTTTTTAATTAAATCATAATAAATTCAATTAATAATCAAATTAAGTGATTAAGGGCTCTGATTACTCATTATACCCTAAGGAACAATTGTAGACCCTTAAACCTAATTTTGGACATTTAGTTTTCTTAATCACTCCTTAATCACCTTAATTAAGGATTAGTGAATTTAATCCCCATTAAGCCTCTGATTTTGGCAAGTATTGTTCCTAATGCTAACTGAAGTATAGTAAAGCCTATGGGTAAGATTGAATTGCCCTAAGATGCCCTAATTTCACTAGTTACCCTAATTAGCTTAAATAGGTGATTAGTGCAAATTAGTTTAATTAAGGGGTCAAAACATAAGATAAGTGTATTTCCTATTTAGTAATCAAGATAAAACACATTAAAATAGACTAGAAGTGAATTGGATAACTAAACCCTAAAATCCCAACTTTAGCCCTAAAAGGAGTATTTTGGTCATTTTGACCAAAATGTGCTTAAGTGCCTTTAACATTGGAAAAATTCAGTAAATTATCATTAATTAGAGCATTGGCATCTCTCTGATTTCTTAATTTAAAGGAATTTATAATTGAGTTAAGGAAATCTGCATTAGCCTTAAGTAAAGATATTTAAAACTTGGGCGATCTTAAAGATGTCACCTTGCCTCAATAATCAAACCTAATAATGCTAAATGATGAACATCCACTTAATAAGTTCAATATAGTTAAATTATGAACTTAAAGAAAAATAAAGTGAAGCCCCTAAGTTAAGAATCTAGCTTAAAGCCTAAAGTGATCAAATATCAAATCCTTAAATCTTAAAACTTAGACTTAGATCTTCAATTTGAATCAAACTATCTCCAATTGAAATTATTTATATGATTCACTATCTAACTCTTTTGAAGCCTTCCATATGGGTTAGGATTGATTCAATCTATAGGTTAATGAAATTATCTTAAAGATTGAACATAGATCTTAGATTTTCCATTTCTTAATTGATTACTTTTGTCTTATAATCGGCAGAGTAACCATTCCCTAAGTTCTTAGCTCTGGAATCCTTTAGCTTATAGGCTTCCTCACCTTTAGGTTGGGTATTAAAAATGAACCCTAGATCCTAGTTAGGATACCACCTTGGATTCAGGACTTGAACACCAAAGTGGGGTTTAAGTTCAGAATCCTTAGATCTTGATTTATATAATCAAGATTTGGGGAAGAAAGTAAAAAATTAATAAATTAGGTCATTGATTTATTCATTTAAACCATATAGTCACCACATGATTCTGGATTAGAACTTGTTAAGTTCTAATATTAATCTTAAGGTCGTGAATCTGAGTTATACTTGATAACTGGATATTGGAGATCCTAAACTTGTATATTCTCAGAATAGTTAGATTAGATAATTAGACAACCACACATATCACATAAGTTTAGATTGAGTATCTTGCTGACTTTGATTAGATTTGCTTGGCATACCTTGGATATTGAGCCTTATTCCTTGAGCAGAATAGGAGAACATAGGATATGGATGATACATCCTAAGTTAGTAATTAAATTACATATCATTCAGTTCTTGCCTGGCTTATAGTTGGTAGAATATGTCCTAGCATAGTCTGCCTCTTCAGTAGTAGTGTTGTGTAGAATTGACCTAGGCCTAGAGGATTGGGATAGCCTATTGGCTGGGTATTGATTGATATTTCAGTATTGGGGGTCCTGTATGGCCTATTGGCTGGTATGGCAATTCTATGTCTTAGGCTTATTGTTACTTTAGCTGGATTGTTTAGTATTGTTTCCTATTTTGCTTTGCCACATGCTTCAGTAGCTTTACTTTCAGTACTTGCTCATTTTGCCACATGTCTCAGTGGCTTTGCATTATATTACTTGCCTTGCTTTTGCCACATGTCTCAGTGGCTTTACTTTACATAGATTGCTTTACTTTTGCCACATGTCTCAGTGGCCTTTTCTTTTCTTTTCTTTTTCTTAATTAGCATGTTGTATGTACAATCATATGGTTTACTTATATATATAGGCATGTTTAGGATGCTAGAATTGCATGTTTTCAGTACTTGTGTTTCCTTTATATACCCAGTATGTGTTAATATGATCATAAGCATGTTAAGTTCAGATTGTACTGTAGTTATTGTTTCTTTTAGCTTTTAGCCTCACCTTATTTATTTTGCATTATATATTACTTTTTATACTAGTTGTTGGCTATAAATGGATAGTTTATAGTTACCCATTTCTCTCATAGCTTGTTGCACCCATTATTGCCTGCATGTTTAGATAATTTAAATGTGATATCTTTAAATTATTCAGTTCATTTAAATACCCTAAAATGTACTTAGACAATTGTCTAACTATAACCTTTTTGTTTTGTTGGCTGGGGCCCTGGCATTTGTGTTACCGACAAATGTTAGATTCAGACTTGTTCGTGGGCAGTGTCGCGAAGGAGGAGCAGGTTCAGGAGGAGGATTGTGCTACTGCTATTTAGATAGATGTTGCATTTTATTTTAGTGAGATTGAGAGACATTTTCTTTCTCTTTACAATTCAGTTTGTAATAATTAATTCGGGATGTATTTCATTTCTACATTGTGATAAGTTACTATATTGCTTTTCCCTCTTTCTACTATGTATGCTTGTCGATATTACCTTACCGTTTGTTGCTTCCTCCACTTTGATACTTGTATATTGATGAATGCTATAATACTTGGTGATAAGTCCTTGGCTTAAGGCAGGTTGGGTTTACCGAACTTTACTTAAGTTAGGAATTTGCTACAGTTGGAGCATCGTACTTCCTTGTTGTCAGTACGAGGGCCCCACATTAAGTGATTTTGCCCAGCCATCAGACACAAAGGAATTACTAGCTCCAATGTCATACAAAATGTTATAGGGTTTATTATTTATGCAAATCAAACCTAATTGCAGAGGTAATTAATTACTGACCATGTAACACAAGTAATAATTATAAAGATAAAGAGGTTCAAGAGCGTCTACCTGATACCATGTGATTGTCTTCAGCAGCCTCAACTAGTGTGAGGGTGTATACACATGCAGGACCGGCAGGCCTGTTGTATAGGTCTGCCACGGAGGTGGTCGAGATGCATTTGGGCGGGGGACAATAGCTGTCTTGTGCCTCACAGCTATAGTAGAGGGTGGTGCTGGATGAGTTGTTGCAGGCTTTTGAAATAAGTCAAAGGCTTCACGGTGCTTGGAACTGTCAATTTGATCACCATCAATAGTTTCCGTGGTAGTACAGTGATAGAAGCCATGGCCTGGCCATCCGCAAGTAAAGCAGACATGACTCCCATGGTAACACCAACCATACAGGTGCGGTTTTGTGCACCCACTAAATGGATCAGCTAGAGGAACTTTGGCCATGAGTTGGTATACCCTGGCTTGTTTGGGGGGGATCTGCTGGAATGATGTGGACTCGATAATCCTCTTAGGTCCTTCCCTGGCCTAGTCCTACTCTATCACCTTGGCAGTTTCAAGTAGCTTCGCGAAGTCTGTTATGCGGAAAGGGATTACTTGGCTCCTGATGGATGGTCGCAGGCCGCTCTAAAAATGATAGCTGCAGTTTAGCTCAGTTGGAATCAAGCTAGTGGAAAACCTGGCAAGTCGACGAAACTCACCCTCGTATGCAGCTATAGATCGGTCACCCTGCTGTAACTTTAGAAACATGTCTCCCATGCGATGTTTGGTAGATAAAGGGATGAAGTGGGACTGGAACGCCTCAATGAATTCATCCCATGTGATGTCTTCTAACAGTACCTTGAAAAACTGCATGCTACAGGTGGTGTCCCACCAGTACTTGGCCTTAACTTGTAGGCAGCAGGTAGTGAGACAGACCACCTCTGAGTTAGGGCACTTTATGCTTATTAGGTTCTTCTCCACCACTTTTATCCAGGTGGTAGTGTAAACTACAGAGAGACTCGCATTAAAGGTGGGGGGTCTCAAACGGAGGAAGCTGTGCTGCAGTCTATCTGCAGACTAAATATGATGTTGACGGGAGTACTGTAATGCTGGAACAACTTTTGCTGCGATACGGTTCTTGCTTATTTGAGCTACCAGCAACCGCTCCATTTGCTCGTCCTACTTGGCCTAAGCATCTGCGATCTTCTTGGCCTGCATTTTATTAGACTTTGTTCATTTCTTATGGGTTTCCACCATTACTTTGATGGCTTCCAGTAAGGCATTCACCTCGCTGGATGAGGAGCTGGAAGGAGCAAGAGATAGGCTCTGTCCAGGATTTATTATATTTCACTAAAATTTGAATTAAGGAAAATGCACATTTCAAAAATAAGAGATCATAACATTCTATCTCTTTTAATTAATCATAGATGAAAGATAAAAAATATATCATTGGAAACAGTAGATGGAACATTAGGTAATAAAAGACAACAATTGGGAAAACATTGAGTCTATCCTATGTATTTTTCAGTGAAAGCCTGGGTAAAGTCAGCGTAGGTCATTTCTCGTCAACGGCGAGCAGATCCACGCTCGAATATCCACACTTTGCGAGCCCACCACTCTTCTGCATAGTCTTGGAGGAGGATGTTGATATGGGCACTCCAGATTGTTGAACACTTTGGTCACTCTTCATAACTATTCCTTAGCTAGGATGGAGAAGTCCAGTCCCCATTATACAGCATCTTCTAGCATTCTTTCCAAAATATTGGCTCTTGCCGGGGAGACTCCTTGGACTTTTCTCCCGTATCTTTTTGCCTAGTAAACATTGAACTTCTACCTATCTTCAAAGTGGGCGAAAAAGTTGTATCCTGACATGCTTGTATAGTAGTATTCCTAGATATCCAGATTAAGCGATGTAAAAATAATAGTTTAATTCTAACTCCAACATTTATTTCAAAATTTAAGGTACAATATGTAGAATGTGAAACGAGTAGCATGTAAATAAGAGCTAAAATGTCTATCTGATATATATGGTGGTAAAGGCAAGACGAAAGTCCACATAGGTGACCT
Source organism: Gastrodia elata (assembly GCA_016760335.1). NCBI lineage: Eukaryota > Viridiplantae > Streptophyta > Magnoliopsida > Asparagales > Orchidaceae > Gastrodia > Gastrodia elata. The sequence continues at coordinate 11,530,683 of CM028686.1, forward strand.
CCCTTTGCACTTCTTCACGCCGACGGGAGAGTGCTCGTAGGGTGACGCTCCACCACTCCTTGGCTTTGTCATGTAAGAGGCAGGATACAATGGGGATCCTAATGATGTCTAGGCAATTAATAATCCCAAATATAAAATTTGCTCACTTCAGCCACTCCTTGGCTGCAACGGGGTGATCATATCCCCTGAACACACTTTGTTGGATTAATCAATTCAGCATTTAGACTTCAGGTTCTGAAACTCCTTCTGCGTACTTCTTGTGCTACTGATGAAGTTGGACAATGTATTCCAACCTTTCTTTAAATCATTGGTGATGCCACCTAAGCGTCATCTTTGTACGCCTAGTATTTTTCTAAGTCACATTAGCTTACTGATATGCTACTTGTGCATGCATTTCCATTTCCATACTCTTATTCTTTTGAGCTTATGATTATGGTGCTTGGATGTAACTCATGTATTTAGTTAGTGCCTGATTAGCAGAAGAATCATCCATTAGGTAGAGTGGAATAGAATTTCCAATCTGGCACCTTTTGGGATTCTCTGATACTAACTGTGGTGCCCCGCTCCTTAAGCCCGCAATGATTAGGCTAATGAGCAGAGTGTCACTCGTGCAGATCCCTCACTCAATATTGGATTAGGTGAGATCCATAATCCACTACAATGGGAAGGATGTGCACAGCATAAATAAGAAGGATCAGTCATTACATCTATATATACAGAGTGCAAAAGCATATGAAAAGTAAAGGCTACATCCATTCATCACACATCATACATGAAATAAAATAGGATAGCTCAAAAAATAATAAAGTGCAGAAAGTAAATCACAGTCACAGTACCTGTATTATTACATAATTTTAATTAAAGTTAATGATATTAAATAAAAATACTCTCATCCTCATTGTAAGGAAAGGATAGCTAAATATCCTCTGATCCAAGCTGCTACATCTCATCTAAGTAAGGCTACTCCTCAAGTACAGGATCCTCAAGCTACTCAATATCTGACATTGTCAGTTTCACAATGCCAAGGCCCCAGCCAATAAAGAAAAATCTTATTAGACAAAATGTCTAAGTACATTTTAAGCAAGTATTTTATTAAGCATTTATTAATATCACCATTTTACTCTAAACAAAGTCAACATCTATCTAGCATAGGAGCAAGTAAGCATACAAGGGAATGTGAATAAGTTATACATGCAATTTTTATAGCTAAGCAAGGATTGAGGCAAAAGCACACCTTAACTGAACTAAACATAGTAGGGCATACATATGAAATACAGTAAGTAAAAATATTAAAAACAAAAGTCTAATCTAGACATGCTGATGATCATATGATATATGCTAATTTAAAATATTAATCTGAAAATGATACATATAATATAAGCAAAAAAGTCTAGAATCTTATATATATATATCTATACAAGTGATCAGGTCAAACAACACCACTACAGCTGATTGAAATAACATGCATCAATACCATAATAAACAGTAAGCTGAAAAATTGTAAAGGAACATATAACTGCCATATCAGAAGAATTGGCCCATCTGACCCAATATATATATCCTTTCCCATAGCCTTTATGGGCTAGGGCAAACATATCACTATATAACACTATATGATTAAAGAGGCATATAATACTATGCAAACATATTTTGGTTATTTTACCTTTGTTTTTGAGGACAATTTTTGAAACAATTAAGAAATCAAGCATGTCTGCCAAACAAAATAGGTCCCAAGCTTAACACACTCTCCTCATTGAGTGGTGTTAAACATCCTGATCTCACCTTACCCTTATCCATTAGAATAAATGTGCACTATAATACTCCTTAAACATAAACCAAATACAAATATTTTCCTAATATTCTAACTTTTCATTTTTATTTATCAACATTTTTCTTATATAATATGTCCAAGGAAAATAAGCACAAAATCCAAGGAACACGTATCACAAAGTCAAATAGTAAGCATGGGACTCTACTAAGCATGGTGATATCATTTATTATCTAATTTAAATGTTTTAACTATTCTAAGTTACACAAGTTCTGGACCTCCAATTCCTACTACCAAGTGTAACTTAGAAATACGTCCTTATAGGTTACAAAATATTAGGACTAGCCAGGTCCTAATATGCTTAATCGATGCCGACTATAAAAAATAAACACGACCTAATTATGAGTTCAGATATTTTAAACTATTAATTGATCAAAATCTACAACTTAGAGATTATGGACTGAACATCATGAGATTGGATCTAAATCACATAATCCCAAAAGTAAAACTTAAAATCTAAGTTTTAGTCTAAAAGTGATCTAATGATTAAGACAAATTATATTAAGCAAATCAAACTTAATAGGATAAATCTCCAATCCTGGATCTAAGGTTGAAAGACAAAATAATCAAAATAAGTTGTAAAAATCTTGAAACTAATAAAACTAAGGATTCATTCATTGACAAACCCCATTTTTTAATGAATGAAATATAACTTATGATCTAATCCTAGTCTTAGGAATAGTCCCAATGTGAGTGTAAGATCCTAAGAAAAAGACTTAAAGGAGATTAGAGAATAATACTAAGTTTATTGAATTACTGATTTTGATCGCTTAAATGATTCTATTAGAGCTCTAATACTGGTTTTTGTGATTTAAAAGACAATTTAGAGGTTAAGGACACTTAACTGAAATTTTGGGCAAAATGATCATTGTGCTCCTACTTAAGGGTCCAAAAATCTACTATTGATTTAGGGCTCCAAATTGGAATTTTTTACTACTAAATAATTTCTTACTGTCTAACATGAAGATAGACAGTAAGTATGCTCAGTTTGGACAAGAAACGAATCCTATAGGTCTAAGCTAAGGTTTTTGACCTAAGGGGAAATCTTGAAATTTACACTTAATGAAATATAAATTTTTGTGCAGTTTACTGTTGGTTACTATTCAAGGATTCCATAGAATCCATGAACACTGTATTTTGAGGTCAAATGGCTAAGTTATGGCTATTTCAAACTCTAAGGGCAAGTCTGTAATTTTGTCGGTCAACAGGAGACAAATACCAAACTTTTTCGTTTGAAGTCTAATTTCAGTAAACTCAGTTTTTATAGCTTCCCTATAATATATAGAGTGCATTGACAGGGAGTAAACCCAATTTGGACTTCAAATGGTCAAGTTATTGCCTAACTAAGGTTGAGGTATTTTGGTAATTTTCTATTTTTCTATTGCTGAGATCCTAAATATTATTTCAGTTTATTGATGACATTGAAATTTTAAGCTAGTTAGTACCTTGAATTTCTAAATTTGGAGTTGAATTGACCAAGTTATGGTTATTTTAAGTTTATGGGCATTTTGTTAATTTTTAGGGTAGGGTCCTAAATGTTACTTTTTAAACTAAGCTCTAAATAGGGAAATTAATAATTCTATAATGTTGGGGCTCTTCTCCTGAGTATTTGAAGACTCATATTGCCTATGTTTGAACAATTAGGTTAAAAGTTATGAGAATTTAATTAGGTCATAAAATATCACTACGTTATATGTATCCCGAAACTAATTTTTGCTTTACGCCATTTGATTCATTTTATTTTTCTGAGTAAAAGGAGATCTATATTGATTATGTTTGGATCATCTTATAAAAAGTTATTAAATTTTTAAGAATTTTGAATTAAATAATTTAAATTAATAAAGTTACTTTTCATTTATTCAAATTGTATTACTTTACTATTCATTCATAAAGTTAAAAATAAATTATTTTTTTTCTTGTATTTATCAATTGATTATTCTTAATCTGTGTTTAATTAATATTAATTATGAATTAATAATTAATCTATTATTTAATTAATTAATTCAAGTATTATATTTTTATTATTCAATTAGGGTTAATAATACTTAAGTATTTATTTAATAAGTTCTTAAGATTAATATTAATTAATCCTAATTAGCCACTATTAATAATATTTAACTAAATTAAACATAATTAATTTAATTAATTAAATTGAATGTTTAAAAATTAGTTAGTACTAACAACTATTACTGTTTGATTAATAGTTAATAAATCTTAATTATGTTCTAATTAATTACTCATTAATAATATAAACTAAATAATAGTTAATCTAACAACTAATATTTAATATTAATAATTAATTAATTACTTATTCATGATATTTTACTGTTATTATTAACTAATCACTAATTACCTTTAATTAATTATACTAATCTAACTGCTAAGCATAATTATCTGCTAATTAACCATAATTAACACTAATTAGTTGTATTAATACTATTAATTATCTTATGAAGGATTTGACCTACAGTGGGATCCACCTACTACATGGCGGACTGTGAGAGGCCACGGCCGGCAAGCGGGCCCCACAGCGCCACGGGGCAGCCGCGGCGTGGCCACGGGACGAGGGATGGGCCCCACGGCTACTTCTGAAATGACCGCAGCGAGGCCCACACGCAATATCTGCTGCCCCAAGGCGGGGGCCCATACGCGACACGTGGGCGTACTCGTGGGCCCCACGAGTCTGCAGACTCGGACCCAGGATAGACGCGGGTCGGGCTCGGGTCAACCCGACCCCACCCAAGAAGGTCATCTTCCTGAGCTTCCGAAATTAGGGCACGCCGATAAGCAGCCGTCCCGACGGAGCTAGGGGCCAGCCCGCATGTCGACGGGTCGGCCTCGGCAAGGGCTAGCCAATGGTGGTCTGACCAACGCACGAGGTGGCTTGGCAAACCCGCATGGCTTAGCCCTAGCGACGAACCCTCAGAGGGCTTCAGGCCTAACGAAAACTACTATGGATGATGGAGCGAATTGGCTCGATCAGGAGGGTTTAAGTTCGATCGGAGTCGCTCGATACCCGATCAGGTTCACGGAATAGGCATGCGTAGCAATTGATCAACAATCAAATGAAAGGATTAAAGGGTAGGAGCGTACCGCACTGGATGGTTGCGGACTGCAGGGGGAGTACGCAAGGCATTCGATGTCTCACGGCTCGATGGAACCAAAAGCTCTGATACGCATGCGAGGGTAGCACCTTGATGGACTCTCGACAGACTCGTCGAGGCCAGGAGGGGCACAGGGTTGGCCGTAGTGGCGGTGGGGTGCTCTGGTTGGCGTGGATAGTCTGATGAAGGAGAAGAGCCCGAGCCGTTCGATCGACCCCGCTCGGATGGCTCAAATCTGTTTGATCTGATCAGACGCGAGGATGACAGCGTTGGCTTGAATTTACGATGTGCGTTTTAAGTGGACGGCGCTGTCAGGATTCATTAAATTAATTATTATTATTTATAATTTAATTATTTAAATCCTTATTTAATTTAAATAATTAAATTAATTTCAGAAAAATTCCAAATATTCATTCCTAGCTAATTGAGGGGTGAGGAATGCAACGACGATGTCGAATTTTTGATCTGACGAGTATTTTAATTTCCCAATATTCGGGGTATTTAAATATTATTAAAATATTCATCAAAATGTTGACGACTTCCGATTGACATGAAAACATCACCCCTAGCTAATTTGGGGACAATGAGTGCAATGGTGAAGTCTGTTTCTAGATCTAAGGTCTATTTAGATAACTCAAAGTTTAGGGTTTCTGCATTTTCCAGAAATTAGGATTCTATCCATTTGACTCCCAAGTTGGACTAGGTCTTAGAATTGACTCATAATGACTTGATTAACACTTAAGATGAAGATTAAGACTAAGATTAGTCATTTTTAACTAAGATAACAACTTGGGTTGTTACAGCACCCACCCGGGACTCTCCCTTGACCTACAAGTACCTCCATTAATCTCATAGTGAGCTCCTTTGCTCACTGTGAACCTTAATTTCTCCTCCACTCTTTGTCCTCGGTGCTCCCAACTTTCCTGACGATTAAATCTGATGCGTATCGCTGATAGAGGGTGAAGTCTAGAGTTCAGACCCCCTTGTTGAGCACCTACAATCTCCTAGAGTACTCAGAGCTTCTCGTCTTGCCATTGTAGCCTCTACCATCTTCAGTCTTCAGGTACAGCCTCTCCCCAACTGAGCTGTGTGAGCTCAGTCCTTTAATTCAAGCCCTAAGATAGCTTTGTGATGTTTTGGATGTTCTACCCTAAACCTTAGAATTCTTAAAAATCTGTGGGGCTGGGCCTAGCTCGATCTTGGTAATAGGAATTCATTGTCGGGACTGAACTTCAGTCTAGATGGAGTGCCGACGCTGCTATGGAGTCCCGAACCCCAAACTCCTCTCATTGCATTTTTCCAATTAATAAGGCAAGCTAACCAGACCCAATACGATTGTTCCTGGGGTCTAGGCTAGCTTATTACAATCGTTCTGATTGTCTAGTTTCTGCCGCGAGTTCACAGTTGAGCTCTAGTAAGGACCCGACGATCCAGGGCACCCCAAATCTCATGGACAGTGGGCTTCGACCCACCTCTCCACCAGGATGGTGTAGGAATTGAGATCTGGACAAATGGTGGTCCTTATGAAGAGAATTTACTCCTCACAGTAAACCCTAGGAATTGTATTTTTGAATTCCTCACCCCCAAATTATCTAGAGGTGCAAGTTTGGGAATTTTTAAAGGTCATTTCGGCAATAATTAATCTTAAATTTATTTGGGGAAATTGCACATGAGGGTTTGGGTTTATTTGGAATTACAAATAAACCATTAATCTATTTACATGTGTGCGGACCCGCAGGCGATTCACCGTGGAGCCCGGGACATGCGACAACGGAGTTCCTCTCCATCTCACAATTGCTCTACTTAATCCTACAGTTGGGATTTAATTCTGCTGGTGCATTGATCCATCATTGGATATATCCCACGTATCCCACGGCTCAAATCATTACGGATTTGGTCATTAGGACCTAGGGATCAAAGTCGTTCCATGGCTCTAAAATATATATTAAAAGACATACAATGCATCAGTACTGTGGATCTTCATCCTAATCATGCCCCACTCTTGACAGGTAAGATTCCCCATAGACTAGTAGCCCATCCTGTCCCCCACTACTCCCTCCAGCTCAACCTAGCCATTAGGGGCTTCCTTGTTTTTGTTGGATGCCCCGTTCGGCCCCGTGACCCAGTTGATCTCGAATTGGAATTAAAGAACTGGTCCATTGTTCAATTTCCTGGTTAACACAAGCCCACTCGCTTGACCTAATCCACCTTTTGAGGTTATAAATTGCCTCAAGAGTTCCACATTGAGTTATTTTCTCATTGTGAGAACTAAATTGCTCTCCTATATTTCTTTGAGACTCCGGCTAATCTGTGCTCTTCTTGTGTGTTCAACCTCTACCAGTTGCCATTAGTGGGACAATCCTGGTGTTTAGTATCCTTGGTATCTCCTTGCTGCTCCGCTCCGCCTCATGACAGTCCCAAGCAGCATTTGTGAGCTCCCTTAAACAAACTAGGTACCCCTCTTTGTCGTATTGAGTCATGTAGGCTCAATACTTAACTCCTTTTGATTCTCAATCAACCTCTTAACCTTGTCGATGGAAACACATTAATTGTTGAGGCTCAAGTTAGCCTGTATCAATCTAATCTATCGATTTGGCAAACGCTCTCTCTAGAGACTGGTTCGAGTAAGGACCCACTAATTGGGCCACTTTAGAACCAAGTGGATGGAGGGCTTCGTTCCACCATCACCTAGGTATGGTGTAGGGATCGAGATTTGGTGGTCTGTGGAGGGAAAATTATCCCTCCACAGAGAGTGCAGTGGCCAAAAAATTTTAATTAGGGCCTCTAGGTTTGAGCCAGTCTCTGATGGGAATATTGAGCTCCATCGATGCATCTCGGCATAATGATGGAACTTCAATTAACTTGAGGTCGTGGCATGGCCTAATGGCCAAGATTATGGCATTAGGGTTACCCTAATTGGCTAGTGTCGGGGTTTGGTGAGAGGAGGACAATGTTGCAGTGCAGGTCGGGCCGGCCCGTGACCCGCGTGGTGTGATAGTGGCGGGTCCTCAGGTCGAGCCAACCCATGCCTTTTGATAATGGGCTGAGCCTGTTTAACTTGATATATTCTATTTTAGGAATTATTTTCTTTAAGAAAATTCAATGGATTAATGGAAATTTAATTAAAAACATTCAGAATAAAATATTTGAATAACTTCTTATATCTTATTCAAACCCTATATAAATCTTGCATTTGATATAAATTAAGAATTTAACCATAATGACCTTAAGGAAATGCTCAAAGAAATCAATAATGAATTAATGTTGATTTGAACATTAATAATGGACAAATAACTTACTGATTTTCTTATAAGCCAATCTATATGTAAATAAGCTTGGTTAGGTCAAGTTTTGGTTCAAGCCCTAACTTGCTTAGATTAAGTCCAAAAGTTAATCAAATTGAACTTAATAACTTGATTTGGGCTAGATCATAAGATTAGATAACTTGAACTAAAACACTTGATTTGAATATTCAAGGACCTTCAAAAATCATTCAATCCTTACTGATTTGTCATTGATATTAGTCTAGTAAACTAGTAGAGTTGGGATCTATAACAAATTCATATGATTAGTTATGTGAATCTAAGCTTAAGATCTCAAATTTACTCCTAAGTCAGATTATTTGCATGAGTCAATTTACAAAACTAATATTTATTACTACAATAATCATTTCTTTATAATTAACATGATTTTGTCCCATATATAGATTATAATCAGGTGAGGTTACTCATCTGATTTGTATAAATTAATTTATATATTAGAGAATGGTGAGTCTAAGTGAACTTCTGTAATTTAGATTATAACTTGAATCTAAGGATATCTTCTTGCACTATATCTTGAAATACAAAGAAAATACATTGATCAATCCATTGTTAGACCTTATCAATAGGCAAGCCATTGAGGTAGGAAGAGCTCATTGTATAACTTTGAGGTAGAAGCCTAGATGAACCCTATAACCTTAAAATATTCAATTTTAAGTCTTTGTGGTAGAATATCCCAATTCTTTTTAGAATGAAGATCAATCCTTACAGTAGTATCCAATATTGTATGGCTCCTAAGCCATATCCTTAGAACCTTTGTATAGGACCCACCACAATGAAGAGGGGATTCATTAGTTTACATTCCTTGATTATAAACAGATTTGTTTGAATGAACCTATTAGTATTATCAAATGGAAATGATAGTGCATATCCATAGAACTGAATTTATTAAGCATAAAATAGAATTGGTTAATTTACCCTCGATAAAACTATAGAGTCTCGGTCTTATCCAAGTTAACTGGATAAGTATAGTTCAGTTCAGGGTAAACATCTCAAGTCCGAGGTATATTATAAGTAGGGGATGACACAACTTAGTTTGAGAGAATAAATTGTAAAAGGATTATGTTCCTTCTCTTTGTGTCATCAATAAGTACAGTTAAATAAACTAAGTATTACAAATTACCTTTCTCAGGACACCTTAAGTTATGTTTATAAGTTGGGATTTAACAACTTAGTTTGAGAGAATAAACTATAAAAGGATTCTATTCCTTTTCTTTGTGTGCATCAATAAGTGTAGTTAAATAAATTAAGTGTTAAAGTTACCCTTCATAGAACATACTGAATCATGGTATATATAACTTCTCCATGACATAATTTAGGGTATAGTCATAGTGAGAATCATAATATTGAATCAAAAGTCAGAATTCAATTAGATGAATTCTGCACAATATAGATAAATGGATTTATTACTTAGTCATGATAAATTTTCTAAATATTAACAATTTAAAAGCATATAGGCGTTAAAGCCTTAGCATATCATGAATGCATAAGTCATATCAGCATTAGCGGAGCATGTGCTCACCTAGGATACTAGTAGAGCGATGTGCTCATCGAAAATCTATTAGTGAAGGGTTTGCTCACCTAGAAATCTATGGGATGGCATGTGACATTGAGTCTAGAATATCTGTGACATATTCTGATGCATATAAACATATCCAATGGCATACAACACAAATTTACCTTAGCATTTATTCAATTTCAGTTTCATTGCTACTTTCTCTTCTTTTAAATGCTCAGTTTTCAGTCTTGGTTTGTGATGACCCACTTAAGTAGTAATAAGTGAAACTCTTAAATATCGAGATGCCTTTTCAGATAACGATGGAGTTCCTGATAAGAACTCCAAAGTTAAGTGTGCTCAAGTGGGAGCACTCCCAGGATGGGTGACCTATTGGGAAGTTATCTTCTGAGGGAAAAACCGTGAGGCCTTTCAAGCCAAAGCGGACAATACCTTGGTGCTTAAGAGTTTGGGCTGTTACAAATGGTATCAGAGCAAACCATAGGGTGTCAGATAGGAGCTAAGTGCCATACAGGGCAAAGTACCACTTCATGTGAGCAGCCTCTTGAACCTATGATGGTTAAGGTGCTACATAATTGTGGGTACCTCTTGCACCTGTAGAGGTCACCTCTAGTCCTATCTACCCAATGGATAGTTCTTGGATCTGTGTGTGGATACTGATGAGGATGTCAGTTACTTAAGTTGGGGAGATTGTGATGACCCACTTAAGTAGTAATAAGTGAAACTCTTAAATATTGAAGCACCTTTTTAGATAACGGTGGAGTTCCTGATAAGAACTCCAAAGTTAAGCGTGCTCAGGTGGGAGCACTCCCAGGATGGGTGACTTACTGGGAAGTTATCTTCTGAGGGCAAAATTGGGAGGTCTTTTAGGCCAAAGCGGACAATACCTTGGTGCTTAAGAGTTTGGGCTGTTATATGATTTTCCCTACTTTCAATTTTGCACAGCTTTAGATTTTTCAACTGGATTGATATCCTTTCTACAATTGTATTTAAAGTACTTAAATGTTAAATCTTAGATAATTATAATTATTTAGAGTGGCTTTGAATGTGTTAGACTCATTATCTAATACCAGGTACTTTTGGGATCTAGCAATTTGCTAGATCCAGAGCCGCTTGTGGAGCAAGATCAGGAGGCTTCACAAGAAATCCAGAAGTAGTACGTGGATCATTAGTGAACTCTGCATTAGCACATACTTTTACTACATTAGTTCATTTCAGTTCAGACGTTAGACTATTTTTTATTATTTTATTTAAGTAAATTCTTTGTATTAATTTTGGATGTTTTTTCTTTAATTTTTAGAGATGAATAATTAACTTAGCATCAGTGATGAATGATAGGGATGCCTGCTTTAGAATCCGCACTTCATATTTCTTATTACTTATACTTAGTATTGTGATGTGATCGGCATATGTGAAATGCTAATACTGATATATATTGGATCCTTAATCTACTCATAATCTGATGTACATAAGTACCCTACATAATACTTAAGATAAGGATTTTACACTTATCTTAAGGATTAGTACTCAGCCCTCTCTCTCTCTTGGGTTGAGTCTCAATAGCTCAATTTATTTTTAGCTAACATTCGAGGAGGTTCATCAGTCCTTCCTGAGTAACACACCATTCCACCACCAACTGTTGGTTACTTCCTTAAATATGCCTCAATTGTGCGTGGTGACGGGACAAGGCGTTAAAAGGACTGAGGATAGCAAGCTCTAAGATGGCAGCCCCCAATTCCTCTTCCCCATAGATAAGGCCTCTAGGTACTAGAGCCACCGAGTACTGGTACTTTGAAACATAAGAGAGAAATATGACAAGAAAATTAGGCAGCAGTCAAAAGCTTCTTAGAAAAGGTGGTTCATGACTACATCAATACCTTGGTGCTTAAGAGTTTGGGCTGTTACATGGTTTTCCCTACTTTTAATTTTGCACAGCTTTAGATTTTTCAATTGGATTGATATCCTTTCTACAATTGTATTTAAAGTGCTTAAATGTTAAATCTTAGATAATTATAATTATTTAGAGTGGCTTTGAATGTGTTAGACTCATTGTCTAATACCAGGTACTTTTGGGATCTAGCAATTTGCAAGATCTAGAGCCGCTTGTGGAGCAAGATCAGGAGGCTTCACAAGAAATCCAGAAGTAGTACGTGGAGCATTAGTGAACTCTGCATTAGCACATACTTTTACTGCATTAGTTCATTTCAGTTCAGATGTTAGACTATTTTTTATTATTTTATTTAAGTAAATTCTTTGTATTAATTTTGGATGTTTTTTCTTTAATTTTTAGAGATGAATAATTGACTTAGCTTCAGTGATGAATGATAGGGATGCCTGCTTTAGAATCCGCACTTCATATTTCTTATTACTTATACTTAGTATTATGATGTGATCGGCATATGTAAAATGCTAATACTGATGATGTATATTGGATCCTTAATCTACTCATAATCTGATGTACATAAGTACCCTACCTAATACTTAAGATAAGGATTTTACACTTATCTTAAGGATTAGTACTCAACCCTCTCTCTCTCTTGGGTTGAGTCTCAATAGCTCAATTTATTTTTAGCTAACAATCGAGGAGGTTCATCAGTCCTTCCTGAGTAACACACCATTCCATCACCAACTATTGGTTACTTCCTTAAATATGCCTCAATTGTGTGCGGTGACGGGACAAGGCATTAGAAGGACTGAGGATAGCAAGCTCAAAGATGGCAGCCCCCAATTCCTCTTCACCATATATAAGGCCTCTATGTACTAGAGCCACTGAGTACTGGTACTTTGAAACATAAGATAAAAATATGACAAGAAAATTAGGCAGTAGTCAAAAGCTTCTTAGAAAAGGTGGTTCATGACTACACCAAGCATAAGATCCACCACCTTCGTGCTAAGAATTAACTGTTCCAAGCGCTCCCAAATACACTGCACTCCATCCTTATTATTGTTTCACATGTAAGGTGGACCAACAAAGCCAGGGTTACAAAAATGGCAAGCATCCAGATTCTCCTCGAAGTCTATCTGAGCAACAATCACTATGAACTAATTCCCACCACGCTTCTCATGCTAAGAGGGAATGTTGTTAAAGTCTCCACCAGGTACAAGCAAGCACCCCTCCACCCATGCAGCTTGGATTATCTGCCATAGACCCCTCCTCATATTCAGATTAGTGGATGCATAGACAGTGCCAAACTGAAATTAGGTTTCTGATCTCAAGGTGATGGTAGTGAGGATCACCTGGCTTCAAGAGTGGTATATCTTGCAGTGCAAAAAATTGCTCTATCAACTAAGAATCATACCTCCCAAATGACTTGCCGAGGGTTGAACAGCAAAGCTCCAATGCCTTCCAAAGAGGCGGTTCGCATCTTGGTGAGTGAAGGACTCAACTCGAATCTTCAACAAAGTAATTAGTCCTGGCTTGTGCTTTGAGATAACATGTAGAAGGTGGTGTCATGTCACTGGCTTCCATACGCTACGACATTTCTAAGTGAGGATGTTATTCATTGGGAGGTCTGGGGGTGGTCCTTACTTTTGAATCTCAAGCTCCTGGAAGGCAAGATTTCAATAGTGGGTTTTACTTTTCTTGTGGGGTAAAACAAAATTGTAGGTGGGTAGATGCATGAAAGGATCTCAGGCCATAAAGGGACCATCCCAGACAAGGCTAGGTCCATGACAGATAGGGACCTTTGCAATAGGCACGTGCTTAGATGAGCTTGCAGTGGAGGTGGGTCGGGATTTGAATGCGGATTGGGTTGAAGAGTGGCCCATAAGAGCGGTTGGGCTTGAAATAAGGCACGAAGTAGTTGGGAGTGGTGTAGTTGGGCTTGCGTCTACGGGTCATGTAGGCCAAGATCCCATAGTGTTGCATGTGAAGGTAGCGAGCCTCTCATGAAGAGCTAGGCCAAAGGAGGGCTGTGGATGCGGGTGAGCTTGAAAAGGGGCCCATAAGAATGGTTGGGCTCTATTAGTCGAGAGGAAAACCTTGCAACCATACCCAAACTATCATCATCCATCTTACGTTCATGCTCAAAGAGAAGCCCAGCACCCAATTAGCCAATCCAAGCACTTGTCGCTGGTGAACCAAGGGCCTCTCATTAGCCTTTAGCATTGATTTATAAAGGTTTAGCCTTAAACCTTAAGTTTGATTATTTTGGATTCTATATTAGAATCCTTGAGCCTTTTTGGTATTCCTAAGCCTTAGCTCTTTGCTTAGTTTAGAATCCTAATTTGTGCATTAAACCTAAAGTCTGAATCCTTATTTGTGGATTAAACCTAAGCCTTAGCTCCCAAATGCACTGCACTCCATCTTTGCATGATTGAGATTAGAATTGTTAAGATGAATTAGTTAGTTGGATTAATGAGAAAAATATGTAGTTGATCAAATATTCTAGCCTGATGGTTAGACTAAGACTTCTTGATGTCTTAGTAATAAGAAGGGTTATTCAGATTCAGGTTGAATAGATACTATTTTCAATGATTTTTACATTTAGGTGCATACTACATTCAGTTCACACACTCAGTGATTCATCCAAAAGATTCAGATAGATTAGGGTGGCATATCATGTATATGGATGCTATCTTGATTAGGTGCCAAGTGTGCACAATTTTATTGAATTTGGGAACATTGAGCTCATAGATGTTGGGAGCATTGAGCTCATATGTGTTGGGTGTGTTCTGCATAAAGTCAGATATGCATCATACATATACATACATATATTATTTAGGAGCATTGGGCTCACTCATTTCAAAGCATTGAGATCACCTGTTTTGGGTGCATTTGGCACAAATATAAGAATATGTGCATGTCTGTGCATATGTATATATAATAATCGAGAGCATTGCACTCATATAATTTTGGGTACGTTGGACAGATTAATTATGCTTATGTACAACAGAGTACATTTTAGTTGAGTGCTTTTGGAGCACATTGCAGTTCATTTTAGTTCAGTTTTGGTTAGTTTAGTTCAGTTCAGTTCAGTTGCAAATGCAATTTAGATTGTTTATAGTTAAATATTGCATTACGGTATTAGTACAATTACTTGCTTTTAGTGCTTTTAGTACTTACAGTAGTTACTTTCTATTTTTGATAACTTTATTACGTATTTATTGCTTAAAATTAAAAACCATGTAACCTAATTAAATGCATTTTAGTGAGCCTAAAATGTACTTAAACTCATTGTCTAAGTAAGATTTTCACTTTTTTGGCTGGGGCCCTGGTATTGCGAAACCGAAAATATCAAATTTAGGTAGCTTTGAAGAACCCTTATTCGTTGAGATGTAGGAGACTAAAGAGGATGTGAAGTGCGGTGTTGCTGAGTATTTGTGGCAATCTTCTTCCTTAGGGTTTTCCTGCTTTTGGTGAGATGAGAGCTTACTTTTCAGCTTTTTATTAAAGTTTGTAACAAACAAATATCTATATGTACTTTTTGTCTTCAACCATTGCTGAGTTAACACTAACTCAACTATGATTAATAGGTGGTCGTCATTAGTAAAATGAATATTAAACAAGATATCCATGATACTAATCATGAGATGAGAAAGACCCTATCAGAATTATGTAAAGTATAGTAGAGCATTAAATAAGGAAAAGCATCCATACAAATTCCATGTTTTTCCATTTATATGCAATACAGTAAATGCAGAAAAATAAGAAAACTCATTTATTACAATTAATTAAATGCGGGCAAAAATAAAATTAATGTAACAATTTTCCTTGTGTAAGCCGCATACATTATTTAGCTTCTTTCACCAGCTTAGCCTTCAATCGCTAGATCTGACCTATATTCTTGATCTGTCATATGTACATATATGACAGGGCATAGCCAAAAATAGAAAATTTGGTTAGACTTTAATAAGTATAAGTACAGATATAATTTTAATTAAATTTAAGATATCACAAAATGATTTTAAGAAGTTTAGGTTTAACAAGCAACAATAGAACAAGGAAGTTATAAATGAAACATTTATAACTTAAGTAATATATGTGGCAAGAATAACCACAAACCTCAAAACCAGATACTGCAGGAAAGGTTAAGCAATTTATTAACTGCTAAATTATAAGGAAAAGTTCAAAAAAGATATGATCGATTATACATGTTGATTTTTCAGATAAAGTATAAATAAGTAAAATAAAACTGTAACTAGCATTCGAACATACTTGCACAATAAATACTATGTAAAACCAAAAAATTGCTAAAAATGCATAAATATAGAAAATAATAAAAATACTGAAAATAGTATAACTACGGAAAACTGAACTGACCTGAATTAAAAGTAGTTAAACTGAAAATAACTGAACGGAAAATCATTTCATTTTAATTAGACGTGTGTTTAGACTGGTCCTGCCATAACAAAAACTGGCTAATCCTAGCCACAGAATAAAAAGTACCACATGTATCATCTAAACCATCTATGGCTAGAACTAAGCCAGACTATAGAATCAAATATGTCTCATCCAAACTCTCTCATGATTAGATCTGAGTTAATTCTATTTCAACAAACAGAACTGTAGAAGAATACTAACTATGATACACTTCACTGAATTATTATTTAATTTACTAAATTTATTGATAATTAATTCCAATATTTTATGCATTTCATAACTAACATAGAACATTCACCAAATACTCTATGTTCAACTAAGTATGCCAAAAATATAAGGCTTAAGTAACAATGACTATCAAAGCAACAAACCAAGATTATAAGCAAAATTCTAACAAGATTTGTGATTTCCTTTGTTTTCTAACTTATTCGTTCTACCTATTTGATAAAATACAGGCTCAGGATAACCAATATCCTACTTTCCATTAAACTCTCAGAGTCACAACCCTATAAGGTTAAGCATCTGAACTAATCAAATTCAAATTCATAATCAAATAGTATCGCCTACAGAAGTTCAATGCATAAATCGATCAACTTAATTTGCATTTTTCCATTGCTACAACTTATCTTGATATAATTTATCAAGATTAAAAGTAAGGAGATTAAACTCTAAAATGGGATTTTAGTCCCTTAACTTAGGATTCTAAGTATCCAAAGTCTAAGTTATTTAATTTCAAATAATAATTAAGTTTGAGCTAAAGGTGTTCCATTGAGTCTAATTAGACTCAACGAAATATCTAAGTTTTGACTTTTATTAATTTATGTATCATGGGAGAAATCAGTTGCTCTAACTATGTTCTACACAAAATAATCTTATTCCTCGAAAATAATAACATTTTAAGTGACTATAAGTGACTTTTAGAAAAAAAGATTATAAATGAAATCTTTTTAATTTGATAATATAAATATTGCTTAAAGAGTAAATCAACTTGTTAAACATCATAATTTAACATCTATATACCCCAAAAATGACAAAATTGTGCTTGCCTAAATGCAAGAGTGATTAGCAAAATTACTCACTAAAATTTAGGTTCTAGTTCGTGTTCGCATATTTTGTGAGTTCCAAATAACGTGATAATACAATTTAGTTAAAATTACTAAGTATTAATTACTATCCTACATTAGCAAAGAGTTCCTATGTCATGATGTCATGGATTTTAGGAATAGTCACTCACTAATAATGCCTTCTATGCAAGTGATGTACGTAATGTACCTTGCACAATAATCACATACTATACATAGAGCTCAAAAAAAATTTCATTATTAAATAAATTTAGAAATTAATAATGTTCTAACTACTTAACGTACCATGCACTACATCAAAGGTTGTGCAACACATGACTTAGGAACTTAAATCCTTCAACTTCCCATGAAGCAAAGATCAGTTTCTTTGATTGAGAAATGTAGTAGAATGATTGATTGATTACAATTCTTATTCCTTAAGTATTTGATATACACTATATCAAAAGTAAATAATAATACTAGGATCCTATTATATTGTTACAAAAATAAAACTTTTATATTTATAAGATGTTCCAAATGGAAGGCAACATAATATTTTCAAAGTTATTTTAAATGAGGCCTAAACTATTATGCACTAACCTTTTAGTGCTCTCAAATATAAATCCAAGATCTTGAATTATTATGCTAGCAATTTTATAGCTAAAGATAGCATGAGTTTTATAAACTCAATCTAAATTGTAAATGATTATTTTGTACATATTGTCATTTTCTTGTAATTTCATTTGTAAAGTGAAGGGGATGTTAGCATAGTTTGATAAAGTTGAAGCACTTACAAAATAACCTATGCATATGACAAAAACTTATAATAGCTGATTGTATATGTGTATTGATTGCACTATCAGCGTACAAGTGCAGTTTTAGATATGAACCTCTGCTAGCGCGCAAAAGTTTCAAGTCATCGACATAAAGTTTAATATGATTTAATTTAAGTATTAAAAAAAATACCTAAGGAGCATTTAAAAAAAGTAAAGGATCCTCTGAATTAATTAAAATGGATAGATTAATTTTGAAATTGGGTTGCTCACTTTAATAACTCAATTCCAATAAACCCTTTGTGCAGAATTAAGGAAATTCGGAGATCAAGCTATCAATGATAAAAATATATGTTGAGCCAGCCACTTTATTTCAACAACCAACCTTGTAATGTATTGTTTGATACCAGTGCCAGTCACTCATTTATCTCTGAATGATTTGCCAATAACCTTAAACTTCATGCATGCAACCTAGCACAAAAGTTGAGTATTGGACTTCCATTGGGAATCCAACTGAGTGCCCATAAATTTTGCAATATTAAAGTCCCGATAAATGATCAGGAATTTCAGGCCAAACTAATCATCCTTCCAATAGCTAACTTTGATATCATCCTTGGGATGAATAGGCTCAGTGACAATAATGCCATGATAAACTGTCATAAAAAGAAAGTCACTCTCCATTCTCAGGGCAAGCCTGAAAACGTTTGTAGGAAAAACCAGCACGCAACTATCCTTAATAAATGCCATTAAAGCCGAACAATTGGTTGTTAAAGGTTATAATGCTTACCTAGTTACCATGATGGGCAAAACAAAAGAGAGTATCTCTCTTGCTTATTGTAAAGTAGTCAAAGAGTTCGTTGATGTATTTCCAGAAGATTTGCCTGGTATACCTCCCTTCAGAGAAGTAGAATTCTCTATTGAATTGGTCCCTGGTACCCAGCTGATATCCAAAGCACCTTATAGAATGGCACCTAAGGAGCTTTAAGAGCTCAACGAGCAATTGCAAGAGCTCTCGAATAAAGGCTTCATCAGGCCAAGTATGTCTCCTTGGGGGGCGCCAGTTTTATTTGTGAAAAAGAAAGATGGATCTATGCGTATGTGTATAGATTATTGTGAATTGAATAAAGTCACCATAAAGAACAAATACCCACTGCCTAGAATTGATGATTTGTTCGATCAATTATCTGGAGCCGTGATATTTTCCAAGATCGATTTAAGGTCTGGATACCATCAGCTACTAGTAAAGGAACATGATGTAGGGAAGACTGCTTTCCGTACTCATTATGGCCACTTCGAGTTTTTGGTGATATCATTCAGACTCACCAATGCACCATCAATCTTTATGGATTTGATGCAACATGTGCTAAAATCGTAATTGGACAAGTTTGTGATCGTCTTCATTGATGATATCCTCATTTATTCCAAAACTCTAAGAGATCATGAAGAACATCTGAGGATAGTACTAGAAACCTTGCACGAGCATCAACTGTATGCCAATTTCTCCAAGTGAGTTCTGGTTTAACTCCATTGTATTTAAGGGGCACGTAGTCGATGCTCAAGGTATTCGGGTAGATCAGAGTAAAGTAAGAGCTATTCAGGATTGGGCTCAATCTAAGTCTGTCACCGACATTAGAAGTTTCCTGGGATTAGCGGGATACTACAGAAAGTTTGTTAAAGGCTTTTCTCAGATTGCTTCACCATTGACTAAATTGACTCAAAAGGCCATTTCGTTTATTTGGAGTCCAGAGTGCGAGGAAGCATTTCAAACTCTAAAGGATGCTCTTTCTACCGCTCCAGTCCTTGTTCTACCTAAAGAAAGTTTGAACTATCAGGTATATACCGATGCATCTGGAATCGGTCTAGGTTGTGTTTAATGCAAGAGGGTAAGGTAATTGCCTACGCCTCTCGTCAGTTAAAACCCCATGAGCGAAATTATCCAGTTCATGATCTTGAACTTGCAGCCATAATATTTGCTTTAAAACTATGGCATCACTATCTGTACGGAGTGCAATGTTCAATTTTCACTGATCATCAAAGTTTGAAGTATATCTTCACCCAGAGAGAGTTGAATTATTGCCAGAGAAGATGGTTGGAGCTTATCAATGATAATGACCTCAGTATCCAATATCATCCAGGAAAAACAAATGTAGTGGCCGATGCTCTTAGTCATCGTGCTACTTTAACCTCTCTGCTTGCATCCAGTTTCTTAGAACCTGAATTTTGTAAGCTCAAGATTTCTCCAGTATGTGGTGATATGCTGAGTTCGCTATTATCAAATATTAATGTGGAACCCACTATCCACCGAGATGTCTCTATCTTGCAAACCAAAGATGATGAGTATCTTAAACTCAAAGCAGATATTGAAGGTAGTCTTCGTCATGAATTGCAGTTGCGGAATGGTGCAATTTATCAAGGTAATTGATTGTGGATTCCTAAGTCCATGCATCAAGAAGTTTTAGTCGAAGGCAATAATTTTGGATATCATATTCATCCAGGCAGTACTAAGATGTACCAAGAACTAAAACAATCATTTTGGTGGCCAGGTATGAAGAAAGATGTAGCTGACTTTGTGGCTAAATGTCATGCCTATAATTTAATAAAGGCCAAACACCAAAGACCTGGTGGTTTTCTACATCCATTAAATATCCCTGAATGAAAATGGTTCGATATATCTATGGATTTTGTCATGCGATTGCCTCGTGCAAAATCAGGTGCCGATGCGATCTGGGTAATAGTAGACCGCTTAACCAAATCAGCACATTTTCTTCCCATGCATCAAACTGATTTTGTAGAGAAGTTAGCAAAACTCTACATCAAGGAAATTGTCAGATTGCATGGGATTTTGAAGTCAATTGTATCTGATAGAGATAGTAGATTTTCTTCCAAGTTTTGGCAAGCTGTGCATCAAGATCTGGGTACAACTCTAGCCATGAGTACAGCTTTTCATCCTCAAACGGATAGTCAAACTGAAAGAGTGAACCAAGTGTTGGAAGATTTGCTTAGGCTATGTATTCTTGATTTTGCTGGTTCCTGGGAAGATCACATCCCATTAGTGGAGTTTTCCTACAATAATAGTTTTCAAGCCAGTGTTAAGATGGCCCCTTATGAAGCGTTGTATGGTAGGAAATGCAGTACTCCGCTAGCTTGGGCAGAAATAGGAAGCGTTCAACTATTTGGTT
Organism: Gastrodia elata; assembly: GCA_016760335.1. Lineage (NCBI taxonomy): Eukaryota > Viridiplantae > Streptophyta > Magnoliopsida > Asparagales > Orchidaceae > Gastrodia > Gastrodia elata. Next base: position 11,551,786 of record CM028686.1, read on the forward strand.
CATAATTAGTTGAAGAAACCAGTAATAAGATCAAATTAATTCAGCAGAGAATTCGTTCAGCTCAAGATCATCAGAGCAAGTATCATGATTCTCACCACCCTCTCTTAGAATTCAATGTGGGAGATTCTACTTATCTAAAAGTCAGTCCAATGAAAGGTGTCTTTAGATTTGGCATAGCTGGGAAACTCAGTCCCCGCTATGTTGGACCTTTCAGAGTTTTGGCCAAAGTAGGATCATCTGCCTACCGGTTAAGCCTTCCTGATGGCTTTGCAGCAGTTCATAACGTATTTCATATATCATCATTGAGAAGATGTCTTCGAGACCCTTCTCATCTCATTCAACTTCCAGCAGTAGAGATTCGACCGGATCTTTCGTATGCCGAAGAACCTATCAGAATCTTAGCTCATGATCAGAACTAGCTAAGGAATCGTTCAATTCCTATGGTTAAAATTTAGTGGAAGAATTGATTGTTAGAAGAATCTACTTGGGAGAAAGAGGTGGATATGCACAATAAATATCCCCAGCTCTTTGTAAACTCAGGTATTATTCTTCTCTTTTTATCAATCGTATTTTAACTTGTATTGCTCCAGTATAATTATTCTTCACTTCGGTGATGTCGGGATGACATCGTTCTTAAGTGGGGGAGTCTATAACAACCCTTGTTGTTACCCAAGCTTAATCTGGATTAATTAAACTAAACCAACCTTTGATCTTGATTCCATTGGACTCAGTGGGTCATTTTAACCTAACCCTAGAAGTTTGGAATCCGGAGCTAAAATGGCAAATTTGGTATTTTTGGTTATTTTTGAACCCTAGAAAATACCTAAAATAATTTGATCTCCAAATTAAAATTTGATTTCATTTTTGAATTCCCCACCCCCAAATTAGTTGAGGGTGAAATTTTAGGAATTTTTGGAGGTCATTTAGGAACTTTTTAGATTTAATTTAAATAGGTTTAATTACAAATTAGGGTTTTAAACTTTTCATAATTATAATTATACCTTTTCCAACGGTCGGCGGGTTTCCAAACCGCGGGCGCCATCCGAGTCGTTCGTTCCGCGGGATTTGATCTAACAGCTCGCGCCTTCGATCGGACCCGTTTAATAATGACCGTTCCGCGGTTCTGAGATTTAATCCTGCGGCACCTAATCCACCTGCCGCAAGTATCCCCGATCCGTCGTTAGATCATCCAATCTAATCCAACAGTCAATCTCTTATCCGTGCTTCTTCGTTAAGTATCGGGAGATCAGGGCCATTCCGCTCTGAAGGTCGATCAGACGGTCTAGAGCATCCTGAGTGCTGTGGATCTTCGCCTTCCCCTCGACCTGTCTGTGTCTGGTCCCCCCTGACAGCCAGGATCTCCTCAGCCGCGTAGCAGTACGGGAAAAGCTTCGAAATTCCTCTCTTGCCCTCTGCGCGTTCACCTTGCTGGCTGCCTTTTTCCCAATTTGCCCGAGGCCGTTGGCCCGAACCTCTTCCTTTGGCCTGAACTTCTTGCCACTGCCAAGCCTTGGACACCACCCCCATATCTTCCTCAGGCCTATAAATACCCCCAATGATTCACCGTGAGTCCCTTTGCTCACTGTGAACCCTCAATTTCCCCAGTTGAAGTCTCTCGAGCTTCCGTCTTCCTCGGCGAATACTGGCATTCTCGAAGCTTAGGACCGCTGATAGAGGGCCCCGTCTTGTTTTCAGACCCCATGTGCACCTTCATCTAACCTTCAGGAATCTTAGGAGCACTTCAATTCTCCTCGGTCAGGCCTATAACGTTGACTTCAGGTACAGCCTTTCCCCATTAAAATTTCCTTAACATCGGTTTAATTATGTCTTTTGGATTGAGCCCTGGATGTCGTCTATAGCACCTTAGCCACTTAGGTAAACCGTGGTGATTGTCGCCTGGGGCTAAGCTAGCATGAATTGATCATATCGATCGATTGAGCTAGTGGCTGAGCCAATGGCTGAGTCCAAGTAACGACCCAACAATTGGTTACACCCTAGGTTATGAAATATTGGGGGATCGACTTGTCTCACTTCCCTGAATATGTAGGGACCGAACCCCAGTCGAATCGACGCCTCTGTTAGGAGATTTGTCCCCTCACAGTTGGCCTGAGACGCCTTATTGAAGGCGTCTCGGGTGAGTAGCACCCCGTCGATCCAGAGGGATCCAGATGGGGGTTCTTGTTCCAGTCGATGCGTCTCGACTCTAGGAACGTGTAGGGATTAATTTGAGCCGTTGCCATTGCCGGAGTGCCAGGAATTTCACTGCGGAAGTCTAGCTGACTCGGGACCTGTCGAGAGGAGGAAGACGAAGTCAGGGGCCGACCCGTGACCCACGCGGTTCTGATCTTGGGCGTGTCCATTTAATAATTATTGGAAGACATTTTTAATAGTTATGCATTTAAATAATTAAACCCTATAGTTTTAATTTAAATAAAAATACAGAATAAATTATTTAAATAATTTTAGTTATACAAATTCAAATGGTATGATCCAATATACCATTTGAATCAGAAAAATACAAGGAATCTAAGTATAAAATAAAATCACATTCTTTGCTAAATTGTTGGATTTAAAAATATTTGCTCAATTCTTTGCTGACCTTAATTAAATCATATTAAATTTAATAAATATCCAAATATGGAGATTAAGGGCTCTGATTGCTCCTTAGACCCTAAATAACAATGTCAAACCCTTAAAACCAATTTTGGATGTTAAATATTCTTAATCATTCCTTAATCACCCAAATTAAGGATTAGTGAATTTAACCCTAATTAAATCTCTAATTTTAGACAAACTAATTTCAAGTGTTATCTTAAGGATAGTAGAACTTATGAATAATGTTGGATTATCCTAGAATGCCCTAAATTCACTAATCACCCTAATGGGCATAATTAAGTAATTAGGGTTAATTAGCTTAATTAAAGGGTCAAAACTTAAGATAAGTGTATTTCCTACTTTAGTAATCAAGATGAAACACATTAAAATAGATTTGAAGTGAATTGGTTAATTAAACCCTAAAATCCTAATTTTAGCCTTAAGAGGGGTATTTTGGTCATTTTGACCAAAATGTGCTTAAGTGCCCTAAAATCTTGGGAAATTTAGTAAATTAACTCAAAATTAGATTAGTAAGGTCTCTCTAAACTCTTAAGCTACTAATGTCAATTATATTCATATTAAACTAAAGAATCTTCATTTAGTCTTAATTAAAAGACTTAGATCTTGTGTGATCTTAAAGGGGTCACTATTGCCCTAATAATTGCACCAAAAAATTGTAGATGCTAAGATCTCACATTAATATTTTTAGTTAAGTTAACTTATGAGCTTAAAATTCTAAAAGAAATAATAATGGAAAATTCTAAGTTAAAATCTAGCTTAAAGTCTAAAGTGATCAAACCTCAGATCCTTAGATCTTAGATCTTAGACTTAGATCTTCAATTTGAATTAAATCATCTCCAATTGAAATTCTTTAAATGATTGATTGTTTAATCTTTTGAAACCTTCCATGTGGGTATAGGATGATTCAATTTATAAGATAATGAAATTATCTTAAAGATTGAATATAGATCTTAGATTCTCAAGTTCCTAATCGATTTGTTTTATCTTATAATCAGTAAAATAACTTTTCACAAAGTTCTTAGTTCCTGGATCTTTCAGTTTATAGGATCCTTTACCTTTAATTTGGGTAATTAATGTGAACCCTTGATCCCAGTTAGGTTACTACCTTGGATTTAGGATTTGAACTCAAAAATGGGGTCTAAGTTCTAGATCCTTAAATCTTGATTTAATCACATAAACTATATAGTCATCACATGATATTAGATTAGAACTTTTTAAGTTCTAATATTAGCTTTAAAGATGTAAATCTGAGATTCTTCTCGATAGCTGGATATTGTAGATGCTAAACTTGTACCTTCTCAGAGTATTTAGATTTGATAATTAAATAACACCAGATATCACATAAGTATAGATTGAGTCTCTTGTTTACCTTGGCTAGATTGCTTGACGTACCTTGGATATTGAGCCTTATTCCTTGAGCATAATAGGAGAACTTAGGATATGGATGATACACATAAGTTAGAATTTGAATTGCATATTATTCAGTTTTGCCTTGTTTGCAGTTGGTAGAATATGTCCTAGCTTAGTCTATGTGGGGCCCTCGTACTAACAATAAGGAAATACGATGCTCCAACTGTGGCAAATCCCTAACCTAAGTAAATTTAGGTAAACCAACATTTAATTTAAGGGTTACATATTAACTTAGATTTAAGTGATCAGATCAAATGCCTAAATCATTTAATCACATTCTACTCTATAATCATGGGGATAAATTAAGGATATTATTATAGTTAGATTTTTTATTAAATCAATACCAATCTTATCAATCATCTTATGCTAATAGTCTTATATAGGAGAAAACAAAAGATCCAAAGCTTAGATTCAGATTATTCAATCACATGACTTGATTATTAGCCTTATCATTTCTAGTTCAATGTGTTAAGATCAATACCAAATCAAGTGTATTATTGGAATAATGTCAATTGTATTATCTTATAATCAAGTCAACTTAATTAAGGGTAAGAATTTTGATCTTAATAAAATAGATTAGGGTTTACCCCTTGCTCATGTCTAATTAACTTCAAATGTTTATCAAATGTCAAATCAATGGATTAGGGATGCATTATTGGTGGCAATCTCAGGCCTAGATCAAGTCTTAATAGTTTGATCAAAGTTTTAAGATTTCTTAAGGTTAGTTAAGGTAACTAAGTGCTCAATTTAAGTTTATTAAATTTCCATATCATAACTTAGCATATATGGCTTATATACATCTACCTTACTGTTATGAAACATAATAACTGAAAAATTAAGAAAAAAAAAAGTAATTAGTGCTAATTAAACCATAAACCAATTCAAAAAGATTAGCACCTAATTACAAATCTAACCATCAAAATCTCATACAACTTGGCACATAAGTTTTATTTAATCATACAATTAATCAAAGACTAAGTTTGCTAAGATCCAATAATTACAAGCCATAATTTTCACTAATCATGATTTAACAACATTAGGGCATAAGTTGAAATATAGAAATAAAAAAAATAAACTACATAGCACATTCCTTCAACTAATCATAAGGAAATTAATGGCACCCTAAACATGTAATTTGGATAAATATTTATGCTAATCAACCCTAATTAGGATCTGTAATAATTAGGCATAAAAAGAAAATCCAACCAGCAAAAGTTAAATATTATTTTATATTCAGATTCCTAATGATTATCTGATTAATTTGATATATAATATCATAGGGTTTGGATCAGTGGAATGAAAGTTATTACTTAAATTTATTATGTATTTTTCCTATTTAATTTTCCTATGATTGGATTAATTGTATTATTTTACTTAAGGAAAAAAAATCCAATTAATCGGATTTAATTAAAACAGGCTCAGCCCATTAGCCGAACCGCGAGAGTCAACTGGAGCCCGAGGAACCCGGAAGTGTCGCGCAGCGCGGGTTACGGGCTGCCCCGACCCGCACAGTGCCATTGTGCCCGCCTCGACTCCTCTCGGCAGAGGCCGATCCAGGAAACCCTAGACGACAAAATTCTCCGTCTAGAGCGCATGCCTTGGCCTTGGGTCAATTAAGAATCAATTCTCTAGTCAAGATGCACCGATTGACACTCGAAGCCCCCTGTGAGGTGGTCCGGATCGACCAGACCTTACTCACCCAAGGACTCCCTTAATGTAGCTATTGTGGGGAGACAATTCTTTCGACAGAGGCAATGTCAGACCCAGGGCTTGATCCCTACACCATCAGGGAGGTGAGATGGATCGAAGCCCCCTGGTTTGAGGGCCTAAGGTGGGCTGGAACGCTGGGGCCTAACTCGACTAGAGGCGTTCCTTAGAAACTTAGCCCGATCGATTAATTCGGTCAATCGGGACTAGCTCAGGGACTAACTACAATAGCAATGAGTTTGAAACAATAATAAGCATCAAGGTGAATCAAATGGAAAGGAGCCCAAGCCTTATTGACTCAAGGCTTGCAAATGAGGGTACTTGGTTTGTTGGGATGGCTTAGGATAGTAGATAGAGGATATGACTAGCCTTAGCTAAGCTTCCAGATGCTGCAAAGGATCCTGAACATCAGGAGAGCCTACTATCAGTGATTTGAGAGCTCCTGGAAGCGCCTACGCAAACTCCGAACCGACGGTAATGGCGGAAGTGGGATTGAGCTCAATTAATCAGCAAGGATCAAATAGAGCGATGCTAAGGCTATTTATAGCCTTAGTAGGGAATGGGGAAGGTTCCAAAGGCTAAACCTCGGGCCAAGGAGACCCAAGGATTCGGGCCATGGCTGAGCTCTTAAATTTCCAATTCGAGCTCGACTGGGTCACAATGCCAAATTGGGGCTCTTTGCCAAGATGGGAGAGTAATGATCTGCTGAGGTGGATGCAGGAGTGGCGAATAGGCTCAGTAGCTGACAGTATGGGGAGATCTTCCCTGTTGGGCATGGGTGAGAAGAAGATGAAGGTCCAGAGTATCGGGACCTTCGATCGCTGTCTGATCTATCGATCAGATGGCGCTACGGCTGGGAACGCTTGGATCCTAACGGCCGATCGCAGGAGTGATCCTGGCCATAGGATCCACAGATTTATCTAATGGTGGATCCACTATCTCGAGGAATTTAATCCGGGGCGTGGGAGCTAAAGGGCTCAACGGTAAGATCAGCGGCGTCGCCTGGGCTCCACAGCGGATCGCCCGCTGTCCGCACTGTGAATCCTGACCGTTTAATCGGGTATGGGTATATTTGCAAATTCAATTTGTTGGAAGCCATAAAATACAATTGACCAATTTTAATTGAATGTGAATTATGGCCTAAATGATCTCCAAATTGCACCAAACTCTCACCCCTAGCTAATTTGGGGGTGAGGAATTCAAAAATACAATCAAATTTTAATTTTGAGATCAAAATATTTTAAGTCTAATATAGGGCATCTAGACTAATCAAAATGTCATCTTTGACTTAAAGAAGTACAATGGACTTCAAATTTTTAGGATAGGCTCAACATGATGTTTTAAAAGCAATGATATTGAAATTAAGGATTATTTAGGCTATACATTAGTAGGGTAACAACCTAGGGTTGTTACAGACTCTCCCACTTAAGAACTATGTTGTTCTCGACATCATCTTAAGAGAAAAAATATGCAAGAATTTTAAGAATATAATTACAATTCAGAAAATTAACGGATACCTAGATTTTCAAAGAGATTGGGATATTTTCTTCTCATATCTGCCTCTTTCTCCCAAGTAGATTCTCTTAAAGAGCGATTCCTTCACTGAACATTTACCATTGAAATTGAGCAATCTCTCAGTTACTTTTGATCATGAGCTAAGATCTTTATTAGCTCTTCTGCATAAGAAAGATCCAGCTGGAGAGATACAGCTGGAAGTTGAATCAGATGAGGTGGATTACGAAGACATCTTTGCAGAGAGATGTAAAATACATTATGGACTGCAGAGAACTCTTTAAGAATCTTCAATCGTAAAGCTGCAGAACCAATTTTCTCTAAGCTTTCAAAAGGTCCGACGTAGCGGTGACTTAGCTTCCCAGCTACACTAAAACGATGCATGCCTTTCATCGGACTAACTTAAAAATACGCAAAATTTCCAACATTGAATTACAGAGTATGGTGATGGACATCATGATACTTACTCTGATGATCCTGAGCTGCTTTGATTCTTTGCTGGATCAGTTGAATCTTACGATTAGTTTCTTTAACTAATTATGAGCCATATAGCTGAACACTACCTATTTTAGACCATGCTGAAAGAGTACTACATTTCCTGCCATAGAGAGCTGTATATGGAGCCATGCTGATACTCACCTAAAAATTGTTGTTGTATGCGAGCTCCACGAGAGGAATATGATCTTCCCAAAAGCCTCTAAAATCCAAACTACAGAGATGATGAAGATCTTCCAAGACTTATTTGACTCTTTCCACTTGACCATCTATTTGAGGGTGAAAAATGGTGCTCATGGCTAGAGTAGACCCCAAGTCTTGATGCATTGCTTTTTAGGATTTAGAAGTGAAACAACTATCTCGATCAGATATGATAGATCTTGGAATTCTATGGAGCCTGATTATTTTCTTGATATAAAGCTTTGCCAATTTCTCTACGGAATCGGTTTGACTCTTAGGGATAAAATGTGCTGACTTAGTTAGTCGATCGATAATGACCTAAATAGAATTAGCACCAAATCTTAATTTAGGTAAATCCATAACAAAATCCATAAAAATATCGAACCACTTCCATTCCGGAATTGCTAGAGGATGAAGAAGTCCTCCGGGCTTTTGGTGTTCGGCTTTAACTAAGTTACAAGGATGACACTTTGCTATAAATTCAGCCTTGCTTTTCTTCATTCCAGGCCACTAGAATGATATCTTTAGGTCTTGATACATCCTAGCAGTGCCAGTATGTACTTGGTAACCAGAATTGTGATTTTTTGCTAGAATCGCTTTGATGCATGGATTTAGGAATCCATAAGCAATTTCTTTGATAGACTACCTTGCCTTAAAGCTGAAGATCAAAGTGATGACCACTTTCATTCTCAACTTTAAACTTCAAATAGTCTTCATCCTTTGCTTGGGAGATGGAGACATCATGATGATTTGTTGGTTCCACTGAACTAATGGATATCAGTGTGCTTAGCGTAGTACCACATACTGGTCTGATTTCAGGCTTTCTAAATTCTTCCTCTAGTGAACTGGATGATATCATGGAAGATAGAGTAGCATGATGACTGAGTGCATCTGCAATGACGTTTGCTTTTCCTAGATGATATTAGATGCTCAAATCATAATTGATTATCAACTTAAGCCATCTTTGCCGACGATAGTTTAACTCACACTGGGTGATATCGATGAATATGGAACACTGGACGCCATAAATATATTGACACCAGATTTTCAGAGCAAAAAGTACATCTGCTAGTTTGAGATCATGGACAGGATAGTTCTTTTCATGCGATTTTAGCTGACATGATACATAGGCTATAACTCTCCCTTCCTGCATAAGCACACTTCCCAAACGTAGGCCAGGTGCGTCGGTATAGACTTGGTAGTTGAGACCTTCTTTAGGTAAAGCTAGAACTAGCACAGAAGAAAGAGTCTCTTTTAATGATTGAAATGCTTTCTCACACTCTAGACTCCTGATAAAAGGTACTGCTTTCTGCATCAACTTTGTGAGAGGAGATGCGATTTATGAGAAGCCCTTTTCCTATAGTAACTTGCTAATCCCAGGAAACTTCTAATATGGGTCACAGATTTTAGTTGTGACCAATCTTGAATTGCGCTTTCTTTATTTTGATCGACTTTGATTCCTTGAGAGTGTACAATGTGACCCAAGAAACAGCTGAGTCAAGCCAGAATTCACATTTTGAATACTTAGCGTATAGCTCATAACTCTGAAGCTTTTTTAATACTGACCGCAGGTGGTGCTCATGTTCAGCTTTGCTTTTTGAATAAATCAAGATATCGTCGATAAAGATGATGACAAACTTATCTAAGTATGCCTTCAAAATGTGCTGCATTAAATCAATAAAAATGGAGGGTGCATTTGCCCAAAGGATATTACTAAGAATTCATAATGTCCATAGCGGGTTCTAAATGTTGTTTTCTCAATGTCTGAATCTTTAACTCGCAATTGGTGATATCCAGATCACAAGTCTATCTTTGAGAAGACTTTAGCTCCAGATAATTGATCGAATAAATCATCGATATGAGGCAAAGGATATTTGCTCTTGATAATTACTTTCGGAGACATCCGATAAAATTGGAACAATACAGAGAAGATTAGCATGGCCCCTGCGCAAAGATTACACCCATAAATCGAGAAATGGTATCAGAGCAAACCATAGGGTGTCAGATAGGAGTTAAGTGCCATACAGGACAAAGTACTATTTCATGTGAGCAGCCTCTTGAACCCATGATGTTTAAGGTGCTACATGGTTGTGGGTATCTCTTGCGCCTGTAGAGGCCATCTCTAGTCCTATCCACCCAATGGATGGTTCTTGGATCTGTGTGGATACTGACAAGGACATCAGTTACTTAAGATGGGGAGATTGTGATAACCCACTTAAGTAGTAATATGTGAAACTCTTAAACATCGAGGTGCTTTTTTAGATAACGGTGGAGTTCCTCATAAGAACTCCAAAGTTAAGCGTGCTCAGGTGGGAGCACTCCCAGGATGGGTGACCTGATGGGAAGTTATCTTCTGAGGGCAAATATGTGAGGCTTTTCAGGCTAGACTAGACAATACATTGGTGCTTAAGAGTTTGGGCTGTTACAAATTAAATTCTCTATAATCGATGCACATTCTCATCGATCCATCTTTCTTTTTCACGAATAAAATAGGTGCTCCCCAAGGAAATGAACTTTGACGAATAAGACCTTTCTCCAACAACTATTAAAGTTGTGTGTTCAATTCTTGAAGCTCCTTAGGCTGAATTTATAGCATGTTGTAATATGGTAGTTCAAGAGTTTTGAAAAATCTTTTTGAAATGAATGAGTGGCTTGCACCAGTGTCCAATAATGTGTCACAAGATTTGTCATTGAAATGGATAAATGTAAGGTGTCTAGAGTTTATAATGAAAGATGCTTTATTCTTTATTTAAATATAATATGAATGATATTTATAAAAAGAAAGAATGTGGTACCTAATACCTCTTCATTATCTTATGGGGCTAGAGCTGGGGTGAGGGTATAGATTCTTGCATGAGCAGCTTATTGGGGAGTAATTGGTCTTCCCCTTTGATTCGGAGCTAGTGCTTTAGGAGCAACGGATGGACCTTTTTTTTGCATTCGAGTAGTTATAGGTACATGTGATGGACTGGCGGCTTGTGTGAGTTCTTGCCTTCTAACTATTATGGATGCTTGTTGTTGCATCTGGGAAGGATGAGTGATCCACTGCTTATACACTGTACGGGTTGCTTGACATTACCAAAAGTTATGACTAGGTCATCCACACGTATAACATATTCCGCTCATGTGATAATAATTACCATAAAGATGTGGTCAATGGCATTTCCCAGTAGGTGCTCACTGAGCTATTTGATAAACCTTAGCTTGAAGCAGTCTTGCCTCTTGTATTCAATTTGTTGTATATGTATAGATGGGGGTCTTTTTCTTTGTTCTTCAACTTCATTTTGTTCCCCATATTTTAATCTTTTTGCTCTTTCAAGCATGTTTAAGAATTTAGTGATTCAAGGAGATATAAGCATTTCCTTGATAAAAGATTTTAATCCTCTTAAAAATCAATTGCATCGAGCAGACTCGGTGCTCACTAGTAGTGGTGCATAATGGGATAGTCTTTGAAATTCAATTTCATATTCAGTGACACTACGATTGCTTTGACATACCTTCATGAACATGTCTTCCATGATGGCTTGAGCAGAATGAGGGATGTATTTGGCTCTGAAGGCCTTGACAACTTCTTCCCATTAGATATTTTCAGTATCTATGCCTATGAACTGTAAGCTTGTAATAGTTTCCCACCAGCATTCTGCTTCTCCTTCTAACTTAAAGATAATTAATCTAACTATATTTGTAGGTGGGAATTTCATGCTAGTTAATATTTTTCATATCTTCTTTACCTAATCTTTAGCATCTATTGGGCTAGCACTTTTATTGAATATTAGTGGTTGGAGTCTTTGGAAGGCTTGAAGTAGTCCATTAATCTCGATATTTGGAAAATTGGTAGCTATTTGTATAGAAGTGGGACTATTTCTATGGGGTTTTTGTTGTGTTTGAAGCCTTAAAAATGTTTGATTTTGTGTATGAACACGCTGTAATAAAGCATTTACAATATCAAACAACTTGTCGACATGGTCCACGGAAGTATTGGTAGATATCAGATCTCTTAAGTGGGTTCCGATAATCACAGTAGAATCTTCATGATCCATCTAAAAAATAGGAATTTTATTATTATTCTTTTATTGGAGTAGATTTACATAAGTATCAAAATTCTAGATGAAAACAAAAGTAACTTTATTAGCTAGAAAATAAAATTAAGAGTATATTAATTTACTTAGATCCTATATCTATTATGTTATTCTCCTTTTATATAGCTTTAGAAAATTCTTACTTTTTATATTTTTCTTTTATTTATTATGGGATTCCAATTGCATGAATAATACTTATACAATTTATAATAATTTTCTCCCAATACTACTCTGATACCAACGGTGGTGACCCGCCGCTGGGTCAGCATAGTTAATCCAATGTTAGGTGCTCACTCTCAAGGATCATATCGGGGTTTAGTATAACAGTGTATTTAGAAGTGTATAAAATATACACTCCCATATTTATTGCAAAGTGGGTCAAGGCTTAATAGCGATACAAATAAAATGATTAAATGAAAAGAATAATATACTTCATTTTATTTTAGTAAGAGTATCAATATTATTATTATCTTGGTTAGTTATCTTTATATATAAAAAATAGTGATTTATCTATTTATTATTATAAGTAATATATATATATATATATGCATAAAAGAAAATAACAGAAATGAAAGTTGCAGAAATTAGGAAATATATACATACTAGAAATATAAAAAAAGATAGAAATAAAAGTTGCAGAAATTATAAAATATGTACATATATAAAAAAAAAAGAAAAATAATCGAAATAAAAGTTGCAAAAATTAGGAAATATATGCATATATAGAAAAAAAGAAAATGACTAAAATAAAAGTTACAGAAAGTAGGAAATATATATATATATATATATAAGAAAATGATAGAACTAAAAATTATAGAAATTATTAAATATATACATATATAGAAAAGAAAATGACAGAAATGAAAGTTACAGAAATTAGAAAATATATACATATATAGCAAAAATAATGACAGAAATGAAAGTTATAGAAATTAGGAAATATATACAAATATAGAAAATAAGAAAATGATAGAAATAAAGGTTGCAGAAATTAGTAAATATAAACATATATAGAAAAAAGAAAATGATAAAAATGAAAGTTGCAGAAATTAGGAAATATATAAATAGAAAAAAATGACAGAAATAAAAGTTGCAGAAATTAAAAAATATATACATATATAGAAAAAAGAAAATGACAAAATAAAAATATTAAAATAGTTGTAATAATATTAATATTAATTATAATAATAATAATAATAACATTATTATTATTATTAAATGAAGAAGAAGAAATGAAAGAATATGAAATATTTTATATATTTCTCATTTCTTACCCTATATTGGTGTTAATGAGGCTTTACTAGAGGTCAGTGGGAGAAACTAGAAGTGGATGAGGATGAAGAGGGGGAGATGGGAGGAGAAGAGAGGTGGGGGAAGAGAGGGTGTCGGGGAAGAGAGTGGGGGAGGAGAAGAGAGTGGGGAGGGGATGAGAAAAGGGGAGGGGAGTGGGGGGTGTATTTATGAACTTTTATTTTTTTATTTTTAAATTATTAATTAATTAAGTAATTAATTTTCTCTCTCCTCCATTATTTGTAGGTGAACAATTTGTCATCTTTTTCATAAATGCTTTAAGTTTTTAATTTGGCATTCTCTTCCTCCTTCCTTCTCTCTTTCTCTCTGCTTTTTCTCTCTCTACTTTCTCTCTCTTCCATTTTTTGCAGAAATTAATCAAATTTGACACAGAGGTGTATCTTAATGAGGAAAACACAGTCACACAAAAATTTTTCAATTTGGAGTAATATTTTATTTTTTAATAATTTCTTAAGATAAAAACATCAAAAATTAATTATTATCAATCTGGAGTTCTAAATTCGATGAAACTTTTTATGCAGCCTTTTTATAAAATTCTTAATTTAATAATAGTAAAATTGCTAAATTTGAACTTGCATTTAATTTTTCCAATTTGCAGAATTTATATAATTCAAAAATTAATTTAAGAGTATTCATTTTCAAAATTGCTCCCAAACTTGGGCATTACAATCACAAAAATATACTCTACCCAACAATATTTTTACTTTTCCCTTATTTTGAAGTTACTTGGGATCCTAATTTTTGAGTTGGGTATAATCCTAAGTATCCTAGTAAAGACTTGGGTCGTTATAGTTAGAAACTCATGAATCATTTCTTAACGTCAGGCATTGACAACCATAGATGGTGCCCCTTCGTGTGGCACCAACACTCAATACCGACAATCAATAAGGGGGAAAAGCGCCCTAGGCCATCCTGCTCCGGCTCAGTTACCTCCCCCATGCCACTATCGAAGTTGATTAAGGAAATCGAAGGAATCCTCTGGTGCAAGTGGGAGACACCCACTGTAGATCCACTAGCAACAACAAAGTAAGTCAACATACCCTCATTGATTGAGTGGCCTAAGAAGGCAGTCGCCACCCACCCCCCTCCACCCACACACAAGGCTTGGGGGGGCTCCTCTTATTTCCCTTCTCCTTCTTTGACATCATTCCCTCTCGTGCAAGCAAAGTCTTTGGGTTCCTTGAGATATGGCCGTAGCCTAAGCATATAGAATCCCAATTGAGCTAAACCTGTCCTCACCTCTCCAGAAAAACTAGGGCTTGGTTCTAAAGAGTGAGGTTACTTTCAAACTATCAATTAGGAAAATTATCCTTATAATGTATATGGAGCCAAACTTTGGAACATGACTCCAAATCCTGTCTGCACACTCATGGGAACAGCCCTATAAGACCCGTATGCAAAGATGTGATCACTATTCCAATGTTTTGCCTTCAAGGATTGATGATCCTATTGATGCTTTAATTGTTCATAATGTTGTAACTAATGATGAACTTGTTATGAGTGTTTCTCCTAATGCCAACACTATTTAAAGTGTTTTGATGTTGATCTTACAAATGCTATTAATATTGAAATTGAGCATGTTGCTTTACTTGCTATCAACTCTGATGAAATATGTAATGACAATAAATTTGAGGAATTGTTAAATTCTAAAACCTTATATGATAATAATGCTAAACATATTGTCATTAGTAAGAAGAATGGATTGAGTGTACTACAACCATAACTTCTGCCATCATGCTACTAATAACAATGATTCTCAAACTAGAATTTCAGCTGAAAAAAAAAATGTTATTATCAATGCTACTGATATTTCTCATTTTGCTAAGAATGGTAATAATGGTTTTGGACAAAAAGATCTAGAGATGGAAATAGACACTATGAATATTTTAATGAGCAAAATTTATACAAATGTCGAAATCATGTTTGCTATGAAAGAGATTGAATCAAACTCATCTATTAACCCAGAGTAGAATTTTGATAAAATTATGTGCAATAATGATGTTGAATATGTGGTGGCTAAAAGGAATGTCACTAAAAATTAAGTTATTGAAACTACTTCAAATCTAATTATCGATAAAATGGTGGGTTTCTAAAAAAACCCATGCACTGATAGCTACAGAAGAGCCACAACTTTCTATGCTGTTCATATTGTCATTTCAAACCTAAATTCTATTCTTTGACAAGGCACAGAACCTTCCAAGACCTTAGCCTCTTACTATAAGGAGGCATTGGATGAAAGTGGCAAAGAAAACTACACTGTCATGAAAACTAAAAATGATGTGGTTCTTGGAATTCTAAATGGGATCGACAATTCCAAGATTGTGAATGTTTTAGATAGTATATATATAATGTGAATGAGTTAATAGCTAAAGATTAAGGTATTATCTCTAATTCTGACATTTATGCTGGTAGGGAAGCAGAACAATTGGGAAAATAATATGCTATTAAAGAGCTTAATATAAATTTATCTGATTCTTTTTTGGCAACCCAAGAGTTAAAGGAGAAATTGGGGAATATTAGTAATCCAAAAACCCTAATAAAGGGAAAATTTGAGTGGTTACAGTATAAAGTCAAGCAAATTGTGATTGTAACAAACATGTATAACTCTCTCACTTCTTTGAATGAAATTGATGTTATGGCTGATAAGTCTCAGTCAATAACCAACACCACGATTACTTTTAATGCTAGCTAGAAGATCCCAAGGGGTCGTTTTACTGTTTCCCAATGAATATAATGTGCTGGAATATTAGAGGCATTGAGAATGTCTCTTCTAAAAATAGATTTAGCATTTCATTAAAGATAATAAAATAAACATTACGGATATTTTAGAACCAAAGATTAAAAAGAAGGCTATTATTAAACTTCGTTTGTTAATCTTGACAAACCTACTGTTAATATATCAAAGAGAGTTTGGGTGCTATGGTCTGATATTTGGGAAACATAAGTTATGGCCCAAAAGGATTAAGCTATTCACATTAAATTCTGCAATGAATCTCAAACTTTTCTAGCTACTTTTGTTCATGCTAATAATATTAAAAATGAGCATTTTATTTTGAGGGTGTTCCTTCATTATTGTAGCCATTCCTCTCTTCCTTGGGTGGTGGGAGGGGATTTTAATGTTGTTCTAAAAACAAATGAGTATAAAGGTTATTCTTCAAATCATGCTTTATTTACTCTTAATTTTAACTCTATAGTGGTTGATTATGGCATTGATGATTTTAAATATACAGGAGCTACCTTTACCTGGTCTCATGGTAGGAAATTTGCTAGGCTTGATCATTTCTAGATTATAAATATTTGGTGCACATCTTTCTCAAATTACAAAAATTATTCCTTAAACTCAACAACTTCATATTACAAATTAGTTATTCTGAGTTCTGGAACTTTTAATAATGTCTATGCTAAGTCTTTCAAGTTTCAGCTATTCTGGCTTAACAGGATTAAATGTTCTGATATTGTCAGCTCTATTTGGAATGAGCACTGTAATTCCTATGGCCTCACCAGGTTAGTTGAAAAATTCAAGAAACATAGAAAGGTTATAAGCAATTGCAACAAAAATAATGAGGGGAATATTTTTGTTAACTTAGCTAGGCAAGAAAACTTGGTGGCTTCTCCATAAACTATCTTTGAGTCTAACCCTTATGATGAAAAGAAAGTTGCTATTTCTAAATCTAAGGCGCTTCTTTTGCAAATTCATAATGATATTAAAATTTACAGGAAACAAAAATGTAGTATCAACTTGAAACAAAAGGGCAAAAAAAATACGGCTTTCTACAATAATTGGGTTAACAAAGGAAGGCATATTAACAAAATCACCAACATTCTCACCCTAGAAGGCCAAACTATTTGTAATATGGATGAGATTAATATGTTTGCGAATCATTTCAAGAATGAATTTTCATTTCAACAACATTATTTTGATAAATCAGTCTTTTGAATTTAGCAGGTTCCAAATTTCTTTAGAAGTTAACTGTATGCTCAATTCAAAGCTTTTTGATGATGATGTTTGGGATGTGGTCAAAGTGTTGGTCCTGATGTGTTCCCCTCTAATTTTTTTTTGAAATTTGGAATATAATTAAAGTTGAAATCTGTAATGAGATTAAAGAAAACTTTTGTGATATCCCTCTACAAAAATTCTTTACTCATACATCTATTGCTCTAATCCCTAAATTAGATAAAGCTCTTTGGTGGATCAAGTTCGAACCTATAAGCCTCATATCTACCTTGAATAAAGTCATTTCTGAAATAATTGCTAATAGACTCAAAAAGTAAATTCCTTATCTTATGGAGTCTAACCAATCTGGTTTTGCCCCTAGCCGTACCATTCAAGATAATGTTTTAGTGATGCAAGAACTTTTCCATAGCCTTAAAAATAAAAGGAGAGGTCATAATCTGATCATTAAAATTTACTTATCAAACTATTAAATACTCATGAAAATTTCATCACAAAAATCAAAAACGTTACTAAAAATAGATGGTTCTCTATTATAATTAATGGTTAGTCTAATGGCTTTTTCAAACCTAAAGGAGGCCTCAAACAAGGTGACCCCATTTCACCTATCCTTTTCATTCTTGCTATGACTATTGGTCCTATCATATTAATACTCTCTTTCAAAAGGACCCTTGTATTTAATTTATAGCTGGTGAAAAAATCTTAATTAATCATCTTGTCTATGCGGATGATCTTATTATTTTTACGAATGCTAGTTTCAATAATGTTATAACACTAAATAAATTACTTAAATAGTTGGAATTGGACTCGGCTCTTAAACTTTATTCCACAAAATCTTACGGGACAGTATTGGGAGTTGATAAATCCAAGATTTATAGTAAAATAAGATAATAAATACTTACACTTTTATACTAGAATGGCATTCTTTGATGCATTTTCTCACCTTTTCTGGGTAAAAAAAAGTTGAGCTGAATATGGGCAAAAATAAGAAATTCTAGAAGAAAACCGCTACAGTGCCCCCCAGCGCGCCTAAGCGGGCCAAGATAAAGAGCTCGGCATTACCGCGCGTGGTAGGGGATATATTAAATTTTCATTTATGATGTATCCCGCTGTGGCACGTCGTAGTGGTGAGATTTTGGATTGAGCCCACTGCAGAGCGCGGTAGCACCGAGCTCTCTGTCTTGACACGCTCAGGCGTGCTTGGGCGCGTCATTGTGGTTTTCTACTAGAATTTATTGTTTTTGCCCAGATTCAGCTCAGTTGTTTTATTTACCCTGAAAGTTGGAGAAAACACATCAAAGTTTACCATTCTAGTATAAAAGTGTTTATATTTATTATCTTATTTTACTATAAATCTTCGATTTATCACACCCCTACACTTAAATTCTTTCTCATCCTCCAGTAAGCTCAAAAAAATAAATTTGTTTGATTTTCTATATTGTGCAATTCAATTGGATATGTATGAAGTGTTTTTGCCATTTCATATAGTACTTAACAAGGTGATTTGAAGGATTCATATTTCAACAAGTCTCATACTAATATTTTCCTTTCTTTTGGCTATTTTAGTTTCCATTTTCTAAATGTATGATCCTCAACTCATAATTTTTGGGGGATTTCCTAGGATTACATAACTAAGAAAAGTTAGAATCGGTGTGTAATAATTTCATGCCATTTGTGCTTCTTCTTGTAAATCGCAATGAATATTTCTTTTCAGAAGAGATATTTTTCTTCATCCTATTTTTCTCAATTTTCTTACTTTGGGTGAAATATTTCTCTTCAACCATGGATTTTCTTTTTGCCTTTAGTTTAAGGGAGATATATTTTTCTTCATCCCCATCTATTTACATTGCATTCAGTAAGTCCTACAGAAGCTTAGCACATTCTTGTTTCACCATTTCTTACTTCTTTAAATCAAGTTCCTTGACCCCACCCCCACATTTAGATTTAAGGCATCTTACATCTTTTATTGTGGAGACTTATAGTAAAATGAGTGTAAAATGATTTAGCATGAAAATTTTTAGAACTATTCGTTTGGCTTGATCACCTCTTATTAAGTAAATTAGAATCAAGAAAATCCTCACATGTTCCATCACAATTGAATTCAGCCCATTAAAATTTTCAGAAAATTTTCTGAGATAATGACATTCTATTGGCACAAAATTGGGGGGTAGTAATTCACTAAGCTTGGTTTAATCAAACAAAAAACATAAAATTGAAGGAAAAATAAAAAAACATTACTAAGAGTAGTAAGGAATGAAATAACCAGATATAAATAATGAAGAATTTTTGTTACTGCAATCATGCTTGAGATTCTTTCTGCTCCTTTATTGAAGCACACATATACTACTTTGAATCTGAAACAAACAAAATCATAAAATCATTTGATGGGTTGTCTCCTAACCAGTGCTTAATTTAATGTCCTTAGCCTGACCAAAAAGAGTTTATATCATTTTAAAATTTTATTCCAAATTTTCATTAAGGCTTTAGGATGAGTACAAACTTATTTAATAATGTAATTGTTATGAATGTCAGCTACACTATTTTTTTCTTTCCAGGTCTAGCTTGTGTCTTCTAATTTAGAATAGTTCTTCTTTTTTTCTTCTTTTCATTCTTGTCTTTTCTTGCCTTATGTTTGTCATCAAATTCATCATTAATATCATTCTGAATTTTATTTTGCAAAAAGGCATAAAATTCAATTTTCTTAGGAGTAATATCACAACATTTCTCTACAAATTCACATTGCACACAACAATCATCAATATTGCCAAGGGGTTTGTTGATGTTTGAGATACCACGAATGGTTTGGACACCTTCATTATTTTGAATCAATTTATCTTGCTTATCCTCAAATAATGCATCACTTATTGTTAAACATTGAAGTAGATGCACTTGAGGTGTCTAATAGATATAATTTTCAGATTGCATTCGATTAACTATTTATGTTTGAAAATTTTGTTGCATTTTTAAATTGTCTAATTTAAATTGATACTCCAACTCTTTCTCATTTTTATTATTTGTTTGTTAAAGTGTCTTCACTACATGTTGGCACTTCTTGTTGCATTTCCTAATAATCTAAATTAAATTGATTCTCTAACTCTTTCTCATTTTCATTATTTGTTTGAGTTAAAGTTTCTTCCTTACAAATCAACACTTTTTCAGCTTGTTCCTTTATCTACTCAATTATAACACTTTCTTGGATGGGGTTAGCTAATTGATGCAATATAAATTCTAACTTAGCCTCAATTGATTTACATAGATGCTCTTGATCTTCCAGATTAAACTCATTCCTAATCAAGGTTGGTTCAATTTCGTGTAAATTGTTGTTTACATAACCACTAAAATCTTCCACTGATTCTTTTTAGTAAGACTGCTCACTCGACCAATTTGTGCTATTAATATTCATATCAGAGTGAGTGTAATTGTGTTGCAAGTTGTGATCAAACTTAATATTTTTAATCGGTTTTGTTCTTGAAAGCGCAAAAGGGTTGTTTGTATTATAATCAAAACTTAAATGTGTTCCCCCACACCATATATACAAATTATTATTATTATTATCCATGACCATGAAATTTGAGTACTCCATATTTGAAAATAAAAACTATAAAAATTAATAGAAAAGTAAATTACAAAAATAAGAAAATATATGCAGAACAAAGATAATTCTAAATCACTATATATTTGTAGATTTTCCTTAATACAAAATAATTACCATTCCTCGGCAACGACACCAAAAACTCGACAGACAGTAAATTACATGTCTGCATTAGCACACAAGTGTACGTGGTCTGAAGTAATAATTGAAAGTAAGTTCTGATATTTTATCATCCTCAGGGAACTGTGTGTTTTGTTACTAAGGTTTATCTACTTTTAATAGTGTTTAGATAATTGAATTTTTTGGTGGTTTTGTGGCTCCCAATAAATAATTCTAAATCTTAAAATTTAAGATACGATGTTGAGAAGAAGGGAGAGTTGGGGTTTCATCATGCAACTTGTTATGGGACTGGTGCAAGTACTTCTTTCCATTTAATTTTTAGTGATTGTTTGCATTCTAATTACAATCAAATGAAGATAGCATTCCTTAGATTGGTCCTCTAATTCCAGCTATTTTATGTCCAGTGTACAAGATGAACACACAAAGGTTTGATCTCGGCACATAGACCCTCATGTGATCAAATTTAGTTAATTAAGATCTCCTATGCCTAGGTTATCAAAATAATCATTTTAATTAAGTGATCACATGAAATAGATTTTCACAAAATTAGCGTTACATGCTACATGCATAGTTCAGATAAGGAAGCAAATTATTGTGTTAAGTGGATTATGTTGCAGTCACCCACAAGCATTCAATCATTCCTCATCCTCCTTTCACGTATGCTGAGCTACGGAGCTTGATTAATGGCTCTTGGCTCACATGTGTCAACCTCTCGACTGAGCTCAAGGAATAGTGCTATTAGACTCAAGAGCTAATCACTAGGCTCTAAGCACTAAGACACACATTCCTATCTTTACGCCAATTAGTGAGCTATGGAGCTCAATGAAAATTATGTTATATGATCTCCCTTTCATCTCAAGCTAAGGTGTTTTACACCTAGAATCCCCGTGCAACAAATAAGTATTCATGGCGAGGACCTTTATATACATTCCCTTTAATTCGAGATGTCTAGTTGATTTGATATTATCTTTGTTATAAGCCATTTATATGAAAAATATAAGAAAAACATCCGCATCAAAGGATAAGGAATTTTATTCATTAAAGAAAATTAATACAGGCACCATATGTCATTCTGCTTGTTACATGACTCTAGCCCAACCCTCCCCAAGGGGGAGGTTAGCTATCCATACCAAAATAAATATAGAATATGTAATACAAAGACATGAACCCCTACATGGTTCTACTGTAAGAAAGAAAATTAGGAGAGGTTAAGGAAGAACAATAGGAACTACGCTTAGCGTTCTCCGGCTTTCCTCCTGCTCTCCAACTTCTTCTCTTTTAGCTCATCGAATTTGCTTCCCTTCTTTCTTTGAATGGAATTCTTCTCCTTTTTTGGTTTGTGTTCTTCCTTATTTTCTCTACAATAGCTCTGAATTTTTGATGTTAAATGTAAGAAAGTGGAATCCTTTCTCAATCTTTAATTCTCTCTTTTACAGATCTCTTTTCAACTCTTTTTTTATATTTATTTCAACCAATAATTCCCATAACAAAAATTGTGCTTTCATTAAATGATTATTCCTTTATTCACTTGGAATAAAGGGTCTTAGGCTGCTGCATTTATGTTTTGCTATGTAAAAGAAATATATCAGCTTTTTGGTCTCTCCCATGTTGTCATAAATATGTGCTTTTATTATTTTTGGGAGTCTCCTCAGCATTTTGTGCAGCCATTTCTTTCATCTTCCTCAGAAATTATTTCTATATGAATTATTCCTTCAATCTCTTGAAAATGAAAAAATTTAAATGTGTTTCCTTAAATTCCTGCTGTAGGAAGAGGAAAAATTAAGTCTCCTCCTCTTCCCAATGCATATCCCTTAGCAATTTTAGGGCGGGCGCTGTGGCGCACTGCAGCGCCCTTTGGCACGCTTTAGCGGATCAATAAATCTTCATTTCATTTTCATTCTGTTGCGGCACGCGATAGCGATGAGTTTTCGAATTCGATCCGCTGTGAGGTGCGGTAGCGGATCTATTAAATTTTCATTTCTGATGCATCCCGCTACGGCGCACGGTAGCGGTGAGATTTTGGGTTGAGCCAACTGCAACGCGCAATAGCACCGAGCTCCCTGTCCTGGCACACTTAGGAGTGTTGTGGCACGCTTGGGCGCACCGCACTAGTTTCCTTCCAGAATTTCTTATTTTTGCCAGATTCAGCTCAGCTCTTTTTTTTTACCTTAAAATTAGAGAAAATGCATCGAAGTATACAATTCATGTATAAAAGTGTTTGTATTTATTATTTTATTTTACTTAAAATCTAGGATTTATCAACTCCCAATCCTATCTGCACATTCATGAGACAACCCTATAAGACCCATATGCGGAGATTTGATAACTATTTCCAATGTTTTACCTTTAAGGGTTGATGCTACTATTAATGCTTTAATTATTTATAATGATGTTGATACAAGTAGAATTATAGCTATTCATAATGCTGTAACTAATGTTGAACTTGTTATGAGTGTTTCTCCTAATGAAAGTACTATTGAAAGTGCTTTGAATGTTGATCTTACAAATGCTATTAATACTGAAATTGAGTATCTTGTTTTACTTGCTATCAACTCTGATGAAATATGTACTGATAATAATATTGAGGAATTGTTAAATTTTAAAACCTTACTTGAGAATTATTTTGAACTTATAATCATTAGTGAAGAGAATGGACTGAATTCTCCTACAATCATAACTTCTGCCATCATAGCTATTAATGACAATGATAATCAAACTGGAATTTCAGGTGAAAAACTAAATGTTATTATCAATGCTAATGGTATGTCTCATTTTGCTCATTTTGGTAATAATGGTTATGGATGGAAAGATTTAGTTATGGAAACAGACTCTATGAATAATTTAATAAGCACAGTTTATACAAATGCCAAAATCATGTTTGCTATAAAAGAGATTGAATCAAACTTATATAATAACACCGAGCAAAATTTCGAAAAAAATTTGTGCAATAATGATGTTGAATATGAGGTAATGTCACTGAAAATTATGTTTTTGAAACTTATTCTAATCTAATTATTGATAAAATGGTGGGTTCTAAGAGGACCCCATGCACTGATAGCTGCGGAAGAGCCACAACTATTTATGCTGCTAATAATGTCATTTCTAACCGGAATTCTATTCTTCGACAAGGCGCAGAATCTTCCAAAACCAACACAAGTTCAAAAAAAAGGCAGATAAAATTGGCAAAGAAAACTACACTACCGTGAAAACTCAAAATGATGAGGTTATGGGAATTGTAAGTGGGACCGACAATTCTGAGATTGTGAATGTTTTAGATAGTATATCTATACTGTGGATGTGTTAATAGCTAAAGCTAAGAGTATTTTCCTAATTTTGATATTTATGCTGGTAGGGGAGCAGAACTTTAAGAAAAGAAAATGCTATCAAAGAGCTTAATAAAAATTTATTTGATTTTTTCTGGCAACCCAACAGCTTAAAGAGAAATTGGGGAATTTCACCAATCTAAAAAGCCTAATCAAGATAAAATCTAAGCAATTATAGTATAAAGCCTAGGAAACTATAATGGTAACAAACATGTATAACTCTCTCACTTCTTTGAATGAAATTGATGGTATGGCTAATAAGTCTTAGTCAATAACCAATACTACAATTACTTTTAATGCTTGCTAGAAGACCCCAAGTGGTCCTTCTACTATTTCGCATTGAATTTAATGTGCTGGAATATTAGAGGCATTGGCAATGTCTCTTTTAAAAGTAGATTTAAACATATCATTAAAGATAATAAAATAAACATTGCAATTATTCTGACAAATTGGTCTTTTGAATTTAGCGGGTCTCAAATTTCTTCAGAAGATAACTGTATGCACAATTCAAAGCCTTCTGATGAAGAAATTTGGGATGTGGTCAAAACCTTAAAGACCAACACTCATGTGGGTCCTGATGGGTTCCCCTCTAAAGTTTTTTGAAAATTTTGGAATATAATTAAAGTTGCATTTGTAATGGGATTAAAGAATACTTTTGTGATATCCCTCTTCCAAAATTGTTTACTCATGCATCTTTTGTTCTAATTCCTAAACTAGATAAAGCTCTTTGGTGGAACAAGTTCAGACCTATAGGCCTCATATCTATCTTGAATAAAGTCATTTCTGAAATCATTGCTAATAGACTCAAAAAGTAAAGTACTTATCTTATTGATTTCAGCCATTCTTGTTTAGCCCCTAGCCATACCATTCAAGATAATGTTTTAGCAATGCAGGAACTTTTCCATATCCTTAAAAACAAATGGGGAGGTCATAATCTGATCATTAAAATTGATATTGATTTTTTTTTTATAAATTAGATTGGAATTTCCTTATCAAAATGTTAATATCTTATAGTTTCTATGAAAATTTTATCACAAAACTCAAAATCTCTATTAAAAATAGCTGGTTCTCTATTATCATTAATGGTTAGTCTAATGGCTTTTTTAAATTTGAAGGAGGCCTCAGATAAGGTGACCCTATTAATCCTATCCTTTTCTTTCTTGTTATGACTATTGGTCTTATCACAATAATACTCTCTTTCAAAAGGACCCTAGTATTCAATTTAATGTGGGTGGGAAAATCTCTTTTTTTTATCTTGCCTATGCGGATGATCTTATTATATTAATGAATGCTAGTTCCAATAATGTTATGATACTCAATAGATTACTTAAAACGTTGGATTTAGACTAGAGTCATAAAATTAATTCCACAAAATATTACATTTTCATAAATGATAAGGTTCCTCTTCACTAAAGGAACAACATAATGAAGATCCTAAATTTTAATCAGGGCAAGCTTCTGTTCATTTATTTGGGTATTCCATTCTTTAATGGTCACAATAAGAACAACATTGACAAACAACTCTTTAATGAAATTTTCAGTAAAGTTCATGGTTGGGAGCATAATTATCTTTCCCAAGGTGGTCATTTGACTCTTCTCAAGTATATGTTGAACAGCATCCCTCTCTATTGGCTTGAAGTTACCAATCCCATTTGTTTCATCATTTCTAAGGTTAAGGTTATGTTCAATAAATTTTTGTGGTACCATAATCATGGTTCTATAACCATTTGTGTTCCTGGGACAAACAAACTTTTTCTCTTAGTGAAAGAGGTTTAGGCATTCGGTGGCTTAATTCTTTTTATAAAGCCCTCTCTCTTAAATTATGGTGGAAATTTTACATGTCCAATTATATTTGGGCTCAGCTCATCTTACCAAATACTGTGCTACTACCCACCCCTTTCAGATTACCCATTAAATTACTAATTCTAAAGTCTGGAGTCAAATTATTGACCATAATGAGATCATTGAAGAAAATCAAATTTGGGATGCAATTAATGCTTCTTCGTCTATCTAGTTCAACAGCTGGAACCAATGTGGTAGAATTGCTAATATCTCCCCCAACATCATGTTCCCTAAGTTAAAATTAGGCATTATTTATTCTTCTACAGTTGGCTGGAATGTAGATTTTCTTAATACCATCCTCCCAATTAATTTGGTTAATAAAATCACCCTGCTTAAGCCAAGTTTGGCTTATACTAAGAAAGCAAACTCAATTTTATGTACTGCGGTAAAATCACTAAACAAAAGCTTGGAATGTTTGTAGAGTTTCGGCTCTACGCACCTTCCCATTCTGGATTTGGCAAGTGTATTCCCTTTATTATCAATATTTTTCTTTAGAGACTGGCTAAGAATTAAATTAGTGTGGAGAAAAATATGAAAGGCTTGGGATACTCAACTTATAATTTTCAATGTTTCCATAACTTTGAAAGTGTTGAGGATGTTTTTTGCTATAATAAGCAAAGTTGTACTAATTGGAACTTGCTTACTACCGAAACATGTATAAAACACTACAAAATGATGGATGAGTTAATTAATGATGGCCCTATGGGAAACTTGAAAAAGCTTTACATTAGTAAATTATTTATTGCCTTTACTATTTAGCATATTTGAGATAGTATAAATAAAGCTAAATATGTAAACAAGCCCCTTTTGGCCAATAATATGATTAATGCAGTTCATTCAGATATCAAACTCATATCGATGGCTTTCAATGAGAAATGTTTAAATTGGGGAAACACTAATAATTTAGACATCACAAGCAAGATAAAGGTGATTTAGATAAAAGGTCTGTCTCATGTTTGTTTTGGTTTGTTTCTATTTTTCATTTTCAATTTTGTTTTCTCAGTTTGTGGTTCTGCTTGCTATTTTAGCTATTGGGTTTGCTACTTTTTTCAGTTTTCTTATTCTACTGCTTGCGTCTATTTATTTGTTCTACTGCTTGCTTGCTCTAGGTTTCAGGGTTTGTTGATTTTTTCTTTAGTTTGCTGTGATTTGTCTTGCTTGTGTATAACTTTCTGGCTTCTTTTTTCTTGTAAGTTTTGTTGTTCAACTGGTATCTTTCTGGCATTTTCTCTTCTTTGTTGGTTGTTTATTTGTAGCTTGTTTGTTCTAGTTGCTTTTTGAGGCAATTCTCTTGCTGGTTGTTTGGTTTTTGATGTGTTATTTTGGTTGTCGGGTTGTCTCTCAATGTTTAATGTCCTGTCCTCTAGATTTCATTAAATGATTTTTGCTTTCGTGTGTCTTGTTGGCATCTCTAGTTTGGCTGCCAAGTATATTCAGGCCATTAGGAGGGTCTATTTTTGTTAGGTCAAAGTTTAAGTTCAGCTATTTTAGTGTGTTTGGTCTCTGGTTGGCTTCTGTTGTGCT
The DNA here is from genome assembly GCA_016760335.1 of Gastrodia elata. NCBI lineage: Eukaryota > Viridiplantae > Streptophyta > Magnoliopsida > Asparagales > Orchidaceae > Gastrodia > Gastrodia elata. Next base: position 11,579,449 of record CM028686.1, read on the forward strand.
GTGTTTTGAGCTGTTAGGCTTACTCTTAGGACGTTTGGCTTTGGTGCTTTATTTTTTGTAGTTGCTGGAAGTTTGTCATTCAGTTATGTCTACTCTTGTGGTAACCTTGCCTTCTCAAGTACCATCTCAAGCACAGTCTGGGCTGTGTTTGAGCAGGTGTGTTTTGGGTTGCTGGTTGGTAGCTGCTAGGAAGCTATTTTAGCAAGTGTGTTTTGGGTTGCTGGGCTACTATTTTAATAGCTGGAAGGTGGCTAGTTGGTTGCCTTGGTTGCTATTTATGCTAGAGTTTGATGTCTTTGCAGCTGAAGAGCTACTGTTTGGCATTTGGGAGGTTGCTTGTTGGTTTTGTAAGGACCTGCAACATTTTTAGCTGCTGCTTTTGCTAGAGTCTATGGAATTTATAGGTTTGTTTGCTATTTTCTTTTCCTATGTCATCTTTGTTATGTTGTTAATGTTTGCTTAAAGGTTTTGATGTGGTGGTGAGGTTACTGTCCCTTTAGCTATTGTTTTTTCTATATCTTGGCTATGTTCTATTTTGTATGTTTGTTTCTTTTCACATTTTGCATGGACTGATGCAGGGCATCAACGAAATCATCATCGACGTGCTAGATCATAAATTAGTTTAATGGTACTATATTTTATTTATCTATTTTTGAGTCCTATGGCTTTTGTATTTGTTTCCTAAATGGGCCTTCATCCTAGCCCATATATTGTCATGTGAGTTTTTATGTAAAAGGACACTTTAGTCCTTCATGAGAGAGTTGATTTATGGTTTATTTTGTCATTTGTGTGAAAGAAAATTTTAGTCCTTTATGAGAGAGTAAGTATATGGTTTTTTTAATCTTTTAGAGGAAATGACACTTTAGTCCTTCATGAGAGGTTGGATAAAGGTTCTTATGGTCATTTGGTATGTATTTTATGGCTATAAATTGGCCACACTCGCATGTATTATGGCATTGCAAGTGATATAGAAAATACGCTCTTCTTCTTTATGTTATGTGAGCTTCATTCTTAAGAGAAGGACTTCTTGAGGTGTGGTTTGCAATTCTTAGAGAAGGACTTCCAGGGAAATAAGGTTCGATCTGCGGCAAATGATTGCTCGTAGAAGTAAATCTTCTTTATTGTAAGCGGCATATTCGGTAATAAGGCTCCCGTAAGAACTTCTTCATTTATTTTTATTTTCATTCCTCCTACCTTACAAGTGTGCTCGTTTAATCCTAGCACTCATTACTAGTGAATGCTTACAACACTTCTCTTTATTCTCAACAAGCGACTTACATATCTTTTAGTAACTTAAATATGCAAGGTTAGTTTTGTTAATTAATTGGTGGATTTGATTATGTTACATGTCATCGCTCCCATCCTACATCAGATTGGTATCAGAGAAATTTATCCTCATATATAGTCCTATATTTCTATATTAACTCAAATAATTTTTATTTTAATAAATATTAAAGATTTGTTAGTTTGATTAAAATTTAGTAGGATTATAATTTATATCATTCTTAGCCACCAAAAAAAAAAGATAATAATAATAACAAAAAAAAAATTTTCTTACTTTTAATTTATTCACATCGCCTCATTAAAATTATTAAAAAAAAGTTTTTTATATTTATCATTATAAATCTAGTTTTTGGGTAATCGACAAGAGATTTACAATTTCGTAGCTGGTTATTTCATCATCTACTCGGATAGCTATGACTACTCGCAGTGGTCACCCATATTAAAATCAAATGCTCGGTCATAGATGTGAGAATGCTATTCTTAATATGCAAGAGCAGCTCGATGGATTAACTTTTTTTTATCAACAGTCTTGTAGAGAGTACAGAGGAAGGTTGGAGGCCCTAGAAAGCAAAAATAATAACAACACAATTCAGGAACCTAACCCGACACCAGATGCTCCACCGAAAATAGTGAGCGAAATATACCTTATGACCCGCACACAAATTCTTCTTCACTTACATTTAGAATACAAAAAAATAGGATGCTTCCACAGAATAATTTATTTGAATATACTGAGGCAGAAGATGTTCCATTTCAAACTCTTCGTAGAGCTAATACACCTTTGGATCGACTAGGAGGCTTTAACCAAAACCAAAATAATCTATGATTTGAAGAACCTTATCGAGGTTATGATCAACGTTACGCCATCGCAAGGCACATTGAACATGACCAAGATATAGACATTACTAGAAAGGTTAGAGTAGACCCTCCGACCTTTGATGGGCATCTTGATCCTAAAATATATTCTGATTGGCTTGTAGAAATGGATCAGTATTTTGGTTGGATGGCAATGTCTGGAAATCGTCATGTTATACTTGCTAGTAAGAAACTTGTTGGTCATGCTAAAACTTACTGGGTAAATCTAGAACGACAACAACAATGATCAGGTTAATTATTTGTAAGATCTTGGGAAGAAATGAAAGAGATGCTCAAGCAAAAATATCTCCCTTCAACATTTCAAGACCAGCTTTTAGATGAACTCATAACACTTAGGCAACGATCTATGAGTATTGCAGATTATATGACTCGCCTTGATGAGTTATTAATTCACTGTGATAATATTGAAGATTCTAGAGCAACTATAGTTAGGTTTCTAGCTGGATTAAGACCTGACATTCATTGAGAGATGTTGACTCGAGAGGTGTATATACTTGAAGAAGCAATTCAATCAGCCCTCCAAATAGAATAATACTTAAGGTCAATTTCTCAACGCAAATTTAACAATGTGCAAGGTGCACCTCTTAAGCCAAATCAGCCACCACCATCTGTTCCTAAAATACCAAATGATCAAAGAGTAAAACCCATATCTGGAAATTCAAATGCTAAATCAAACATCACATGCTTTATTTGTGGAAAGACAGGACATTATGCAAATAATTGTCCACATAAGAATCTTCATGTAGATTCCATCGATCCAGAATTACAAGATGATCATCAAGGTAATGATGTTGAGTGTGATCCATGTGAAGATGCTAGTGATGCTGATGAAGCTTTAATTAATCCACATTTAACAGTAATTTGTTGTGTCTTAACTACCAAACAAACCAATTTAGATTGGAAACAAACAAATATCTTTCACACTTTAAAAGTAGAGATAAGTCTTGTAAGCTTATAATTGATAGTGGTAGTTGCATGAATATTGTATCAACTAGTGAATTAGTAAGAATAAAATTAAGTTCGGACCCTCATCCACAACAATAAAAGGTTGCATGGGTAGATAAGACTAGTATCTCTATTACCCAAAGATGTCTTGTTCCCCTCAACTTAGCAACCTATTCTGATCGCATTTGATGTGATGTTCTCCCTATGGACGTTGCACATGTACTTTTAGGGAGACCTTGGCTATATGACTTAGACGCTACTCACTTTGGACGGGCTAATACTTACATCTTTATGTTTGGTGGAAAGAAAATTATCTTAAACCCGGCAAAGCCATAGGAACTCTTGATTGAGAATCCAAAAGACTCTTCTTCACTAATAAAGAAGCAACCTTTAACTATAAATAGTATGCAAGAGTTTGAGCATTCTAGTGAAAATAATATTGTCTATGCTCTTATTGTTATAATATCTTTAAAAGAGAATGAATATTCAACCCAATCCTATGAAGTCACTCAACTCTTGACTGAATTTCAAGACTTGTGTCCTGAAGAACTTTCTAGTGAATGACCCCCATTGAGAAACATACAACATGCTATCGATTTGGTACATGGATCTACCTTGCCCAACTTTCCACACTATCGAATGAATCCAATTGAGCATGCTGAACTTAAGTGCCAAGTTGATGATTTATTACAGAAGGGATTCTTTCATGAGAGCTTGTCCCCTTGTGCTGTTCCAGCACTTCTTACACCTAAGAAAGATGGAACTTGGCGCATGTGTATTGATAGTAGGGCAATTAATAAGATCACCATTAAGTATCAATTTCCTATTCCAAGGTTGGATGACATGCTTGATATGATGGTCGGATCTGTAATACTTTCAAAGATTGATCTTCGAAGTGGATATCATCAAATTAGAATGCGTGATGGTGATGAATGGAAGACTGCTTTTAAAACACAAAATGGCCTTTATGAATGGTTAGTTATGCCTTTTGGTTTAACTAATGCTCCTAGTACATTTATGTGCATCATGACACATATACTTCAACCTTATATTGGGATCTTTTTAGTTGTGTATTTTGATGATATTTTAATATTTAGCAAGACCCAAGAAGAGCATCTAAGTCATTTAAGAAAAGTATTTGAAACACTTAATCGAGAAAAATTATATATTCACATGAAGAAAAGCTCTTTCATGACTTCATCTGTCATATTTTTAGGATTTGTTGTTTCAAACCATAAAGTCTCAATTGATCCTGAAAAGATAAAAGTAATTAAGGAATGGCCTACACCAAGATCCATTCATGATGTTAAGAGTTTTCATGGGTTGGCCACATTTTATAGAAGGTTCATTTGTGGGTTCAGTACCATCATGGCACCTATCACACAATGCCTAAAAAAAGGTGATTTTAAATGGACTCCTACAGCAACTAAGGTTTTTACTGAAATAAAAGAACGTCTAACTAGTCCACCAATATTGAAGTTGCCAGACTTTGATAAAGTTCTTGAAGTTTCATGTGATGCTTCTGGGGTAGGAATAGGTGGAGTGCTTAAGCCAGAAGGCCATCCGATAGCCTTTTTCAATGAGAAGTTAAATGATGCCCGCCAAAAATATTCCACATATCATCGTGAGTTTTATGCAGTTGTTCAAACTCTACGGTACTGGCGACATTATCTTTTATCTCATGAATTTGTTCTCTACTCTGATCATGAAGCCCTTAAATACTTAAACTCTCAAAAAAAGTTAAGTGCTCATCATGCTAAATGGGTTCAATATTTACAGGAATACACTTTTGTTTTAAAGCATAAGGCTAGTATTGAGAATAAAGTCGCAGATGCTTTGAGTCGCATGTTTCTCCTTTTACATACAATGAAAGTAAAAGTAATTGGGTTTGATAAAATGATTTCTGATTACTCTACATGCAAATATTTTGGTCAAATTTATTCTTCATTATCTGAAAAGGGGAGAGTTATTGATTCAAATTACTAATTTCAAGGATGGATATCTTTTTTATGGCACACGCCTTTGCATTCCTGATTCTTCTGTTCATATTTTTCTCATTGACGAGCTACATGCACGAGGAATTGTAGGACATTTTGGGAGTGACAAAACTATTGCAATGATTCAAGATCGATTTTATTGGCCTAGTCTAAGGAGAGATGTTAATCGTATAGTTTCTCAATGTCGTGTATGCCAACTTGCAAAGGGAAAGCCGAATAATTTTGGACTCTATACTCCTCTTCTTATTCCTCATAAACCTTTGGAAGACATAAGTATGAATTTTATACTAGGATTACCTCGCACAACACGACACTACGATTCTATTCTTGTAGTCGTTGATCGATTTTCTAAGATGGCACCTTTATTCCATGCTATAAAACTTCTGATGCATCTCATGTTGCAACATTATTTTCTTGTGAAGTAGTCAAGTTACATGGTTTACCTAAAATAATTGTGTCTGATCGAGATGTATGCTTTATGAGTTATTTTTGGAAGACTCTTTGGAAGAAACTAGGCACAAAACTTTATTTTTTGATAGCATATCATCCACAGACAGATGGTCAAACAAAAGTGGTAAATAGAAGCTTAGGAGATTTGCTTAGGTGCTTAAACTCAAACCATTCTGCTAGCTGGGGTCATATATTACCCACCACTGAGTTTGCTTATAATAGTTCAATTAATAGATCTACTGGTAAAAGTCCTTTTCAAATTGTAACTGGTTATGAGCCACGAAAACCAACCGACTTAATTGATCTTCCCATAACATATAGAGCTAGTGTGTTTGCATCATCATTTGCTCAAAGCATGCATGATCTCCACCAAGAAATTGAACAGAAATTAACGATTACATATAATAAGTATAAAATCAATGTAGATAAGCGAAGAAAAAGTGTATAATTTTAAGAAGGTGACAAGGTACTAATAAGGATGAGATCTGAGAGATTTCCAATAGGAACAATCAAAAAGTTAAATGCTAGGCGAGCTGGACCTTTTAAGATATTAAGGAAAGTTAATGAAAATGCTTATGAAGTTGATCTTTTGAATGATGCTAGAATATCTCTAGTTTTCAATGCGAAATGCCTTACATTGTACCAAGATTATGCTTCTTCCAATATATTGGATGCTTCTACTTGTATTATTAACCTGCAGGAACCACAAAATAAAGAACTAGTATTACCATTGCCACTACCGACTCGTCGCCTCCATCCCAAAAACTTGATGATTAAATAATTTCTACTACTAATGGTGGGGTTCAAGGATATCTCATTCAATGGAAATGCCTTTCACCTTTAGAAGACTCTTAGTTGATGCATGGAGAACTACATCAACTTGATTCAGATCTACTTCAAGAATATAATGAGCTTCATTTACCAGAGGTGAATCCTTCAAAGCCGGGGACTGATGATGCAGGGCATCAAAGAAATCATCATCGATGTGTTAGATCATAAATTAGTTTAATGGTACTATATTTTATTTTTCAATTTTTAAGTCCTATGGGCTTTTGTATTTGTTCCATAAATGGGCCTTCATCCTAGCCCATATATTGCCTTGTGAGTTTTTATGTAAAATGACACTTTAGTCCTTCATGAGAGAGCTGGTTTATGGTTTATTTTTTCATTTGTGTGAAATGACATTTTAGTCCTTCATGAGAGAGTAATTATATGGTTCTTTTGGTCTTTTAGAGGAAAGGACACTTTAGTCCTTCATGAGAGGTTGGTTAAGGGTTTTCATGGTCATTTGGTATATACTTTATGGCTATAAATTGGCCACCCTCACATGTATTATGGCATTGCAAGTGATATAAAAAATACTCTCTTCTTCTTTGTGCTATGTGAGATTCATTCTTAAGAGAAGGACTTCATGAGGAGTGGTTTACAATTCTTGGAGAAGGACTTCCAAGGAAAGAAAGTTTGATTTGCGGTGAAGGACTGCTTGTAGAAGTTAATCTTCTTTATTATAAGCGACATATTCTGTATTAAGGCTCCAGTAAGAACTTCTTCATTTATTTTTATTTTCTTTTCTCCAACCTTACAAGTGTGCTCATTTAATCCTAGCTCTCATTACTTGTGAATGCTTACAACACTTCTCATTATTCTCAACAAGCGACTCTCATATATTCTAGTAACTTAAATATGCAAGGTTAATTTCATTAATTAATTGGTAGATTTGATTATGTTACATGTCATCACCCCCATCCTACATCATGGACCTTATATGTTATACCCTAGGACCTAGCTTTTGGGGTTGATTTCAGGATTTTTAAATTTATAGGTTTATATAACCTCACAGCCCCATTCTATATCTTTTGTCTTATCTAATAAAATTTATGTCAAAATATCTTTTATAATTATATATATATATATATATATATATATATATATATATATAATCATCAGTACAAAATCCATCGAGATCAAACTCCACAATCTCTTGATCAAGAAGGTTAAGAGCCTTCTAGGGAGCACACCTCCCCTGACAAAAAAAAAATCTCCCTATCGAGCATACATCACACAAAAATATTCCACATGATTCATATTGTGTGATCAATGAGCAAAAATAAAATGAGGAAAATCAAGCAGGAAAGTGAGGTGATCGGCATGACGCTCTCTAACACTTGAACATGGATTCCTCTCCCAATGATGTCTAAGCCTCCGAATAGCTCCCAAGCAATCACCCTCAATAATGAGTATGTCAGAATCAGCATTTCTAGCTAGGTGGGTCAATCGCAGAATGGTAACTACCTATATCTCCACCTGAAGAGGAGGCGAGGCCTGTAAACGAGCTCAAGTAGCAACAAGTAGGTGGCCAGCTGAGTCGCAGACTACAACCCCACCAAAAGTAGTGGTATCACAAAACTTGAATAAAGCATCAATTTTGGTTTTCAGCCAATGGGTTGGGCGGGGGGTGGTGGGCACCATCTAAAAGAGGAGGTGAAGGGGCCCTAGTGGGCTGTGGAATCCAAGGAGTTATTTCCATCATGCAGTCCAGCATGTACCAACACAGAGAGAATTGAACCCATATAGACCAGCTGAGTTAGGTACGGGTAGCCATGAGAACCCTCTGTCCTACTCCGCCAAGCCTGGTAGAGGAAGTAGGCACAACTAGGCAGTTAAACAGGCATTGCCATGACACAATGGCAGTCTAGTATAGGGCAGTAAATATATCTCTAGAGGTTAGCGTGGCTAGGAGCAATCCCCACTGCACAAAGATTGCCAAAATAGACTTCATGTATCTATAGTGGGCCATCCCCACTGCACAAAGATCACCAAATAGACTTCATGTATCTGCAGTGGGCCACAAAGTACTCTCTATCCTCATCTAAATGACAAAATAGGTGAGCCCTCTCTTGGATAGCCAATGCCCAGGGATGGCATCGCTGAGTAACCGCCATAAGAAAAAAGCCTCACGGAGGACTAGAGCCATCTTCCACATGGTGCAAATTGCCATGTCCGATTGACCATCTCAGCTTTATAAATCTAGCAGGTTTAACTTCATAAGTCATCAAGCTGCCACTGCAAACTTGCCTCCACTACCAGACTATGGCACCAAATAATTGTCCACCTGTAACCCAAGATCCTTCATACTGCAGAGTCTGAATGCTGAATAGTAAAATCATCACATCAATGTCAGTAGTAAAGCCCTAAGGTTCTAACCCAAAGAAGATCCTCCCTGCAAATGTAGCTAAACATGGGATAGGTTACTGGAACAATCCTTCATAGCCTCAGGTCTTTGATCCCATGGCCAATAGCTTTAAGTGGTCGGCAAACCTCTTGCCACCTCAGGTAGTGCAAATCGCTACCCCCCCTCTTTGCCAAAGGAACTTATAGAGGATAGCCTCATTTAGAAGAGGAAGAAGTCTGGGATCGTGGCAACTAGCATCAGGTAACTAGGAATCATGGCGACAATTGAACTGATCAAGCACAATCTGAAGGCATGAGAAAGACGCAGCTGCTCTAACGACACATACTGGCTCTGACTTGCTTAGTAACTACCACAAAGTCTGATCTCCTTGGGGGTCTGCCAATAATAGAAACTCCTAAGTAGCAAATGGATGACTGTCTATTGAAGCCCAGCTTGATCACAATCCTATGCTAGAAATAGGCCGGGGTCTATCGGCTAAAGACAATGTGTTACATGTGCAAGTACACATAATCCCTCGTTCATCTGCCATAGTCTGCCAAAATCAGTTGAACCTCTCTCCTTGTTGCCTCAGAGGCTAGGGTGAAAAAAATCAAATCATCTGCGTACATTAGGTGGGAGAAGCTCGGGCCGCCTCAATCGAGAGTGATACCAATTGGGCAACCAATTTGCTACTGTCATTTGACCAAGATTGAGAAGAACTATGCCACACTATCCAAGAAATTTGGTGCTCATTAACCATGATTGAGAACCTAAGGGACTCCACACAATGCAAAGCCCAATTCATCCACCACTGTAGAAAGCGAAACCTAACTATGACTAAGCAAATACACCCCCATTGCATGCAATCATAAGCCTTCTCCATATCCACCTTGATGGCCATGTGACCTGCCATCGAAATAGAGTATAGAATCCGCATAAGGATCTCTTGGACCATAAGGCAATTCTCGGTGATCTCTCTCCATGAACAAAGGCAAGCTATTCTCAAAAAATCATTGTAAGCAACACTGTCTTAAGATGCATGACCAAGATTTTGTTCACCATATTATAGATAGTGTTGCACAAACTGATAGGACATAATTGCCTTGGAGTGGAGGCCCCTTCCTTTTTTGGAATAAGGACTACTAGAGTGTCATGCCAATGTTGCAGCATCCGCCTACCATCAACAAAATGATGAACAGGGCCGAAGTGTTAGAGTGGGTGACCTTTGAGTAGCTTTTAAAGAATGAAGTGGTGATGCCTCAAATTCTAGGGAAAATGTCCCCCAGGGCTTCACAGATTTCTGTATGTCTGACCGCAGTTGGAAAGGCAGCATCTGCATCTCCAAGGATAGAGTTTGGAATAAGATTAGCTGGGCAATCCCTTTCGGGACTAGAGTTGCCCCACTTCCTTTAGAATTAAAAAAATACTTGGAAGAGCTGTTTTAGGTCAGACAGGAACTCCCTAAACTCTTCCTAAACTGCCAGCACAGTGTTAGAATTCAAACTCTGCATGGCAAGTCACTGAAACACCTCGGTACAATGGTCGCCCTAAGAGAGCCATCATGCCTTAGCGTGTTGCTACTAACAGACCTAAATTTCATGTCTGCGCTTGCATGCAAGTGTGCATGGTCTGCAGTAGTAAGTGAATGGCGACTTCCAAAAATTTATCATCCACAGAGAATGGAGTCTTGTTACTAAGTTATATTTCCTTTTACTAATGCTTAGAATATTGATTTTGGGTTTTAGATGGTTCCAAAATTAACAATACAATTTATTTTAGGGTAAGATACAATTTGTTCAAAAGGAGAGAGTTGGGGTTTCATTGTAGGACTTGTAAGGACTTGGTGTTGCTACTTCATTATTGAAACATATAAACTAATTTTTTTATGCCTAAATAAATCAAGTCAACACTATTTGAATTAAATTTAACCTCCAATTAAAGTAAGTTCAAGTTAGTGTTGCAAGGAGAACACCTCTTGAAGTTCTTTCTTAGCACAAGAACCTTTATGAGATCTTGATTTGTATTTAATTTTTTATTTCCTATGCTTAAGTCTTCAAAATATTATCTTTTAATTATTCAATCTCACAAACTTGATTTCCATCAATTTGCATCATGCGGTGCACACGCAGTTTAGCTAGATGGAGGATTCATTGGGTCCAATGGACTATGTCACATCATCTATTAGATTTCCAACATCCTCTCATCCCTTCTACTATGCTGAGCCATAGAGCATAAATTGATGGTAACTGGGCTTACAAGCATTAATCTCTTGGAATAGTCTATAAGGAATGTGAAAGTGAGCTTGAGAACTAGTCACATAATTCTCAGCTCTACTTGCACAATTTCCTTGCTCTAGTCTAATTGATAAGCTTGGAACTCAAGTTCTTTTCTTATTGATATTTTATTTTAGTTTTTATTTTAACAAAGAAATTTTTAACAAAATTTCATCTAGGCATTCATTCTATAATAATAAATAGTAAAATAGCAATCAATTTTATTCATTCAAACAAATCCATTACAACACTAATTCAGCTTTATATTTTCCTATAATTACACCCCAACCCTCTCTAAGGAGATTTAGCTTTCTATTATAGAATAAATAAAAGCATACATGCAATCAGAAGTAAACCATAACATTGGTTTACTACAAAAAAATTTAAATAGAGTTTAGGAAGAGACTAGGAAATACCCAGAGGTTTTCTAGGGTTCTCTTAGTCTTCCTCCTTTACTTCTACTTGACTTCTCTGTCTTTCCTTTACTGCCATCTTCTCTTTACTCTTCAGGATCCACCTCTTGCCCCTTGGAGAGTCATTCTCTTTCTCCTCTTGCAGCCTCCCCTTTTAAGTCTTAAGAATGTCAAATCTGGGAACCCCACCTAAGTTTTCCTTGACACTATTTATAATCCTCTTCATAGCCTCCTTGTATTAATTTCAGTTAACTCCTTCTTTCCCTTGGATTCTTGGCTAGCCATAAAGAAATATTCCAATAATCTCTTTGAATACTTTAGAGTAAAATGTTATTTGGGGTTCCAAGTGGCTGGGGAAGGCCAAAGATCAAAATATTTGGTCTTCTCGAAGTTGCCATAAATGCACAAATCTGGGCATTTCTACTTGGAGTGTGATGGCGTGCTGTAGCATGCCAGGGCATGCTGCAACATTTTGAGCTGCAGGCTTATAATTTGTAAAGATCCGCAGCAGTGCACAATAGTGCCAAGCTCTCGGGTTTTGTCTGCTACAGCGTGCGGTAGTGCAAGTGTTTCGGGTTGAGACCGCTATGGAGCACTGTGGTGAGGGCTTCTTTTATGATGTAATTCTAGTGTTTTGGAAGGACGTGCTATGGTGCATGTTAGCGCAGGGCTTTGGGTTTGCTTTGCTATGGTATGCTACAGCGTGCTCGGGCGCGCTGCGGCAGATTAGCCTTATATCTTTTATGCTGAGTCCATTTTCATTATTGATCTGCCCTGGCATGTGATAGCGCCAAGCTCTCAGGTTAGACCCACCTTGGCTCGCTAGGGTGCACTACAGCGGTTTGTGTCCCTGGCCTTCGCAAAGAGCTCCAGGTACTTCAGTAAACCTTAATCCGCTGTGGTGTGCTACAGTGCGCGGGACACGCTGCAGTGGTTTTCGCCCAAAATTCCTTCATTTGCTCCAAAATATGGAGTTTCTTCAATTTTCCAAAAAATGCTCATAATTTCTTCAAAGTAGACTGTTGTGAATGATGTTTTATGATATTTTTATCACTTTATTTAATATAAATTTCTGATTTATCACACCTCCACATTTAAATCCTTGCTTGTTCTCGACTAAGTTCAAAAGTTTTGTCAATGTGCTATACTCAAGTCACAGAACCTTGGCTTCAAATGATGGTGATTTTAGTGTTTCAATACTTTATACCTTCCTACCTTCAGTTTTAGGCCTTTTGTTACATTTAATTCTAAACTCTAAAGGTAGTACTTAAGTCATCAAGAGGTGATTGGGTAATTACCTTAGGATTTTTCACATGCTTGGCTAGCAAAAGTGAGTGACAAGAGTGACGTGCCATGTGTGCTCTTTCTAATGATTCACAAGGAACAGGTAAATTCTTAGGAGAGATATTTTTCTTCATCCTAATTTTCTCATTTTCTTTCACTTGGGAGAGATATTTTTCATCACCCCCATTTAATTTTGTTTTGAAAATTTCAGCTCAAGAGAGAGACATTTTTCTTCATCCCTTATTTGGTTCCTTGTGATCATAAAATTTTACAAGAGCTTAGCACACTTTATTGCTCACTCAAACCATGCCAATTTATGGTTTTTATTTCCTTAGGTTTTCCCCTCCCCCACACTTGGATTTCAACACACAGACAATTCAAATTATTGAAATTAAATTTCACAAGAGCCTTTTTCTTTAGAGGAAGTGAAGGATTGAAATGTTGATCTGTCACATAAATCTATCAAGCTTGATAGTGTCCAAGAGTTTACATATTTGAGCTTAAGATTGAATCCATGGAACTAATTTGTTCAGAAATTTAGTTTTTTATACATGTATATCCAAGAGATAAGGGTGCAGAAAATCCAAAAATTAATTTATTGAATTTCAAATTGCAACTACAGAAAGCAAAACAAAACTAAGAAAATGAACACATGAACATAAAAAATAGCAATTAGTACATCCTTTTCAGCATGGGTTGCCTCCCACCAAGTTCTTGTCATCACATCTCAGCTCGACGCAATTGGAGTCCACTAAGAGATTCCTTCCCTAAGAAGGTCTTGCAATGTCCATTTTTTCTCTCCTTTAATTCAAGTTCATCTAAATAAGGTTTTAGATGCTGCCCATTCACCTTTAGTGTCCCCTCAGATAAAGTGATATCAACACCCCCATGGGGACATATTTTCTCTATTGTGAATCTTGACCGTCTACCTTGACTTCAGCTTTCCTTGAACAACTTTAATCTAGATTTAAATAACAGCACTTTCATTCTAGGTTCAAAGTGTTTAGGTCTTGTTAATTTTTCATGCCATTTCTTTGTTTTCTCCTTGTACAATTTGGCACTATCATAAGCATTCAGCCTAAATTCATCTAATTCATTCAGTTGCATAGTTAGTTTTTCTCCAGCTTGCTTGAAATCAGAATTTAGCTTCTTAATTTCCCAAAAGGCCTAGTGTTCCAGCTCAACCGGTAAGTAACATGACTTCCCATATATTAGCTAATAGGGAGACATTCCTAAATGGGTTTTGAAAGCTATCTTATAAGCCCATAGTGCATCATTCAGTTTCATTGACCAATCCATTCTATTTTTACTAACTATTTTCTCAAGAATTTGCTTTAATTCATGGTTTGATACTTCTACTTGACCACTGGTTTGAGAGTGGTAAGCTGTAGTTACCTTATGCTTTACCCCATACCCTTCAAAAGGGCTTCTAGATGTGTATTGTAAAAGTATTTTCTTCCATCACTTATTAAGATACGGGGTGTACCAGACCTAGCTAGGACATGTTCTTTTAGAAATTTAATTACAATCTTCGCATCATTATTTGCACATCCACAACTTCAACCCATTTCGAAACATACTCAACCCCCACTAAAATGTAAATGTTTGATTTAGAGGTAGAGAATGATCCCATAAAGTTAATTCCCCAAACATCAAATAGCTTAACTTTAAAAGTTCCATTCAGAGGTAATTGATCTCTCTTTCCTGAAATCCCTATTCTTTGATATTTGTCATAGCTATTTACAAATTCAGCAGCATTCATAAATAATTTCGGCCAATAAAACCTAGATTGCAGCTCTTTTGCTACTGTGCAATCTATCCCATGATGCCCTCCATAAGGGGATGTGTGGCAATGATATAGGATGTTGTTTGCTTCAAAATTAGGCACACATCTCCATAGGAGTTGATTGGCAGAACATTTGTATAGGAAGTGGTCATACCAAAAGTAGTTAGTATCAGCAAGGAATTTTTTTCTTTGTTGAAAATTAAACTATTTTGGTATCACCTTTCCTGTAATATAGTTAGCATAATTAGCAAAGATCTACTTGCTGTAATCGTATAATGCTGCTCATCGGGAAAAGTCTTACATATTTCTTCCCCTTCTTTATGGGTTAGATTTGTTAATCTTGAGAGGTGATCAGCCACCACATTATCACATCCTTTATTATCACGAATCTCTAAATCAAATTCTTGTAGAAGCAAAATCCAACGTATGAGATGTGGTTTTGATTCTTTCTTTTGAAGAAGATATTTGATTGCAGCATTATCCATGTATATAGTTATTTTTGACCCAATAAGGTAAGGCCTAAATTTGTTGAATGCAAAAACAATTGCTAATAATTCTTTTCCTGTGGTGGCATAGTTCCTTTAGGCTTAACCCACTAATTTACTCGCATAATATATGGAATAGAAAGTTCTCTCCCTTCGCTCTCCTATGGCTGCTCCCATAGCAAGATCACTAGGCTCACATATCATTTCGAAAGGAGGATCTTAGGAAATTATAGAGGCTGAGATTAGAACATATTTTATTGCATTGAATCCCTTTATGCAGCTTTCATCAAATTCAAATTCTATATCCTTTCTTAAAAGCCTGCATAGCGGTATACTAATTTTTGAGAAATCCTTGATGAACCTTCTATATAACCCTGCAAGCCCAAGAAAACTTCTAACTCCCTTCATATTGGTAGGTGGTGGCAATTTTTTAATCACCTCAATCTTGGCTTTATCTACCTCAATTCCCTTCCTAGATATAAGGCAGCCCATTACAATCCCCTCTTCTACTATAACATAACATTTTTACCAATTTAAGATAAGGCTAGTTTCTTCACATTTTTTAAGAACCTTACTTAGATTGGTTAAACAATCCTCAAAAAATTTACCCACTACTGAAAAATAATCCATAAAGATTTCTAAGAATAATCCTATCATTTCTGAAAGGATGGTCATCATACAACTTTGAAAAGTCGTAGGGGCATTGCATAACCCAAACGGCATCCTTCTAAAAGCAAATGTTCCATAGGGGCAAGTAAAGGTTATTTTCTCTTGGTCTTCTGGGGCTATCAAAATATGATTGTACCTCGAATAACCACTAAGAAAATGGAAGTATGGGTTCACTGCCAACCTATCTAACATATGATCAATGAACGGGAGAGGATAGTGATCTTTACGGGTTTCTATTTTTAGTCTCCTATAGTCAATGCAGACTCTTCACCCCTGTCACTTTCCTAGTTGGGATTAATTCATTATTTTCATTAAGGATCACAGTTACCCCATTCTTCTTGGGTACCACATAAATTGGGCTTACCCAAGGGCTGCCAAAAATTGGAAAAATCATTATAGCATCAAGGAGCCTAGTAATTTCTTTATGCACCTCTTCCTTTATGTTTGGGTTTAATCACTTCTAAGGTTTTATGGATGGTTTAGAATTGTCTTCCAATAGGATGCGGTGCATGCATAAAGTGGGGCTAATTCCATTCAAATCAGTAATGCTCCATTCAATCGCCCTCTTATGTTCTCTCAACTGCTCACACAATTTATATTCCTGGGTTGGGATTAATAAAGTAACAATGATTACAGGTAGTGATGTTCCCACCCCTAGATAAATATAATTTATGTGATTGGGCAAAGGTTTTAGTTCCAATTCAAGAGGTTCATCAATAAACAACTATATTTTCTTCCTTTCCTGAATTAATTCATCAACCTTGTTTTCTACCTCAAAATCTACAGCTTCCTCTCCTTCCTCTAAATCAGTTTCCCTAACATATTCTAAAATCAACACCTCCTCCATCAAATTCACTTTCCAACATTCTTTATTTGGCTTAATAGGGTGCCTCATCGAATCTCTTATATTAAATCTTATCTCCTCTTTCTCACAACGAAGGCTCAACTCCCCCTTATCCACATTTATCATAGTCTTAGCGATTGCAAGAAAAATCTACCTAAAATTATAGGGATCTCTTGGTCTTTATCCTTCATTTCTAAGATTTTGAAATAACCTGGGAAGATGAACTTATCCACCTTAACAAGAACATTTTCCAAAATTCCCATGGGGGTTTTCACAGATCTATCAGGTATTTGATGGAGAATTGAGGTGGGTTTTAATTGATCAATTCCTAGTTTCCTAAATATATAGAAGGGCATTAAATTAATGGAGGCCCCTAGGTCATAAAAAGCTTTTTCAAATGAATGGTTTCCTATAGTGCAAGGGATAGTCAACTCCCCAGATCCTTCCTTTTAATGGAAATTTTATTGAAGAATTGCACTACATTCTTCAGTTAGAGCTACGAATTATTTTTCATTTATCTTTCTTTTCTTAGAGAGGATTTGCTCCAATGCTTCAGCGAAAGGATTGTTTATGTGGAGGGTTTTGATTACTTCCAAAAATTTATTAAACTGGATGTCTAATTTCTCTCTAGCGATTCTTTGAGGGTAAGGATTATTAGGAATACACTCAGGTTGTTTAGTCAATTGAGTTTGAGTTTGAATTTGAGTTTACGTTTCTTCCCTCACTTCCTTCTCCCTTGCCTAATCAGAATTTTTTTTATCCATTAATTTCTTTCTTAAAACCTTAGATCTATCCTCAGAATTTCTAAATACCACATGTTTAGTAATTTTTCCACTTCTCAATGTGATTGAATTTCCTAACACATTCTCATAATCTCTTATAGCTCCAACTAGGACTGGTTGACTAACTTGGTTTAGATTTCTTTTATTTTCAGCTTGACTCTCTTAACAGTTTTCTCTTGTCTCAAGAGAGTGTATTCATGTCTATTTAATGCTGCATCAGTTTTATTCATGAATTCAATGGTGGAGGTTCTAAGCTCTTTAAGGAAGTGCTCTAATCCCCTTCTATCCTCTCCTTTGTTACTCTTAAAGTTTAAGACAACATTGACTCCCTCCATTTCACTAATATTCCCTTGATAAGAATTTTGTTGCACACTATCCAGTTTCTGATTTCTTAACTCAAAAATTTTATTTCTTAACTCAGAAATCAGGTCCACTTCAATCATCTGGTTAGCTTACTTTTTTCCTACATCAAACCTTTCAATTAGCCATTCATAAGTATTGTTTGCCTTTTCTTGTTGGAGGTCAAAATCCTCTTCTTTCATTTTGCCACTCAAAGATCCCCCTGAGGCTGCATCTATTAAGGTTCTAGTTGGCACATTTAACCCATTATAAAACGTTTGCACTTGCTGCCATAAGAGAAATCTATGATGTGGGCAGCATCGCAACCAGTTATTATAATGCTCCCACACATCATTTTATTTCATTCCTTAGCCTTGCAGTTTTAGCAGGTGGAAAGTATTTAGCTATGAACTTCCCAGCTAAATCATCCCAGGTTCTAATGGACTTGCTAGGCAACGAAGTTAGCCACATTTTATCTCCATCTCTCAGCAAAAGAGGAAAGAGTCTTAATCTAAGTGCATCATCCAAAACACCATTCATCATGAAGGTATCGCATAGTTCGAGAAAGTTTGAGATATGAGCGATTGGGTCATCAGAGCTAGCCCATTAAATTGGTTATTATGGACCATGTTCAAAGTTGAAGGTTTAATCTCAAAATTGTTGGCTTGAATTTGGAGCCTAACAATAGCTTTAGGAACTCCTTCTATAGTAGGGAGGGCATAATATCTTGATGGTCTACCTCTTACAATAATAAGTGGCTCTAAGGGATTAGCTTCTAGGTGATCCATTTCTAAATGAAGTTGGTTAAGATTTGCTTGTTCACTACTAGCCCTTAAGTAATTTTGCTCAATTTTAGGGTCAAATACTCAGTATGTAACATCATATTACCGCTTCTTTTACCTAAAAGCCTGAAGTAAATCAGCAGCACCTCTTCTATTCATGCAATTCAAAATTTTACAGCTAGCAGAAATTAATACACTTCAGCAATGAATTCAACACAAGCTCAACAGTTCAGTAGTTGAAGTTTTCTAATAGTTTCAAGCAAAGTTCAACAGTTCTCAATGCAGTAATATTATTTTAATTAGCACAAATTTAGCTAGCAGTAAACCATTCATCACTTAGGATTATAGAAATTTCAGCATGCACCAGATTTTGCAACATTTTTTAAATATCATAATGACTAATTTCCAACCTAGTTAGTTCTACATGTCGAGTGGAATTTAATTACAGCTAACTAAAAATTGTATGTACAAAAAAGTATAAGGTCTAAATCACTAATTACTAAGAAATTGTACATAATACAAAACAGAACCATTCCCTGGCAATGGCACCAAAAACATGACAGACCTAAACTTCGTGTCTGAGCTTGCACCCAAGTGTACGTGGTCTGAAGTAATAAGTGGAAGGTGACTTTTTGGAATTTATCATCCTCAGGGAATGAAGTTTTGTTACTAAGTTAGATTTCCTTTTACTAATGTTTAGAATATTGATTTTTAGTCTTAGATAGTTCCTAAATTAACAATACAATTTATTTTAGGGTTAGATACAATTTGTTCAAAAGGAGAAGGTTGGGGTTCATTGTAGGACCTGTAAGGACTTGGTGTTGATACTTCATTATTGAAATATATATTCTAATTTTTCTATGCCTAATTAAATCAAGTGAACGCTATTTAAATTAGAGTTAACTTCCAATTAAAGCAAGCTTAGATTAGTGCTGCAAGGAGAACAACTCTTGAAGTTCTTCCTTGGCACATGAACTTTCATGAGACCTTGATTTGTATTAAATTTTTGATTTCCTATGTCTAGGTCTTCAAAGTATTATCTTTTAATTATTCAATTACACAAACTTGATTTCCATCAATTTGTATAATGCACAAAAACATGCGGTTTAGCTAGATGAGAGGATGCATTCGGTTTAATGGACTATGTCACACCATTCATTGGGTTTCCAACGCCCTCTCATACCTTCTACTTTGCTGTGCCGCATAGCATAGATTGATGGTAACTTGGTTCACAAGCATCAATCCTTTGGAAGAGTACATAAGGAAATGTGCAAATGAGCTTGAGAACTTGTCAAATAATTTTCAGCTATACATGCATTAATTTCCTTGCTCTAGTCTAATTGATGAGCTTGGAACTCTAGTTATTTTCTTATTGATAATTCATTTTAGTTTTTATTTTAACAATGAAAATTTTAACAGAATTTCAACCAGGCATTCATTCTATAATAATAAATAGTAAAATAGCAATCAATTTTATTCATTCAAACAAATCCATTATAACACCAATTCATCCTTACATTATCCCATAATTACATCCCAACCCTCTCCAAGGAGATTTAGCTTTCCATTACAGAATAAATGAAGGCATACATGCAATAGGAAGTAAACCTTGACATTGGTTTTCAGCAAAAAACATTAAATAGAGTTTAGGAAGAGTAGTTGGAAACACCCAGAGGTTTTCTAGGGTTCTATTGGTCTTCCTCCTTTGCTTCTACTTGACTTCTCTGCCTTTCCTTTGCTTCCTTCTTCTATTTACTCTTCACAGTCCACCTCTTTCCCCTTAGAGAGTTCTCATTCTTTTTCTCCTGCAGCCTCCCCTTTTAAGTTATAAGAATGTCAAATCTGGGAACCCCGCCTTAGTTTTCCTTGGCAATATTTAAAATCCTCTTCACAACCACCTTGCATTAATTTATGTTAACTCCCTCTTTCCTTTGGATTCTTGGCCAGCCATAAGGAAATATTCCAATGTTCTTTTTAAATACTATAGAGTTAAATGTTAATTGGGGTTCCAAGTAGCTGGGGAAAGCTAAAGATCAGGATCTTCGGTCTTCCTTAGGTACCATAAATTCTCAAATTTGGGCGTTTCTGCTTGGAGCGCTACAGCACGCTGTAGTGTTTTGAGCTACAGGCTTATAATTTGTAAGGATCCATTGCAGTGCACGATAGCACCGAGCTCTTGGGTTTAGTCCGCTACAGCGTGCGGTAGCACTAGTGTCTTAGGTTGAGACCTATGTGGCTCACTATGGTGAGGGCTTCTTTTATGGTGTAATACTAGTGTTTTGGAAGGACCCGCTGCGGCACGCGATAGCACAACACTTTCGAGTTTGCTCTGCTATGGCATGCAGTAGCGCACTCGGGCACGCTATGGTGGATTAGCCTTCATTCTTCTGTGCTGAGCCCATTTTTCTTATTGATCTACCGTGGCGCGCGATAGCGCTAAGCTCTCGGGTTAGACCCGCCTTGGTGCGCTGGGGTGTGATGTAGCTGTTGTGTCCCAGGCCTTTGCTGTTGCTCCAGGTACATCAGTAAACACTAATTTGCTGTGGCATGTTGCAGCGCGCTGGGGTGCGCATTAGCAGTTTTCACCAAGAATTCCTTCATTTTCTCAAGAATTTGGTGTGTCTTCAATTTACCTAAAAATACACATAATTACTTCTAAGTAGGCTATTGTGAATGGTGTTTTATGATGTTTTTATCACTTTATTTGATATAAATCTCAGATTTATTAGCTACCACCAGTTTGCCATCTTCGTCTCCCTCTGAGAGAGCTCCTGTGGGGTGGCCCGAAGATGCTGAATGAGCTTCAGATCAGTGGCCTTGTCTGTCTATTGTCCTAAGACTAAAGCTACATCTAGGTTTACATGAGCTCAGCCTCCCCCATCCTCAAGTCTGGAAGCGTGTCTCATTCCCATCACTATAGCATTCAAAGAGGGCATACCAACTTATGGTTGAAGACTGAGGATGGCGAACCGTGAGACGACTGCCCCCAGTAATGCATGTATAAAGTTTGCGACCGCGGAGAGTGCATGTTCGAAATCAATGGGTTCTATGAAATATGGCCGTAGCATGAGCATATATATATATATATAATCATCATTTCAAAATCAATCAGGATCAAACTCCATAGTCTCCTAAGCAAGGAAGTCCAAGAGCCTCCCAATGAGCACATATCCCCTAATAAAAGAAATACTGCCCTGTCGAGCATACATCACACAAATATCTGCCACATGATTCACATCGCAAAATCAGTGAGCAAAAATGACATAATAAAAATCATGCAGGAAAGCGAGGTGATCGGCATGACATTCTCTGCCTTGTGAATGGAGAGTCATCTCCTAATAATGTATGAGGCTTTGAATAGCTCCCAAGTTGTCACCTTCAATAATGAGTACGTTAGAATCAACATCTCTGGCCAAGAGGGAGTGTCACAGAATGGTAACTACCTGTATCTCCATTAGAAGAAGAGATAATTCCTATAAATAAGCTCTAGCAGCAACAAGTAGATGGCCAGCTGAGTCACTATCCACAACACAATGAAAAGTAGTGGCTCTCCATATCTGTATGGCATAGTAGTTGGCTTTTTGCAAATGGGTCGGAGGGCACCATCTGAAAGAGGAGGTGGAGGAGCCTTGGTGAGGTATGGAACCCCAGAAGTTAGACCCGTCATGCTGCCCAGCAAGTACCATCTCAGAGAGATTCGAACCCAAACAGATTAGCAAAGTCAGGTATGGGAGGCCGTGAGAACACATAGTCCTACTCCGCCAAGCCTGGTAGAGGGAGCAGGTCACAACATATAGCTGAATAGGTGATGTTGGAACAAAGTAGCATTCGAGTTCAGGGTAGTAAACTAGTCTCAAGAGGTCAACATGGTCAACAACAATCCCCACTGGACAAAGATCTCTAGAATGGTCCTTGTGTATCTAGAGTGGGACTTGAATTCCTACCTTCCCTCATCTATATCACAACCCACGCACAGACCATAGACTGAGTGAGCCCTCTTTTGAATAACAAACACCCCATTGGGATGTATTGCTGAGAAACCTGCACATGAAGTACGCCTCATGGGGGCCTAGAGCTATCTCCCACATGGCCAGAAACTACCAAATCTGGTTGACCATCTTAGCTCTGCAAATCTGATAGGCCCAAATCTCCATGAAGTTATCAAGCTGCCACTACAAATTTGCCTCCTCTACTAGAGTATGGTGCTGAACAATCATCCACCTGTAGTTTAAGATCCTCCATACTACAGAGTACGAACACTAAATAGTAAAATCATCACCTCAACGTTAATAGCGAAACTTTAAGGTTCTCATCCAAATAAGATCCTCCTTGCAAACATAGCTGAACGTGTGAAGGCTACCCGAACAGTCCTCCACAGATTCATGTATCTGATCTCGAGGCCACTAGCCTCGAGTGGTCAACAAACCTCATGCCACCTCACATAGTGTAGACGGCTACCCTTCGCTCCTTCCCAAACAAACTTACGAAGGATAGCCATAATATCCAAGAGGCAGGAATCTTGGATTGGGGCAACTAGCATCAGGTAACTAGGAATTATGGAGAGCACTGACCTGATCAAGCACTATCTGTTGGTAAGATAAAGATGGAGACTATTCCAAGAACTCTTCATGGCATCGATCTGTTCAGTAACTGCTGCAAAATCTGATCTCCTCGGGGTCAACTAGTAACGGTAACTTACAGGTAGTAAAAGGACGACCGTCTCCTGAATCCAAATTATATCACAACCCTACGCTGGTGATAGGCTGGGGTCTGTTAGCTGAAGAAAACATGTGACTTGCGTGAGGTTACAGATTGCCCCATCCAGCTGCCATGGTCTACCAAAATCTGTTGAACTTTTCTTCCTGCCACCTTAGTGGCTGGGGCAAACAATATTAGATCATGTACACACATTATGTAGGAGAAGTTAGGGCAACCCCAATCGAGTTCGATACTAATCAGGTGACTAATCCAATGTTGTCATCAAATTAAGTGTGAGAAAAGCTCTAAACACAAGATGAAAAGATATGGGGAGAGAGGGCATCCTTACTTAAAGCATCTTTGCCTCACTATCCAAGCATGTCGATGCTCACCAACAATGTCTGAGAACCTGAGTGACTTTGATATGCCAGAATTTGAAGAAAACATATAGTGTTTAAACATTCATACCACTATATATTTCCCTATACTTTGAGTAGAAAATAATGTTTTTATAGGAAAATGAAGAAAACAGACTGCATGGGCTGATTTACCAAACTTTGGACAAAAATTACCATAGTGCACCACAGCGCACTGCAGCGCGCCATGGCGGTCCATTAAAAATGCCTTACCTGGAAGCAGAACTGCAGACCTAGAGCAAGCCCGCTCAGCATGCCACGGCCCGCTACAGCGTCATATCTATAAGGATAAATTAAAACCATATAAACAAGTAATTGAACAGTAATACCCAAGTTTGCACACCGCAGTGTGCCACGGCGTGCTACAATGCGCCACAGCATCATTTCTTGAGGATTTATTAAAACCTTATAAACAAGTAATTGAACGGTGTCACACAACTTTCTCCACCGCAGCTAGTGAATTTTTGTTTTATCAAACTATATTTAAACTAATTGAACAGTGATCCTGCAAATTTTATCCGCCATAGCGCGCTATAGAGTGCCACAGCGGGTAAATTTTCAATTTATAAGACTATAGTTCAACTAATTGAACAGTGATCATGCAAAATTTATCAGCTATTGCGTGCCGTAGCGCGGCACAGCGAGTAAACTTTCATTTTCTAAAACTATAGTTAAACTAATTGAACAGTGATCCCGCAAATTTGTCCGCTATAGCACACCGCAGCCTGCCGTACGCTGCAGCAATTGAACAAATAAGATATTAACTTACATGTAGGAAAAGCATTTGGAGCACTGCTGCTACAGCGCACCGCAGCAGAACATGATTTGAAACGCTGTTGCTGCAGTGTGCCGCAACGAAATAGTATATGAAATGCTACTGCCACAGTGCACTATAGCACGCCACAGCAGCCACAATGGACGGTCCAGAATTTCCAAAAATAGCAATTAATAAGCATGCAAAAGGCCACAAAAATGTGACCTTTGGCCTCCCCTAACCTCTTGAAAACTGATTAATTAAATACCTGCTGAATCCCAACATTTTCAAATAGATGGAAACATTAAAAGGGATGGGAATTAAGTCAAGGAAGACGAAAGGTCACACATTGAAAGCTTTTGAGGCTGAGTGCATCCCTATTTAAGAGCCAATCTCAGACCTTGAAAGGGTCCCAATTTTTGCTAATGAAATACCTAAAAGAAAGGCTACAGGAAGAGAAAGAAGAAGAACTCTCCAAGGGGAAGAGAGGACAAGAATAGGAAGAAAAGAAAGATAGCAAAGAACGAAGGGTGGAGCTTCAAGAGGACAGTGCAGGAAGAGTAAAGGGAACCCCAGAAAACGCACGAGTGATTCCTTGTATTTCTCCTAAACTCCCTTGATTTATTTCTTGTCGTGAACTGATGGCGATGTTAATATTTCATTGCATGTATGTTCTTTCTTGCTTAGTAATGGAAGGCTAAAAACCTCTTGGAGAGGGTTGAGATGTAGTTCAAAAATTATATAAAGGATATATTAGATTTATGAGGACATTATTTAAATGAAATGAAAAAATTGTTTGTGTTATTAAATTTATTATTAAGTGAATGCTTGGATGAACTGAATTCTAAGTTAATTAAATTAAAAGAGCTTGTGTTCCAATGCTCATCAATTAGGTATGAGCAAGGATGGTAGTGCGAGTAGAGCTGAGAATTACGTGACAGAATTCTTAAGGCTCACTTGCACCCTCCCTTATTAGCTCTCCTAAGAGATTGATGCTTGAGAACCAAGTTCTCCATTAACCTTGCTATACTGCTCAATAAAGTAGATGGGATGAGAGGACATTAGGAACTTTAATGGATGATGTGACATTATCCATTGACCCAATGCATCCTCCCATCTAGCTAAGTTGCGAGTGAAGCGCATGATGCATGGTAAATGGAATCTTTCTTGTGAGTCAAAGATATTTTTGGTAACTTAAAAGTAGGGAATTATAATCTAACTAATCAAATCATATCTCATAAGAGTTTATATGCCAAGGAGGAACCCAAAAGGAGTTCTCTTTGTGCACTAAACTTGAACCCCATGTAATTGGAGGATACTTCAATTTCAATGGTGTTCACTTGATTTAATAAAGCAATCAAATTGAACATCTACATTCAAACGATGAAGTTATATAACCAACCCTTGCATATATTACAACAAAATCTCAACTCTCTCCTTTTTAATTAAATCATATCTTTACTCAAATTCTTGTGTATTACTAACTAGGAACCAATGAAAAACAACCAAATTTGTTATCTAGACATTAGTGAAAGATAATACAATTTGGTATCAAAATAACAGTTCCCTGAGGTTCGATAAATCCTGGAAACTAAACTTTCCACTTATTACTTCTAACCACGTACACTTGCGTGCAAATGTAGACGTGTATTTCTGTCTATCAGACTTCATACACTACAAAGCCCAGTCTATCCACCACTGCAGAAGGTGATGAGCCACATATCTATAGTCATTTTCATTATTAAAATGCATGATTTTTCTGAAACCAGTTGTTCTTTGATGAATCCATAAATTATATCTAAATTAAAAAAAAAATTCATTCATTTCTGATCTTAAACTGCTCCTTTAATCAAATTTTGTTTATCTTTTCAAGAAAATGGCCTATCCAAAGAATTATGAGCCATTGGTACAATTTCCCTTTTTTTTTCCAAAGGAATCCACTACCGCGCGCTGCTACGCACCACAACGCGCTGCAGCTGGTCATCTTGCAAAAATGGGCGTGATCATGCACTGCAGCAGTTCAAGTTGTGAATCGCGGGCGCGTTCACGCGATGCAGCTGTTCAAGTTGCAAACTGTAAGCACGATTGCGCACTGCAGCGGATCAATTTGCGAACCGCGGGCGTGACTGCGCACTACAGCAGTTCTATTTGCAAATACTTGGCACTACCGTGCTCTACAACGGAGCATTATGTGAAATGCTACCGCGATAGTGCGCTGCAAGCAGTGCGATTTGGAAAATGCTAGCGCCAAAGTACGCTGCAGTGGGTCACTTTCAGAAAAAATGGACGCGATCGCGGGCTGCAGCGGGTCACTTTGAAAAAAATGGACGCGGTCGCGCGGTGCTGCGGGTCACTTTGCAAAAATTGCCTGCGCCCTTGCACGCTGCAGTGCACCGCAGCGCACCACAGTGCACTGCCGCGCGCTGCCGCGGCCTACCGCAATTGTCTCTGGCAGAAGCATTTAATGCAGCTGGGACAAGACCCCCAACCAGCATCTTGTCTCGAGCCATCATTCCCTCTACAGCTACTATGTTTTTTTAAATAGAAAAGAGGCTTATGAGGTGATGTAATGGCTAAAACAAATGAAAAGAATTGGTCACCTCTTCTATCAAGTGGTTTTTGCCATCATTGCTCAAATTTTTAAGGGATTGTGTTTGTTTTGGATGTGAAGATTGAAGATGCAGCCCTCATCTATAAATATCACTCCTCTTGACTAGAGGAGGGTTCCAATTTTTGCTCAATTCAACTAAGTAAGGATGAGGGGCTGCATAGTGGAAGAGAGGAACTCCCCAAGGGTGGAAGAGCTCATGTTGCCAAGGAGAAGGAGAAAGAAGGCAGCACTAGCGACCTAAGAGAGGAACTTCAAGCCAGGAGAAGAAGAGTCCGTAGAGCTTCCAAGGAATGTTCCTAGTATCTTCAAAACTCTTATTTTGTAATTTCTTTTCTTAGTTGATCATGAAAGGGTCTTTATCCATGTATGTGTTCTTTTTCATCTCTTTTGTAATGGAGAGCTAAATCTCCCTTGGGGAGGGTTGGGGTGATCGCATATGTTTGATAGTTATTTGCATTTGTGTGAAGTTTTCCTCAAGCATTAATAAAAGTTATGAACTCAATGCCTTGCTTAAAAAATGCTTAATATTAGTATAGTCTTGATTATGAATTAAAGGAAAATGGACAAATGAACTCAAGAACTAAAGCGTCTTGTGCTCTATAACTCACCTTGGGCTAGATGCTAGATCTATGAGTGCATGAAAACTTTGAACTATGTGAGAAAGTTCTTGAGATTAGTACACCTTAATCTAAGCTCAACTAAAGTGTTGATGCATATGATGCTAAGACCCACTAATTGAGCCCCTTAGCTCAACATAACTGAGGGAGAGAAAGAAATAGTTGTGTACTCATGAACGAGGTGACATAATCATTGAGCCCAATTTATTAAATCCCACATTTTAACTATGTGCGATGCGAGTGATGCTCTTAGTGGAATCAGTGCTTATAAGATCTTAAAATTTTAATAATCCTCATCTCCTTGATCAAGAGATAAGTTGAAAACTACAAAGCTAAACCTTATAATAATCTTTGTGCCAAAATAGAACTGACTGTGTGTTTATTTCATGCACAAGATTTGAACTTGTGAATCCTTGAGATAAAACTCAAGGAAGAAGAATGTGCACTTGATTTAAATTTGAGTAAATGAAAGATAAATGCTTGAGGAATCATCATGCATAAGTGACCTAACATGACATGTGGGATGAACCCAACTCTCCTATTCCTTTTATTTGACTTATTTTCTACTTAGTGATTGTTGTGCTTAATCTAGAACCAACTAAAACCAAATACTCATAGCTTAAACATTTATGAGAATAGATACACTTTAGTAATAAAACATCCAATTCTCCGTGGTTTGATAATCTCAGAAACTCACACTTTCCACTTATTATTTCAGACCACGTACACCTGCATGCAAGAAAAGACTTATATTTACAGTCTATCAAGTTTTTGGCACCGTTGCCGGGGAATTGGAAATTGTTTCGTATTAAGGATAATCTATGAGTAACTGGTGATTTAAGTATTTTCTTGCATATACTTATAGTTTTTTTTGATTTTTTAAATTATCGGCACTAACAACTTACATTTCTGTTTCTTTTATTTTTGTTGAATTTTTGAACATTATTGCTAAATTTGTTCTTGATAGCCTAATTATTGTAGTGTATGAGTAGAAGAGTCTATACAAATTATCTGTTTGACCCAAAAATTGAAAGAACCTACTTACAGGCTAGGAGAGAACAAAACCTTTCAAACCAACCAGCCATTGTGGATAATGATAATAAAAATCTTGTAGAGCGATTAGGAGAGCCATTTAGGAGTGGCTAGGGGGAGAGCACTATAAGATTATGCACTTTCCACTGATAGGGGAATCCCCCATACAATTATAAGGCCTAATATAAAAGCCAATAACTTTGAGATCAAATTGCCCACTCTGAGTATGGTTCAGAATAATCAGTTTGGGGGATTAGCCACTGAAGATCCAAACTCACATATTTTTAACTTTCCTTGAAATATGTGACACCTTCAGAGTTACGGCGTCTCTGAAGACATGGTTAAATTACGGCTTTTCCCATTAT
Source organism: Gastrodia elata (assembly GCA_016760335.1). Taxonomy (NCBI): domain Eukaryota; kingdom Viridiplantae; phylum Streptophyta; class Magnoliopsida; order Asparagales; family Orchidaceae; genus Gastrodia; species Gastrodia elata. The sequence goes on from CM028686.1 coordinate 11,608,323, forward strand.
CTTTATGAGATATAGCCAAGAGTTGGCTCAGCTCTCTTCCAAGTGATTCCATCAGGATATGGGATGATTTGGCTAAGAAATTCTTAGCTAAATATTTCCCTCCGGCAAAAATCGCTCGATTGATGAATTGAGATAACCAACTTTACTCAGTTGGAAGGGGAGACACTCTAGGATGGATGGGACCGATTTAAGGAATGCCTTGTAGATGTGCCATGTCATAACATTCACCATAGCCCCTAGATCACACAAAGGATCTAAAAGGACTCCACCTTCAATTATGCATAGAATATTTAATCTACCTAGATTCACCTTTTTTGTTGCTACAATCTCCATTCTATCATTCAGCTTATGAATACTTATTGGCACCTTCTTTTCCTTATTATTATGATCGATGCAGTTTATCTTTTTAGTGTCTACATTTATAATGCTCACCGTTTCTCTAGTATTTAATTCAGTTGAGCTAGGGAGCATACCTTGCTTTCTAGTAGACAAATATTTAGAAATTTGTCCTAACTGAACTTCAATGTTTCTTAATTATACCTTGATTCATTGAATGGAGGTTTCATGGCAATTCATTGTAATTTAGTCCTTTTTATAAATTGCATTGTCTTACTTTTAAATGCCCAAAATTATTCTTCTAAATTGCCATCTTGTTTATTATTCTGATTTTGTTTATACAAATTGTTTCCATTGTGCATTGGCCAGTTTTGTTGTGGGGCATTGCTGTTTCCTTGAGAATTCCCCTCACCCAGTAAAAGTTGGGATGATTTCTCCATCCCAGAATGTAAGAATTGGAGTAGGGGCTATTGTGGGAGTTGTTGTGGGAGTTGTTGTGGGAGTTGTTATTCATGCTATTATTTCTCATCAAATTTACTTGTTCCATTTGTGAGGGGGCGAATGGATTATTTAAATTATAGTATTCATTATTGTGGCTTCCCCCGCACAACTTGCAACTAGTATCATGAACAACACTAACATTCATTGTCTAAATTTTATTAGTTAGGATTTCTACTTTCCATTGCAAGGAGGCCAATTGGTTAGATTCATTTAGATTGTTCACCTCCATTTTGGTAGAGTTTAGCAACTCAGTCGGCCATTGGTATGCATTGTTTGCCATTTCCTCAAGGAGATCAAAGGCCTCCTCGAAGGTTTTACTACTTAATGATCCTCCTGCGGCTACATCTATGAGGGTCCTTATGGGTGCATTTAATCTATTGTAAAAAGTCTGCACTTGCATCCACAAAGGAAACCCATGATGTGGGCAACGCCTTAAGCAGTCCTTAAGACATTCCCAGCTATCATAGAAGTTCTCACCATGCTGCTAAGAGAAGCTTAAAATTTCATTTCTCAACCTGGCAGTTTTAGCACGTTGAAAATACTTGGCTAGGAAATTCCTTGTCAAGTCATCCCACGTCCTTATAGACTCACTGGGTAGAGAACTGAGCCAAACTTTAGCTCGGTCTCTCAGCGAGAATGGGAATAATCTCAATCTTAAGGCATCTCGGATACCCCGTTCAATCGGAATGTATAACATATTTCCAGAAAAGTTGAAATATGTGCATTCAGATCATCCGATGCCATCCCACTAAATTGATTATTTTGGATCATGTTCAAAGTTGATGGTTTTATTTCAAAATTATTTGCTTGTATAGGAGGTCTAACAATAGCATTTTGAGCTCCTTCTACCATGAAAAGTGCGTATTCTCTAAGCATTCTTCTCCTAGAATTTACCATAGGTTCTGCTAGGTTCATATCTAAGTCTTCTATTTGCACATTTTGTTGGTTTAAAATGATTTGCTCTCTCCTAGAATAAGTTCTATCTATTTCAGGATCATAAAAGAATTCTATAAGATTTCTCCTACTCATGCAGTTAAGGTGTCACTATCTAGAATCTATTTTAGCAATCAATATTCAACAATAAATATTCACCATAAATGATAGCAAAATTTGTAATAAAAGAATATGCAATAAAATTTAGCTCAAGTTCTTTTTAGAAAATTTTTTCTAATTCTTCTCAAGCAAGCAATTTAAATAAAAATTAACTACAGCTATGTAAAAATATGCACAAGTTAAGTAATTCTAAATCACTTGTTACTAGAGAATTGTGCTTGATACAAAATAAAAATCGTTCCCCGGCAACGGCGCCAAAAACTTGACAGACAAAAATACACGTCTGCGTTTGCACGCAAGTGTATGTGGTCTCATGGAACGATTGTAATAAGTTAAAATTTAGTTTCCTGGATTTATCAAACCTCATGGAACGATTGTTTTTATACCAAGTTGGATTTTCTTTCACTAATGTCTAGATGCAACTTTGGTTGATTTTTGTTGGTTCTTAATTAGCAATACACAAGACTTTGAGTAAAGATACAATTTGATTTAAAAAGGAGAGAGTTGATATTTTGTTGTAATTTATGTAAGGGTTGGTTATATGACTTCATTGTTTGAATGTATACGTTCAATTTAATTGCTTAATTGAATCAAGGGAACACCGTTGGAATTGAGGTATCCTTTAATTACATTGGGTTCAAGTTTAGTGCACAAAGAGGACTCCTTTTGGGCTCTTTTTAGCACATAAACTCTTATGAGATCTAGTTTTATTAATTTGATTTGGACTTCATACGTCTAAGTTACCAAAAACTTTTTTTAATTAAAATGATCTCACAAACAAGATTCCATTTACCATGTGTCATGCGCTTCACATGTAGTTTTGCTAGATGGGAGGATGCATTGGGTCAATGGATTATGTCATATCATCCATTGAAGTTCCTAATGTCCTCTCATCCCTTCTACTTTGCTAAGCAGTAGAGCAAGGTTAATGGAGACCTTGGTTCTCAAGCGTCAATCTTTTGGGAGAGCTACTAAGGGAGAGTGCAAGTGAGCTTGAGAATTCTGTCATGCAATTCTCAGCTTTACTCGCACTACCTTCCTTGCTCTTACCCAATTGATGAGCATTGGAACACTAGCTCTCTTAAAAAATAAATAAGAATTCAATTCATCCAAGCATTCATTCAATATTAAAATTAACAATACAACAAACAACTTTTTTATTATAATTAAACAATATCATCATACACCAAAATTTTTCTTACATAATCCTACAACTACATCTCAACCCTCTCCAAGGGATTGGTAGCCTTCCATTACTAAGAAAGACAGAACATACATGCAAAGAAAAGTGAACATCGCCATCAGTTCATGGCAAGAAATTAATCAATTGGAGAAATACAAGGAATCACCCAGAGGTTTTCTGGGGTTCTCTTTACTTTTTCGGTGCTGTCCTCTTGAAGCTCCACACTTTGTTCTTTGCTATCTTTTCTTCCTTCTTGTTCTTGGTCCTCCCTTCCCCTAGGAGAGTTCTCCTTCTTTTCTCTTTCTACAGCCTTTCTCTTGGTCTCTTCAGTAGTAAAAGATGGAACCCTTTCAAGGTCAGAGATTGGCCCTTAAATAGGGATGCACTCAGCCTCAAAGTTTTTAATGAGTGACCCTTCCTCTTCCTTGATTTAATTTCAATCCCATTTAATGTTTTTATCTATTTAAACTATTGGGATTCAGTAGGGATTTAATATATCAGTTTTCAAGATGATGGAAAGGCCAAAGGTCACATTTTTGTGGCCTTCCCCATGCTTTTTAATTGCTATTTTTTGGAAAATTCTGGGCCGTCCGCTGCGGCGTGCTGTGGCGTGTAGTGGCAACATCATTTCAATTACTGTCCCACTATGGCGCGCTGTGGCAGGGTCATTTCAATTACTATTTTGCTGTGGTGCACTGTGGCAGCAACGTTTTAATTCTTGTTCCGCTGCGGTGTGCTGTGGCAGTAGTGCTCCAAACGTATTTCCTGCACATAAGTTAGTATCTTTTTCGTTCGGTCATGGCAGCATACGCTGAGGTGCGCCGCTAATGTGATTATAGTTATTTAATTTACTGATTTTAAGCATTGGACATATTCTTAAAGCTTAAGAGCACTTAAACAAACATTTGGGAAAAATAACCAAAGTGTCCCTCCCTAAGAGTCAAAATTAAGATTTGGAGTTATAGGGTTCCAAATTGAATCTACTCACTTCCAATAGGTTCCTTACCATCTAATGAGAGGATTAGTACCTTAAAAATCAAATTTGCACTTAGGATAGACCCAATGTGCACTAATCCATTTTCAAGCTCATGAAGGGTGATTAGTAAAACTGGGTTATGAAAGTGAGATCTAAGCTCATTAATAGGTTCTATATGACTCATGGAGTTTATAAATACCAAGATTATAGAAATCAAATATCAATTGAATTAATTAAACACAAATCAATATTTAGGGTGATTTAGAAGTGAATAATGAAGTTTAACCTCAGAAAATAATTTTCATTGCATAATTAAGCTCTCCTCTATCTAATGAAGATTTAGAGACTTTAATCATATAATTTGGCCAATGAATGGGTTTAATATTCATGAATTTAGTTTTAGGGTCATTATGGCTTAATTAATAAATCAAATTACAAAAATTAGATTATTATTGTTGATTAATATTCATTTTTTTATCAAAATGGTATATTGGATCATACCATTTAGATTTAAATTAAGTGAATTGTTTTAAAAATACATTTGGATTGTTTTCACTTCATTAATCATATGAAATTGATTAATCAATCAACTTTTCTTAAGGATTTTAAATCTAAGTAGTTCGATGATAATTTTAACTTAAAGTCAAAACACGTGGGTTGGGGGTGACCCAATATGTCACTGTGCATTGTTCGCATCCTCCTTCCCTGACAAATAGCATTCCTAGAGTTTGGGTCTAATGATGAATTCTCGAGCTCCAGACCCCCGCGCATCTTGAATCCAAACACTACATGCTCCTTGACACTAGAAATGGTGATTTCACTAGGTATCCCTCTCTAGAAGTCACAGGATAGATGGAGGAATACTCACCCTAATCATATATAAGCACAGAACCTAGGGTTGACAATGGGGATAAAATACTCTCCACAGAGTCCACTAAGCGACTGGGATTCATTCCCTACACCTTCAGGGTGGTCAGGTGGATTGAATCCCCACAATTGAGTAGCTGGAGAGGTGCTAGATCACCGGGTCTCTACTTAGACTCCAGCACTATGCAGTACTGTAGCCCGATAGATCGATACGATTGATCCAAACTCAGTCCATGACCCAGGGAAATTTTAATTGACTCGATTTGCTAAGAAATTCAATCATGAAGTAGGCTGAGTTGAATTTTAGCTCAGAAGTCCAATGGAGTAGCTTTATCTCCACTAGGCGACTCCTCTATCTACGTAGTAAGTCCTTGCTGTTTGGACTGAGCTCGAACACTCCAATCACATTGCACTAATGACCTATGTGCTAGGAAGGTTAGCAGCACCTCACGACCTACCATATTGAGCAATTGCTTAGTGTTTAGTCCATATGACTCGATGAGAAAAGACAAGTACTTGAACAAGTTGAGCGAGGCCGGAAGCTAGCACGACAAAGGCACGAGCTACTAAAGTTTAATTTGATTCACAGGGGGATCACCTAGGAAAGGAGTTGGAACACCTAAGAGTTACAGGGTTGAGCATGATAACTTGATCCAAAAAAATTGAGAAAGATAAGTGAGCCTTGGTGAGCAAAAAAGCTTGCTGGGATCCATGGATGCTATATATAGCCCAACGGAATGCTGGGTGTATGGGGCAGGATCTTATCTCAACTTGCAATCTCCACTTAGCCATTCCCCGAATGGAGTTGGCTGGTCTCAAGGCTTGATTGGCGGTGCCTTTCCGTTAAGGGAAGATAGGCAAAAAATTACCCGATTTGGCGTAGGAGCGGACGATAGGCTCTAACTTACATTGGTACATTGTAATTTATTCTATTGTGAGTGACTATGCAAAAAGGAAGGTCTATAATACTGGGAGCTTCAAGATCCATCTAATTGATCAAATCATAAGGCGTGATGGCTCATATGGGTTCTAGTCTAATGAACGATATAAGGAAAAGTAGCAGTCATTGAATCGCGGCTGCGATCTGATGGCTAGAGAGCGATCCGCATGGCGAGAGACAGGATTTAACTGTTAAATGATTGTCAACCATTAGAGATTTATAAAAATGGACTTAATTAATTAATTAAATTAATTAAACAATTCAAATGAATTTAAATCTAATTTAAGATCGAATGATATGCAAAAATTTCCAAAAATTCATCTTTACCTAATTTGGGGGTGCGGAATTCAAAAATAGAATCAGATTTTAGTTTGGAGATCAAATTAGTTTAGCGAATTTTCAAGATCCTAGAATTTGACAAAATAACCAATTTGCTCAAATGAGCTTTGATTGATCCCAAATTTTTAAGGTTATGTTTTTATGACTAGATAAATCTAATGGAATGTGAATTAAGGCATGCTTTAGCTTAGATTTTCTAGGATAACAACTTAAAGTTATTACAAACTCTCCCATTTAAGAATAATATCATCCCCAACACCACTCAAGTGAAGAATACAACAAACTAAAATAAGGAAATAATGATATAAAGTATAAGAAGGGATTGGAGAATTACCATAATTCTAAAATAGATTTAGATATTTATGATGCATATCCACTTCTTTTTCCCATGTAGATTCTATAAGAGAATGATTCTTCCATTGAACATTTATCATAGGAATGGAAAAGTTTCTAAGCAACTATTGATCATGAGCTAAGATTTTAATCAATTCCTTCACATATGAAAGAACAAATAGAATATCTACTACTGGAGGTTGGACTAAGTAAGAATGGTCTTTAAGACATCTTCTCAATGAAGATACATGGAATACATTATAAATTGTAGAGAAATTGTTAGGGAGACTTAGCCTGTAGGTTGCTAATCCTACTTTTGCTGATATCTCAAAAGGTCCAACATAATAGGGACTGAGTTTCCCTATTACACCAAATCTAAAAATACCTTTCATTAGACTAACCCTTAAATATGCAAAATCACCATTATTGAATTCTAGATAATGATGATGAGCATCATGATAATTTCTCTACGAATCTTTAGCTAAACTTTTCTATTAGTTTCTTCAACTAGCTCAGATCCAAAAAACTGAACACTTTCTATTTCTGGCCAAGCAAGAGGAGTACTACACTTCTTACCATATAAGGCTTCAAAAGAATCTATATTAATACTGGCTTGAAAGTTGTTATTATATAAAAACTCAACCAATAGAATTGTTTCTTCCTAGGAACCAACAAAACCTAAAATACAGAGTCTGAGCAAGTCTTTGAGAATTTGATTCACTCTTTCCATCTAGTCATTAGTTTAAGGATGAAAAGCAGTGCTCATAGCTAAAGTAATTCCTAAATCCTAATATACTACCTGCCAGAACTTAGAAGTGAATCTGTTATTTCTGTCTAAATGATTAACTTAGGAATACCGTGCAGCCTGACAATTTCATTAATATAAGGATTCACAAGCTTTTCCACCAAGTCAGTCTAACTTATGAAATTAAAATGTGCAAATTTAGTCAAATGATTAACAAGGACCCAGACTGCATCAGCACCGAATCTAGTGTGAGGAAATCCCATAAAAAGTCCATTGAGATGTCAAACCATTTCCACTTGAGAATCTCTGGCAGATGCTATAATCCTCAGGGACTTTGATTTTGGCCTTAACTAGATTACATGCTTGACACTTTGCAATGAATTATGATATGCTTTTCTTCATACCAAGCCACCAGAAGGACTGCTTTAAGTCTTGAAACATTTTTGTGCAATCGGGGTGGACATTATATTTATAGTTATAGCTTTCCATGAGAATTTCTTGATGCACAGATTTAGGAATCCAAAGACAATTTTCTTGATAAATCATACTTCCTCATAGCTACAGATCATAATGATGACTGCTTTCAATTTCAGCTTCAAATAATAAGATAATCTTCATCTTTGGTCTAAGATATGGATCATCCCTATGAAAGTTTGGATCCACAAAACATAGTTGTATTAATTAATTGAGCATATCACCTCTGACAGGCTCAATACACAGCTTACAAAAAATTATCAACAATAGGACTTTCCATGATCATGGCAGATAATGTAGCACGATGACTACTAGAATTTGTTACAGCGTTTGCATTACATAAGTTATAGTTGCTGATAAATTCTAGCCACTTTCTTTGTCGATAGTTTAATTCACACAGATTAAAAGTGAACTACATGCTCTGATGGTCAATAAAGTTAGAACACTGAACACCATACAAGTAGTGACACCAAACTTTTAAGGCAAAAATGATGATAATAAGTTCAAGATTATGCATTGGATAATTTGTCTTGTGTGGCTTTAGTTGGCAAGTATCATATGCAATTACTCTATTCTTACATTATCACATTTCTCAAACCAACTCCTGAAGCATCGGTGTAAACTTGATATTCTAAACCTTCCTTTGGCTGAACTAGCATTTGGGTAGTTGAGAGTGCATCCTTCAATGTTTGAAAGACTTCTTCACAGTCAAAACTCCAGACATAATCTATGACTTTGTGAGTCAGTTTAATCAATGGAGACGTGATTTGAGAGAACCTTGTAACTAATTTTCTGTAATAACCAACTATTCTTAAATGCCTTGAATACGAGACACTAGCTTGGGATGCACTCAATCTTGGATAGCACTAACCTTCTTCTAGTCTACTTGGATACCTTGGGTATCAACTACATGGCCCAGGAATGTTATAGAATCTATCCAAAGCTTACACTTTGAGAATTTTGCATACAACTGATGAGCATGCAATGTTTCCAATATTTATCTCAAATGATATTCATGTTCCTTCAGAGTGTTGGAGTAGATGAGAATATCATCAATGAAGATGATAACAAATTTGTCCAGATAAGGATTTAAGACTTATTGCATCAAGTTGATGAAAGTTAATGGTGCATTAATGAGTATGAAAGACATCATAAGGAATTCATAATGACCATAACAAGTGCAAAGGATGTCTGCTCATTGTCATAATCTTTTACAGACAACTGGTAATATCTTGATCTTAGATCAATCTTGGAGTGAGGGTATAGATCCTCTCATATGCAACTTGTTTTGGAGCAATTGGTCTTCTCCTTTGATTAGTTGTTGGTGCTTTAGGACCAATGGGTGGACCTCTCTTTTATATTGAGGTAGCTATAAGTACATGGGTTGGTCTGGATGCTAGTATCAACTCTTAGTTTCTGGCTAGTATGGGTGATTGTTGTTACATCTGAGAAGGATAGGTGATTCATTATTGTCCACTATGCAGGTTTCTTGACATTGCCAAAAGTTGTGACTAGGTCGTCCATACGTATAGCATATCATGCTTTTATGATAACAATTACAGTAAGGATGTGGTCGGTTGTATTTTCCAGTAGGTGTTTGTTGAGATTTTTGATAAACCCTAGCTTAAGGTGGTCTCGACCTCCTATATTTAATTTGTTGTACGTATGCAGATGAGGATCTTTTTCTTACCTCTTCTACTTCCTCTTGTTCCCCATGTTCTTAATTTTTTGCACTTTAAAACATGTCAAAGAATTTTGTTATTTGAAGATCCATAGGCATCTTCTTTATAGAAGGTTTTAACCTCTTAAAAAATTGCTTCATCAATCACACACGGTGCTCATTAGTAGTGGTGCATAACAAGATAGCCTTTAAAATTCAATTTCATATTTAGCGACACTATAGTTGCTCTGTCATAACATTATTAAGAAATCTTCCATGATTTCTTGAGCAGAAGGATGTATGTATTTAGCTATGAATGTCTTGGTGAATTCTTCTCATTAGATATTCTCAGTATCTATGCTTAATAACTATAAGCTTGTAGTGGTATCCCACCAGCTTCAACTTCTCCTTTTAGTTTAAAGGTGGTTAACCTAATTGTATTTGTAGGTGGGCATTTCATGCTAGTCATTATTTTCTTTCTTCTTTACCCATTCTTTGGCATCCATTAAATTTGCATTTCCATTGAATATTAGTGGTTGATGCCTTAGAAAGGCATGAAGTAGTCCATATATCTCAATATTTAAGAAATTGGTAGCTGATAGTATATAAGTATGATTATTTATAAGGAGTGCTTGTTGTGTCTGAATCTTTATAAATATTTGATTTTGTGTATCAACCTACTCTAATAGAGCCTTCATAATATCAAAAAGTTTAATGACACGGTCCACGGAAGTATTGGAGGATAACGGATCTCTTAAGGTTATTTTGACGATCAAAGGAGAATCTTCAGGATCCATTTGAAAATTGAAATTCTATTATTATACTTTTATTAGAGTAGATATATGTATTATTATTATTTACTAGATGAAAACAAAAGTATCATTATTATCAAGAAAATAAAATACAAAATAACTAAGAGCTTATTATTTTGACTAAGTCTTATATATATTCTTTCATTTTCTTTAATTTATATAAGTTTTGTAATTCTTACATTTTATATTTTTCTTTTATTTATTCTGGGATTCCAATTGCATAAATAATGACTTATACACATTTATACTAATTTTTTTTCAATCTTGTTCTGATACCAACTGTGATGACCCACTGTTGGGTCAGTATAGCTAATCCAGCATTAGGTGTTCTCTTCTCAGGATCATATCAGGGCGTCCCTATCAGCAAGAATCGCAATCTATGTGAATTTACTGATGTATTTCCTGAAGACCTATCCAGTCTTCCATTCATTAAAGGAGTGGAATTTATAATCAAGCTAATTCTAAGAACGCAACTCTTATCCAAAGTTTCCTACCATAAGGTGCCTAAGAAGTTACAAGAGTTGAACAAATCACTACAAGAATTGCTCGAGAAAGGTCTTATTAGACCGAGTTCATTTCCTTGGGGAGTGCCAGTGCATTTTGTTAAGAAGAAAGATAGTTCGATGCGCATGTGTATCAACTATCGCAAGCTAAACAAGGTAACAATTAGGAACAAGTATTTGTCACTGCGTATCGATGATCTCTTCGATCATCTATCTGGAGCTAAGATTTTTTAAAAAAATGACTTGCAATTCGGCAATCATCAACTGCTAGTCAAAGAAGCAGATATAAAAAAAAAGACATTTAGAACTCGTTATGAACACTATGAATTCCAAGTAATGTCCTTTGGTTTAACGAATGCACCATCCATCTTCATGTAGGTTTGGAGCCCTGAATGTGAAGATGCATTACAAAGATTAAAAGACGAACTCTCTTCTGCCTTGTGCTTATCTTTCCAAAAGAAGGTCTAGACTACCAAGTTTTCACAAATGCATTTGGAATAGGTTTGAGATGTGTGGTGATGCAAGAAGGTAAGGTAATCGTATATGCTTCTCGTCAGCTTAAACCACATGTTAACAATTACTTAATACATGACCTCAAACTTGCCACCGGGGTGTTCTTTCTAAAGATCTGGCATCATTACATTGATAGTGTTCAATGTTCAATGTTCACTGATCATCAGAGCTTGAAATATATTTTCACACAATGTGAACTTAATTGCCAGCAATGTAGATTGACAGACTGTAAATACACGTCTGTGCTCACACGCAAGTGTACGTGGTCTGAAGTAATAAGTGGAAAGTGTTAGTTTACAAGATTTATCGAACCACAAAGAATTGGTTGTTTTGACACTAAGGTCTATCTATTCTCACTAATGTTTAAGCTACAATTGATTGGTTGAGTTGGCCCTAGATTTAGCACAATAATCACTATGTGAAGATAACTTAAATAAAAGAGAGAGGAGAGTTGGGTTCATCCCTCATGCAATGAGAAGTTTATTAATGCATGTTGAATTCTCAAGCTTTTCTTTTATTCTTTTTTTGATTTAATCAAGTGCACATTGTGCTTCCTTGAGTTTTACCTCAAGGTTTCACAAGTTCAAATCCTGTGCTCAAAATGAACACACATTCGGTTCTATTTTAGCACAAAGATTCCTATAAGATTTTAGGTTTAGTGTTTTTATCTTATCTCTTGATCAAGGAGACATTCGATTTTTAAGTCTTTTAAATCTTATAAGCATTGACTTGCATCACTCGCATCACACATAGTTCAGATGAGGGACTAATATGTTGGGCTCAATGACTATGTCACTTAGTTAATGAGCACTCAACTATTTCTTCCTCTATCTCAATTATGTTGAGCTAAGGAGTTCATTTAGTGGGTCTTACCATCACATGCATCAATACTTTGGTTGAGCTTTGATTAAAGTGCATTAAACTCAAGAACTTTGTCACATAGTTCTAAGCTTTCATGCATTCATAAACCTAGCATCCAACCTAAGGTGAGCTATGGAGCATAAGACAAGTTAGTTCTTGAGATTATGACTTCATTTTCCTTTCATCCACATTCAAGACTAAATAAGAAAAAGCATTTCTTAACAAGGAATAGAGTTCTCACATTTTATTTGTGCTTGAGAAAAGAAACTTCATACATTAAAATTTACTCATACACATGCGGGTTTTCCCAACCCTCCCTAAAGGAGAATTAGCTACTCATTACAAAGGAAATGAAGAAAAACACATACATGGATAAAGACCCTTTCATGATCAACTAAGAAAAAAAACTACATAAGCAAAGTTTAGAAGATACTAGGAACGTTCCTTGGAAGTTCTCTGGACTTCTTTTTCTCCTTCTTCAAGCTCCTCTCTTAGGTCGCTAGTGCTGCCTTCTTCATTCTATTCCTCTCTTTCTTTACCACCCTTGGAGAGTTCCTCACTTCCACTTATGCACCCCTCCTCATTACTTAGTGAATTGAGCAAAATTGTGAACCCTCCTCTAGTCAAGAGGTGGTGGTTTATAGGAGAGGGGCTGCATCCTCCTTGATCCTCTCCATAACCAGCATTTGACAATTAAAAATTCTGAAGTCATGATAGCAAATCCCAAATTAAGGATGAGGAAGTGACCAAAATTCTTTTTGTTTATCCTCCTTATCACATCAAGAGGCAACTTTCCATTAAAAATCAGAGCTGCTGCAGAGAATGATGGCTGGGGATAAGATGCAGGTTGGGGGTCTTGTCCCAGCCGCAATAAATGCTCCTGACTGGCAAAAATTTTGGGGGGGCGGCCGTGGCAGCACGATGGAGCGCGACAGCGCGTTGTGTGTTTGTGTTTTGCTGTTTTGTTTGTGTTTTGTTGTTGTAGCGAGTGTAACGCGCAAAGGCACAAGCAAAAATACCAAGTCTTCCGCTGTCGCGCGCTATCGCATCCACACAATGCAAAATTACCCCCTATAGCGTGCGGGGAGCAGTTCCATTTGCAAATTATACCGCTGCAGCGCCCTGTGGTGGGAGCATTTCGCAAACAGGATTTGCTATAGCGCGCTACCGCGCCTGCGATTCGCAAATGAACCCGCTGCAGCGATCTATCATGCATGCGGTTCGAAAAAGGATCCACTGCAGTGTGCTACCGTGCCCACGGTTCACAACAAGATTCGCTGCAGTCTGCTACCGCACCCACGGTTCGCAAATGAACCCGCTGCAGTGCGCTGCAGCGCGCTACCGCGCGTGGCAGCGGTTTCCTTTGAAAAATCTTGTAATTTTGTAAAAATATCTCAGCACTTCATTGGAGAGGCTATTTTCATAAGAAAATAGACAAAATTTGATTTAGGAGCAATATAAAGATCAGAATTGAATGATATTTTCCTTTATTTTAGATATATTTATGAATTCATCACAACCCCACACTTAAATTCTTGCTCGCCCTCGAGTAAGCTCAAAATGATATTTTTTTTTCTGTTTTGTAGGGATGATTGTCACAACAATGATTTAGAATAAATATAAGTCAATGTGTGAGCTTAGCAATAATGAAATAAAACACTTAGCAATATTAATGTTTTAATTGTGGCAATAAGTGGGTTAATCAATTAATCTCTAAATATTTGATTTTTCATGCTTGACACTAGGTGAATGGTAAAGTGCATTGTGGACCCTAGACTAGAGAGGTGGTCAAAGACTCCAAGAGTTTTGCCATATGTGCTCGTTCTTATGAATCACAAAGATGATGAGATTAAAAGAGAGATATTTTTCTTCACTTTCACATTTTGATCATTTGGGAGAGATATTTTTCATCATCCCTTTTTAAATATATATATATATATATATTTTTTTTTTTTTTTTTTTTTTTTTTTCTTTAATCTTAGGGAGAGATATTTTTCTTCATCCCCAATATGCATCTTAGTGATCATGAAGTCCTATGGGAGCCTAGCACACTCTTTTTAGAGTATTCACCAAATTTTCTAGTTTAAGTCCAATGCCTTCCCCCACACTTAGTTCAAGCCATTAAGTTGAATTTTTGGAGATTAGATTATCCTCCATTCATTCCTTAATTAAAACATTTTAGTACTTATAATGTATTAGGTCATTTTTGATAAGCTCCCTTTTACTTTATCAAATTTCAAATTGACATTTTTATGATTTTCATTTTTTTGAAAAATTCAGAAAAATATGTCATTGAAAAACACCATAACTGAGGAAAATATGAAGATTCATAAAATAAAATCTCAAACTAAGATAAAAAAAATATAAAGGAAAATCATAGAAAAGAACAAAAAGAAAAATACAACCTATTCAATCATCGTCTTCCTCCTCTTTGTCCACCTCCTCCACGTATGCGGTTTTACAAGGATAGCACGTCTCTGGAATGGGGGCACCAACAGCAGCCTAGGCAACATGGATGGATTCGGTTCCACCCTACAAGCTCCAATCCTCAAACATCATCCCTAGGGCTACATAAAAGTCGGATTTGAAACTGGTTTTGCTGCTGGATGAGTTCTTGTTTAAAGAACCCCATGTCACTGGCAAGAGCCTGGCTAAGCTCCACTTGCTTATTTTGGAGAAGTATCAAGAGCTTGTTCGTGTGGTAAGGGTCGGGCTGCTGCGGATGTTTCCCCCTGCGCGCCCCTTCTTTTCTTGGGCAGCTTTCGTTCGCATTGCCCAGACATTCAAATTTGATGGGTTAAGGGTTGCAACTCGTGGAAACGATGGTGTCCGAGGAGAGGATCTTGATCCCTTGGGTCTTGCACAACCCCTAATATCAAAGACCCGAAGGCCAATGCAAAACAGTGACCTTTGAGAGCTTTCCAAAGCTGCTCAAAAATAATATTTGAAATGCGGATCTCGCCCGGCCTAACCAACAAGCACAAGAGAAGTGCTCAGGCAAGGTCACTTCAGTCAAGTGACTCGTAGGCATGATAAACCTAGAAACGAAGACTAACCAAGCACTACACGTATCCATTAATTCGGAATGAGGAATGTTGGCTAACCCTCCTTCCCATTCGGTGTCCTCGTGGATGATTTCCGCAACAAGATCAAGTGGGAGTTGGGGAGATTCTAAGAGATCCAAGTAATCACACAAATGTACCTCAAGCCTATAGAATTGCCCCGATTTGAGCAATTCCAAGGGTGACACCCTTACCTCAGCAGAAAATCAGCTACCCAGCCACATCGATTGCATTTGCATAAATCTCTTGGACAATTGCCGGGTACGTCGGGGATATCTTCGTCACCACTCCTTCCATCCTTATGGGATGACTTGTTCAATCGGAATAGGTAAGATGGGGCTGAAACATCTCTCCGGAATTAACTTTCGCTGAGAAGTGGTTGAATAGAAATGCTGCTCGGCCTCCGCGGAAGAGAGCCTTTTCTTATTAAAAGTTCCCCCGGAGGAAGATGCTTTAACCTCCCTTCTTGGAATGGCTTTCTTTCCAGAAGACATGGTGAGAAATGAGAGCTAGAGAGATCAAGAGTATGAGGAAGAAGGAGAGTAAAGAATGGTGCATGGATAACCCCCCCATGACTCCTATTTATAGCCAAGAGAATCCAAGGCAAGAGAGTATGGTCAATGGGTCTTCCCCATGCCATAAATGTGGTGATCCATGTGAGGCGGGGGGGGGGGGGGGCAGCTTTTTCAGCCACACCTTTTAACTGCATGGGGAACCCAAGTGCATAACTTTTTTACTGCATGGCTCGCAATGTAGAGGAGAAAAAACAAAATTTCTGCAGCTGGAGCAAAGCGCTGCAGTGCGCTGCAGCGCGCGGTCGCGAAATTTTCGCTACAGCACGCTATCGTGGAATTTCTACTGCAGCGCGCTGGAGCATAAAATTCGCTACCGCACGCCGTTGCGGGTTTTCCATGGGTGCAATTTACCCACTGCAGCGCGCTGTCGTAGAATTCCACTACAGCGCCAAAATTTTTTTTTTTTTTTTTAAAGTGGGTTGCCTCCCATTAAGCGCTTAATTTAACGTCTTTAGCTAAACTCAGTAACGATCAATTAGTAGGATCTAGTGGTTTCCTCTTCCATAAGCTGAAAATCATAGAGTGAGCACAACTCTCAAGGGTGCTTGAACTCCTATTATCTTCTACTTCCATTAGTGGATCCATTATTCCATTTCAAGCTTGGGGGGGTTTTATTTTTTCTTTTTCCACATCTTATTTTTCTCTTTCTTTCTCCTTCCTTGCTCCCCTTTTTAAGGAAGGAGTTGAGCTATTATAAGAATTTCTTTCTTCTATCATTAGGTCCTCTAGAACATCGTCAATCCATAACCTTTCTTCTCTTACCCTTCTCTTCACCTCATTTTCCATTTCTCTTTGCTTGAATAAAGTGGGTTTAAGGTCAATTAATTCAGTTTTCCCTTTTACATTTATGCTCATAACCTTGTGACCTATATCAATAACAACTTTCACACTCATTAGAAAGGGTCTCCCAAGATAATTGTGGAATTCTTATTCCATTGATCCCATTCACAAACCACAAAATCAGTTGGAACTATAAGTTTCCCATTTTGATTGCAACATTTTTTATCATTCCAAGAGGGGTAAGGGATTCTAAATTGGCAAACTCCAAAATCATTGAGGTATATTCCATCCCTCCTACTTTTAGATGTTCGTATATATGGTAGGGCATAACGTTCACCGAAGCACCTAGATCACACAAGGGATCTACAAATACTTCATTTCTAATTATGCAAGGGATGCTCAACCTCCTCGGATCTTCATATTTAGGAGCTGTTAGCTTCTCACTCTCATTCCCCAATACTTTTTTCTTTTCCTCTAGCTTATAATCTGTAGCACTCGTACCTTCAGTATTAATTCCACCTAACACAACATCCGAATGTATCACACTAACCAACTCCCTAGGGTTTATTTCAGTCGAACTGGGTAGGGCCCCTTGTTGCAGAGAGGTCAGCTGCTTGGAGATCTGCCCCAATTGGGTTTCTATATTTCTCAAGGAAGCTTCTATTCCTTGGATAAAAGCATCATGGTGAGTGATAGTGGTTTCGGTGGGCGCATAAATTGGATCATTTCAACCTTAAATGAGTTGAAGGCCCTTTCTAAATTTTGATGTTGGTTCCTATTACTATTTCCATTATTAAAGCCTTGTTGGTTGGATGAATTTCCCCCATATTGAATTGTATTATTATTATTGTTACTCCAAGAAAAGTTGGGGTGGTTTTTCCACCCTGGGTTATAGGTATTGGAGTAAGGGTTATTCATCGAGTTGTTGTTTCTTAGGTAATTAACTTTTTCATTGTTAGTTTGTACAAAGGGGTTTTTTTAAGTTGTAATTTTCACTATTATGCCTACCCCTACACAAATCACAATGTACTTTTAGAACAACAGTAACATTCATCCTTTCTATTCTTTCGTTCAAGGCATGTATCTCTCACTGTAATGTCATTATTTGGTTGGACTCATTTACCTTTTTAGCTTTCTTTTTTACCCTTTCAGAAGGCCATTAATATGCATTATTAGCCATTTCTTCCAAGAAGTCATAAGCCTCCTCTTGGGTTTTTCCGCTAATAGAACCACCGGCGGTTGCATCAATGAGTGTCCTCATAGGAGCAATCAAACCATTGTAAAAGGTTTGCACTTGCATCCATAGAAGGAACCCATGATGTGGGCAACACCTGAGGCATTCCTTAAATCAGTCCCACCCATCATAAAGAGTCTCTCATTCCCACTGAGTGAATTTGGTGATCTCAATCCTCAACCTGACAATTTTTGCTAGAGGGAAATATTTGGCTAAGAATTTTTTAGCCAAATGATCCCATGTCCAGATGGAGTCGCTAGGTAGAGGGCTGAGCTAACTCTTGGCTCTATCTCTTAAAGAGAATGGGAAAAGCTGCAATTTAACTGCATTTTCAGAGATGCCGTTAAACCTGAAGGTGTCACATATTTCAAGGAACGTTGAAATATGTGAGTTTGGATCTTCAGTAGTCAATCCCCCAAACTGATTATTTTGAACCATGCTCAGTGTGAAAGGTTTGATTTCAAAATTATGGCCTTCAATGTTTGACCTTAGAATTACATGGGGGATTCCCCTAATAGTAAGTAGTGCATAGTCTCTTAGTGCTCTTCCCCTAGGTTCTCCTAATGGCTCCCCTTCATTTTCATTACAGTTTCCCATAATAGTATGTTCCATAATAGTTTGTTGATTTGAAATGTTTTGTTCTTTCCTAGCCTGTAAGTAAGTTCTCTCAATTTCAGGATCAAAAAGATATTCTATACAAACTCTTTTACTCATGCAACTAACAATGAGGCTATCAAGAACAATTTTAGCAATAGTGTTCAAAAAATTACCAAAAATAATGAAACATAAAAGTAAATTATTAGTTTCTATAATTACAAAAATCAAAACACTAAAAATATATGCAATGAAATACTTAAATCACTAGCTACTTATAGATTATCCTTAATGCAAAATAAATACCAATTCCCCGGCAACGGCGCCAAAAACATGACAGACTGTAAATACACGTCTGCGCTCACACGCAAGTGTACGTGGTCTAAAATAATAAGTAGAAAGTGTTAGTTTTCGGGATTTATCGAACCACAAAGAATTTTTTATTTTGACAGTAAGGTCTATTTATTCTCACTAATGCTTAAGCTATAATTGATTGATTGAGTTGGCCCTAGATTTAGCATAATAATCACTATGTGAAGATAAGTTAGATAAAAGAGAGAGCAGAGTTGGGTTCATCCCGCATGCAATGAGAAGTTTCTTAATGCATATTGAATTCTCAAGCTTTTTCTTTTATTCTTTTTTTGATTTAATCAAGTGCACATTGTGCTTCCTTGAGTTTTATCTCAAGGTTTCACAAGTTCAAATCTTGTGCTCAAAATGAACACACATTTGGTTCTATTTTGGCACAAAGATTCCTATAAGATTTTAGGTTTAGTATTTTTATCTTATCTCTTGATCAATTAGACATTCGATTTTTAAGTCTTTTAAATCTTATAAGCATTGACTCGCATCACTCGCATCACATATAGTTGAGATGAGGAACTAATATGTTGGGCTCAATGACTATGTCACTTAGTTCATGAGCACTCAACTATTTTGTCCTCTACCTCAATTATGTTGAGCTAAGGAGCTTATTTAGTGGGTCTTAGCATCACATGAATTAACACCTTGGTTGAGCTTAGATTAAGGTGCATTAAGCTCAAGAACTTTGTCACATAGTTTTAAGCTTTCATGCACTCATAAACCTAGCATCCAACCTAAGGTGAGCTATGGAGCACAAGACAAGTTAGTTCTTGAGATTATGAGTTCATTTTCCTTTCATCCACATTCAAGACTAAATAATAAAAGGCATTTCTTAACAAGGCATATGGTTCTCACATTTTATTTATGCTTGAGAAAAGAAACTTCATACATTAAAATTTACTCATAAACATGCAGGTTTTTCCAACCCTCCCCAAGGGAGAATTCGCTACTCATTACAAAGGAAATGAAGAAAAACACATATATGGATACAGACCCTTTCATGGTTAACTAAGAAAATAAACTACAAAAGCAATGTTTAGAAGATACTAGTAACGTTCCTTGGAAGTTCTCCGGATTTCTTCTTCTCGTTCTTCAAGCTCCTCTCTTAGGTCACTAGTGCTGCCTTCTTTCTTCTCTTCCTTAGCAAGAGCTTACTTTGCCACCCTTGGGGAGTTCCTCACATCCACTTATGCACCCCTCCTCCTTACTTAGTGAATTGAGCAAAATTGTGAACCCTCCTCTAGTCAAGAGGAGGTGTATTTATAGGAGAGGGCTTGTATCCTCCTTCATCCTCTCCATAACCAGCATTTGACAATTGAAAATTCTGAAGTCATGATGGCAAATCCCAAATTAAGGATGAAGTGACCAATATCCTTCTTTGTTTATCCTCCCTATCACATCAAGAGGCCACTTTCCATTAAAAATCAGAGCTGCTGCAGAGAATGATGACTGGGGACAAGATGCAGGTTGGGGGTCTTGTCCCAGCCGTAATAAATGCTCCTGACGGGCAAAATTTCTACGGCCATTACAGGGTGCTGCGGCGCGCTTGTAGCGTGCAAAGGCACAAGCAAAGATACCCAAGTCTTCTGCTGCCGCGCGCTACTGCGTCCACACATTACAAAATTACCCGCTGCAGCGCGCCACAGCGGTTCCATTTGCAACTTGTACTGCTGCAGTGCGCGGCAGCGGTTCCATTTGCAAATTGTACAGCTACAGCGCCTTGTGGCAGGAGTATTTTGCAAACAGGATCTGCTACAGCACGCGACCGCGCCCGCTGTTCGCAACAGGATCCGCTGCAGCGCGCTATCGCGCCCGCGGTTCGCAAATGAATCCGCTGCAGTGCGCTGCAGCGGTTTCCTTTAAAAAATCTTGTAATTTTGTAGAAATGTCTCAGCACTTCATTGGAGAGGCTATTTTCTTGAAAAGACAGACAAAATCTGATTTAGAAGCAGTTTAAATATCAAAATTGAATAAAATTTTACTTTATTTTAGATATATTTTATGGATTCATCATAAATGGCTAGAACCAATACATGATTATAATATGAATATCCAGTATCAACTCGGTAAAGCTAATGTCATTGTTGATGCCGTCAGCCGTCATGCTACTCTCAGTTCCATGATTGCTGAAAGTTCGATTGAAGAAGCATTTCGTAAGCTAGATATTGTTCCTATGCATGGTGATATGCTAAACATGATGTCAAGTCAGAGCAATGTAGAACCTACTTTTCATAGAGATATCTCCATCTCATAAACTAATGATGAAGATTTTTGAAAATTCAAAGCCACTATTAAAAGTGGCCACCAACATGATTTACAACTGCATGGAACTGTAATCTATCAGTGATATTGTTGATGGGCCCCTAAGTCCTTTCATCAAGAGATTATTATCGAAGGCCATAACTTTAAATACTAGTATAACAACCCTAGTTGTTACCCTAGCTAAATTTAGATTAATTAAGCTCAACAAAGCTTTAATTTTGATTCCATTAGACTTAATGGGTCATTTAAACTTAACCCAAGAAGTTTGAAATCAATTTGAGCTCATTTGAGCATTTTAGTATTTTTTCCTATTTTGGATCCTAAAAAATAGCTTAATTAATTTGACCTCCAAATTGAAATTTGATTTTATTTTTGAGTTCCTCATGCCCTAATTAGCTAAGGGTGAATTTTTGGGAATTTTTGGAGCTCATTTGATCCTAAATTAGATTTAAAGAAATTATAAGAATTATTATTTAATTTTTAAAGTATATAAATTATTAATTAAATTAAATATTTAATATTATTTAAGCTAGGATTTGCTGTCGAAACCGTGGTAGATCCGCTGTGGGTCCCGACAACGGGGCAGCCTATCTGTCGAATGGATTTGCTAGCACACTTCTCAGCGCCTTCCATTATACGGCACGATCTATCCCACGCCGTGACCTTATCCTAGCCGATTGATCGAGCCCCCTCATCCAACGGTGGTGATTCCATCAGTGGTTTTGTGATTATAGAACCACATCGGGCCATCCATCTCCAACAGTCTCTTCATCAGATGACTACTAATAAACCCCTCTTGTTCATCTTCATCCCCGAGCAATGCTGGGCTCGACCGAGAAGATTTGCTAGTATTCGCCCGTCGATTTTGTCTACCACTCCTCTGCCATATTTCTAAGGTCGTTAGGATCCTTTTGTTTGTGGCCAAGTTTAGTATGGTGACCCCGAGGATTGTATCCTCCCATTTGAGGAAAGCTAAGTAAAACCCCTTGGCCCGAGCCTAAGGCCATGGCTCTTACCCTAGACCCCACTCTAAGTCCTATAAATACCCCATCAAATTCACAAAGAGCTCTTTTGCTCACTGTGAATCTTCGATTTCTCTGCTCCTTGTTCTCGGTGCTCCCAGCTTGCCCGATGACTGCCATTGCTGCATATCATTGATAGAGGTGCGGTCTGGCATTTAGACCTCCTGCGTAGCTGCCGAGACTCCATGAAGAGCTACAGAGCCAGCTAGTTCCCCTCTATCGCAGCAATTCTTCAACTCCAGCTACAGCTTCTGACCTTTTCTCTATCGAGCTAGTTTCGACTCGATTTGTGCCTTCCTTACCCTAGACGTTGTGCTAGGATCGCACCATAGTTCCCCATTATGCAACTATGGCAGGGGTGGAGATTGACAGTGGACCAGATGGTGCGATTATGTCTGAGAGTGCTCTAGCAGTCAGCCTTGCCCACTCAATCGACGTGTCTAGTGCCACCTATGGTGTGACCATCGAGATCCAGGGGTAGCATGGCTTGTGCATCGAGAATTGGGCATCTGAAACAAACCCTAGGGATCCTAGTGTCGGGTAATCGATGCAGAGACGATGCACGGTGCCGGGCTGGGTTAGGCCCCGTCCCGTGTGTTTTTGATTTAGGATTGACAGTAAATAAATGAGTATCTGTATTAATTTCCTTAAGGAAATGAATTCATAAAATCTAATCATATGGTTTAATTTAATTAGAACATTCAAAATAAATTTATGAAATAACTTTCACTATACTTATCCAAATTGTATGATCCAATATGCCATTTAAATTAGAAAAATACAAGGAAGAATAATATGAAATAAAATTCATGATCTAATGGTTGGAATTTCTAAAATTGGCTGATCTTTCTCTGATCTTAAGTAATTCATAATTAATTCAATTAATGACCAAAAATAATGATTTTGTCTCTGATTGTTCATGAGACAGAGTAGAATCCATCTATGTCATTAGAAATAATTTCAGAGATTTAAATTTGTTAATCCCCTCTTAATTATCCTAAACCTTGATTAGTTAATTTATCCTTAATTAATCCTTTTAATTTGGTGATTTAGGTCCCCATCATCTTCTTAAGTATAATAGATCTTATATCAATGCTTGAATCGTCTCATGAAACCTTAAATTGCTTAATCACTTAATTTAGCCTTAATATGTGATTAGTGTTAATTAGGTTAATATGAAAGTCAAATATTGAGTTTAGTGTTTCATTCATCTCATTAGCCAATACTAAGTCCATTAAAATTGATTTGAATCAATTTGAAATGCTAAATTCCCAAATTTTCAATCATAGTCTTAAAAAGGAAATTTTGGTCATTTTGACTAAAATATTATTTAAGCACCCTAAAACCCTAGAATTTCAGTAATGTGTTATTAGTTAATATATTAGCATCATTTCCGTAATGTTTAAGTCTAATGAATTTA
The DNA here is from genome assembly GCA_016760335.1 of Gastrodia elata. NCBI lineage: Eukaryota > Viridiplantae > Streptophyta > Magnoliopsida > Asparagales > Orchidaceae > Gastrodia > Gastrodia elata. Next base: position 11,631,731 of record CM028686.1, read on the forward strand.
GACTAAGTGAATAAGTCTTGAATTTCCCAAATTAGACCTTATGATCTTAATGAGAATTTAAGACTCCCCATTAGAGAATAACATAATTAATAATAGCATTCAAATTCTAGTTTCAGTGCCTTACTAGATCATTCATGAACTATAACATTAAAAGAAGTGTTATGTAAATCATAAGTATAAATTTCAGTTTAGATCTTAAGTGATCAAACCTTAGATCTTAGATCTTAGATCCTTTGATCATCTGAATGAATTGTATCATCTTATTTGGAATTCCCCACTTGATTAATTGTCTAATTCCTTTGAAACCTCATTATGGGTGTAGGATTAATTCAACCTATAAATATTGTGATTATTCTATGGATTGAATATAGATCTTAGATTCATGTGGTTTTAATTATTTATTTTGCCTTTTAATAATAGAATAACCTTTCAGTAAGATCTTAGCTTCTTGATCTTTCAGCTCATAAGATCTTCCACCTTTAGGTTATGTTTGGGTGCGAACCTTAGATCCTTGTTTTGGATAGTACCTTGGATTCATGATTTGAACCACAAGTATGGAGTTTAAGTCCAAAATCTCTAATTTTGATTAGTATAATTAAGATTTGGGTTAAGTGAGAAAAGTATAATAGTTAAGTCGTTGAATTATTTACTTTAATCCTTTATAGTCGTCATCTAATTTTAAATTAGAACTTGTTAAGTTTGAATGTTAAAATTAAGGTCGTGAATCTGGTATTTTACTTTATAATTATATATTGTGGAACCTAAACTTGTATTTTCTCAGAATAGTTAGAGAAATTTAAGTTAGACAGCAATGGATATCACATGAGTCTAGTTGAGTCTCTTGCGTACTTGATTATTATTGCCCTGCACACCTTGTATATTGAGCCTTTTTCCTTGGACATGATAAATAAACTCAAAATACTTATGGGTATTCTAATTCAGTATTTGAAAATCATAAACATTCATTATTAGGTTTATTTAGTACATTTAGTTTAAAAGAGTGTGTCCTAGCTTAGTCTGCCTCTTCAGTTCCAGTTTTGTTATAGAATATACTCGGACTTAGCTCTGTGCTTGGCTAGGATAGATACGTGTCTTATTCTATAAGTTCAACTCTATAACAACTCTAGTTGTTACCATAGCTAAGTTCTGATTAATTAAGTGAAACCATGCTCTACATTTGATTCCATTAGACTCAATGGGTCATTTAAACCTAACCTTAGAAGTTTGAAATCAATCAGAGCTAAATTGAGAATTTTGGTATTTTTGCTTATTTTTGAGCCCTAGAAAATACCTAAATTAAATTGATCTCCAAATTAAATTCTAATTTTATATTTGAATTCCTCATACCCTAATTAGCTAAGGGTGAATATTTGGGAATTTTTGGGGCTCATCTGGTCCTAAATTGGATTTAGAATTAGTTAGAATTTAATTTATATTATTTAATTAATTTTATTATATTTAAATTAAATTATTAATTAAGATAATTCGCGAGATGTGCTGTCGGGACTGCGGCAGATCCGCTGCGTGGTCCCGACAGCGGCGCATAGGTTTAAGCCACCCGATGCGATAGCACGCATCTTAGCGCAAACCATTTAACGGTGGGATCTCCTTCGTGGTTGGATCTAAGCCTAAACATCAGATCTGTCGATCGCATCGGACGGCTGATATCTACTTCGCTTAAGTAGTCCATCAGGATTATCCAGAGCCAACGGTTGATCCATCCGATGGCTCTAAATTCCCCAAGCACTGTGGATCTTCGTCCACCTCCCATGAGCGCTGGTCCCCCAATAGCTAGATCCTCCCTAGCCCCATGGCAATATGAGGAACAACCCATTCTTCCTCCTTTGCCCTCTGGTGCAACGGTCTATCGGCAATGCTCTCCCCATTTTGCCCTCAGACAGTTAGACCCATCCTGTCCCTCGGGCCGAACCTCATGCTGGTGCCCGAGCCTCAGCGTCCACCCCCATTTCTTCTAAGGCCTATAAATACCTCTTGAAAATCACAGTGAGTCCCTTTGCTCACTGTGATCCCCTCATTTCCTACTACATTACCCTGAAGCTCTCGATGACCCCAGAGTTTGAACCTACTGAGTTTCGCTGTTCGAGGGTGAGGTATGGAGTTCAGACCCCCTTGACAAGCTCTTACAACTATCTGAAGTGATCTGAGTTGCCTACATTGTCTCAGTCGCCTCTGTCATCCTCAGGTACAGCCTCCGACCCTGTCTCTTCTGTTGAGCTGGTTCCAGCTCGACTCGCTTCTAATTGAGCCCTAGATGCTTCATTAGGTCCTCACCTTACCTCCCTAGTAGGCGTTTAGTTCACTGGCAAGGCCTGGCAGTGCACCAGATGGCGAATTTATTGTCTGAGTGTGCACTGCTAGTCAGCCTCTGGCTCACCAAATCCTGCATTTCTTTTCAGCATTTAGCCAGCCAATTAGTGCTAGGAGCTCTTGTCAATGATTGTAGACCCGTATCGAAGGTTAGGTTCGATCGACTCGGTCATTTCAACTAGGAATTGATCGAACAGTGGAGAGCAGCCATCTCCGTTCCATTGTGGGTAGTACCCCAATGATCCAGACCTCCCTAGAATCTCATGACTCACACAATCGGTTCCCCTCTGATCCCTGAATGTGTAGGGATAGACGTTGGCCCGTGGCATAGTTGCTGTGAGGAGAATTCACTCCTCACATGTACGCCTTAGGAGACGCCTCGGCCGAGTAGCACCCCAGTGATCTGGTGCATCTTAAACAAGGCTTCTTAGTCCATCTGACGGGTCTCCATTCTTCGAAGGTGGAGCCATCGAGTTCTTCGCGTCGCACGGTTGGAGCGCGGAGAAATTGGTGATGGATGGTCGCCCTAGCGTTCGGATGTCGGGCATCCCTGCGAGGAAGACGACGGATATTGGGTCGGGCCAGCTCCGACCCGTGCCTTTTGATTTTGGGCCGACAGGATTAAAAAGGAATTTCTGAATTAATTTCATTGAATAAATTCAAGAAATCAAACCAATAGTTTTTATTTAAATAAAAATACAAATTAAATTATTTAAATAATATTAGCTATACTTATCCAAATGGTATGATCCAATATACCATTTTAATCAGAAAAATACAAGGAATATTAATATAGAATAAAATGAAAGATCTAATGGTTTTATTATAAATTATTGCCTAATCCTTTTCTACTTTTATTTAAACCATATTCCATTTTTTAATTATCTAAAAGTGTCGATTAAGGCCTCTAATTATTCATGAGACTGTTGAGATCCTATATAGACCATTAAAGCAAATTAAGAATCTTAATTTATTAATCATCTCTTAGTTACCCTAATTTAGGAATAGTGAATTAAACCATGATTAATCCTTTAATTTTGGTGAACTAAGTTCCTAATGCATTCTTAAGTGTATTAGTGACTATGAATGAGTTTGAATCACCCTAGGATGCCCTAACTTCCTTAATCACCTCAATTGGCCTTAAATTATGATTAGTGTAATTAGGCTAATTAGATTACCAATACCTAAGATAAGTGTATATCCTACTTCATTAACCAACATAGAACTCATTAAAATAGATTTGAATCAAATTAGATGATTAAATCATAAAATTCCATTTTTAATCTTAAGAGGGGTATCTCATTTTGATCAAAATAGGTTTAAGTACCCCTTAAGCCTTGAAAATTCAGTAAAATATCTCTAGTTAATATGTTTAGCACCTTTCTGAAATCTTATGTAAATAATATTAATGTTATTTATAGAATCTTAAATTAATTCTTAGTATGATCTTAAGACCTTAAGTGTTCTTAAAAGAATCACCTTGTCTTAGGAGTTAAATCTAAATATCTCATATAGCTACATCCTTAGCTACTACCTTCATTAAAGTTGATCCTTGAGCTTAAATCCTAAAAGAAATACTCTTGTAAAATTCTAAGTTTAAACCTTAATTTAAGTATAAAGTGATCAACTTAGATCTTAGATCTTAGACTTTAGATCTTCAACTTGAATTGAATTACCTTCAATTGGAATTCCCTATTTGATTAATTGCATAATCCTTTTGAAGCCTTCCTTGTGGGTGTAGGATTAATTCAATCTATTGAATAATGTAATTATCCTAAAGATTGAATATAGATCTTAGATTCTAAGTTCTTAATTGATTATTTTATATTATAATTAGTAGAGTGACCCTTCAATTAAGATTTTAGCTTCTGAATCCTTCAACTTATGAGATTCATTATCTTAAATTTTGGGTTCTTTTAAAGTGTGAACCCTAGATCCTTATTAAGATATTACCTTGGATTCCGTACTTGAACACCGAGATGGAGTTTAAGTCCAAAATCCTTAACCTTGAATTACATAAATAAAGATTTGGGTTAAGAGAGGAAAATAATAACAATTAAGTCATTAACTTATTTACCTTGATAGTCATCATATGATTATGAATTAGAACTTGTTAAGTTATAAAGTTAACATTAAGGTCATGAATCTAGGATTATGCTCGATAGCTGGATATTGGAGATCCTAAACTTGTATCTTCTCAGAATTGTTAGTTGATAAATTAGACAATAATAGATATCACATAAGTCTAGATTGAGTCTCTTGCTTACTTTGACTTTTATTTCTTTGCATACCGTAAATATTGAGCCTCGTTCCTTGAGCATAGTAGGTACACTTAGGATATGGAAGATACATCCTAAGTTAGCATTTGAAAAGCATAGCATTCATTCAGTTCTTTCAGTGCTTTCAGTTAGTAGAGTATGTCCTAGCTTACTCTGCCTCTTCAGTTCTAGTTTTATTATAGAATAGACTCAGACCTAGCTCTGTGGATGTCTAGGATGGATACATGTCTTATTCTATAAGTTCAACTTGGACCTAGCTCTCTGGATGCCTAGGATGGATACATGCTGAACCTTCAGTTCAGAGGTCCAGTATGGCCTATTTCTATTATGGCAATACTATGTCCTAGGCTTACTTCTACTTTAGTTCAATTTGTTTTTCTATTTGTTTTGCTTTGCCACATGTCTCGGTGGCCTTACTTAGTGCTTGGCTTGCTTTGTCACATATCTCAGTGGCTTTATTTTTTGTTCATTCATATACTTGACTTACTGTTGCCACATGTCTCAGTGGCTTATTTACATTTTAATGTGCATGTTTGAACTTTTGTTTTTATTAATTAGTATTAAATATTGCATGTTTAGGATACTATAATTGTATGTTATTTCAACAACTGTGTTCTTTATATACTGAGCATGTCTCCATGTGATCATAAGCATGTTAGGAGCAGCTTTATTTCAGTAGTTGCAATTGTGTTACTTAGCCTCACCTTGTTTAGTTTCAGTCTTTGTATGTTATTTTTGCATATTGGTTGATTAGCTATGGATAAGTAGTTTATGGCTATCCCATTATTTGTAGCTTGTAGCACCTTATAATACTTGCATGTTTAAAACTTTTTAATGTGGAATCTTAAATATTCAGTTCACTTAATAACCTAAATTATACTTAGACAATTGTGTAACTGTAACCTTTTTCTTTTGTTAACTGGGGCCCTGACATTTGTGATACCGACAAATGTCAGATATTGAGCTGTTTGTAGATAGTGCTACAGGAGAGGAGCTAGTGCAGGAGGAGGATCTTCATACTACTGCTTAGATAGATTTTCATTTTTCTGCAATAAGATTGAGAGATTTTGTTTTCTTTCATTTAATTCAGTTTATAATAATTAAACTCTGGATGTATTTACTTTTCTACATTTGATCTGAGTTACTATTTCTCTTACTCTCGTATACTATGCTATGTTGGGATGTTATATTATATTGTTTCTTGCTTCCGCTACTTTGATTCGTATTGATGTATGTTCACAGTTCCAGGTGGCAAGTCCTTGGCTTAAGGCAGGTTGGGTCCTACCTGACTTCACTTAAGTTGGGGATCTACCACGGACTCGAGCACCGCATTCCCCGCAATTATGCTAATATTAGTATTTGCGTTGCCGCGGCAAAGTACGTAGCCCTGCAAACTCAGACCTAGCTATGATGATGTCTTGGATGGATACATGTTGAACTTTCTATTCAGAGGCCCGGTATGTCCTATTGCTGTTATGGCACTACTAGGTTTAGGCATGCTTTTTCTTCAGTTCAATTTTAGTACTTTGGCTTATTTTGCCACATGCTTCAGTGGCTGTACTTTTACTTTATTTAAGTACCTTAGCTTGCTTTGCCACATGCTTTAGTGGCTTTTACTTATTAGTTCTGCATACTTGTATATTTATTCTAATTCAGTATTTATTAAGTATTGGCATGTTTAAGATGCTAGTTTTGTAAACTCAATTCAGTATGTTTCAGTACAGCTTTCTTTTATGAAATCAGTATGTATCCATGTGATCATAAGAATGTTAGGATGAGCTTACTTTTAGTACCTTGCAGTTATTTATACATCTTAGCCTTACCTTATTCAGCTTCATAATTAGTAGGTATTTTGCATACCATGTTATTTAGTTATAAATATATTATTTATAGCTATTCTATTCCTTGTTGCTAGTTGCATGCTTAAAGTAATAATGTGATATCCTTAAGTGTTTAGTTCACTTACTCACCCTAAAATGTACTTAGATAATATATCTAACTGTAACATTTTTCTTTCATTAGCTAAGGCCCTGGCATTTGTGATACAGGCAAATATCAGATTCCAAGCTGTTTGTTCATTGTTCTGCTAGAGAGGAGCTTGGACAGGAGGAGGACCTTCCTATCGCTGAGTAGTTTGACTTTATTTCTTTCTATGAGGATGAGAACTCTTTTCATTTCATTTAAATATTCAGTCTGTAATAATTCTTAAATCTAGATGTTTTTTACTTTCTGCACTATAAGCTAAGTTACTATTGCATTTACCTTTTATAATATGTTATGATATGGATTTTATGTTCTATTATTTTCTGCTCCCACTACTCTGATATATTGATGTATATTCTCTGTTTCAGGTGACAAGTCGTATGCTTTAGGCAGGTTGGGTTATATCTGACTCTACTTAGGCTGTGTATTTGCCATAGTTGGAGCACCATACTCCTTGCGATTATGTTAATAACAATATTAGAATGGTTGCGGAAGTACGGTGACCGACAACTAGGCTCATCTGGGAAAAACTAAAATGTACTAAGTCTTGAAGAAATAATTTTGGTGGCCTGGTATGAAGAAAAGTGTGGCAGAAATTGTAGAAAAATACCATACTTGTAATCTTGTCAAAGTGGAACACCAAAGGCACAGAGGACTTCTTCATCCTCTGGCAATCCTGAATGGAAGTGGATTGATATCTCCATGGACTTTATTATGGTTTTTCGCAAGTTAAGGTTTCGTGTTGACTCAATCTAGGTCACAGTTGATTGACTGACCAAGTTAGTACATTTTATTCCAATGTGTTAAACTGATTTTGTGGAGAAGTTGGCCAAGATTTATATTAAAGAAATTGTCAGACTCCATGGTATCCCAAAATTAATTATTTCCAATCACGATAGCAGATTCAGATCCAAGTTTATGCAAGTGATACATCAAGACCTCGGAACTACCTAGGCCATGAGCACTGCCTTCCATCCTTAAACTGATGGACAAATAGAACTTGTAAATTAAGTTCTTAAAGACCTCATATAATTATGTATTCTCGATTTCAGTGGTTTTTGGGAAGATGATATTCCTCTTGTGAAGTTTGCTTATAATAAAAACTATCATGCAAGTAACGGCATGGCACCATATAATGCATTTTATGGCAAGAAGTGCAGCAATTCACTTGCGTGGACTGAAACTGGTAGTGTCCAAATCAATGGATTTGATTTTGTGGATGAAACAAACAGAAAAGTATAATTAATTCAACATTTCTTAAAATTTGCCAAAGTTAATATCATGATGCTCATCATTGTCCCATGAATTTTAATATTAGAGATTTTGCATATCTTCAAGTCAGCCTAATGAAGGGTGTTTTCTATTTTGGTGTGGCTGGGAAGCTTAGTCCCCGCTATGTTGGACCTTTCAAAGTGGTAGAAAAAATAAGCTCTGCAGCCTACAAGTAAAAGCTTCCCATCAATTTCTCTGCAGTACACAATGTCTTCATTGAGGAGATGTCTTCGTGATCAATTGCATATAGTACAACTTCCAGTAGTATCCATTCAGCCGAACCTTGCATATGTGGAAGAGCCTATCAGGATCTAAGCTCGTGATCAAAAGCAGCTAAGAAATTGCCCTATCTCCATGGTGAAAGTTTAGTGGAGGAATTGCTCTCTTAAAGAATCCACTTGAGGAAAAAGAGGTTGATATGCAACAAAAGTGTCCAAGTCTCTTTGAAAAATCAGGTACTATTATCTTCTAATTTTAGTTCTAAAATTTTTGCGTTTGCTTTTCCCTTCTTAGCATGATGTCGAGGACAACATTATTCTTGAGTGGGGGAGTCTGAAACAACACTAGATTATTTCTAAGCTTAGCATATGCTTATCCACTCTCTAATTTTGATTCTATTGCATTTATGTGATCATTAGGAGCTAACACTATAAATTTGGGGTTAACCTGACCTCATTAGGTCAAATTGGCAATTTTGCCAAATTAGGAGTCCTAATTAATATCCAAAATATTATAATCTCCAATCCATAATCTGATTGCATTTTTGAATTCCACACACCCAAAATTAGCAGGAAGTACAAGTTTAGGAATTTTTGAAGGTTGTTTAGGAAATAATTCGAATTAATTAAATTTGCATAAATAGGTTTGGAACATTTCATATTTATAAATATATCCTTAACAGATTTGCCCATCTGGGATCTGCTGTGCGGACTGTGGGGGATCCGCTGCAGAGCCGAGGTCCTGTGACAGTGGAGTCCCGATGTATCTAGCCATTGCTCCCTATCACTCAAGGGCTTCAATTCGATCTAGCAAGAGCGCTGATCGGGCATTGGATTCATACTTTGAATCCCACTACCCATGTCATTTTGGATCTGACCATTAGGATTCACAAAATTAGAGCTGTTTTGCAGCTCTGATCGAAAGATCAGATGAACCATAGTATGCTCGCAGTGTGGATCTTTGTCTTGTATACGCCCCACTCCCGACAGGGAGGATATTTCGTACCCCAGTAGCCCGCCCTGTCCAACACTTGTGTGTCCATCTCAGTAGAGCTATTAGGATCTTCCCACAGTCAATAAGACACCTGATCGGGCCTCATGGCCCAACTATTCCCATTTGAGGAATTGGAAGCTCAGCTCTGACTCAAGCTCTGGGGTAGATCAGCTCAATTGTTCACACCCCAGCAATCCACTAAGGCTATAAATAACCTTAGGAATTGCCCAGTGAGTTGTATGCTCACTATGAGATTTCAATTTCACTCCTCTTCCCAATTCTTATTCCCGACTGATCATAAGCTCGCCCATCTACCTCTGCTCTAACCAGCTGCAAATTAAGGATGTGCACTTAAAGTTTGAGTCCCCTAGTTGATCCTAAGTTCAAGCTAGCTCTAGCTAATACTTCAATCGCTTGGGTTCCATTTCAATGATCAAACTAAGTACCCTCCCGTTCATGCCGAGTTGAGTATGCTTGGCATTTCCTTCAATGACTTTGTGATTGCATAACGAGGCTGGAAAAACTCTCAACAACCTTTTCCAATGACTAGGTTAGCCTCGATCAATTGATACAATTGATTAGGCTAAGTTTAGCTCTGGAGGTTGGGTCCAACTAAGGACCCAATGACTGGGTGTGCCTCAGACCCAATATCCTTATGGGTTCTATCTATCTTACCCCCCTGAAGGTGTAGGGATCAAACCCTCACAAAATTAGGGCCTCTGTGGGGAGAATTAATCTCCACAGTAGTTTCAAGGTGAAGTCCTTGGGTGAGTAAGGTTCGGGAGTCTCTGGCCTCCTCATAAAGGGCTTAGTAATGCGTTTGACACGTCTCGACTTAATGATCATGTGGCAATCAAATTGGAGATGTGGTGTGGTTAGGGCACCCCACAAATGGGCTCAGACCTTGACCTTAATTCTGATAACATCAGGCAATGAGGGATGGAATGAAGCACTTGGTGAGTCAGACCTAAACATGACCTGTGTGGTGCGACGGTCACAGGTCATTGGGCCCCAGCTGACCTAGTTTAAATATATATATGGATTTAGGAATTATCTTTTCTTATGGAGAATGATTAGATTAATGGTAAATTTAATTAAAACATTTATAATAAGTGAATGCAATAATTTCTTAATTACTTATCCAAATCATATGAAATTATGTACCATTTTGTTCAGAAAAATGCAATGAATAAGAATAAACAAAAATATTTAAGTTTCTGAGAATACACTTTCTAATGTTGCTTAATTACTTCTGTAGCTAGGTTGAGCAAAATTAGTATGTTTACTTAACCAAATCATGTGATTTTTGTTTAATTTGGTTCTTTATGCTTTGTAGAATGCATGTGCTAAGCAAGATAATTTTCTTATTTGTATTTACTAATTATACACTAATCCTTGAATTGCATGACTAATGAACATTAGGGATTGTAATTAGCCAAATTAGCATTTTATGGTTTCTGCATGTTCACATGATTACTTAGAGCTTAATCACCTAATTGCATGAAATTTAGATTATTATTCTTGCATTTATGTGCTAATCTTATTAGCACTTGTATAATGATTAATTAGCATTAATTATTCTCTGATTCGGTTAATTAAACTTAAATGCACTTCTAATACAGTAGTATGCATGTTAGAAAATAGAATTTCTGATTTGGACACTTCAATCTCTTAATTTGCCTTATTCAAGAATGCTACCCAAAAATAGCTTAATTAAGTGCTTGAAGTTAATTAGTAAAAGATCTAACTTTGAATTGAACTTTGAAAATTGGCAAATAACTTAATGATTATCTTATATGTCAATATTGCATAAATAACCATGACTATGTAAAGTTTGGGTTCAACCCTAATTGGATTTAATAATTCTTAAGATTAAGTAGACTTTAACCAAACATCTTGATTTAGACATTCAATAATAAGCATGGACTTAATCAACTCTTGCTGATTTAACATTGATCTTAGATTAGTAAATTAGAAGGATTAAGGAATTATAGCAACTCATGTGATTGATCATCTAAACTCAAGCTTAAGATACTTGATTTTCTCATAAGTAAGACTACTAGCATAAACTGATCTCTAGATGAAGATTAATTTTCAAAACAATCAATTCTCAATAACTCATTGGATTTTGTACCATGATTGATATCTTGAATTAAGTTGTAAATACTAGATTTGCATAATTATTTATACCATGATTGATATCTTGAATTAATGGAAAAGCTGATCTAGTGTGCAATCCTAAGAAGAGCCTCTACAACTTGATGCAAGTGACAAGTTAATGGTACAAGAGATTTGACTGGTTCATGTTTGAGTCTGGATATAAAATATGTCAGGAAGATCACTAATGCCATATAAAATAGTATAAGTCCTTCTAATTTATTATGTTGTTGCATGTGGATGATATGTTGATTATAGGATCAGACATTCAGAAGATAAAGATGATGAAAGGACAAATGTCAAGGGAATTCAACATGAATGACTTGGAGCTGGCCAAGCAAATTCTTAGGATAAGAATCAACGGGAATAGAAGGGCAAGAATTCTGAAGCTGTCATATAAAGATTGTGTTGAAAATGTGCTGAAATGATTCAACATGAGCAAATGAAAGTCAGCGAGCAATCCCTTTTCAAGTCACTTCAGCTTATCAAAAGAACAAATGCGCAAATGATTCTATCATTTAAGGGTACGAATGGTCCCCGATTGATTAAATACACTATCGTGTTAACGGCCTCAGCCCAAAACTACTTTTGGAGACTTGCATGAAATCTCATGCTCCTGCTCTTTCTGTCATCTTTCTATTCATCGAATCTGTAACACCATTTTGTTGTGGTGTACTTGGAACTGTGAATTTCCACTTGATTCCTCTCAATGCACAAAACTCCTTGAACTACCTATCACAGCTCTCACGACAATTGTCGGATCTCACGCAGTTAAGCTTCAATCCAGTCTCATTCTCTACCAAAGCTAACTACTTTGCAAACACATCAAACACATCAAATTTATGTTTTAGAAAATAAATCCACACCTTCCTCATATGGTCATCAATGAGGTGATGAAATATGTGGCTCCACCCATAGAAGTTGTAGGAGCTGGCTCCCATACATCTATATACACCAGCATGAGCTTTCTGCCTCTTTGCTTTATTCCAACTTTAAAGTATAAAAGCTTCTTCAGCTTGCCTAATACAGAATCTTCATAGAAATCCAAGTCTAGTGACTTCAGTCCTCAAAGCTTCCTCTTTGACTGTAGGGTTTTCAACCCCTCTCACTCATATTGCCAAACCTCAGATGCTATACACCTGTGTCTATTTGTTTTGCAGCTACAATGAAATTATACACTTTATTGATTAGGTAAAGTGTACCTTCCATTTTTCCCTAAGCAATAATGAGTGCTGCCATAGTGACCTTCTACAAATCCTCTATAAAGTATATGTTGTAGCCCTCCTAGGCTATCTAGCTACATTATATAAGATTCATCTTTAGACATGGCACATGGCTAACATATTTGAGCTTCCAAACTACACCACGTGATAGCTGAACATCTACATCATCTTTTCCATTAATATTGCATGCCTTAACATCACCAAGATATACCTTACCAAAGTCAACCTTGGTGTATGTCTTGAGAGCACCCCTCATAGGAGTGGCATGAATGGATGCACTCAAGTCCACCACCTAGGACTCTATGCTGACAAGTCAACGGATTAATGAATCTTAATCCATTTTAATTAAAATAATCCTAGTGGGGCACTTAGGCTTGCCTCAACCACTTGGCTTCTTTAGAGTTGGGTAGTACTCCTTGAATTGACATGTCTTGCCACAGTTCTAGCAATCTAGTTTGCTTTTTCGATTCTTGAATTTCCTCATCTAGACATAGACCTGTTTCTGTTATGTCTTTTGTCTGCATGTCTTCCCTTGATTTTAGCATTCAACGCTGAAGTAGATGCCTCCCCATGGAATCGCTTCTACACTCGTTCATTCAAAAGAAGCACAACAATGTCATCAAATTTAGATGATGCATTTCTTGAAGAATTAATGATGGATGTAGCTAGGCTATCCCTACTATCTGGTAATGATGAGGGAATAACAGTGCTCAGACCTTATCATCAATTTGATGCCCACCGAACTCAATTGGCTCGTTACTATGTAGAACCCATTCAGATGTTCTGTAACGCCTCATCCTGTCGCCGAGCGCAGCAGATATTTTTTTAAGGAAAAACCACAATTGGCGGCGGAACAAGGGGTTACTCTGAAAGGACTGCTGAACCTCCCCGAATACTACTGCTGACTGCTGAAGCTCTACTCATTATAGAACCGTGGACTAAATCTTAAAATAAGTGTAAAATATTTATCTTAATTATAAGATATAGTACTTATATACATTGGATTATGATAGTGATTTTAATAAAAATTGATATATACATATATATATATATATATATATATATATATATATGAGTATTTTTACATCACAATACTAAATTTAAGTAGTAGTAACTAAAGAGTACGAAAGTTAAAGCATTCATCCAGAACATTCTTCATAGAACTTAAGTAAGAAGTGTTCATCTCAAAAAAAAGAAAATGCATCCAGCATTAAATTATTACAAATTGTTTATTTTAAAAATCCTCTCACTCACTGTAGAAAGTAAACTAATACAAAAAATAAAAGCTGATGGCTGAGCTGGCTAATGGTCCATAATCTCCTTCTAGATCTCTTAGGAAGCCTCTTGAGCCTTCTCCACAAGCTGCTCCAGATCTAGCAAATTGCTGAATCCCAAAAGTACCACGTGTTAGATAATAAGTCGAACATATCTAAAACTGTCATATACATTTATAATTATCTAGGGTTTAACATTTTAGTAAACAAACAATATTGTTGGAAAGCACTAAACTCGCTAAGAAGTATAAAGTTGTACAAAACTGAAAGTAAAGTAAAGAAGTAGCCCATAGACTAAGTACTGAAAACAAAAAATAGTAAGGAAGCCAAAACTAAATAAATGATGAGATAAAACTATGTTATATGTCACTAAATGTATGTTTTTATTTTTAAATATGCCACAAAACTGTATGCTACAAATATGCATAACCTAATGTCACATGAAATCTCACAGAATCCTAGGTGAGCAGATCCGCTAATAGATCCTGGGTGAGCACAATGCTCTGCTAATAGAATCCTAGGTGAGCACAACACTTCATTAATGCTGTGATATGACTTGTGAAACTCATGATATGCCAAGTCTTTAATAACTGTGTGCTTTAAAATGTTTAAATTAGGAAATGATCAAAACGAAGAAAGTAATTCATTTTTCTCCATGGTTCGAAATTCATCTAAATGATTATGTACCTAATTCTACCGAATTCATTATTTATTCCATAATTATATTCTAATTCAACAAATAGTGACAGTGCATACACATGACTAGCATGTCCTTGAAAGGGTGACTTTAATATTTAATTTATTTAACTGCACTTAACGATGCTCACAAGGATTAAAGACATAATTCTTTTATAGTTTATTCTCTCAAATTAAATTGTTAAACTCCCAAACTATAACATGCTTTGGACTTGGGATGTTTATCTTGAACTAAGCAGCACTAGTTCTATTTAGGATAAATCATCTAATTCCATCTCATACTAAATATATCAGCTCTATGGATATGCACCATCATCTCCATCTAATAATACTACTAATTCTCATTCAAATAAATTTATTTAATGATCAAGGAGTAACAAGATAATGAATCATTACTCTATTGTGGTGAGTCCTATGTAAAATGGCTCCAAGGCTGTGGCATAAAAGACACTCAATTTATGATACAACACTAAGGAATAATCTCAATCTAGAATCTTTAGGTTATTTTACTACAAGGATTTAAGATCAAACATCTAAGGTTATTAAGATTCATCTAAGTTTCTACCCCAAAATCAGACATTAAGGTATCTCCTACCTCAAGGATTAGCCTACTTAAGGGTCCAACATTTAATTCATCTAAAACTATTTTCACATTTAAAAGTTTCAAATTAAAAAAAAGGCATAATTATTTATTGGCTAAGTTATAAGTTATGAACTTTACTTTGAGTCATCCTCTAAATCATAAACTTTAGATACCTAAAATAAATATACAAATCTAATATTTGCAACTTAATACAATATATCTCTTATGGGACAAAATCATATGCATTATTAAGAATTGATTGTTTTGCAAATCAATCTTATTTTAGAGATCAACTTATGCTTAATAGTCTTACTTAGGAGAAAATTAGGGAACTTAAGCTTGAGTTCAAATGATAAATCACATGAGTTGCTATAAGTCCTTAACCTTCAAATTTCCTAATCTAAGATCAATGTCAAATCAACAAGAATTGATTGAGTCCATGCTAATTATTGAATGTCCAAATCAAGATGTTTAGTTTAAGTTAACTTAATCTTAATAATTATCAAATCAAGCTAGGGTTGACCTCAAACTTGACATAGTTAGGGTTATTTGTGCAAGATTGACTTATAAGATAATCATTAAGTTATTTGCCAATTATTGAAGTTCAACTCAATCTTTAATCTTTTATTATTTAATTTTTAAGCACTTAATTAGTCTATTTTAGAGTTTCAATCTTGGTCAAGGCGACTTAAGAGATTCGAGTGTCCAAATCACAAATTTTGTTTTATAACAAGCATACTACTATATACAAAGTGCATATAAGTTTAATTAACTAAATAAAAGAATAATCAATGCTGC
The DNA here is from genome assembly GCA_016760335.1 of Gastrodia elata. Classification (NCBI taxonomy): domain Eukaryota; kingdom Viridiplantae; phylum Streptophyta; class Magnoliopsida; order Asparagales; family Orchidaceae; genus Gastrodia; species Gastrodia elata. Next base: position 11,647,536 of record CM028686.1, read on the forward strand.
TTAATCATTAATTAAGTCCTAAATGGATTAGCACATAAATGCAAGAATAATAACCTAAATTTCTAGTAACTTGGTGATTAAGCTCTAAGTAATCATGTGAACAATTATAAACCATAAAATGCAAAGTTGGCTAATCACAAACCCTAATATTTACTAATCATGCAATTCAAGGATTAGGGAATAATTAGTAAAATACAAATCAAAAAATATCCAACATAGCATATGCATTCTACAGGGCATAAAAAACCAAATGAAACTATAATCATAAGATTTGGTTAAGTATACATGCTAATTTTCCCTAATCAAGAAACTAAAGTAATTTGGAAAAATTTTAAAATATAGTCATAGAAACTAAAATATTTATATATATTCTTTTTGCTTGCATTTTTCTAAACAAAATGTCATATAGTCTTATATGGGTTGGAAAAGTAATTAAGAAGTTATTGCATTAATTTACTCTGAATGTTTATTAATTTTTCCATTAATTGAAATATTTTTTTTAAGGAAAATAATTCATAAATCCAAATATATATATATATATATATATATATATATATATATATATATATATATATATATGGGATTAGCTCGATTAAAATGATGCGGGTTAGCTGAGGCCTGATGACCCGTGACTGTTGCACCGCTCGGTCATGGGTCCGCTTGACCAACACGGTGCTTCGTCCCCATTCCTCTTTCCATGACTCTATGGGAATCAGGGTTAGGGTCCAAGCCCAATTGCGGGGTGCTCCGATAATTCCACAGCTTCAATTCAATTGCCACATGATCTATGAGTCGAGATCCATCAAATGTATCACTAAGCCCTCTGTGAGGAGGCTGGAGACTTCCATACCTTACTCACCTGAGGATTCTGCCTGGAAGCTACTATGGGGATTAAATTCTCTCCACACAGGTCATGATTTTTCCGTTGTTCAATCCCTACACTTTTAAGGGGGTGAGACAAAATGAACCCCTATGGTTACTGGGTTTGAGGTACACCTAATCTCTGGGCCCTTACACGAACCTAGCCTACAAAGCCGAGCTTAGCCCAATTGATCATATTGATTGATCAGAGCTAACCAAGACATTGTAAAATTTTGTTGAGAATTTTTCTAGCCTAGTAATGCAATCGCAAAGCAATTGAAGGCAATGTTGAGCCTATTCGACTAGGCATGGATGGGAGGGTACCTGGTTCAATTGGAGAAATGGTACCCAAATGACTAGAGCAAAGGCAAGAGCTTGTTGGAGCTTAGGATTAACTATGGGACTTGAACTTTGAGTGCGCACCCTCGAATTGCTGCTGAATGGAGCTGAGGGAGCTGGGTGAGCTTACGATCCATCGGGATTGTGAATTTGGTAGAGTAGTGCAATTGAGATCTCACAGTAAGAAAACATCTCACTGGGCAGTTCCTATGGCTATTTACAGCCTCAAAGGATTTATGTAGTGCAACCAATTAGAATTTTGACCCGAATTCCTCAAATGGAAACTATTGGGCCACAGGGCCCAATTGGGGCAACTTGGTGATACTGGGAAGATCCTAGCAGCTCTATTAAGGTGGTCGCGCGAGTGGGGGACATAGTTGGTAGCTAGCATATGGGAGATCCACCCTAATGGGAGTGGGGCGCATCCGAGATGAATATCCACAGTGAAAGTGCACTATAGTTCATCTGATTTATTAATCTGAGCCACAGAGTAGCTTTGATCTTTCATATCCTAGCGGTTGGATCAAGAATGATCTAGGTCGTAGGATTCGAAGCATAGATCCAATGCCCGATTGACGCTCTTACTTGATCGAATCCAAGCCGTCGAGTGATTGGGAGGGATGGTTAGGTACATCGGTACTCCACTTTTGCGCAACCTTGAGCTCTACAGCAGATCACCCGCAATCTGCACCGCGAATCCCTAATGGGAAAAGATGTTAAGGATATATATGCAAATATGAAATATTACAAACCCTTATATGCAATTTTCCCAATCTAAATTAAATCTAGCAATGGCATAAATGACCTCCAACAATTCCCAAACTAGCACCCCTAACTGATTTGGGGATGAGAAATTTAAAAATACAATCAAATTTTGGATTGGAGATCAAAATGTTTTTGTTATTAATTAGAGTTTCTAATTTGGCAAAATTGCCAATTTGACCTAATGATATCCGATTAACCCTAAAATTTTAGGGTTAGCTCATAATGATTACATGAATTTAATAAAAAACAAAATTAGAGTGTGGATAAGCTTATGCTAAGCTTAGTAATAACGTAGTGTTGTTCCAAACTCCCCCACTTAAGAACCATATCGTCCTTGACACATGTGAAGAAGGGAAAAGCAAACATGAAAATTTAAGAAATGAAAATTAGAAGATAAGAATACATGGATTTTCAATGAGACTTGGATGCTTTCATTACCTATTGGCCATTTTCTCCTAAGTGGATTCTTCAATAAAAAGATTCCTCCAATGAACTTTCACCATGTGGATAGAGTGATTTCTCAGCAATTTTTTATTATGAGTTATGATTCTGATAGTATTTTCCACATATGAAAGGTTCAACTAAAGGGAAACTGTTGGAAGTTGTACTAGATGCAATGGATCACAAAGACATCTCCACAATGACAAAATATGAAAGGCATTATGCACCACATAGAAATCTCAGGGAAGCTTTAACTTTTAGGCTGCATAGCCTATCTTTGCTGCCACTTCAAAGGGTCCAACATACTGGGGACTAAGATTCCCAACCACATTAAAATGAAAAAAACGTTTTATTGGGATGACTTTATGATATGCAGAATCTCCAACAAAAAAAATTAAGGATGATAATTACTTTGGCAGTCTTATGTGGCTCTAAATCTTTGCAGAATTAATCGCACTTTTCTATTTGTTTCATCCACCAGATTTGATTTATAGAGTTGGACATTGCATGTTTCAGACCATGCAAGTGGAGTGCTGCACTTCCTGCCATATAATGCTTCATATGGTGCCATACCGATGCTTGCTTGATAGCTATTATTATAAGCAAACTCCAAGAGAGGAATGTGGTTTTCTTAGATACCACCAAAATCAAAAAAACATACTCATAATAGGTCTTCAATAACCTGACTAACACATCCTATTTGTCTATTAGTTTTATGATGGAAGGAATGGATATGGTAGTTCCCTAATCTTGATGTACTGCTTGCCAAAACTTGGATGTGAATTTGCTATAACAATCGGAAACAATTAATTTTGGGATACCATGGAGTCTCACAATTTCTTTAATATAATTCTTGGCCAACTTCTCCATAGAATCAGTTTGATGTGTTGAAATGAAATGTGCTGATTTCGTTAGTTGATAGACTATGACCAAGATTGAGTCAGCACCGGACCATGACTTTGGCAAATCCATAATAAAGTCCATAAAGTTTTCAAACCACTTACATTCAGGTTCTTCAAGAGGATGAAGAAGTCCTCCGAGCCTTCGGTGTTTCGCTTTGACGAGATTGCAAGCATGAAATCTCATAACAAATTCTGCCACACTTATCTTCATACAAGCCCCCCAAAATGATTGCTTCAAATCCATGTACATTTAAGTACTTCCCTGATGAACCTGATAGCCTGAGTTATGACCTTCGAAAAGAATCTCCTGATGTATGGACTTAGGGACCCATAAGCAATTTCTTTGATAGATTATGGTTCCATGCAGCTACAAATCATATCGACGGCCACCTTCAATATCGACTTTGAATTTTAGATAATCTTCATCTTTAGCCTACAGGATGGAGACATCTCTATGAAAAGTGAGTTCCACGGTGCACTGACTTAATGACAGACTGTGGAATACACGTCCGCGCTTGCCCGTAAGTGTACATGATTTGAAGTAATAATTTGGAAGGTAAGTTTTGAGATTTATTGTCCTCAGGGAATGGTGTGTTTTGTTACTAAGATATATATATATATATATATATATATATATATATATATATATATATATATATTCAAAATCTTTAAATTGAATGATTTCAGTTTTGAGTTGGTTTCATTATCAAAGCAATAATTCTAATTTAAGAAACTGTTTGATTTATATAGGAGAGTTGGGTTTCCTTCATGTGAATTGATGGGGACTCTTCATGAATTACTTCTCAAGCACTTCACACTGTTTCATGATCATGCTAAATAATCAAGTGCACATTACATTCCTTAGAGTTTTCCTCTAATTCTTATAAGTTCAAATCTTGTGCATGAAATGAACACACTAGGGTTCAATTTCAGCATGAAGATCATCATGTGATCATACTTAGGGCATCTCAATTTACCTACGTCAAGGTTGCCAAATAACAAACTTTGTTAAACGATCTCATGAGCTTTGATTCCACTAATGAGCATCACGCGCATTGTGCATAGTTCAGACAAGGAAATGGTTTTATTAGGCTCTGTGGGCTATGTCACATCATCCATGAGCTCTCAAAAAAACTCTTCCACCTTTCACGTATGCTGAGCAATGGAGCTTCGTTAGTGGGTCTTAGCTCACAAGCTTTGACTTCTTAGTTGAGCTTAAAGCATAGTGCGATTGGGCTCAAGAACTTCTCACATAGTTCTAAGCGCCAATGCATGTATATCCAGCTCTAAACTATGAAATGAGCTATGGATCATAAGACATTAATTAAGGTGTTAATATTTATAGTTATAATTACTTTATATATTTTTCATTTAGTCCACAGAATTTTTTTTTTGTGATCTTATTAAATCATTCAACACAGAATTTCATTTCAATGCTTGAGGAAATTCTCCAACCATTCATTTAAGTCTCTTACATATTACAACAGACTCAGCCCAACCCTTCCAAAGGGGGTCTAGCCTTCCATTACAGTTTAGATAAGAAGAAAAACATACAAGGATTAAGACCCTTTCATTATCCACCAAAAAGAACTCAAAAGCTAGATTTAGAAGTTATTAGGAATAGCCTTCAATGGGGTTCTCTGGATCTCTTCCTCTTCTCCCTCTTTTCCTTTCCCTTAGCTCCCTAGTGCAGCTTGGTTTCGTTCTCCTCTAGAAATACCTTCTTCAACCTCCCTTGGAGAGGACTCCTTCTATGCAGCCTTCTAAGAACTAGAATTTTTGAGTAAAAATTGGGAACTCTTCTTTTGTAAAAAGAAGTTGTATTTATAGAGGAGTCAATCAACTCTATTGCATTCAAATTATGGCATTTCCCTTTATATTTCAGCTATTATGAGTGCACAACTCACTTGAGGCTTGAAATGACCTCCTCCATTTTAAAATCTTATAATCATTTCAAAACCCTCCTTTTCCTCTTAAAAATATTATGCTGTAGAAGATATGACAGCTGGGAGATAGTGGCAGGCTGGGAGGTCATTTCTCAATCGCAATTAATGCCCTGAGAAGACAAAAATTTGGCACCTTGCTGTAGCACACTGCAGGGCGCTGTGGCATGCTGCAGTGGTATAGTTTCATAACTCCATTTGCGGTAGCGCACTGTAGTATTTGTATCTTTCAAACTTGATTTGTGGTAGCACTCTACAGTGCACTGTGGCACGCTGTAGCGGTTAAAGTTCAAAAATATCTCCGCTGCAGTGCGCTGTAGCAGTTTAAGTTCAAGAACTTCTCTGTTGTAGCGCATTGTAGTGGTTTAAGGTTTAAAAGCATCTCTGTTGCAGTGAGTTGTAGCGGTTTAAGTTCAAAAACTTTTTCACCACGGAATGCTGTAGCAGTTCAAGTTCAAAAACTTTACCGCTGTAGCGCACTGTAGCGTTTCACTTTCAATTTTTCATCCGTGGTAGCGCGCTATGATGCGCTGTAGCGCACTGTAGTGATTCACTTTCGAACTTTCATTTGTGGTAGCGTACTATGGCGTGCTGTGGCGCACTGTAGTAAAATTTCTCCAAATTTCAGAAATCCCCTTAGGATATTGCTTTCTGCTTACTAGTAGCCGGAGTGCGCTGTGGCGTGCTATAGCGTACTGCAGCAGTTTTCTCCTAAAAATTGTAGAAATACTCCAGATTCTTTCAGAGACTTCTGAGCTCACATTTTACCTGAAAATAAATAGAATTTGATCAAGGTGGGCTATTTCTAATAAGGACTTGTATGATATTTTTCCTTTATTTATGATATAAATTATGGATTCATCACTTAACATCATGCTTAGCATATCACCTTATACAGGAACAATATCCAGCTTATGAAATGCTTCTTTAATCAAACTTTCTGCAATCATGGCACTGAGAGCAGCGTGATGGTTGTGGCCATTGGCGATGGCGTAAGCTTTGTCGGGTTGATCTTAGATATTTAGATCATAATCATTTATTTATACAGGAACAATATCCAGCTTATGAAATGCTTCTTTAATCAAACTTTCTGCAATCATGGCACTGAGAGCAGCGTGATGGTTGTGGCCATTGGCGATGGCGTAAGCTTTGTCGGGTTAATACTAGATATTTAGATCATAATCATTTATTTGTTCTAGCAATCTACATTGCTTGCATTTAATTTCACGCTACGTGAAAATGTATTTCAAGCTCTGATGATCAGTGAATATTGAACACTAAACACTGTAAAGGTAGTGATGTCAGATCATTAGAGTAAACACCCTGGCAGCAAGTTCGAGGTCATGTACAAGGTAATTATTTTTGTGCTGTTTAAGATGACGAAAAGCATATGAAAGTACTTTTTCTTCTTGCATCAGCACATATCCCAAGCTTTTCCCAGACGTATCTGTGTAGACTTGGTAGTCTAGACCCTCTTTTGGAAAGACAAGCACAGGGGCAGAAGAGAGTGCTTCTTTCAATGTTTGGAATGCATCTTCACATTCAGGGCTCCAAACAAAGGGTATAGCCTTCTAAGTTAGATTGGTATAGAGTTGATGATTGCGACTACCTTTGGCATCGACAACATGACCCAGAAAAGCAACTAAGTCGAGCCAGAACTCGCACTTAGAGTACTAGGCATAGAGTTGATGATTGCAAAATTCTTCTAGTACGACTCGCAAGTGATTCTCATGCTTTAGTTTTCTTTTTGAATAAATCAAAATATCAACGATGACAAATTTTAGAGGAAAGGTTTAAGAACGCGCTGCACTAGGTCCATGAAGATGGATGGTGCATTCATTAAATCAAAGGACATTACTAAGAATTTGTAGTGTCCATAACAAGTTCTAAATGTCATTTCATCTACATCTGCTTCCTTGACTCACATTTAATGATAGCCTATACGCAAGTCAACCTTTGAAAAAATGTTAGCTCCAGATAGCTGATCGAAGTGATCATCGATACATGGTAATGTATACTGACTCTTAATTGTTACCTTGTTAAGCTCGTGATAGTCAATACACATGAACATTGAGCCATCCTTCTAAATGAGAAGCACTGGTGCTCTCTAAAGAGATGAGCTTATTATTAGACCTTTATCGAGCAATTCTTGAAGTTGCTTGTTCAAATCTTGCAACTCTTTAGGCACCATATTGTAGGTAACTTTACATAAGGGTTGCATTCCTAGAATCAGTTTGATTGCAAATTCTACTTCTCTGATAGGTGGAAGACCAGGTAGGTCTTTGACAGACTGTAGAATACACATCTGCGCTTGCACACAAGTGTACGTGGTCTAAAGTAATAATTTGGAAGGTAAGTTCCGAGATTTATCATCCTCAGGGAACGGTGTGTTTTGTTACTAAGGTATATCTATATTTAAAAATATTTAAATGGTATAATTTCAATTTTGATTTGGTTCTGTTAATAAGCAATAATTCTAGTTTAAGAAACTATTTGATTTAGAGAGAAGAGTTGGGTTTCCTCCAAGTGAATTGATAGGGACTGATGTTGAATTTCTACTCAAGAACTTCTTGTTCTTTTATGGTCATGCTAAATAATCAAGTACACAATGCATTCCTTAGAGTTTTCATCTAATTCCTACAAGTTCAAATCATGTGCATGAAAAGAACCCACTAGGGTTCTATTTCAGCACAAAGATCCTCATGAGATTGCAATTAGGGCATCTCAGTTTTCCTACATCTAGGTTGCCAAAATAATAGTCTTAATTAGGTGATCTCATGAGCATTGACTGTACTAATGAGCATCACGTGCTTCATGCGCAGTTCAGAAAAGGAAGTGATTTCATTTGGGCTCCATGGACTATGTCACATCATCCATGAGCTCTCAATAATTCCACTTCTTCCTTTCACTTATGCTGAGCAATGGAGCTCTGTTAGTGGGTCTTAGCTCACACACTTTGACTTCTTAGTTAAGCTTAGAGTATAGTGCATTTAGGCTCAAGAACATCTCACATAGTTCTAAGCACTAACGCATGCATGTCCAGCTCTAAACTAAACAATGAGCTATGGAGCACAAAACATTAATTTTGATGTTCATATTTATAGTTATATTTTCTTAACATATTTTTCATTTAGTCCACAACATTATTTGTTGAGTGATTTCATTAAGTCATTCAAACACAAATTTTTATATGAATGCTTAAGAAAGTTCTCCAACATTCATTAAGTCCCTTACATTCCACAATGGATTTTGCCCAACCCTCCTCAAGGGGTATAGCCTACCATTACAACTGAGACAAGAAGAAAAACATACAATCATAATCCACTAAGAAAAAATTAAAAGAAAGAGTTAGAGTGTCCTAGGAATAACCCTCAATGGGGTTCTCTGGATCTATCCTCTTCTTCCTCTCTTTCTTTTCCTAAGCTCCTTAGTGCAGCTGTGACTTCTTTATCCTCTAGCAATAGTCTCTTCAACCTCCCTTGGAGAGGTCTCCTTCTTCTTCTATGCAGCCACTAGAAAAAAATTTGAATTTTTGAGTGGAAATTGGGAACACCTCTCTTGTAAAAAGAAGCTACATTTATAGGGGAGTCAATCTCCTCTCTTGCACTCAAATTCTGCCTCTTTCCCTCCATATTTCTGGTGTCATGAGTGCTCACCCCACTTGAGGCATGAGATGACATCTCTTTTTCCATTTTTAAATCTCATAATCATTTAAAAACCTTCCTTTTTCTCTTAAAAAATATTCTGCTGCAAAAGATATGGCGGCTAGGAGACAAGCATCAGGCTGGGGGTCTTATCTCAGCCATAAATACTGCCTTAAAAAAATAGAAATTTGGCACTTGCTACAGTGCACTGCAGCAGTTTAAGTTTGTAACTTCGTTCGCGGGAGCGCGCTGTAGCATTTTCGTCTTTCAAACTCGAAACGCGATTGTGTGCTGTGGCACGCTATAGTGGTTAAAGTTCGAAAACTTCTTTGCCGCAGCGCACTGTAGCGGTTAAAGTTTGAAAACTTCTCCCCGCAGCGCAATGTAGCAGTTTAAGTTCAAAAATTTACCCGCTCTAGCACGCTGTAGGGGCTCAAGTTCAAAAGCTTACCTGCTGTAGCGCACTATAGCGGTTCTAGTATAAAAACTTATCCGCTGTAGCGCACTATAGCGATTTAGGTTCAAAAACTTACCCACCGCAGCGTCCTGTAGCAGTTTAAGTTCTAAAATCTACCCGCTGTAGCGCGCTGTCGTGGAATCGCTCCAGATTTCTGAAATCCTCTTAGGTTAGTGCATTCTACTTGCCAGTAGCTGGAGCGCACTATAGTGGTTATTTTTCCTAGAAATTGCAGAAATGCTCCAGATTCTCTAGAATTTGCTGTGCTCTCATTTTATCCTAAAAATAAACATAATTTGATCAAAGTAGGCTATTTCCAATAGGGACTTGTATGACATTTTCCTTTATTATTGCTATAAATTATGGATTTATCAGTCTCCAGGAAAAACATCAAAAAATTCAAATACAAAGCAATTCTCACTGATATGGACATCCTCCTTTTTCTCACCTATTATCATTACTAGGCAAGCATCACACTCCTTTCTGACTAATTTCTGGCCTTGATGGCAATGATTAGTGAGAATTGAATACTGAACTTGCCTACGAAAGTTTTGGCTTGGCCTCTGCCACATAATGTGATCTTCTTCTTTTGACAATTGATTATAGCGCCATGCCTGCTTAGCCAATTCATTCCCAGATTATGTTGAAGTTTGCAATTGGAATCATGATCAACTTGGCTTCGAAGTTTTGTTCGCTAATGGGGATTGCTATGCGACAAAATTGTTGAGCTTGCATACGGGCTCCTGAAGGTAACCCTATGCTTAAAGAGTTTGCTAATCGATAGGAGGGTAACATGAGAGTTTTAGCCCAATTTACTAATACGACAGAGTGACTTGCTCCAATACCAAAAAGAATAGTGCATGGTTTGCCATTAATAACTAGAGTGCCTATACTTAAAGTAATAATAAAGCTCTATTATAATAATTCAATAGATATGATAACAAACAGAAACAGAAATTATAAATGTATTTAATTTAAAATGTACCCGACCCGACATCATTGACCTCATGGGTAGAAGAAGGAGTCAACATATAGAATCTAGCAAGAGCGGTTGGTTGATGATATGCGGTCCTCAACCTTGATAGCTATAAGTCGTAGTAGGAGCAGATGCAGTTCTAGGAGTTGCAGAAAGAAAAGGAGGTGTCATTACAGCTAGAGCAGGAGCACAATAATTTAGCGGTTGTGGACGGAATACAGGTCACACTTAGAATTAATGATGGGCACTCCCTCGATAGTCTTTTCAGCATCGCACCGATAGAAGTGATGGCCAGGTCAGCCACAAGTGAAGTAGACGTTCCCCTGACAATAACATCTCTCATGTGGATGGGGACACTTGCATTCTGAGACAATAGGTTGTGGCTGATCGGCCTCGATGTGGAATACTTTCACTACCTTCTAATATTCAAAAGTCTCTCTCCTAGATCACGTGAAGTGGGCTTTACTTGAAAGTGACCTTGGAGTTGAGCTACTTCAACCAGCTTAGAGATGTTCTTAAGCTAATGGGAGACTAGATGAGCTCTAATTTAGTCTTGCAGTCCCTTCAAGAACTTGCTGCACCTCGATGCTCCAAATCTGATGAGCTCTAGGGTTAAGTGGCACGTTCGCCTGAATTCAAGTTCATAGTCAGATAATAGATCTCCCCACCTTGGGAGAGGTTAAGTAGTTCATCTTCCAATATAGTTTGGGCAGATACTGGGATGAAGTCTTCTCTAAGTGCTTCTAAGAACAAATCCCATGGAATGTATTCAATTTCATAATCTGCAAACTTTGTGTTCTTTTCTCCTACGAGTACTCTTCTTCTTTTTTAAAGAGGTGGGTAACCAAACAAATGGCTTCAGAATTTGGGCATTTTATACTGAATAAATTTTTCTCTACAAGCTTCAGCCAGCTGGTAGTATCCCTGAGGTTCAACATCCCATTGGATGTTAGTGTTTTAAGTCTCAGGAAACTATGGAGGAAACCATCTACAAAAAAGTGAGCTACAGATGGGGTTGCCATATGAAAGATAGGTGGTTGCTGCGATGAGGGCATGAGTTTCTAGGGCTTACTGAGCATTTCTCTCTATTAGAGTTTACATCAAGCCAACTAGTAAATTAACATCATCTGATCCTCCAAATAATGATACTGTGTTCTAGATTGGGATAGAAACTGAAGGAGATCCTAGATTTATGATTACAATTTCCAAGAATACAAATTTAGAGAATGAAGCAAATAACTATTTCTCAATCATTACTTCTCAAAAGAGAATTACAGGGATATGCATAAAGAATAAACTGACATGAAAGATGAATACAATAAGCTATTAATAAGATCAACTACAAAATTTGGCTATAAAGGCAGTACAAAATTCATCGTAAGTGACTCTTAAATGCTTCCTTGTAAGCCTTCTCTATATCCAAAACCACTATCTTTCCGCTGGTCCACCAAGTAGTGCTCCCATGATTTGAAGATGATTGCTATCTGGACATACCGTCCCTCTACAAGCAGTAGTCGCATGATCTAGCCACTCTCTGGCAAGAATTGGAAGACTAGTCCCTCAAAGGGTTAGCTGAACTAGGATCTTGTTGAGTACTTCTACTCCTCTAGAAGATACTCCACTGATGGCTCTATTGTACACCTTGTCATCCTGAAAGTTATCAGTCCAATAGTTTTCGTAAAGTCTAAGAAAATGTCTGACCTCATATCACTGATACTCCATTCCTAAAATTTTATTTAAATATAAAACTTTATTTTTTTTGTATGTATTTTACTTATTTATATTTCATTCAGGTCCTAAGATGTCCTTTCCATATGTCCTTAGTTTAATTTTGAAGATTCTGTTTGATGAATTATGGATGATCCTATCTTATACTTAGTGATTGTGATCATATTTGCTCCAAAGAATGGATCATAAAGTAGATAGGAATATTCTCCTTGTCTAATACTTTATAATAGTTGTCTGATACCAACTGTAACGCCCTGTCCCATCACCACGCGTAATCGAGATATTTTTAAGGAATAACCACAACTGGCGATGGAGCGATACGTTACTCGGGAAGGTCTGCTAAACCTCCCTAAATACTGTAACTGACTGTTGAAGATATACTCAAGATAGAACTGAGGACTAATCCTTAAGAAAAGAGTAAAATACTTATATTAATTATTAGATATAATACTTATTTACACTGAATTATGAGAGTGATTTTAATAGGGATCCAATATATTTTAGTATTAGCATTACTTATACAGATCACATCATAATACTAAGATTAAGTAGTAGTAAATATAGAGTGTAGAAGTTAAAACATTCTTTCAGTTCATTCACCATAGAAGCTAAATAAAAGGCACTCATCTTAGAAAATAAAAGAAAATGCATCCAAAGTTAAATTATTATAGACTGTTTGCTTAAAAAAGAAACTCACTCACTGCAAAAAGTACACTAATGCACATAATAAAAGTTGAAGGCTGGGCTAGCTAATGATCCACAAACTTCTTTTGGATCTCTAGGGAAGCCTCCTGAGCTTGCTCCACAAGCTACTATGGACCTAGCAAATTGTGCAATCCCAATAGTACCACGTGTTAGATAATAAGTCTAACACATCAAAAGCTACCCTATACATTTATAGTTATCTAAATTTTAACATTTAAGAAAATACATAATACTGTAGGAAAGCAATAAAATAGCTAGGAATTATAATACTGTACAAAACTAAAAGTAAGGTAAAACAGTAGCTGAAAGACTAAGTACTGAATATAGAAAATAGTAAGGAAGCTGAAATAGAATAAATGTTAAGATAAGACTGTTACATTTCATTGAACATATGTATAAGGATTTGAATATGCAACATAACTATATGCCCCAAATATGCATTAACAAAGCTCACAAGACATCCCACATATTCCAAGGTGAGCAGACGCTCCACTAACAATCCTAGTTGTGCACAACTCTCCGCTAACAGAATCCTGGGTGAGCACAATTCTCCGCTAATTGCGTGATATAACTTATGCAAATTATGATATCCCAAGGCCTTAATAAATATATGCTTTAAGATATTAAAACTAGAAAACAATCAAAACCAAGCAACTAATCAATTTGTTTCTATGTTCCAAAATTCTTTTCAATGGTTTCTTACTTCCATTCTAATTCTACTGAATTCATTATTTATTCCATAATTACATTCTAAATCATCACATGGGGCGAGTGCATATACATGACTAGCATGTCCTAGGAAGGTGACTTTATCACTTAGTTTGCTTAACTACACTTATTGATACGCACTAAGATAAGGGACAGAATCTCTTAATAGTTTATTCTTTCAAACTAAGTTGTTAAACTACCAAACTATAACACACTCTATACTTGGGACGTTTATCCTAAACTAAACTATACTATTTAATTACTTAAGATAAGTTTGAGACTCTACAGTTCTATTCAAGTTAAATCAACCAATTCCATCTTATACTGAATAAATCAGTTCTATGGATATGCACCATCATCTCCAACTAATAATACTACTGGTTCGCATTCTAATAAATCTATTTAATGATCAAGGAGTAACATGCTAATGAGTCCTTACTCCATTATGGTGAGTCCTACACTAAAGGGCTCTACGAATGTGGCATAAAAGCCACTCAACTTAGGATACTACCACAAAGAAATAATCTCAATCAAGAACCTTTTAGTTATTTTACCACAAGGCTTTAAGATCAAACATTTAAGTTTAATAAGGTTTATTTAACTTTTTACCTCAAAATCAGATAGTAAGGTATCTCCTACCCCAGAAATTAGACTATGTAAGGATCTAGCATGTAATTGATTTAAAACTATATTTACATTATATGGTTTCAAAGTACAAAAAAAGCATTATTATTTATAGGTTAAGTTCTAAGTTATGAACTTTACATAGAGTCATCATCTCAATTACATAATTTAGATATCTAAAATAAATATGCAAATCTAATATTTGCAACTTAATACAACATATCAATCATGGGATAAAATCATATGAGTTATTGAGAATTGAATGTTTTGCAAATCAATATTATTTTGGAGATTAGTTTATGCTAATAGTTTTACTTATGAGAAAAGTCAGGATCTTAAGCTTGAGTTCAGATGATAAATCACAAGAGTTGCTCTAAGTCCTTAAACCACTAAATTACTATTTGATGATCAATGTCAAATCAGTAAGAGTTGATTGAGTACATGCAAAAATTATTGAATGTTCAAATCAAGATGTTTAGTTTAGCTAAACTTAATCTTAAGAATTATCAAATCAAGTTAGGGTTGATCCCAAACTTGACAGAGCTAGAGTTATTTATGAAAGATTGACTTATAAGAAATTGAATAAGTTATTTGCTAATTATTGAAGTTCAATTCACTAATCATGCAATTCAAGCATTAGAGTATTATTATCAAAATACAAATCAAAAAATAATCCTACCTAGCACATGCATTCTATAAGGCATAAGAAACCAAATGAAACTAAAATTATAAGATTTTGTTAAGTATACACGCTAATTTTCCTTAATCAGTCTGTTGAAGAAATTAGGAAAAAATAAAAATATATTCACAGAAACTAAAATATTTTTGCATAGTTGTATTCTTTACATTTTTCTGAATAAAATAGTATATAATTTTATATAGTTTGGATAAGTAATTAAAAGTTATTGCATTAATTTATTGTGAATGTTTTAATTAAATTTTCCATTAGTTGAATCATTTACCTTAAAAAAAATAATTCAAAAATCCATATATATATATATATATATATATATTTAAACATGATCAACCGGATCGAAACAATGCAGTTTAGCCGGGGCCCGATGACCCGCGGGGTCATGGGTGAGCCCGACTCACATGGTGCTTCATCCCCATCCCTCTTTTCCCGGCGCTATGGAAATTAGGGTAAGTGTCCGAGCACAATTATGGGTGCCCCGACCACACCATGGCTCTAATTCGATCTCCGCATGATCAATGAGGCAAGGTGCGTCGAATGCATCACTAAGCCCTCAGTGAAGATGTAATTACCCCAATATTAGATCGGGAACCCAATCTAATACTGGAGTGTTACCATAACACTTAACACTGTATTAGAAGGAAACTAACCCAACACTAAGTGTTATGTGGCCAAGTCTTTTAGTGAGGGAGTTAAGTTAAGAAATCTGCAATTGAAGAGAAGGAAGAATATGAAACAAGTGCAAGTACAATAGTAAACTATCCAGTTATCCAATCCAGGCATTTAGTATGAAAGTAAATTAATCTCAGAATAAAGTAAAAACATCACAGAAATAATTATTACAAACCTAGGAATTAGAAATTAAAAGACATAAAATGTCTTTCTCTCACATAAGTAAATGAGAATGAAAGAAAAGCAGAAGCAGAAAATAATCTCAAGCACACTAGAGCCCAGCTCCACTGGCATGAAAATACTCATGATATACCATATTTTTAGTAGTTTAAAATATGGTAGGGCACAACCAAGAAAAAGAAAAAAGTAATTAGACAAAATAGTCTAAGCACATTTAAAAATTGGCTAATCGTTAATTGAAATTTAGTTGGATATCACATAAGCTAATTTACAATTTAAAATTGCAACGGAGCATTTAAAGCACCAAGTAAAGGAAGAAATTAAAATGTAATTGTAAAGAAGAGCATTAGAAAGGAAAGAGGAGCGATAACTCACCAGTATAATTGCTCTTACCTGCAATAAAAAGTTAAGGGAAAAGTATCCTTAATAAGGCTAAAATCTACTAATGTGTATTTAAAACTAAATGAAATTGAAACATGTATAAGTCCAATAGAAATTATGCTAAGTAAAGTAAGCAAAAGCAGTGAAGCATTTAAATGAAATTAAAGCAATATACACTGCATTCAAATAAGAATTGTTAGTAAATAAAGAATAGTATGGGAAATAGAAGTATAAATTAAGTAAGTACGAGAAGATTGTAGTCTCTTGGTCTAAGAATACATAATTTAGGACTATATAGAGTAAACATAGCTAGAAAGCTATGATGAGATCAGACAATCAGTAAGATTGTAAGAGACTCAAAATTTATTTGTTAAAGTTATTTATGAAAATTCTCCTTTTGCGAGCATATATAGAATGAAGCGAGGAGTTAAGCATGTTTGCCTAACAAGTTAAACAAAGTGGGGTCTCATAGAAAACAAACACTTGCATTCACCCTCTGAGATGTGAGTTCTTATATACCCTCTTAAGCCAGCCCTTAGCTATCCACCATGGAAAAACCCTTATTATTTTTTGAAAGTTTTATTTATCTACAATGTGTTGTATGCATTATTCAAAAGTATAGGCTCAATGTAAGGAAAGCATTGAAGGATTTCAAGTAATTGTAAACTATGTGATATCCAAAATTATCTAATTTTTAATGACCTACTTAATGATTAGAAATAATTGATCTCCCAATTCACTTATAGATATTGATCTACAATTCAATTACAAGTAAAAATTAAGTGAAGAAGATTTAGAAAATAGTAGTTTGATTTAAATTATGAAGTGACAAAATAATTTATAAGTATATCGCTCCTAAATGGTACTTATACTACACTAATTCTAAACCACTCAAATCAAAGAAGTTAAGATTCAAAGTTTTGAAAACTAGAAGGGAAAAGTAAAACTAATTGATTACTAAACTAATTGAAGTGGAGGTTAATATATTACCCACTAACTTTATCTAATTAGCTTATAATTAAAAAGCTTCCAACCAAATGAGTCACAAACCTAGCTAGGATCAAATGGTAGGAGTTGTCTAAGTGTAAGAGAAAGAATAAACTACTAACTATAAGTTTTAGTTCATTCTAAATTATAGGTTAAAAGAAGTCTAAAAGCTATCTAAAGCACATTTGGAAGCTTAGGGATTTTTTATTTAATCATTAGAGAACTTTAATGGATGATTAAAAGTTATATAGAAATGGGTGCTAATAATCCAATCTTAATATTGGGCAGTAGTCTTATTAAATTAACTTAATGAATAAGCATACAATTAGAATTCTAAAATTAAGGAATAGGTTAGTGATATACAGTAAATACACATCTGCATTTCCACGCAAGTGTATGTGGTCTAAAGTAATAAGTGGAAAATATTAATTTCTGGGATTTATCGAACTACAGAGAATTGGTTGTTTTGTTACTAAGGTTTATTTATTCTTACTAATGTTTAAGCTATGAGTATTTGGTTTGAGCTGGTTCTAAACTAAGCATAATAATCACTAAGTAGAAATAAAGTTTAATAAAAGGAAGAGGAGAGTTGGGTACATCCCACATGTCATGATAGGTTACTTATGCATGATGATTCCTCAAGCATTTATCTTTCATTTACTTATATTTAAATCAAGTGCACATTATTCTTCCTTGAGTTTTATCTCAAAGATTCACAAGTTCAAATCTCATGCATGAAATGAGCACACAGTCAGTTTTATTTCAGCTCAAAGATTCTTATAAGATTCTAAGTTTGTGATTTTCATCTTATCTCTTGATCAAGGAGATGAGGATTATTAAGTTCTTAAGATCTTATAAGCATTGATTCCACTAAGAGCATCACTCGCATCGTGCATAGTTAAAATGAGGGAATAATATGTTGGGCTCAATGACTATGTCACCTCGTTCATGAGCACACAACTATTTCTTTCCCTCCCTCAATTATGTTGAGCTAAGGAGCTCACTTAATGGGTCTTAACATCACATGCATCAACACTTTAGTTGAGCTTAGATTAAGGTGCATTAAGTTCAAGAACTTTTCTCACATAGTTCTAAGCTCTCATGCACTCATAGATCTAGCATCTAACCAAAGGTGAGCTATAGAGCACAAGACACTTTAGTTCTTGAGTTCATAAGTTTAATTTCCCTTAATTCACAATACAGACTACAGTAATAATAAAAAAATTTTGAGCAAGGAATTGAGTTCATACATTTTATTAATACTTGAGGAAAACTTCATACAATAAAAATGTAACTATCAAACATATGAGATTATCCTAACCCTCGCCAAGGGAGATTTAGCTATCCATTACAAAAGAGATGAAGAAGAACACATACATGGATAAAGACCCTTTCATATCAACTAAGAAAAAATATTATAAAAAAAAAGTTTGAAAGATACTTGAAACATTCCTCAAAAGTTCTCCGGATCCTTCTTCTCCTTCTTGAAGTTCCTCTCTTAGGGCACTAGTGTTGCCTTCCCTCTACTTCTCCTTGGAAAATTGGCTCTTCCACCCTTGGGGAGTTCCTCTCTTCTACTATGCAACCCTCCTCCATACTTAAGTGATTTGAGCAAAAATTGGAACCCTCCTCTAGTCAACAGGAGTGATATTTATAGGAGATGGGCTGCATTCATCACACTTAAGATCCAAACTAGTAATTCCTATTGAAAATTCTGAGCAATAATGGCAAAAATCTGAATTGATGGTGAGGCGACCAATATCTTCATTTGTTTAGCGAATACATCACCTCATAAGCCTCCTTTTCATTTAAAAACATAGCAGCTGCAGAGGGAATGATGGCTGGGGACAAGATGCAGGTTGGGGGTCTTGTCCCAGCCGCATTAAATGCTTTTGCCAAAGGAAATTACAGCGGGTAGCTGCAACGCGACGCAGCGCGCCGCCCCACGCTGCAGCGTGCAATGGCGCAAGCTAATTCCGCTAAGTGTCCCACAGCCGCACGCTACTGCGTCTATTTTCCGCAAAGAGACCCACTGCAGTGTGCTGTGGCACTAGCGTTTTGCAAATCGCAACGCTGCAGAGCGCCATAGCGGTAGTGCCAAAATTTGCAAATCGCACGGCTGCAGTGCGCTGTAGCGGCAGCTTTTTGCAAAAAGCTCCACTGCCGTGCGCGATCGTGCCCGTGGTTCGCAAACTGAACCACTGCAAGCGCACGATCGTGCTAGTGGTTTTGCAAATTGAACTGCTGCAGTGCGCGACAGCGCCCGTGGTTCGCAACTTGACCCACTACAGTGCGCGATAGCGCCCGTATTTCGCAACATGACTCGCTGCAATGCGCGACAGCGGTTTCCTATGGAAATTTTTGAAAAATTCACAAACGACTCAGAATTCCCTAAACAGGCCTTTCTCCTGAATAGGTAGACAAAATTTGATTAAGGGAGCAGTTTAAGATCAGAAATGAATGAAATCTCCTTTTAATTTAGATATAATTTATGGATTCATCACACCCCCACACTTAAATTCTTGCTCGTCCTCGAGTATGCTTAAAATAGTATTTTTCTGTTCTTTTAGGTATGATAGTCAACAAAAGATATCAATTTAGATTTTTGATATGTAAGTCAAGACATGTGCTTAACTAAAGTGATTGAAGTCATTTGGCATTTAGATATTCTAACCTTGGATATGAAGTAAGGTTAATCAATTAATCTCCAAGTATTTGATTTTCATGCTTGATACTAGGTAATGAGGAAGATTCCATGGAAAACCCAAATTAGAGAGGCAGTAAAATACTCGAGAGTATTGCGCCATATGTGCCCTTTCTTATGAATCACAAAGATGAATAGATTAAAGGAGAGATATTTTTCATCATACTTTTTCATTTTATTCAATTGGGAGAGATATTTTTCATCATCTTTTTTTTTTTTTCTTTTTTTTTCAATTTTAGGGAGAGATACTTTTCTTCATCCCCAATTCACCTCTCTGTGATCATGAAGTTCTACAGGAGCCTGCACACCAAAATCTTTAGTCATAGTCCAATCTTTCTCCCACACTTAGTTCAAAGCATGTTTTAAATTTTCGGAGATTAGATTAACCTTAATTTATTCCTTGGTTAAAAGGTTTTAATGCTATCAATGCATTTGATCACTTTTTTGTTAAGCACCCTTTTACTTCATATCCTGGTCTTTATCGAAATTTTGTGACTTTCATTTCGTTAAAAACTTAGAAAATTTTGTCATTTTTTTGGATACTAGAAAAATTAGGGAAGATGAGAATTCATAAATTAAAATCTTAAAAATAAAACACACAAAATGAAAAATGCAAGGAAAAATAACTAATACAAAAAAAAAAAAAAAAATACAAGCTATTTAATTTTAAATTTCCTCCTCTTCCTCCACTTCTTCCACGTACCCGATTTTGCAAGGGTAGCGCGAGTCTGGAAGGGGGGCACCAATGGGTGGTCTTGGCAACACGGAAGGGTCCGAACCACCTTAAAAGCTCCAATCCTCGAACATCAGATCGAGGGCTTCATGAAACTTGAACTGAAACTAACGCTGCTGAACGAGTTCTTGTTTAAAGAATCACATGTCGGTGGCCAAAGCCTTGCTAAGATCGGCTTGCTGGTTGTGAAGATGTAGCAGCAGCTTATTTGTAAGGTTTTGGTCGGACGGAGTTGACGTTTCCCCTTGCATGCCCCTTCTTTTCTTGGGCTACTTCCGTTCACTTGCCTGGGCATTCAGATTTATGGGATTAAGGGTGCATCCGGGGGGGGACGATGGTGTCAAAGGAGAGGATTTTGACCCCTTGGGTCTCGCAAAGCGCTGATATCAAAGACCCGAAGGCCAATGCAGCGCAGGGACCCTTGAGAGCTTTCCAAAGATGCTAAAAAATAATACTCGAGATGCGGATCTTGCCCAACCTAACCAATGAGCACAAGAGGAGTGCTCTGGCACGGGTCACTTCAGTCAAGTGACTCGTAGGCATGACAAAGCTAGAAATGAAGACTAGCCAAGCGCTACTCATATTCGTTAATTTGGAATGAAGAATATTGGCTAATCCTCCTTCCCATTCGGTGTTTTTGTGGACGAGTTCCGACACGAGATCAAGGCGAATTTGGTGAGACTCTAAGAGCTCTAAGTAAGAGCAAGAAATTACCTCCTCGAGCCCATAGAATTGCTCGATTTGAGCAATCCCAAGGCTGACACCCCTACCTCAGCAAATAGTAGGGTAGGTAGGAGATCTCTTAGCCACCATCTCCCTCCAACCTCGAGGGTCGATTTGTTCTACCGGAATGGGCAAGGCGCTGCTGAAACTCCTCTCTAGAATTAATTTCTGCTGAGAAGATATTGAATAAAATCATTGCTGGGCTTTAGTGGAAGAAAACCTTTTTTTATGAAAGGTTGCCCCGGAAGAAGAGGCCTCGACCTCTTTTCTAGGAATTGCTTTCTTCCCATAAGACATGATAAAAATATTAGATGAAAGCTAAAGAGAGCTAGAGTTGTGAGGAAGTAAGAGAGTTAAGGATGGTGCAAGGATACCCCCCCCCCCATTTCCTCCCTTATATAGGCAAGGAAATCCAAGGCAAGAGAGTATGGTCAATGGGTATTCCCATGCCATAAATGTGGTGATCCATGTGAAGGGAGGGGGGCAGCTTTTTTAGCCCCACTTTTTGACTACTTGGGTAATCCAAATTTCATGACTTTTTTGACTGCATGGTTCCCATTACAGAGAAACAATTTCTGTAGCTGGAGCAAACCGCTGCAGCACGCTGCAGAGCGATAGCGAAATTTTCGCTACATCGCGCAAATGCAGGAATTCTGCTGCAGCGCACTGTAGCAAAATTTCTACTACAGCGCGCTGTCACGGGATTTCCGAAGAGGCGCGGTATACCAGCTACAGCTCACTGTCGTGGAATTTTCGTTGCAACGCGCTGTAGCGCTGTAAATTATATATATATATATATATATATATATATATTATTTTTTAAATTGGGTTGCCTCCCAATAAGCGTTTAATTTAACATCTTCAGCCTGACCAAAAATAATTTATATCCTTTCAAAATTTCTTTCCAGATTTTCATTAACTCCTTAGGATGAGTGCGAGCTAGTCTAATAATTGGGTCATCATGAACACCAGCTCTACTATTTTTCTTCTGATAAACCCAATCAATATCCTCAATCTTATAATAAGTTTTATTTCTATTTGGCTTTTCATTCCTTTCATTTCTCTCTTTATACTTGTTATCAAACTTTTCATATTTTTCCTCGCTATCATCCTCCATTTCATTTTGTAAGCATTTGTAAAGCTCAGTTCTTTCAGGACTACTCTTAAGGTGATTCTCTACAAATTTACATTGCACACAAATACTGTCAATATTACTAAGGGGTTTATTGATAGTCGAGATGCGAAGATAGTAATTTCTTTACTATCACTGCCCCGAGAGTCACTTAGTTTATTGGTCCTTCTATTAATTTCAATTAGTTCATCTTGGTTGTTCTCGATTGGTGGGTGACCTACTGCTGAGATTTCAGTTGAAAACACTTGAGGTGTGTAAGGGACATAAATTTTGGATCGCTCTTGGTCAAATTTTTCAGTTTGAAACTCTTGTTGCACTTTCAAATTATCCAATTCAAGTTGATACTCCACCTCTCTCTCATTTTTACTATTTGTTTGAGTTAAGGTGTCTTCACTACAAATCAGAACTTCTTCAGCTTGATTTTTTATCTGTTCATTTATGATTACTTCTTCGACGCGGTTAGCTAATTGTTGCAATATAAATTCTAACTTAGCCTCAATTAATTTACATATATACTCTTGGTCTTCTAGATTAAACCCGTGTCTAATCAAGATTGGTTCAATTTTGTGCAAGTTATAATACCCATGACCACTAAAATCTTCTGCCGATTCTTCTAAGTGAGACTGCTCTCTCGACCAATTTGTGTTATTAATGTTCAAATCAGAGTGAGTGTAATTTTGTTGCAAGTTGTTATCGAACTTGATGTCATTAATCAATTTTGTTCTTGAAGGTGAAAAAGGGTTATTTGTATTACAATCAAAACTTGCATGTGTTCCCCCACACCAAATGCTCGAGTTTTGATTACTATTGTGCATGCCAATGAAATTTGAGTACTCCATATAATAAGGTAGAATCTATAAAAATTAAAAGAAAAGTAAACTAAAGAAATAAGAAAATATATATGCAAAGAGATTGCTTAAATCACTAATTATTGATAGATTATCCTTAATACAAAAGAATTTCCAATTCCCCCTGCAACGGCGCCAAAAACTTGACAGACTGTAAATACACGTCTGCATTTGCACGTAAGTGCACGTGGTCAAAAGTAATAAGTGGAAAATGTTAGTTTCTGAGATTTATCTAACCAAGAGAATTGGTTGTTTTGTTACTAAGGTTTATCTATTCTCATTAATGTTTAAGCTATGAGTATTTGGTTTGAGTTGGTTCTAAACTAAGCACAATAATCACGAAGTAGAAATTAAGTTAGATAAAAGGAAGAGGAGAGTTTGGTTCATCCCACATGTCATGCTAGGTTACTTATGCATGATGATTCCTCAAGTGTTTATCTTTTATTTACTTATATTTAAATCAAGTGCACATTGTTCTTCCTTGAGTTTTATCTCAAGGATTCACAAGTTCAAATCTCGTGCATGAAATGAACACACATTCGGTTCTATTTCGGCACAAAGATTGTTATAAGATTTTAGGTTTATAATTTTCATCTTATCTCTTGATCAAGGAGATGAGGATTCTTATGTTCTAAAGATCTTATAAGTATTGATTCCACTAAGAGCATCACTCGCATCGCACATAGTTGAAATGAGGGAATAATATTTTGGGCTCAATGATTATGTCACCTCATTCATGAGCACACAACTATTTCTTTCCCTCCCTCAATTATGTTGAGATAAGGAGCTCACTTAGTGGGTCTTAACATCACACGCATCAATACTTTAGTTGAGCTTAGATTAAGGTGCACTAAGTTCAAGAACTTTTCTCACATAGTTCTAAGCTCTCAAGCACTCAATGATTATAGTAATAATAAGCATTTCTTGAGCAAGGCATTGAGTTTATACATTTTATTAATACTTGAGGAAAACTTCATACAATAAAAATGTAACTATCAAACACATGGGATTATCCTAACCCTCCCCAAGGGAGATTTAGCTATCCATTACAAAAGAGATGAAAAAAAACACATACATGGATAAAGAACCTTTCATGATCAACTAAGAAAAGAAATTACAAAAGAAGAGTTTAGAAGATATTAGGAATGTTCCTTAGAAGTTCTCCGAATCCTTCTTCTCCTACTTGAAGTTCCTCTCTTAGGTCATTAGTGTTGCCTTCCTTCTTCTTCTCCTTGGTAAATTAGCTCTTCCACCCTTGGGGAGTTCCTCTCTTCCATTATGCAACCCTCCTCCTTACTTAAGTTATTTGAGCAAAAATTGGAACCCTCCTCTAGTCAAGGGGAGTGATATTTATAGGAGAGGGGCTGCATTCATCACACTTAGGATCCAAACCAGCAATTCTTATTGAAAATTTTAAGCAATGATGGCAAAAATCCCAATTGATGGTTAGGTGACTAATATCTTCATTTATTTAGCCAATACATCACCTAATAAGCCTCCTTTTCATTTAAAAACATAGCGGCTACAGATGTAATGATGGTTGGGGATAAGATGTAGGTTGGGGGTCTTATCCTAGCCGCATTAAATGCTTCTGCCATAGGAAATTATGGCGGGCCGCTGCAGCGCGCTGCAGCTTGCAATGGCGCAAGCTAATTCTGCTAAGTGTCTCGCTACAACATGCTAGCACGTCCATTTTTTGTAAAGTGACCCGCTGCAGCGCGCTGTGTCGCTAGCATTTTGCAAATTGCACTGCTGCAGCATGCTGGAGCGGTAGCATTTCGCAAAATGCTCCGCTGTAGCGCGCGGTAGCGCCAAAATTTGCAAATTGCACCGCTGCAATGCACTGGAGTGGTAGCATTTCGCAAAAACCTCCGCTGCAGCACGCGGTCGTGCCTTCAGTTCATAAACTAAACTGCTGCAGCGCGCGATCGCTCCCGCGGTTTTGCAAATTGAACCATTGCAGTGCGCGATAGCACCCGTTGTTCGTAACTTAACCCGCTGCAGCGCGTGACAGCGCCTGTACTTTGCAACATGACCCGCTGCAGTGCACTGCAGCGCGCGGCAGTAGTTTCCATTGAAAATTTTTGGAAAATTCACAAATGATTCAGAATTCCATGGATAGGCCTTTATCCTGAAAAGATAGACAAAATTGATTAAGGGAGTAGTTTAGGATTAGAAATGAATGAAATTTCCTTTGAATTTAGATATAATTTTTGGATTCATCAGTTAGCAAGTCTTTTGATGGAAAATTATACAGCCATAGGTTCCTAAATTCCATAACATTGAATCTTGAAATGTGCTATAAGAAATAACAGTTACATCATGAAAAGTTAAGTTTCAACATTCAATTTAAATGACATAGAGAGTAATTTAAATGTAACATGTTTACTGTCCTAGGGTTTAAATACCTAAAACATGCATTATATGGACTTGGGGCGGTAGAAAATTGTGCCTACCAAGCATGCCTTAAGGCTGAATCTGACCCGTTAGCCATCACTAACGCTCTCTCTTCTTATAATGCTAATTGTAGAGGAAACCTCACCAACATTCTACAAGCCCTCCTTAAGGACTCATGCAATGCATGGCATCTTCTTATTTCCAGTAAAATAATTCCGTTTAGGCATTCAAGTGAGGTGACCCGATCAAGGGTAATGCTAATTTATGCAATCGAACAACCGACTGATATCCATATTTTCGGGGTTATACTTGAACATTTATGGCATGCCTTGACTGGGCCTTACGCAGCGTTATCTTTTGGTTCATTAATTTCAGAGATTTGCTTTGACAAAGGAGTCAAGGTAGTCTCTAGTGACTCAGTGCTACCTCCTCATATTCCTCTTACCCAATACAACTTACACTCACGTTATTAAGAAGGGAAAAAGAGTAAGAGAAGAAGACAAGGGGAGGAAGGAGAAGCATCTTCTTCTTCTTCCGGAATAATATCAAAACAAAAAAATTTATAAAAAAGAATGTCTAAAATGAGGGAGTATCAAAATAAAATGGGAAAGTGTAAGGAGGTAGACCTGTGGTACTACAAAGTCACCAGGTCTCAACAACCCTAGTTCCAAAATGATTTCTATTCAGCTCTTAGAATAGTCTTTTCAAACTGTAGACTGCATGGCAGACTGGGAGAATCTATCCTCCCACAACCCGTAGATTTTGAACTTCCTCCAAACTCACAGTGGCCTCAAGAAGATGAAGATGATGAAGAAGAAGAAGAAGAAGAGGAAGAAGGTGATGATGATGCTGAATAAACAAGTTGCCATTTTTCTTTTATTTATTTTCTTAGTTTTCTTGTATTTTTGTTTTGGTTTTGATATATCTTAGTGAAAATCATTTCCCCATTATTTTGTGTTACTGCAATTTTGAATTTATTATTCGAATTTGCTATAAAGGTTTTATTGCACAAATATTTATCTGCAATGGTATGTGTGAAAATATTCCAAAATTTGAATTACTTATTAGAATGGGAATTTTAAAATTAATTGATTCTAAAGTATTTATGTTGCTGTAAAATTACTCTCTAATCACTATAGTACCCTCAACTCAAAAATTTTTGTTCCTGAAATCTAAGTGTGGGGGTGGGAAATTGAGGAGCTTTATTGAGATGAGCAAGAAATGGTGAAATCAAGAATGTGCTAGGTTTCTTTAAAACTTGCTAAACGCAATGAATGATTAAAAAAGGGATGAAGAAAAATGTCTCACCCTTGGAATAAAAGCAAATAGAAAATGACTGGATGAAGAAAAATATCTCTCCCAAAATAATGAGAAAATTGAGAAAAGCAGGATGAGGAAAAATATCTTACCAGGAAATTAACATTCATTACAATTCACAAGAAGAAACACAAATAGCAAGAATTCTTTTTTAAAAACACTAAATCTTATTTGTTCTCAACCAAAGAAAGCCTAGAAATCACCCAATGAACATTTAAGAATAGCATCATACATCAATAGGGAGGAAAAATAGAATAGTGAAAAGAGTGGAAATTACTAGGCAAAGTACAATTAACAAATCATATTTCATTGATCATCATGTTAAACAAAACTCTAAATGAAGAGAAATATCACTACCTTCCTTAAAATTGTGCAATTAAAGAATTCAAAAAATCTATTTTTTAAAGCTTACTCACGGATGAGCAAGAAACTAAGCATGGGGGTATAAAAAATCTAAAATTTATAGTAAATTAACTCAATAAAAACAACACTTTTCATTAGGATTTGTACACTTTGATATGAGTTTGTTGGCTTTCAGGACAAAGAAGAGCTGAATTCAATTTGGCAGTGAAAATCCTGTAAATATGCAAGAATCAAGCAATGACGCGCCACAGAACACAACAGTGTGTTGTGGCAGAAATCAATACGAAAGAGCCACGCTATCACGTGCCGTAGTGGACCTAAGACTGGATCAACCTTGCCACTACATGCTCTAGCAAACATATGACCGAAGGTCAGATGTACCGTGCGCTGTAGCAGTTACCAATCCGAAAGTTTGGCACTACTGTGCATCACAATGGATATAAGATATCACTTGATGCCTCACATTAATGCAAATATTTGAAAGTGTCGTGCTACCGTGAACCATAATTGTACATAATATTTGAAGGTGTCGTGCTACAACAGCCTCAAGACCAAAATTTTTGCGCTACTGTGCACCGTAGCGCTACAAAATTTTAAACTATCGCACTACTGCATGCCGCAGTGGCTTGAGGACCAAAACTCTAGTGCTACCGCGCACCGTAGCGCTATAGAATTTGAAACTCTTGCACTACTTCATGGCATAGAGCCTTCAAAACTAAAACTCTGGCTCTACCGTGCGTCGCAGCGCTCCCCATAAATTCTGCCTGGTAAAAGCATTCAAAACAACATAAGGAGAGCCAATCGTCATAACTCCTCGTCTTCTCACAACAAGGAATTATTTCAAATGCATTAAAGTCCCTCATTTCCAAGAGCATTACAAAATAAAGACTTAATGAAATTCAAATATCAAAAATGGGGTAGGGTGGCTGATTAAATGCTAAATGTTTATTTGGAGAGGTCTATAAAAGCACCGCTTAAGACTAAATAAGGCTTCCAGTTTTTGATAATCAAAGTCCATTGGAGATTGAGGCTACTGAGTATTGGGAAGGAGAGTCCTCCCTACCCAAGAAGGAGATGGTTTGCACTGAAGGAATAAAGGAACAAGCGTAGAAAATAAAAAGGATAAAGTGATTTGGGATTGAAAGAAAGTCCGGTGAACATGATAGCAATTCTAGGTATTGTATTTTAATCTCAGTCATTTTCTTTTTCTGTAAGAGCCAAGCAAAGGCTCTCAATTTTCAACCGCTATCATTGTTTTTCCTTTTTAATGGAATCCTAAAACCTCCTAGAGGAGGGTTGGACACAAGCATATAATGAGTTAAGGAATAAAATAGTCTTTTATCCTAAATATATTAATGAATATTTTTTTTAGTCATTTTTCTTTTAATTAAATAATGTGGAGAATAATTGGATGAATTATTATGCATAAATATAATTTATGAACATGAACATTTTAAACTTAGAAAATCATCAAGCTAGTTGATCTATTGGAACTAAGGGTATGCATGTGCAGCATCCTTATCGCGAATTCTTATGACAACATTTGATGTGCGATGATGGCCAATGCAAATCCTTTGGTTTGAGATGATGAACAGAGTGATGGTATAATAAAAAATCATTGACCTCCAGTACTCACCATCAGCTTATGTGAGGAACATGTACATGATTGCTTAGAGCTTAATGACAAGCTCTATGAGCATCGTAGCATTGTCTCTTTAGCTAAGTTGTGAAGTTGATGTTTGTGATCCAAGAGCCACCTATTTAGCTTCATAGCTTGTGCTAAGTTTATGTGAGGATTAAGACTCATTAAGTGCTTATGGGTGATGTGGCATAACCCACTTAGCCCAATAGTTTTCTTTCTTAGCTAAAC
Organism: Gastrodia elata; assembly: GCA_016760335.1. Taxonomy (NCBI): domain Eukaryota; kingdom Viridiplantae; phylum Streptophyta; class Magnoliopsida; order Asparagales; family Orchidaceae; genus Gastrodia; species Gastrodia elata. The sequence goes on from CM028686.1 coordinate 11,676,630, forward strand.
CTAAAACTGATGCATGTGAGCCATTGGTGGAATCAAGTTCATGTGATGCCTAAATAAAACTATGAAGTTCATAACTTAGATGTAAATATCAACTTCAACCATTATCGGTCACATAAGGGCTTATGTGCTGAGATTGAACCTTCTTGTGTTCATCTACGAGCACTAGGAAAAACTTAGTACATTTGGGGGACACTCTTGAGAAGCTTATGTTTCTTGATTATAATTAAAACATCCAAGTCTTAAGATAATAAAAGTTGATAAAGAAGAGTACTTACACAAACCCTTAATGATTTCCAGGCTAAACCCAACACTCCCTACTTTCTCAACAAGTAGTTCCTTATCCAAGGAACACTAATTTGCTAAATTTGATCCAACATCAAACTTCAGTAAACTCAAATATATTTTAATAGCAAAACACACAATTCATAGAGGATGATAAATTTCAGGATCTCATTATCCCAAATATCACATTAGACCACGTGCACTTGCGTGTAAGCGCAGATATACAATTTATGTCTATCAAATATTATGCTAAGTAAAAGTGATTGAGGAAATGAATCAAAAAATATTAACATACACTGTATAAAATAAGACTATAAGTAAAGTAAACTAAAGTACAAAATATAAGAACTGAACTGTAAAGTAAAATAAAGAGAAGCTTAGCATCATTGGCTAAATAAACAAGCTAAAGACTATGATAAGTAAACACAACTCGAAGTCATTGATAAGTAGTCACAATCAATAAGATTGTTTAATTTTTCAAGTTATTTTAAATTTTCCATTCTCCGGGCATATATTACAAAATGTGTGAGGAGTTAAGCATATCTGCCTAACTAAGTAAAGAAGCAAGGTCTCCAAAACAAACATTCACATTTTCCCTCTAGGATATGTGAAGTCTCCTTATTACTCCGTAGCCTGCCCTTGCTCGACATAATATAAATAAAACTCCTAAGTTTTATTTAGCTATCCTATTTTCTGTGGCTTGTTGCACTTTAATTACTTGTATGCGTACTAAAATTGTGATATCTTAAATGTTCAGTTTCATTTAAATTAGGCTAAAATGTGCTAAGACAATTTGTCCAATTATAAGTTTTTTTTTCTTGGTTGGAGCCCTGACGTGGTGATACCGACAATTTCAGATTCAAAGCTGTACGCTGATGTTGCTTTTGGAGAGGAGCTTGGCCAGGAAGAGGACCTTTTGGTCGTTGTAGCTTAGCTAGATTTACTTTCAGCTGTGAGGACGAGTGTTCATTTTTCTCTTAAATTCAACATGTAATAATTTTATATTTTGGATGTATTTACTTTTTGCATTTTTCATAAGGATCTGAGTTACTGTTTCTACTTTCTTTACTATGCTGTGATGTGGATGTTATACCTTTTCTTGCTTCTGCTACATTGATAATTTGATCTATGACCCTCAATTTCTGCAGGCAACTCTCCTAACTATGGCGGGTTGGGTGTATACCTAACTCGACTATATTTGGGTGGATTGGCATAGTTAGTGACCGTACTCACTATAATTAAGTTAATCATAGTATTAGAATAACCACAGATGGTATGAGGCCCCATGGCTAGATAACCAAACACAGCATGCGTTGGTGATTAAAAAGTTTATCACCATCCATCATTCAACTACAGCAACTAATGGCACTGCACTAATCGCACCTGCGTTATATGCACCTCATTCATTTAATCATTCTGCCGATGAACTTGCGCATAGCTTTCCAATGAATGACGTGACATAGTTCATGGAGCTCAAATGAAATCACTTCCTTATCTGAACTGCGCATGATGCATAGGATGCTCATTAGTGGAATCAATGATCTTGAGATCAACTAATAAAAACTATAAATTTTGGCAACCTAGACGTAGGAAAACTAAAGTGCTCTTCTTGCGATCTCATGGGAATCCTTGTGCAGAAATTGAACCCTAATGTGTTCATATCTCGCACAAGATTTGCACTTGAAGGATTTAGAGGATAACTCTAAGGAATACAATGTGCACTTGATTAATTAGCTTAATAAAAGAGAATAAAATGTGCTTGAGAAGTAATACAACTTGAGGCCCCCATCATTTCACATGGATAAGCCCAACTCTCCTCTCTACTTTAATTAGTTTCTTATATCTGAATTACTGCCTGGACAATGGAACCAAATCAAACTAAATTCATACTATTTAAACATTATTAAAATTAGATATACTTTAGTTACAAAACATCCCATTCCCTGAGGACGATAAATCTCAGAACTCACCTTCCAAATTATTACTTTAGACCACGTACACTTGCGCCAACGGAGAAGCCCGGTGTGTATTTCACAGTCTGTTAATCTGCACACTGACGTGAAGATCTCGCTAAGGTCATCCTGATGGACCAAAAATGGGGCCATAAAGGTCGACAGTGGCACCAATGGGATGATGCCCTAGATATCAATAGACAGACCTGGGCTTCTCCGTCGATCCACTGTGGATGAGATCGAAGATTCAAGCTTGATTGGCCTTGATCGAGCTTGATCAGAGCTGGGGTAGGCACAAACCAGCTTAGAATAAAGACCAGAACAATCAATTTAAATATTTATGGTTGGATCATTGCCTGGACTCCTTCGAGAACTCCATCTTTGGCAAAGTTCGACAAGCTTGTGAGGGCAATTCCACATCTTCCAGCTCTAGGAAAAGGTTCCAAATGCTTTAGCAAATGGCTAGGAATGAAATGGGGGGGGCTAGAATAGGCAAGGAAAAGCTAGTCTGATAGATCGTGCTACGATCATCACCATCAGGGTGGTGGTGGCCGAGCTGGCTGGATGAGGTACAGAGAAAAGATCTGAGCCGTTGGTTCTATCAAATGATATGACTGTTGGATTTGTTCCATTAGACCGAGTCACACCCCAGCCATTAGATCAGATTCCATAAATGTGAAGTGGTCCAAATCTTGCTGATCTGATGACTCGTGCGTTGGGCCGTGCCGATGATCTCTGCAGATTGGAATCAGCCGTTGGATTATTATAATTGTGTATATATATATATATATATATATATATATTTCAAATCCATTAATTAATTAATTAATTAATTCACTCATTTAATTACTTTAATTGAAATACTCAAATGAACTCTAAGAAATCCCAAATTTTCACCCTTCCTAATTAAGGGGTAAGGAACTCAAAAATGCAATTTGATTTGATCGGAGGTCAATTTAATTATCGCAAATTTTTGAGTAATTAAATAATATTAAAATAATTGAAAAAAATTCGATGACTTTCTAACACTCCCAAAATACCACCCCTAGCTAATTTGGGGGTGAAGTGTCCAATCGAAGATTCTGTTTTTTATTACTAGGTCTAAATAAAATAGGCATTCTCAGAATTTTTAAGAAATCAGGAAATATTGGAAAGTCTCAAAGGATCTCCAAATCTCATGAAACCTCATGAAACTTGAAGTTGAGACTCTTAGCACTATTAAAAGAGTGATGGAAAAGGAATTAAATTAATTGAGCAACCAATTATCAGGTAACAAGACTAGGGTTATTACAAACTCCCCTCCTTAAAAAGAGTGTTCATTGAAATATATATTGAAACTGAAATTGCACAAAGGAAGTTCATTGAAATATATATGTAAAAATTAAATAACTAAAACTACCTGATTAAGAAAAGAACTCTAAAAATTTCTTTCGCATATCCTCTTACCTTTCCCATGTGGCTTCTTTATCTGAATGATTCTGCCACTGGATTTTAAGCATATGAATGCTGTGATTTCTTAACTGCTTAAGATCTCCTCCCAGAATTGCAATAGGTTTAACAAAGGAAGTCAGATTTGGTTGCAGCTCGATTGCTAGAATCTGAACTTATTTACTAGGATCAACCAAACACCTTCTTAAGGATGAAACATGAAACACATTATGCATAGCTGAGAAGTCTTCAGGCAACTCCAACTTATACGCAGATGTTCCAACTTTTCCTATCACTTTGAAGGGTCCCAAATATCTTGGATTTAGTTTTCCAGACACACTGAACCTTTGCACACCTCTCATCGGACTCACTTTCATATACGCACGATCTACCACTTGAAATTCTAATTGACAATGACGATCATCATGATATTTATTTTTTCTATCATGAGCTATCATCATATTGCTTTTAATTATTTAAACTTTCTTAGTGGTTTCTTCAATTAATTCAAAACTATAAAGTTGAGAGTCTCCCACAATGAAGTTCATGGAAATGTCAGACCATTTCAATTCAGGATGTCTAAGGGTTTGAGGAGTCCACCATGATTTAGATGTCCACTTTGACTAAAGAATAGGAATGGCACATAAAAATGAAATGACAATATCTCTCTTCATGCCAGACCACTAGAATGATTTCTTTATATCCTAATACATCTTACTGCTTCTAGGATGAACAGTATAACTAGAGTTATGGGCTTTTGATAGTATATGTAATTGTAGTCTCTTGGGAATCCATAACCTAGTTTTTTAAGAGATCACACCTTTAGCAACTAGACATAATTCTGACCTCTTTCCACCAACGATATCAGAAATTGGAACGAAATAACTTTTATCTTCCTTCCGAGCTTTGACAATCTTAGACCTCGGAGAAATATTTGACTGAAGAGCAAATAAAATAGTGTGTAAATTAGCAGACCCGATCAGCTAAAGATTCAATTAGACAAAATCATTGATCTAAGATTTGTTGCAACAAAGGAAAGATAAAGTTATTTTACGACTCAGGGCATCAGCTACTACATTAACTTTACTTGGATGGTGCTAGATTTCCATGTCATAGTTGCAAAGTAACTCAAGCCAACTACGCTAACAATAATTAAGTTCCTTCTGTGTGAAGATGTACTTTAGACTTTGATGATCAGTAAACATCTCACATATCTTAAGAGCAAAAACTACCCCTGCAAGTTCAAGATCGTGCACAGGATATATCTTCCCATTATGTTTAAATTGTCTAGAGATGTAGGCTATTACATGACAATCTTGCATCATAACACAACCAAGCCCTACCTTAGAGGCATCAGTAAGGAATTAAAAATCTTTACCCTCTCAATGTAGTACCAGAACAAGAGCAAAAGATAATAATTATTTTTAAAACCCCTCTTTATGATCCCTAGACAAACACAACATCTAGTGATTTTGTTTAGCTTCCTTCTAATCCAGTATTAGATGATGTGGTGACGTACCAATAGTTGGTTAATCTTCTACCTGATGTTGGGGTCGTCACAGTTGGTATCAGAGCCAAGTTGAGAACTTTAAGTTATGATAAAGATATCCAATTATCCAAAAGCAAACATCATAGAATACTAAAGACATTTTAAAATGACATCCTAGGATAGTAAACGCATTACTAATCCAATAATTGATTTAAATTTCTAACTTAAACTTTAATTAAATTTTCAGAAGGAAAAATATAATAGTGAACTAAACTCCTATTCTAAATCGTTCTTTCTTTATTGGGAGGATGATCATTGGTTTGGTTCAGCTTATGGTCATGAGTACTTTGGTATATCTCAAGCCAGAGGTGAAGTTTTGGACAAAATTTTGAAGTATTATGTGTTTCGAAGTGACTACATTCTGCAGTTTGCTAGAGAATGGCTTTTAAGAGTCTCTATGACTTTTGAAGCCATATCTTGCCCAATCACATACGCCTTCAAATTTTGAACAAATTCTTCAGTTACAATGCCATGAATTGTTGGTGTCACGCTCATGAGGTGCTAATTCTTGGGACTATACGTCTTTATTGTGCTCCTACCTATAAAGACTTCTGATTTATGTTTTATGTAAAGTATTGTAACTAGTAGTGTTATTTTCTGTATGCACAAGTCTCTTTTTTATTATTAGCTTCCTATCTTACTTATGTCTTATCTTCTCTCTTCTAAATTATATCTCTTAAATCTTTTAAGTTTAATGAGAAGCCTTTTCTCATTTTCTTCAGCTTTTAAATTGTGTTTTCTTTTCTTTTCATTAGAATGAATCCCAATTCAAGTAATCCTATTCCTCTTATAGTGGAAGAACTCACTTCCACCATAACTTCTCATACCAATCAAATGCAAAATCTATTGGAGATGATGCGGGTTATGATTAAAGTTCAAAGCCATGGTGTAGAAAGGATGACCTCATCCTGTACCCCTTTTCAACCTTCTTCTAACCCTTCCTAACCATCTCCTACCCCATCTCAATAGTTTCCAACTCCTCCTCAATATTCTTTTACAATTGCTCTCGAAAATCCTATGGCTCCATCGCCAACTGCTAGCCCAGTAGTGGATGCCTTTCTCCTCACCTTTCTTTGTCTAAACCCCCCCGACATTCAATGGCTTTGTTTCTCACTTCAAAGCTGTTTACTGGTTCAAGGCAATAGAGAAAACCTTGGACAGTATTAAATGTACTAAAATTGAATGTATTCATCTTGCCACATATCTATTTCATGGTGAGGCTGAATATTGGTGAGATAATAAATTAATGACTCATATCTCAGGCGTTCAATTAGATGATTTTCCATGGGATAAGTTTGAACAAGTTTTTTATGAAGAATTCATTCCTCTGTCTGCCCAAACCATATTCAAGAATGACTTCATGCAGCTTACTCAAGGAAGTCTTTTTGTGCACAATTATGAGATGAAATTCTGTAAGCTTTCTCATTTTGCTACTAATCTTGACCACACTAATGTGGTGAGGTGTACAAGTTTCTTATCCAATCTGAAGGATTCCATCAAAGTCATCTAATGTCTCAACATCATGATAATTTTCCTAAGCTTCTGAATGGTGCTCGCTTGGTCGAGTACCACAAAGCCCAGATGGAGTTGAAGAAGCGTTCTCACTTCTAGCCTTCTAGATCTGAACCGTTTAAGAGAAATCATCCTCATGGTCCGAAGATTTTCCAAATTACTCGAAGTAAGAATATGAATTAGAATTAGAAATAGATTCAGCAATGAAGACCTGGTAGTAGATGTAACAGGTTGCATCCTTATGAGAAGTGTTACCATATAGTTGGTCGATGTTACATTTGCGGCAGAACCAATCATCGTCATTGGAACTATTGAGCAAATTGGACTATGGATAAAATGAGGAACAATCGCCAGCCTTCCATGCAAAACCCTGCTTCTGTTAATTCTCAAGTTCCAGCTCTTACCTTAATTCCTCCTCCTGCTAGTGGAAGTGCGCAGCATCTAAAAAGTGTACCTCTATTTCCTCCAATGCAAGGTCAAGCTAATAACAATGTCAAAATGACATCTGTTTCTTAACCTTCTAAGGTACCATGAGTCTACGCTCTATCTCCTTCTATTGCTTAAGATGACAATAGCGTTATCACAAGTATGTTCTACTTTTAATTTTTTATTTTCTGTCTTTCATTTATTATGCATTTTATTTCTAGTACTTTCTGTTTTAATTTTCATTAGTTGTAATTAGAGTTAATTTTTCCTGCTATAGGAACTCTAATTATTAAGAATCAGTTCTATGATACACTATTCGACATGGGTGCTAGCCATTCTTTTATATTTGCTAGTTGTGCTTCTTCCCTTAACCTCTAATATTTTAACTGTGCAATGCCTTGAGAGTGTAGATGTCATATGGTGCTGAAATGTGCACTAATGAGTTATGTTTGGTAGACATCCCAATCAATAACCAATTCTTTCAATCCAAAATTATTGTTATGTCAATTACAAACTTCGACATAATTTTAGGTATGGATTGGTTAAGTTTTACGCCGTTATAGACTGCTTTAGAAAATGAGTTTCGCTTAAGGTTGGAAGAAAAGCTGAAGTTTTCATAGGAAAGCTTGGCTAGACTGCATCTTTAATTAATGAAATTGAAGCCAAGCACCTCATTAGTAAAGGTTGCTATCCAATTCTAATAACTTTGATTGGCAGGGAAAAGCAAGTTAGAAGTCCATATGAGACTATTGTCGTTAGAGAGTTCTTGGATGTGTTCCTTGAAGACTTGCATGGACTACCTCCTTTGCATGATGTAGGGTTTTCTATTGAGCTAATTCTTGGGACTCAACCTAATTCTAAGTCTCTGTATAGAATATCACCAAAGTAATTGCAAAAGCTTAGAGAGTAGTTGCAAGAGTTGTTAGAGAAAAGATTTGTTCACCCTAGTATGAAACCTTGGGGAGCTCTTGTCCTATTCGTCAAGAAGAAGGAAGGATCGATGGGGATGTGTATAGACTACTGTGACATTAACAAAGTGACCATGAAGAATAAGTATCTTCTCCCTATGATCGATGATTTGTTCGATCAGCTCGCCAGAGCAAAAGCCTTCTCCAAGATTGACTTAAGATCAGGTTATTACCAAATTTGAGTCAAGGATGAAGATATTACTAAATCTTCATTTAGGACCCATTATGGGCATTTTGAGTTTCTAGTCATGTCTTATGGACAGATAAATGCTCCTTCCATTTTCATGGACTTGATGCAGCATATTTTTAAGTCGTATCTTGACGAGTTTGTCATCATTTTCATAGATGACATCCTAATATATTCTAAGTCAACTATCGAGCATGAAGAGCCTCTGTGTGCCATTCTTGAGTTGTTAAGAGAGTATAAGTTGTTTGCTAAGTTTTTGAAATGTGAGTTTTGGCTCAAATTCGTGACATTTCTAAGTCACGTGGTTGATGCTAAAGGCATTAGAGCCAATCAGAAGAAGATCCAAGCTGTTCAACAGTAGGTCCAACTTAAATTTATAATAGAGATTCACAGTTTCCTAGGATTCACTAATTATTACAGAAGGTTTGTTCCTGGATTTTCTCAAATTGCTTCATTATTAGCTCAGTTAACTAAAAAGGAAGTTCTGTTCATCTGGCGCACAACCAATGAAAATTCTTTTCAAAAGTTAAGCAGTTATTAACTTCTACTCCTTTTCTATTTCTACCTCAAGAGGGTAAAAATTTTCAGGTTCGTACTGATGCCTCTAAAGTAGGGCTTGGTTGTTTTCTCATGCAAGATCATCATCTAATAGCCTATGCCTCTAGACAACTTAAACTCTATGAGAAGAATTATCCTGTGCATGATCTTGAGCTTGCAGTGGTAGTTTTTGCTCTTAAGATCTAGAGACACTACCTGTACCGAGTTAAGTATGAGATGTTTACTAATCATCAAAGTTTGAAGTACATCTTCACTCAAAAGGAGCTTAATTATCATCAACATTGGTGGCTTGAGTTACTTTGCAACTATGACTTGGAAATCCAGTATCATCGGGGTAATGCTAATGTTGTAGTTGATGCTCTAAGTCGTAAAACAACTTTATCTTCCCTTTGTTGTAATGAATCTTTGATTAAAGATTTTGTTAGATTGAATCTTGAGCCGATCAGGTATGCTTATTTAGGCACTCTATTATTTGCTATTCAGTTAAATGATTCTCTAAGGTCTAACATTATCAAAGTTAAGAAGGAAAATGCAAGTTATTCTATTCTGGTTTCCGATATAGTTAGTGGAAATAAGTCTGAATTAAGTTATAATGCTGAAGGTGTGATCTTTTAAAAGACTAGCTTATGGATTCTAAAAAGCCTACAGTTGCAAATACTGTCTGAAGCCCATAACTCTGGTTACATTGTTCATCCTAGAAGCAGTAAGATGCATCAGGATGTAAAGAAATCATTCTGGTAGTCTAGCATGAAGAAAGATATTGCCATTTTCATTTCTAAGTGCCTTTTATGTTCATTAGTTAAAGAAAAACATCTGAAGCTTGGTGAACTTTTCAAACCCTTAGACATTCCATAATGGAAATGGTCTGACATTTCCATGGACTTCATTATGGGACTCCCTAATTGTAGATCTGGTTCTGATTCAATTAGGGTGATAGCTGACAGACTTACCAAGTCAGCTCACTTTCTTCCAATTTGTCAGATAGATCCTATGGAGAAGTTAGCTAAGCTTTATCTTAAGGAGATCATTCATTTGCATGGTATGCCAAATTGCATAGTTTCAACAGAGATAGTAGATTTACTTATAGATTCTGGTTTGTTATTTAGCAAGACTTGGGGATGAACTTAGCTTTGAGTACTGCTTTTCATCCCCAGACTGATGGTCAAACTAAGAGGATTAATCAGATCTTAGAAGGTCTTCTATGTCTTTGTGTTCATGATTTTGGCAGATCGTGGGAAGATCATCTTGCCTTAGTTGAGTTTGCCTACAACAAAAATTTCTAGTTCAATATCGGTATGGCTCTTTATGAAGCTCTTTATGGTAGGAGGTGCACAACTCCTATTGCTTGGACTGAAGTAGAAGACTATGCGCTTTTTAGTTCTGATCTAATCGAGGATACTACAAGAAAACTTTTTCTGATTAAATGCAATATGATGATAACTTAGGATTGATAGAAAAAGTATCATGATGCTCGTTATCGTCAGTTAGAATTTCAAGTTGGTGATCGTGCGTATTTGAAAGTAAGTCCAATGTGAGGTGTGTAGAGATTTGGTGTTTCTGGAAAGTTGAGTCCATGGTATCTGGGACCCTTTAAAGTGATTGAAAAAGTTGGAACCTCTATATATAGGTTAGAGTTACCTGATGAGTTCTTAGTTGTGTACTATGTGTATCACATCTCATCATTAAGAAGGTTTTTTCTAGACACTAGTCAGCAAGTTCAAATTCCAGCAATCAAGCTGCAGCCTAATCTGATGTTTATTGTTAAGCCTATTGCAATTCTTGGGCAGGATCTTAAGCAGTTAAGAAACCATAGCATTCCTATGATCAAAGTCCACAGGCGGAACCATCGAGCTGGTGAAGCCACGTGGGAGAAAGAAGAGGATATGCGAAATAAGTTCCCATAAGTCTTTTAGTAATCAGGTAGTTTTAGTTCTTTCATTTTTTGTTATTATTTTATTAGACTTCCTTCATGCATTTTCAATTTCATATTTTATTGGCTGTGTGTTGTGGGTGACACTCTTTTTAAGTAGGGGAGTTTGTAATAACCCTAGTGTTGTTACCCATCAATTAGTTGCCTAATTGACTCTAATCTTCTTTTAATAGTCTTATAATAGTATTAAGAGCCTCCATTTCAATTTTTCATATGATTTGGAGATCATTTGACAATTTATAGCATTTCCTAGTTTTCTAATAATTATGAGAATTCCTAATTTATTTAGACCTTAGTATCGAGAACGGAGTCCGCCATTAGACTCATGACTCCCAAATTAACTAGGGGTGGTATTTTGGAAGTGTTGGAAGTCATCAAAATTTTTCCAAATATTTTAATATTATTTAAATAATCATAAAATTAAGATAAATAATTCACCTCCAATCAAAAATTTATTTGTATTTTTGAGTTCCTCACCCCTCAATTAAGAAAGGGTGAAATTTTGGGATTTCTTGGACTCCGTTTGATTATTTAATTTGGGTAATAAATAGTGTATTATTAATTATTTAATTAAAGTATTTAAATTAATATATATATATATATATAATATTTAAATTTTTTTATTCCAACGATCAAAATCCTAAACTGCGAAGATCTACTGCGCAGGCGCGAACAACGCATAGTTGATCAGCGCAATCCGAGTCGTCGCCCATTTTTAGATATGATCCAATGGCACTGGATCGCTCGATCTGCACTAGCCGTCAGATCATTGCCCCAATTCGACAACTCAGATGAACTTTGAGTACATCTCCTCTACCGACTGCACCCGCACCCTCAAGCGAGTGGAAGTGGGGGTACGACGTCTCTGCTGGCTTCGTCCAGTCGGATTAATTTTCATTTTTCCTCTACTCCTCCTTTGGACTCTAATTTAAAGTTGTGTGATGGATTGGGAGCTCAAGAAGATTTCTGTTAGCTATTCTTGGAGCTCAACAAAAACCCTAATATTTTTTGGCCGACATATTCCATCCATGTACACTCCATACTTCTACCTTACCTTATTTCAATGCCAATAGGTAGTTTAGCTGTAACAATCTAAGGTTATTACCCAGCTTAATCTTAGCTTCATCATATCTTAATCATTATTCCATTTAGTTCATTTAGCCATTAGAACCAAACCCTAAAAATTTGGAGCAACTCAAAGCTCAATCAATTGTTTTGGATTATTTTAATATTTCATTAATTAAAAAATTGAGGTATTTATTTTGACTTTAAAATCAAAATCCGACTTCGCCATTGTGATCATCACCCCAAATTAGCTAGGGGTGATGTTTTAGGCGCATTTGGAAGTCGTCAAATTTCTGTGAATATTTTAATATAACTAAATGCACCGGAAAATGGGATAATTAAATAATGGATGGAATCGAAATCCGACTTCGTCGTTGAATTCCTCACCCCTAAATTAGCTTGAAGTGAATTTTTGAGATTTTTTGGAGCGTGTTTACCAAATCTAAAATTTTTTTATAAATTAAAAATTTGAAATGAATAATTAAGTATTCATTTAATTGTATTTCTATTTTTCCCATTCTCCTTCATGTGCTGGGACCCGCCTCCCACTCCACCCTCACTTATTTTGGTGCCTCTATTCGCACGCAAGGGGAAGGCAGAGCCCTTCTCCTCCATGCCTTGATGTGAGGGCACCTCCTCATCCCATCCCATAGCCATGCCTCCATTTTTCTATAAGATGGAGCCTCAACCACTCCTCCTACCATTTTTGCTCAGCTGAGATCTCCTCTTTCCCTCCTTCATTTTGTGCTTGCTAAAGAAAAATAAGTTCAGCCCCTCTCCAAGTTCTTAAAGAAAACAGAGGTTTCTTCTTCCTCTTTTAAGGCTAAGGTACCCATTTGCTTCTCTTCCTTGTCTTCTTCATATTACTATTATGTTGTTTGTATCTTTAGAAGATCCATGACTATATTTGGAAGCCATTGAGGCTCATTAAGGCATTATATTAGTTTGAAAATCTCATACTCTATTTTTCATCCATTTTGTATACCCGAAACTATAACTCTATCATTTGTACAGTTAGGATAATTCGTTTGTACTGATTTTAGTATCAATGGAAAGGTATCGAAAAGACCTTTCCATTGATAAATAGTACTGCTCATAGAATGCTCTAGATTGAGAGTATTTGAGTTCAAAATGTGGCCCTTCATGGTTTTCGCACAAGCGAAATCACCGTCGGGCGCTACAGCGCGCCGTAGCGCCCGAAGCTCAAAACGTTTTTGCTGCAGTGCACCACAGCAGGCTGCAGCATCATTTTAGGAAAAACTATATGAAATAAATAAAGAAACTAATTAAACAATAACCCGAAAGTTAGACGGATGTAGCGCGCCGCAGTGGGCTGCAACATCATTTCGGGAAAAACCATAGGAAATCAAAAGAAAAACTAATTGAATAGTAACCTGCAATTTGTACCACTACAGCACGCCATAGCGCACCACAGTGAGCTGCGCATTATTTCTGGAAAACTATATGAAACCAGCAAATAAATTAATTGCACAGTGTTTCTGCAAGTTAATCCGCCACAGCGCGCCGCAGCACCCTAAAGCACTGTAGCGTGCCATCACATCCAGCTCTCGGATCAAGCGTCGTAGTGCGCCACAGTGCTTGAAAGCACTATAGTGTGCCATAGCATTGTTTCCGCTGCAGCGCGCCGCAGCGTCTGAAAGCGCGCCGTAGCGCCCAGAATTGGCTGAAATGGCCAAAACTTCACTGTTTTTGCATTTTAAGGTTCCTAGGACCCTAGTGGAATTGAATTATTTTAGTTAAAATTGAGTATTGCATAAAATTTTATGTGAAAATTAAATTTGAAACTTTGTTCTTTTTCTTAACAAGTGCTTAGAACCCATTATTGTATTTTAAATGTCTTGTGTCAAATGTTAAGAAATAGGACCCTTGATTGCTTACATTAAACAAGTATACCTCAATAACTAAATGGTTTCAGTCTTTTAGAATTATAATTAAGTGCTAACCCCTTTAGTTTGATTTAAAATTTGGTTAGCCTAATTACCTTGTATTTTATGTCATCTTACATTCCTATGCTTTCATGATTTTAGGATGTATGTTAGAGGACTTTAATAATTATTTGGTCACCTAAATGTGCTTAAATTGACATTAAACTATAAGTGAACATAGGGATCTTGAAAACTTGATTAAGTAAATGATACTTAATTTAAATCTGATATTTGACATCAATAATACACCAATAATATATTAATTTGTCATTGACCTTTAAATTAACCTTTGGTCTTAATGGTAGAAAGGTTAGGGGTTAAACCCTAACTTGTCTTGATTAAGATCTAAGTCTTAATCACTTAATCAATTAGGCATTGCATAAAATTTTATGTGAAAATTAAATTTGAAAGATTATCCTTTATAACATGCGCTTAAAATCTCTTATAAAATTTTGTGCCAAATATTAAAGAATAAAATTGTATTGGCTAAGTAGGTCTTAATAACCAAATTGCATGAAACCTAAGTCTTTTAGAATTGTAATTAAGTGCTAACCCCTTTGGTTTAATTTAGAATTTGGTTAGCTTTAATTATCTTCTATTTTATGTTACTTTATATTCCCATGTTTTCATAATATTATGATGTACACTAGAGAACTTTAACATTTATTTGGACACCTAAATGTGCTTAAATTCACATTAAACTATATTTGAACATAAGAATCTTAAGAACTTGATTAAGTAAATATTACTTAATCTAAATCTAAAATCTGACATCAATAATACACTATTAATACATTGATTTGTCAATGATCTTTAAATTAACCATTGGTCTTAAATTTGGTAAGGCTAGGGGTTACCCTAACTTATCTTGATTAAGATCTAAACCATAATCATCTTAACTCAAGCATCCTTGATTAAAAGATTATTCAATCAATATGATTCCAATAATGCATATGATTTTACATTGATCTTAAATCATAGAATTAGAAGTGCTAAGGTTAATATTATAACTGTGTGATTGAACCATCTAAATCTAAACTTTATTTTTCTTATATAATACTATTAGCATAAGATGGACAATAAAATTGTAATGATTTATGAAATGATTTAACTCTAATAATATATTTGATTTCATCCCATGATTGTAGAATAGAATATGATCAGATAGATTTTATTCAACTGATCTGATCACTTTAATCCAAGTCTATTAAGTAAGCCTTGAATGTTAACATAAGAGATAGAAGAGTGAGATCTTGAGGGACTTACTTTAGGATCGTTCTTGAATGCATAAAGACTATAAATATTGATACATTGAGGTAGGAAGAACTTTTATAACTTATTAAGGTATGAATCTTAGATGATCATTCATAACCATAGAGGTTGATCTTGACACCTTGTGGTAGGAACCACCTAAAGCACCTAGAATAGAACTTCCCCCTTGTAGAAGAAAACATTATTGAGTGATCTCTTTGATCACACCCTTAGAGCCTTGTGTAGGACTCACCTATTTAGAGTAAGGATTAATAGCTTTGATGAACCCTTGTTGATTAAATAGAATCTTTTGAACCCAGATTATTTATAGGGTATAGTAAGGTATACCCATAGTGTTGGATTATTTCAATAGTATTTAGGATTGGTTAATTCACTCCAATGTGGACTTATGACCAGGTGTTATCCTAAGGGATTAGATGAATACAATCCCGTTAGAGTAAATCTTCCAAGACTGAGAGTGTTACAATTAGTGAACTAGATCTTTAGTTTGAGATATAAACTATGACCAAGTTCTGCCTCCCATCGTACTATGCTTGGATAAGTGCATTTAAAGCAAACTAAGTGTCTCAAGTCAATTTTTGTAAAACACTAAGTATGCTTGTAATTAGGTTATTTAATGGCTTAGCTTGAGATATAAATTGCGACCGAGTTCTGCCTCCTATCGTAGTGCGCTTCGATAAGTCCAGTTTAAAATAAGCTAAGGGTTAAATCCACCTTTCTTGGAAATATACTACCATGTGTATACAATCATCTCATCTAATGATTCTTAAGTAAGCTCTCAACTTAAACTAATTATTGATACTAGAATTTATGAGTCAAAATCCTTTCTTTTCATAGGATTCTACACAATGGAGACCTTGAATTCATTATCGGATTTCAAAGCATTCTTTTTGGATTTTTGGATTTATCTCATGTAGCTTAGAAGCATGAGCATGATCATAAGGATGATGTTTGAGTATCAATAATGATGAATGAGTATCAGTGATGATCTATGGGTTACGGAATGTTGCATACATTGACTAGGGAATTTTATGATGCATCAGCATCACAATTCCCAACTATATGTATGTAAACATTGGATCATATGACTCATAGCAGTTCAGTGATATTTTGGTTGCATATAAGTAGCATACAGTATTGTGGCATATTTAGATGCATAGTTTCAGTGGCATACATCATAATTTTACATACTATTACTCAGTTTTAGATCCATTACTATTTTTGTTTGCTTTCAGCATCTAGTTTCTAGTACAACTTTACTTTACTTTAGTTTTGTATAGTTTTATTCAGTTATATACTTTTAATTATCTTTACAGTATTTCTGCAGATTTAATTACATTATGTAAATGTTGAATGAAAAACTAGAACTATTTAGATTAGTTTCAATGTGTTAGACTTATTGTCTAATACGGGGTACTTTTGAGATCTGACAATTTGCTAGATCTTGAGCAGTACATTGAGCCAGGTCAGGAGGACACCCAAGAGATTCAAGAGGAGCCCATAGAGCACTAATGGACTTTTCCCTAGCTTTACTTTTCTACTTAGTTTATTTCAGTTCAATACTTAGCTTTTATTTTGGTATTTCTGTAAGTCATTTGTAATAATTTTGGATGCATTTTTCTTTTTTTTTCTGAGATGAATGTTCTATTGAGCTTCTGTGATGAATGTTTCTGGATATTTGCTTTAGCTTCCGCACTTTATTATATACTACTTGTACTTAGTATTGTGATGTGATTAGTATACTAGAAATGTTGATATCTTGTACTTATATTAGATTCTTCATGTGTTTTTCATCCAATGTATGTATTGGCCTAATACTTAGGATAATGATACTAGTCTTATCTTAACTATTAGCTCTCAGCCCTCCTTGAGGTTGAGTCAGCAGCCCTTCAAACAGGTTTTGTTTCTGTTATTTCAAGGAGACGGGATATTCCTCCCCGAGTGGTGCACCGCTCCGCTGCCGAGATTGCTTTTAACTATCCCTTTTGCGCACAGCGATGGGGCGGGGCATTACATTAGCATCCATGGAATTTGATTACTACCTATCAATCGAGCTCCAATAGTTCGATTTAAAAGATTAAAGTTTCTGTTAATGGATTCAACCTTAACCGAGACCCCTAATTTTCATTTTTTAAATAAAGGTTATTAGAGAGATTTAGATTTAGGGTTTTTGATTTCCTTTACAAGAGCACGTCAATAGCTTTCCATTGATAGGTCATAGGTCCTGTGAGACCTCCTACTTGCGAAGAAAACCCTAACCCTAATCTCCCTTGCCTTTATTAATCTATCGGAGAAGACGACAACGAACAGGAGTCATAAATCTATCCTGTGAGGCATCCTCCCCGTTTCATGAGCCAGACGCGTGTCGAGCTCTAGTGCCGCCATGTTAATTAGCTGAAATATGTGCAGCGCCGGCTTTTAATCATGCTGACAATCATCGTCATCTACCATTTTTCGCGTCATTCTTAATTTTCATGCAGCTGTCTGTTAATGATTAATGTTAACTAATTTAATGATTGTTATGAATTTAATTTAATGTTAAATAAATGATGATTTTTATTTCATTAATAACTTTAATATACACATCTAGTTAATACAAAATTATATACAATTTTGATTGAAAAAATATGTAGATTAATATTATGCCATTTAAATTCTATTTTAGTGAATGTATTATTTAATCATTATTTTAGATTAATTTAATTAATTTTAAATTAATTTGAATAATTCATGTGACATAATTTGACCATTTAATGTCTAAATTAAATGATCAAATAGTCCATTTCACTCACAAAAATGTGAGGATCAATAATATGAGATCAAATACAAGTTTTGAACCCTATATATCATAATCACTTTCTTAACCCTAATTAAATGTCCCAATGTGGCGCCCCACTCCTTAAGCCCACAATCATTAGACTAAGGAGTAGAGTGTCACTCTGAAAAATCCCTCACTTATCATTGGATTAGGTAAGATTCACAATCCAAAAATATGGGAAGGACATGCACAGAATAACTAAGAAGATCAGTCACTATATCTAACATACATACAGAGTGCGGAAGCAAAATAAAATAAACATTACATCCACCCACCATACATCACGTGAGAAACAACATATAGCTCAACAAATAATAAAGTACAGAAAAGTAATCACAGTCACAGTACTCGTATTATTACAACATTTAATGAATAGTTTAAAAGACTGAAATAAAATCTCTCATTCTCATAGAAGGCTAAAAAGAACTAGACAATGTCTGGCTCTCCTAGCTAGTGCTCCTCTTCTATGAATGGCTCCTCTTCCTCAGCACATTGCTCCTTAAATTTGTCTAAATCTGATATTATCAGTTTCATAATGCCAAAGCCCCAGCCAATAAAAGAAAATCTTATTAGATAATCGTCTAAGTACATTTTAAGCTGAATATTTTAAATAAATTATTAATGTCACCATTTAAACTTAAATGTAACAAAAAGTGAACTAAAAGCATAGGTGCAGTAAGTGTATAATGAATAGGATAAGTTATAAATACAGCATTTATAACTAAACAAAAAGTGAGGCAAAAGCACATCTCAACAAACTAAGTAAGGAATGGGCATATACATATATATAGTGCAGTAAGTAAGAGTACTAAAAGTAAAGTCTAATCTTAAACATGCTGGTGATCATATGGCATATGCTAATTAAAGACAGAAATCTAAAAATGATACATATAATAAGCTATAAAGTCTAACATCTTATAAATACATACAAGTGAGTATGTAAGTAAAGTAACATAACTGACTGAAATATGCATCAATAATATAGTACACGGTAAGCTAAAACTGAAATAGGTATGTAAAGATTGCCATATCAAAAAAATTGGTCAATCGGGCCCAGTGAAATTCCCAAAGCCTTTTTGGGCTAGGGCAAACAGAAATTCCCATAGCCTTTCTGGGCTAAGGCAGACAGAACAGCAATAGAACTGAGGAGGAATTAAATACAAATGTAGAATCTTTTAATTATTTTACTTTTGTTTCTGTGGACATGTCTAGAAATAGCTGAGGATTCAAGCATGTCTACAAGACTATACAAGTTCCAAACTTAACACACACTCCTTAAAGAATAATGTTAAGCATCCTTATTACTCTTTACCCCTTCCCATTTGGGTAAACGTGCACCCAAATCTACTAGAATATAGTGAACCTGAAGGCAACGGTTATCCTAATTATTCTAAGTTTTCATTTCATGCACAAAGTTTGATTATATGATATGTCCAAGGAATTAAGCACAACATACAAGGAATACGTAGCAATAAAATAAATCAAGTAAGCAATGGACTCTTCTATATATGGTGACATTGTTATTATCTAATTAAACCATTCTAACTATTCTAAGATACACAAGTTCAAGATTTCTAATTCTTACTATTGAGTGTAACTTAGAAATACATCCTTATAATTTTAAAGGATTAGAATTGATTAAGTTCTAATCTAATTCAATTAAATATGTCTACAAGTTTTAAATCAATAAATCATAACATCCTAATTTGATATATTTAGACGTTCTATCTAAGATCTGATCAAGATCAACTAAATTATAGATTATTAATTAAACACCATGAGATTAGGCTTAATCACATAATCCAAAAGGATAAGTCCTAATATCTAAGTTTTAGTATAAAAGTGAATTATTGATTAAGGTAAATCCTATTCAATAAATCAAACTTAATAGGATGAATCTCCTATCCTAAATCTAAGGTTGAAAGATAAAACAATCAGAATTAAGTTGTAAAATCTAGAAACTTATAAAACTAAGGGTCATTTATTGAAAACCCTATTTTTTAATGAATGAAATCTAACCTATGATCTAGTCCTAGTCTAAGGAATATTCCTAATGTGAGGTGTAAAATACTAAGAAAAAACTTTGAGAAAATTTAGGAATTTATCGCTTTGACCTAACAGTTGATTTTAACACTTAGAAGATTCTAATATAGTTCTAATATTGGTTTTAGTAATTTAAAAGACAATTTATAGTTTAAAGATGCTTATTTTAAATTTTGGGCAAAATGACCATTTTGCCCCTACTTAAGGGTCCAAAAAGCTACTTTTTGATTTAGGGATCCAAATTGAAATTTTGTACTACCAAATGATTCTTTACTATCTAACATGAAGATAAATAGTACGTATGTTCAATTCAGAAAAGAAATAGATCATATAGGTCCAAACTAAGGTTTTTGACCTAAATAGTATTTTAGTAATTTCCTCCTAATGGAATCTAAGGTTTTATGCAGTTTACTATTGGTTACTGTTCAATGATTCCATAGAGTCCAAGAACACTGCAATCTGAGGTCAAATGACTAAGTTATGGCTATTTCAATTTCTAAGGGCAATTCGATAATTTTGTCGGTCAACGGGAGACAAAAACCGAACTTTTCCATTTAATGGGGAGTAAACCTAATTTGAACTTCAAATTATCAAGTTATGACCTAAATAGGATTAGGGGTATTTTGGTCATTTCTAATTTTTTAGGTTTCAGATCTTAAATATTATTTCTGTTTATTGATAACACTAAAATTCTAATCTAATTAGCACTTTGAATTTCTGAATTTAGAGTTGAATTGATTAAATCATGGTCAATTGAAGTTAAAAGGCATTTTGGTCATTTTTAATGTATGGTCATAAATATTACTTTTCAAACTAAGCTCCAAATTGGGAAACTAATAGTTCTATAGTGATAAGACTATTCTCCTGAGTATTTTAAGACCCATATTGCCTATGTTTGGACAACTATGTTAAAAGTTGTGAGAGTTTATTTAGGTCATAAAATATCACTACGTTATATGTACCTCGAAACTAATTTTTGAATTGCGTTATTTGATTCTCTTTATTTTTCTATGTAAAATGAGTCATATATTTGCTATGTTTAGAGCATTGTATAAAAAGTTATTAAATTTTAAAATTTATGAATTAAATAATTTAATTTTATTTACTATTTATTTATACAAATTAAATGAATTTACTATAAATAATCTTATTATTTTTAATTCAATTAATTAAATAAACTAATTAAGCTTAATTAATTATTCTAATTTTAATTAATCTTAATTAACCCATTATTGTTATTAAATGATTAATACTAATCATTAATTAAACTTAATAATAATTACCATTAATTAAATTATATTAACTTAATTAAATTAATTACTATTTTATTTAACTTAATTAAATAATATTAACTAATTAAATTAACCTAATTATTATTCTACTGATTTTAATTAATTTAATTTGATTAATCTTAATTAATTAAATTCATTAATTCACTATTTTTAATTAATTAATTTATATAGTTTAATTAAGCTAGTTACTGTCTAAAAATTAATGAATGAAACCACTAATGATCATTAACATTAATTAGATAAGTCAATTAGTTTTAATTCATTTTAGTTATTAATGAAACAAATCTATTAATTTAATTAATGTTATTTATTAATTCATAAATTCTATCTACTATTTAATACTAATTAATTACTTAATTAAAATTAATTAATCAAATTAATTAATTGTTAATTGCAATTAACAGTAGCTTAATTAAATTATGTATTTACGTTTTAATCTAGATGTATATATATATGACTATATAAATGCTTATAGTTATACCTATCGATACATATATACATATATGTACTTATATTTCTATTTATAATTATATATATATTTAAATTGATTTATCTGCAGGTTATTAATGCGGCAGGACCCACTGGTGACACGCGGCAGCCTGGGATTGGGCGTGGCCAGAGCGGGTGAGTCCCACGAGACACGTGGCCTTTTCGGAGTGGAGGTAGACCGCGGCGGCCCCACGATCTCATCGATTTAATAAGGGCGGACCACAGCGTGGTAGAATTTTAAACGGCAGGCCACACCCCCAAGCGTCTCACCCTATACGGGTGCCGCATCGCGCTGCGGACCCCACTCGGGACATGCGTCCGCACCGCGGGTGGATTCGCAAGGGAAATGGGTCGGGCCCTGGTCGACTCGGCTCGACCCGCGACTCCTCGTCTCCCCTGCCTCGCACCGAGGTGAAAGGGCAAATGCTGCGGCGAATCACGGCCAGACCACCGGCCGTCAGAGCTCAGACCTCACGCTATCGAGCAGAGCTGGACTAGACCTATACATCGACGGGTGGACCGACGGTGGAGGCGGCTGGGCGAGCTAACTAAACCTAACCCTAGGTCGAACGCCACGGGACGAGCGAACACGACGTTCGTTCGATCGATAAGGGGGCGATGAAACAATTATTTCAAGCAATGTAAGCATTGAATCAATCAATTGAACTGCAAATGAAGGGAGGGGACGTACCTGTAACAAGCGGCCGAGACGGGAGTAGGGTTCGGAGTCTATCCTGGCAGGCGAACTCAACTTGCGTACCAAAATGTTGCGAATCAGTCGAGGGAAGGAGTTATGGAGATGGGGACGGAGATCTCGAGGCGACGAGCGCGGCAGTTCGACGAGTTTGGCGGCGCCACGACCTAGTTAGTGTCATTTTACTCTTTATTCTAATTTGGGGGCAATGAGCGCAATGGTGAAGTCGGATTTTTGATCCAAGGTCAATTTAGACAGGTCAAATTTTAAGGTTTCTAAATTCCCCAAAAATTAGGATTTGATCTATTTGACTCCTAATTTGGACTAGATCTTAGGCGATGACTCCTAACGACTTGATTAACACTTAGAATCAAGATTAAGGCTGAGATTAATCCTAATTGACTAAGGTAATAACTTGGGTTGTTACACCTAAAAACCCTAAAATTTCAACATTGTCCAATTTTGACCTAGTTAGTGTCATTTTACTCTTAATGCTATAAGGAATGCATATTAATGTATATTATTTTATTTGGACAATGTTTAGTGATTTTAGGTTCTTAAACTTTTAAATAAGGGTAATTTTGATTGTTTTCTAATTTTATAAATTGCATGTTTAGGTGTTTGAACATTCGGACAGCAAATATATCACATTATTTACTTCTCAAATCAACTTTAATTGCATGAATGGAACTTATTCTTATTAAATTAAATGCTTGCATTCATAGCAAATTATTTATTTCAAATTGCAACCCTATGAAATATACTTTTGTTTGATTTCATTGCCTGATTTCTTGTGATCTTGGAAGTTGTTTATGCACCCAGTTAGGTTAATTAACCTTAAAATTTATGTTATTGTAAGTTGTGATTCAAATAGAATTAATCTTAAGAAACTAGATTGGATCCTAGTTCACTTCACCCTTAGTTCTTAACCCCTCATTTAAGTCCTTTAAGGAGTTGATTTAGGAATCCTCAATCTACTAGTATAGTTTAAAAATCCTATTGATTTCATTAACCTTTAACTTATAGTAATTGTCGAACTTGTAGCTCCCAATTCCTTTTCCTCCTATACATTTAGACCCTTCCTATCACTCAAGCCTAACTAGATTAATAATAGATTTGATTAGATTCTTCCAATATAACCTAATTAGATGAGTTGAGTTTGTGGAACCTTAACTTCCATCTTATCTCAATATGATAATTTCATAACTAATATTTTCCTAACTAGTTTCTTAAGCCATAAATTAGTTAACTAATTTAAAACAAATGGTTTAGGATAAGAATATGATTAGTTTCATTTAGTATCTTTTACTTATAAATTATTTTGCCATCTCATAGAATGAAATAAATTACTATTTTCAAAACCCCAATTATTTATATTGCTTATAATATACTTGAGATCAATATCTCTAAGTCAATTAGGAGCTTAATTAGCTCCAATCATTAAGTAGATTATTAAAGTTAGATAACTTTGGATATCACAAAGTTTATAATTACTGAATCTTTCCTTGAATGCTTGCTTAGCTTTGAGCCTATTTCATTTTGATATATTCATATAAGACATTGTGCATAAATAAAACTTTCACATTTAAAAATTACAGGGGTTTACAATGTTCGTTAAGCCAAAGGCAGGTTAATTAGGAGTAATAAGGAGACCTCACGTTCTCAGAGGGTGAATGTGAGTGTAAGTTGTTATGAATCCCGCTTTCCCTTACTTGTTAGGTAGACGCAGTTAACTCCTCACATCATTATGTATTTGCTCGCAGAATTTATACTTTCATAAAATAACTCTAATTAAATAACATATGAGCTCTTTTACAATCTTATGGATTATAAGACCTCATTATAGCTTTCAAGCTATATTTACTTTTATAGCCCTAAACTATGTACCTCTTAAACTTATAGTCTAAGATCTTCTTACATTTAATATGCTTTCCAATTTCCATGATTTTAGTATTATACTTTACTAGTTTACTGTTCATTTAGATTATAGTAAATGTTGTTATAATTTCATTTAAATACTTCACCGTCTCCTTTTCCTTACTTAGCATAAGTTCATTGAACATATACATGCTTAATTCTATTTACTTTCATATGTACATTAGTACTTTTCTAGCCTACTTAGGATGCTTTTACCCTTACTTTACTTGTAGGCTAGAATGTCTAAACTTGTGAGTATTCTTACTCAATTTGCTTTTAAACTATCTTCTTATTATTTTCCTTATTTTCTTTTCTCTATTTAAGTGCTTTCATTTGCTCCACTGCTTACTTTGATATTGTAAACTAGCTAGTGATATCCAAATTAAACTTATAAAATGCTTAACCAATCTTAAAATGTGCTTAGACTATTTAGTCTAACTATGCATTTCTTTTTATTAGCTTTGCCCTATCACATTTAATTGCCAAAATATGATAGCCCATGTGCATTTGGATGCAAGTAGAGCTGGGCCAAGTGCTTAAAGTCTTAATTGGCTTCTACATGATATGTGATTTACTTGCTTTTAATTTTGTGAGGGAGAGTCCTTTATATGCTCTTTAAATTAATTGGCATGTAATAACTTAATTAAATTGCTTTGTCTTTGCTTATTTTATGTTGGAATTAGTTTTTTTCTTACTTAACTTACTTGGTTTGGATAAATGGATAAATGAATCAATTGCATAAATATCTCATACTCATAAGTCTAATTGACATTTGTGAATAATTGTATCTAATCCTACGTGTATTATAATTATACATGCATTTCATATTTGTACACTTATATTGCTTCATGTGAATCTTCACCTTTACTACTACTTGCAAATGCTATGCTCATATATATAATTATAATCATTTTAATTCCAATTATTGATTGTAATTTCATGCATAATCTATTTCATAAATTTTGTAAGTATTTTCCATTTACATATTTCATTTCTTCCATTTATGATTGCATCTACACTTTTAATTTTAAGTAATTATAATTACTTCTTTTGTTACATAATTCTTTGCCTTATACATGCATACAATTATCATTTTCATACATGTAATTGTAGTTACTTTGATTGCATGTATTTGAAATCATGTTTATCATGTGCATTTCTCTTCATCTATTTTCTCATCTTAACTTAAGACCCTCTTTATGATCCCTAGCCAAATACAACATCAATTGATTTGGTTTAGCTTCCTTCTAATCTAGTATTAGATGATGTGGCGACGTACTAATGTTGGGTTAATCTTCTACCCAATGTTGGGGTCGTCACACATTCGTCAGTTTGAAAGACATGATTAGAAACTCAAAATGTCCATAACGGGTCCTTAACTTGAATTTGGTAATAACCTGATCTCAAGTCAATCTTGGAGAAGAATTTTGCTCCGGCGAGCTGATCGAACAAATCATCGAACCTTGGAAGATTCTTCATGGTCACTTTGTTAAGCTCATAGTAGTCTATACACATCCGCATTGATCCATCCTGCTTTTTGACAAATAGGACGGGAGCTCCCCAAGGTGAGATACTAAAGAGAACAAATCCTTTCTCTAGTAACTCTTGCAACTATGCTCTAAGCTAATGAAATTCCTTTGGTGCTAATCTGTACAGAGCCTTAGATTTAGGTTGAGTCCCAAAAATAAGTTCAATAAAAAACCTTACCTCATGCAAAGGAGGTTGTCCTGGCAAGCCTTCTAGGAACACATCTAGGAACTCTCTAACAATGATAGTATCTTCAGAATTTTTATCGTACTTTTCCTTATCGATCAAGGTTACTAAAATTTCATAGCAACCTTTATTAATGAGGCATTTGGCTTCAATTGCAATTATTAAGGATGCAATCAAACCAAGCTTCCATACAAAAATTTCTAGTTTATTCCCAACCTTAAGCGAAATTCTCTTTCTAAAGCAGTCTATACAGGCATTAAACTAACTTATTCAATCCATACTTAAAATTATGTCAATGTTTGTAATTGACATAATAATAAGTTTAGATTGAAAGAATTGGTTACTGATTGGAATGTATACCAAACATAACTCATTAGCACACATTTCAGCACCTGATGGCATCTGCACTCTAAAAGCATTGCCTAGGCAGAAATGTTGGAGATTAAGAGAAGAAGCGCAACTCTCAAACATAAAGGAGTGGCTTGCACCCGTGTCAAAGAGTGTGTCACAAAATTGGTTCTTAATAATTAGAGTTCCTATAGAAGAGAAAATAAACTTTAATTATAACTGATGAAAATTAAAGTAGAAAGTACTGAAAATAAATTGCAGAAGAAATAAAAGACAAAAAATAGAAAATTAAAAGTAGAACATACCGGTAATGCTATTGTCATCTTGGGCAACAGAAGGAGAAAGAGCGTGGATAGTTGGTACTACAGGAGATTGAGGAACATAATTGCCCTTAACAGTCCTACTTGATTGTCCTTGCTTATGAGCAGACAGAGGTACACCTTTTGGACTTTGAGTACTTCTACTTGCAGAAGGAGGCATTCAGGCAAGTGCTAATTCTTGGGAATTAAGAGGAATAGGGTTCTGCACAGAAGGTTGGCAATTGATCCGCATCTTGTCCACTGTCCAGTTTGCCCAATAGTTCCAATGATGATGATTGGTTCTGCCACAGATGTAACATCGGCTGCCAGTGTGATAACACTTTTCAAAAGGATGCAGTCTATTACAACTGGCACCTAGTCTTCCTTGCTGATTTTGATTATGACTTGGGGTAAGCTGGAAGACCTTAGGACCTTGAGGACGATTTCTCTTAAACAGTTCGGATCTCAAGGATTAGGGATGGGAATGCTTCTTCAAATCCGTTTGCGCTTGATAGTGCTCGATCATACGCACACCTTCCAGAAGTTTTGAAAAATCATCGTGATGTTGAGACATCTGATGACTCTTAATAGAATCCTTCAATCCAAATAAGAATCTACTGCACCTAGCCACATTAATGTGGACTAAGTTAGGAGCTAAATGAGATGTTTTCAAAATTCCATTTCATAATCGTGGACAGAACGATTTCCTTAGGTAAGTTGCATGAAATTATTCTTGATTATAGTTTGAGCAGATGGAGGAATGAATTCTTCATGAAAAACTTGCTCAAACTCATCCCAAGGGATATCTTCCACTTGAACATTAGAGAAACGAGCCTTTAGCTCACTGTCCCAGCAGTATTTTTCCTCACCATGAAACAGGTACACAGCTAGCCAAATACACTCACTCTTTGGACATTTTATAATGGCTAAGGTCTTTTCTATTGGCATAAACCAGTCAGCTACTTCAATATGGGAAGTTGAGCCATTAAATGTCGGAGGGTTCAAACTAAGAAAGATAAGGAGAAATGCATCCATAATAGGGCTAGGAGTTGACTGTGGGACCAGAGGAACTTCAGGAAGAACTAGAAAGGGAGTTTGAGGCTGAGTTGGAAATTATTGTGATGGGGTAGGGGAAGGCTGAGTACTGGATGAGGCCATTCTCTCAACTACACATGTTTGTGCTTCTATCATCACATGCATTATTTTCATTAGATTCCTCATCTCATCTGTTTGAGATGTAGTGGTAGAAGTAGGTTCTTTCACCATAGGCCAAATAGGGTTATCCAAATCAGGGATCATTCTAAGGAAAGAAAAGAAGATACAATTTAGGAACTAAAGAAAATGGAAAAAAATTCTCATTAAAGCTTAAAAGCTTTTAGAGATACAATTATGTAAGAAAGAAGAGAAAACAAAATAAGATAGAAGCTATATATAAGAAGCTACTATACAATGGAAAATTAGTACAAAAGGAAACTTGTATGATCATTTATAGAACTTTACATAAAATATAAGTTCAAAGTCTTCATAAGTAGGCATGCGATGGAGATGTTTACTTCCACAAACTAGCACATCAAATGCGTGATACCACCAATCCTCGGCATAGTTGTCAAATAGTTCATCCAAAATTTGATGGCATACGTGATCAGGGCAAGCTATGGCTTCAAATGTCATGGTGACTCGGGAAAGCCATTATCTTGCCAACTGTGGGATGCAATCTCCTCGAAACACACAATACTCAAAATTTTGTTCAACACATCACCTCCAGTTTTAGATACTTCAAAGTACACACGACCATATGTCGAGCCAGACACATCATCCTCCTATTAATGATAGAACATCCTAGTAAATTGATTTAGTTCAATCTCATAGTTTGCCATTTGTGAATTTGATTGAAGTTGAAGTTAGAAATTTAAATCAATTATTGGATTATTAATGCATTTAATATCCTATGGTGTCATTTTTAAATATTTTTTACTATTCTGTGTGGTTTATTTTGGATAAGTGGATATTTTTATCTTAATTTAACATTCTCAACTTGGCTCTGATACTAACTGTAACGACCCCAATATTGAATAGGAACTCAATCCAACATTGGAGCATTACCACAGCATTTAATATTGAATTAGATGAAAACTAACCCAATACTAAGTGCTGTGTGGCCAAGAATCTTTATGAGGGAGTTAAGTTAAAATGGGACAAAGTAGAAGAAAGAAAGTATATGAATTAAAAATGAATGAAAAAAATTGCAATTACAAGTAAAAAGTAATTGCAAATAGGAAATATACAAGTAAGTGGAAGTATACGGAGAAAGAATTACATGCTAATGGAAATTACATGTAAGGGAAAATGTAATATTCATCCATCCATCCATTTATCCAAACTAAGCATTTAAATATGAAAATAAATACATTACAGAATAAGTAAAAATAAATGCAAAAATTAGATTATTACAAAATTAAAATTTAAAGAGCAATAAGAAATAAAGATCACTCTCCCATATAAGTAAATGAAAATAGAAGTAAAGTGTGGAAGCAGTAATTAATAGTCTTCTAGTGCTAGGTCTAGCTTAACTTATATTATAGTTCCCCTGATCTATATCATATTTTGGTATTTAAATAAGATAGGGTAGAGCTAAGAAATAAAAAAAAATGGTTAGACTAAATAATCAAAGCACATTTTAAGATTGGCTAATTATTTATAAGTTTATATAGATATCACAAGCTAATTTATAATTTAAAATATGTAGAAAAGCATTTGAAAGCATTAAAGTAGGGAAGGAAAATAAATATAATTGTAAGAAAGAACAATTAAAACTAAGATGAGTAAGAATACTCACATAAATAAATGTTCTAGCATGTAACTAAAAAGAGTAAGGGAAAATCATCCTAAGTAAAGCTAGAAACTACTAAAATGCATTTGAAAGTAAAAGAAATGGAAATATGTAGATGTCCTATAGAAATTATGCTAAGAAAAAGAAAAGCAGTGAAGTATTTAAATAAAAGAAACATACACTGCATTTTAAATTAGCTGTAAATAAGTAAAGCATAGTATTGAAATAGACAGTGCAAAGCATAGTAATTGAAGAAAAATCTTAGCCGCTTGGTCTAAGTTACACATAGCCTAGGACTATGCAAAGTAACATAACTAGAAAGCTATAATAAGATCTTATAATCAATAAGATTGTAAGAGAACTCATATTTTATTAATTAAAGTTATTTTAAAAAGATACTTATTCTATGGGCACATAAAGAATGAAGTGAGGAGTTAAGCATGTTTGCCTAACTAGTAAAGGAAAGCAAGGTCTTAATGAAAATAAATACTCACATTCACACTCTGAGAATGTGAGGTCATCTTATATCTCCTATTTAGCCTGCCCTTGGCTATCCACCAATATAAAACCCCTATAGATTTAAGAAAGTTTTATTTATGCACTAATCTTATATGTATGTTCAAAGGAATAGGCTCAAAACTAAGCAAGCATTCAAGGAAATTCAAATAATTGTAAACTATGTGGTATCCAAAGTTATCTAATTGTAATGATCTACCTAATGGTTTTATTTTATTAAACTCCCAATTAACTTAGAGATATTGATCTCAAGTTAAATGTAAGTAGTGATATAAGTAGTTAGAGATTTGAAATAGTAGTTTAATTTAATTTATGGAATGACAAAATAATTCATAAGTATAATAATATTGAATGAAATTATTCTTACTCTTATCCTAAACCACTTGATCAAAATAAGTTATTAAGATCAAGGCTTAGGAAACTAGTTAGGAAAAAGTAAGGTTAAGGAATTACTATACTTTCTGAAAATAAAAGTTAAGGTTCTACATACTAAACTCATCTAGCTAGGTTGTAATTTGAATGTTTCTATCTAAATCAATTACTAATATAGCTAAGATCAAGCAATAGTAGAAGACTAAGTATATGGGAAAGAAATGATTGAAAGTACAAGCTCTATATTAACTATGAATTTTTGGTTAATGAAATCTATAGAATTTCTTAATTATACTAATGAATTAAGGACTCCAAATTCAAATCCTTAAAGGACTTAAATGAGAATTTATGAATTAAAGGTAAAATGAGCAAGGATTCAATATAGTTACTTAGGGTTAGTCCTAATAGATTCATAATCTACAATTACACATACTATAGAGTTAACTACACTTTTGGGATACATTAACTAGTTCTAAAGATCACTAACAAATCAAGTTATAAATCAATCATATAGTATCTTTCCTAAGGTTAAGAAAAAAATCAAATCAAGCATCTTTGCTAAATATACAAGCATCTAATTTAAGAAAACTAAGCTCAAAATCAATTAGTTAAAATTTACATGGGAAGTAAATAAATGAGACATATTTGCTGTCCTAGGGTTTAAATACTTAAAACATGCATAAATGGAAAATATGAAATTACAAAATTACCTAATTTGAGGAGTCAAAAACCTAAAATCTTCAATTGTTGTCCAAAAGAAATGATATACATAAATATGGAATCCTTATATCATAAGGAGAAGAATGACACTAACTAGGTCAAATTTGGAAAACTTTGGGATTTTAGGATTTGGAGGGCTCCTAATTAGGGTTAAAATATTATTAGAAAAATTAAATTCTAAATTAAATTATGACATTATGTTTGTCTCATTTTTCTAATCAAAATGATATATAATTTTGTATTATTTGGTTGAGTATAATTAAATTTATGCAAGAAATAAAATTTGCATTAAAAATAATTAATTTAATTTAATTAGAAGCAATTATCCGATCTACCCTGATTTCCATGGGCACGAGAAATGCACTAGCACAAAATTTAGGAGATGGTGGTGGTCAGTGCACGGGATTCTGTGCGCCACCTTGACACACATCGGCCCATACGAGCGACTCGTGTCAGCACGGGATCTTCTAAAAGCTCGCGTTTAAAAACGCTGTTCAACGAACAGTTTGGTCTGGTTCGACAGGGTTATCCGAACCACGGAGCACCTGGTTCAGGCCGCTTAATCCCGAAAGGGGAGCGAGAGAGCTCAGCTAGGGTTTAAAGTGATGGCTGACTCTGGAAGTTCCACAGTGAGACCCGCACACTGGCATGAAGATCTCACTAAGGCTGTCCTGATGGACCAAAAAATGGGGCCATGAGGTCGACGGTGGCACTAACGGGGTGATGCCCTATGTCTCAATAGACGGACCCGGGCTTCTCCATTTATTCACTATGGATAAGATCAAAGATCCAGGCTTGATAGGTCTCGATCGAGCCCAATCAAAAATTGGATCAGCACGAACCAGCTCGGAATAAAGACCAAAACAATCTTTTTAAGGATTTAATGGTTGGATTATTACCTAGACTCCTTCAAGAGCTCCGTCTCCAGCAAAGTTTGGCAAGCTCTTGAGGGCAATTCCACAGCTTCCAGCTCTAGGCTAAGGTCCCAAATGCTTCAGCAAATGGTTAGGAATGAAATGGGTGGGCTAGAATAGGCTAGGAAAGGCTGGTTTGACGGATTGTGCTACGGCCGTTAGCACTATGGTGGTTGTGGCCGAGCTGGCTAGACGAGGTACATAGGAAATATCTGAGCCATTGGTTCGATCAAACTATCCGACGGTTGGATTGGTTCCATTAGACTGGGTCGCTCCCCAACCGTCAGATCAGACTTCATAAACGTGGAACGGTCCAGATCTTGCTGATCTGATGACTCATGCGACAAGCCGCGCAGCGGATCTCCGCAAAATGGAATCAGTCATTGGATTATAGTATATATATATAATTCAAATTAACTAATTAATTAATTAATTCACTTATTTAATTACTTTAATTTAAAAACTCAAACAGACTCCAAAAAATCCTAAATTTTCACTTTTATCTAACTGAAGGGTGAGGAACTCAAAAATACAATCGTATTTTTGATCAAGGTCAATTTAATTATCGCAATTTTCTGAGTAATTTAATAATGTTAAAATAATCATGAAAATTTTGACAACTTCCAAACACTCCTAAAATACCACCCATAGCTAATTTGGGGGTGATTAGTCAAATGGCGAACTCTGTTTTTGATTATGAGAATTAAATAAAATGCGGCATTCTCAAAATTTTTAGGAAATTAAGAAACATTGGAAAGTCTCAAATGATCTCCAAATCGTATGAAACTCGAGGTGGAGACTCTTAGCACTATTAAAAGAGTGATGGAATAGGAATTAAGTTAATTTAGTAACTAATTATTGGGTAACAACACAGGGTTGTTACAGATAAGCCCTTATCAAAAGTAGTGGAATCATTCACTAATTACATACATATCAACCAGAGTGCGAAAGCAAGCAAAGAATGAGTTTACATTCATTATACCATAATATAGAAAATAAGAAAAATATGCAGCTTAGAATAAAGTAATGCAGTGAAAAAGAAAATACACAAGGTACTTATATTATTATCGCATTTTAATAAGTTTAAAAATGAAAGGAAAGTAAACTCTCAGCCTCACAAGCAAATAAGTAATAAACTATAGATCTTTAGTAGCAGGGCGCTCTTTCTCCTGATCTAGCTCCACTCCTGGATCAATCAACTCAAATAGCTTGAAATTTGCTATTATCGGTTTCACAATGATAGGGCCCGCCCATAAGAAAAGTAAGTCTAATTAGACATATTGTCTAAGCACATTTTAGGCTAATTGGTTTTATATATTAAATGATATCGCCATTTACTTAAAACAACTAAAGCAAATAAATGAGTGCAACAAGAAAAGAAAGAATTGGGAAAGCTATAAATAATGTATTTATTAATTAAACAAATAATGAGGTAAAAAGACATACCTCAATCCAAAGCTACAATAAGGTTAGGCAATATATATGTATAGTGAATTGTAAATACTAAAAAGAAAGACACATCCTAACATGCTGATGATCATATAAAATTATACAATTAAAAAAAAGTAAACTGAATTGTGATACATAAGTAAACTGAATCAACAACTAACATCCTAGCATATAGATAAGCAAGTAAGTAATATACTAAAGCTGAATTGCCATAAAAGTAATAAAAACTAGAACAAATCATGTAAAAGCAACCATATCTATGAAATTAGTTAAACAAGACACTGAACTATAACTGAACTAAACTATTATCACATCACTTAGCTTCTCAAAGCTAAGGTAGAAAATTGTTTTGAACTAAAGAACAGAAAATACATATACAATAGTTTTTTGATTATTTTACTTTACTCTTGTGGACACATCTGGAAATAGTTGATGAATCAAGCACATCTGCAAGACTAAGGTGGGTTCTTGAACCTAAACAGAACTCTCCCCAATGAGTACATGTCAGGTATCCTTATTTCTTCTTATCGCATATCCATTGGCAGTAATGTGTATACACAATCTCCCATCCAAAATAATGCAAGTGTTATCCTAATTTTTTATATTTTCATTTCATGCATCAAAATATCTTATATGGCATGTTCAATGTAAAAAAGCTCAAAATACAAGAAATGTAAAGCACAAGGTTCAATAATAAGCAAGAGACTCTACTAAATATATGTGATTTCTGTTGCTATCTAATTAGCCTATCTAACTATTCTAAGTTTATATAAGCTCAGGATCTCTAACATCCTACTATCAAGTATAAACTCAAATTCATAGCTTTATAAGGTTAAAAGAAATTATAACTGGTTAGGTCCTAATATAATTCAATCAAAGATGCTTATAAGTTAAATAATTAATCAACATGTCCTAATTAATGAATTTAGATGATACAAACCAATCTTTATTAAGATAAACCAAGATTGAGAGATTAAGAATTAAACTCCAAGTATTGGGGCTTAATCCTTTAATCCAAAGATGAACCTAAAGGCAAAGGTTTAAATCCCAAACCTTTCTAATACTACAAGTTAGGCTATCTTATTAAGCAAAGTCAAGCTTAATAAGATGGATCTCTAAACTTAGACTAAAGTTTAAATACAAATTAATCATAATAAAGGATTAAATCTAGAAAAAATTAAAAACCAAGGTTTCATCCATTGACTAACCCATTTGCTATATGAATGAATTCTAACCTAATTTATATTTCTAGTTCCTAATGAAAAGATCATACAGGTTAAGGGAAAATCTTAAAGAAATTTCTAAAGAACGACTTAGGATTTTGAATGAATAATTTAAGCGTTGAAGGTAATTAATTATTAACTATCTTCATATTCTGATCTAGATAACCTATGGAGGGTGTATTGTGGACCAAAATTCATAATATGAGGCTTATTTATTTACTTAGGGATTTTTGAGCTAAATATTAGAGTTTTTCTTAAATATCAATTTAATGAATCTAAAACTTCTAAATTGATTCCAAATCAGTTATATTATTGATTTTAGTGATTTAATTAAGATTCAGATGTTTAACAACACTTAAACCAAATTTTGGGCAAAATGACCATTTTGCCCCTACTTAAGGGTCTAAAATTCTACTTTTTGAATTAGGATTCCAAATTGAAATTTGCTAATTCCAAATGATTACTTACTATCTAATATGAAGATAGATAATAAGTACATCAAATTTGGACAAAGATTAAGATTTATGAACTCTATTTAAGGTTTTTAGCTTATAAGAGAAATTTAATAATTTTACTAAGTGAAGTCTATAAATTTAGTCCATTTATTATTATTTACTACTAAGGATTCCATAGAGTCTAAAATTACTGAATTCTGATATCTATTTGTTAAGTTATATCTAAAATAAGTTTGGGGTTCAAAAATATAATTAATGAGTTTTAGGAAAGGTCCAAGAACATAACTTTCTCAAATGATGTCAAATTTACCAAACTTAGAATACATAGCTTCCCTATAACATGCTGAGTGTAATGATTAGGAGTAGACCCAATTTGAACTTTATTTAATTAAGTTATGAGCTAATTAAGTTCTAGGGTAATTAAGGCAAATTAGGAAATTTAATTGTCAAAACCTAAATTTTCTTATAGTTTACTATAGTTAGGTTCTCCTGATCAAAATGGTATATTGGATGACTTAATTTAGAGCTAAATTGACTAAGTTATGGATAATTGAATTTCTAGGTCAAATAGGGTAATTAGTGAGAGTACCCAAAAGTCAGTAGTCAAATTTCAAGGCCAACAGCAAAACTAATACTACCATTACACTTCTAACATTCTTCTGATTAAAATGAGACCTATATTGACTATATTTGGATCAGTGGGTGCTAAGTTATGAATGTTTGAAGTTTTATAGGGTTCTTAACTAATTAGGAGGTCCTAAAATATCACTATGTTAAATACTCATCCTATTAAAAATTTGACACTATCATAATGTTCCTCTCAATTTATTGATTAAAATGAGATATATATTTAATATAATTGGACATATAGTTTGCAAATTGTGAGGGTTTAAAGATTGTATAATTAATTAGTTTAATTAAGCTAACTGATTTAATAAATTTTTCCTAAGTTAATTAATCATTGCAGGTTTTGACAGTGGCGGGCCCCACATAACAGCGGCAAGGACCCGCAGGCTTGCATAGTAGCAGTTGGCATGACGTATCTTCAGAAGCGGGACCCGCCAAACGCCACTCAAAATGCAGTGGCGAGGCCTGCATGCTTGCGTGCGCTGTCACTGACTCTCGAATGAGCCGTGGGTCGAGGTTGACCCGACACGACCCATCTCAGGTTGTCTTCTCCGTCAAAAGACCACAGATGGATGGCTATGGTGCGCAAACCAGTGGCTCTGCTGACGACAAGATGGTTCGGCCCGCACGGCGTCAGGTAGGGGGTATGAGGGCTTCCTGTCAACGGTTGCACTGCCACCTTAGGTGGTCTGGTTCATTCACAATCCCTAACCCTAGATTCGGACCTGCGGATGGGTTGCGGCTAATGGTAAGTACTATGGAGCAAACCATAAATTGAGTTGATTAACACCATTTTTGATTGATCGGACTCGATCACATCCTAATCTAAGGTGCAAAATAAGCATACATATTACAACAGTGCGAACTAAGGTCTCTGCTTGCAGCATCAGAGGTTCCCGATCATGCAAAACAGTGTGAACTAGCATATGGAGGCTAAATGGGGGCATAGGCGGAGCCTACGAGGTCTAAGGCTGTTGCTAGGGGTTAGCTGTGGCGGGAGTGTCGCATATCCGCGATTGACTTGTGCGACGACTTTCACGAGGGAGACGAAAGCTTAGCCGTCGGATTTCCCGATCCAACGACTCAAATTAGCCATCTAATCTGAGGGCAGAGGGGAAACGTCGCATGATTAAGTGGACGACGCTCTTAGGAATAAAATTAAATAATGAATATTAAATATAAATTTTTTGAATTTTCTTAATTAAAGTAAAATAATCAAATGGCTTCTGAAAATTTCCAAATATTCACCTCTAGCTAATTGAGGGGTGGGGAACGCAACGACGAAGGCAGATTTCAATTTCAACAAGTATATTTAATATTCTGATTTTTTGGTTATTTTAAATATATTAAAATATTTGACAAAAATCCAATGACTTCAATTGCCTCCATGACTTTATCCCTTGCTAAATTGGGGGCAATGAACGTAATAGCGAAGTCCAATTTTTTATTTGAGGTCAAAATAATTAGGTCAATTTCCAGGGTTTTTGAAATTCCCAAAATTAGATTTGGACCAAAACCTTAGGGTGAGGTCCTAATGACTATTTAAGAGTGTTATAATAGAAATTAAGACTTGGTTTAGTTCTAATTTGTCAGGGTAACAATCTTGGATTGTTACACACTATTGGGAACTATAAGTGCCCAAGCCATATCAAGATCAAAGAGTTTAATAGGGTCAAATCGAGCCTATCAGACGATACTGGGCACTAAGTAATAAAAAAATGAATACTAAAAGGGAGGATTTGGGTAACATATGGGCTATGAATGAGACACACTAGACACCACAACGATGGATGATCAGCAAGTTCCTATTTATGAAACTTATGCTCCCAACTTCATTTCTCCACACTAGGGGTTACAACAAAGTGAGAGGCAAATAGGGAGGAGATCGCAACTTACGACAGCTGGGGAGAAGGTGAGAGGGCAAATCATAGTCCTTGCCTACGCTGTAATTACTTGGTCATTTGATAGAGAAGAACACGATAGAGCACAGTGCTCTGTCATTTTATGGCGGTTGGATCGGTGACCGGATCCAACGGTCAGATAGAGCGATGGAGACTCGACCGATCGATCCACCAGAGCCAAACGCACTGACGACCTGGATCCATAGAATTAGATGTCCGTCATTGGCCTAGAGTAGGGGATTTGCTACAACAACAGTGAAAATTGTTGGGAAATTATAATTAATAATTAAATTATTTAATGATTAGTATCTTTTTAATTAATCAAAACTAGATAACCAAACGAGCTTCAAAAAATCTTAAAAATTTACCTTTAGCTAAATTGAGGGTGAGGAACTCAAAAATTAAGTCAGATTTTGAATCAGAGATCAATTTAATTATCTTAATTTTCTAAGCATTAAAATATATTAAAATATTCACGATAATTTGACGACTTCTAGAAAATCTCAAAATTTCACCCCTTGCTAATTTGAGGGTGAGGAATTCAATGGAAACTCCGAATTTAACTTGGAGATCAAATTAATTTATGTTATTTTTAGGATATTCAAATATTTGCTAAAAATAAACGATCTCCAAATTGTAAAAAATTTTATGCGTTGGCTGATGAATCCATAATTTATACCATAAATAAAAGAAAATTTCATTTATTTCTCATATTAAAACTGCTCCTTAATCCAATTTTGTATATATGTTTCAGGAAAAATGCCTATCCAATAAATTTCGAGCA
The DNA here is from genome assembly GCA_016760335.1 of Gastrodia elata. Lineage (NCBI taxonomy): Eukaryota > Viridiplantae > Streptophyta > Magnoliopsida > Asparagales > Orchidaceae > Gastrodia > Gastrodia elata. The sequence goes on from CM028686.1 coordinate 11,715,109, forward strand.
AGTTGGAGAATTCTACAAAATTTCTAAGGGAAAACCACTGTTGCGCGCTGCAGCAGGCCATCTTGCGAATCGCTAGCGCGACCGCGCGCTGCAGCGGGACAATTTGTAACCGCGGGCACGATCGCGTGCTGCAGCGGTTCAGTTTGCGAATCGCGGGCGTGACCGCGCACTACAGCGGTTCAGTTTGCAAACCACGGGTGCGATTGCGCGCTGCAGCGGTTCAGTTTGCAACCGCGGGCATGATCGCGCGCTGCAGCGGGCCTCTTTGCGAATTACTGGCGCTACAGCGCACTGCAGCAGAGCATTTTGCAAAATGCTGGCGTGATCGCACGCTACAGCAGGCTTCTTTGCAATCTGTTTCCACCATGGCGCACTGCAGCGCGCTGCAGCGGCCACTGATTTTTCTATCTGATAAGTGCATTAATTGCGGCTGGGACAAGACACCCAACCAGCCTCTTATTTCCAACCATCATTCCCTCTACTGCAGCTCCATTTTTAAATGGAAAGTTACCTCTTTGATGTGATGGAAGGATAAAACAATGGAAAATATTGGTCACCTCACGATCAATTAGAATTTGCCATCATTACTCAGATTTGTTCAAAGGCATTATTGGTTTTGATCTTGAGTATGAGGATGCAGCCCCTCATCTATAAATACCTCCCCTCTTGACTAGAGGAGGGTTCCAAAAATTGCTCACTTTACTTAAGTAAAGAGAGGGGCTGCATAGAAGAGAAGAAGAACTCCCCAAGGGTGGAGGAGCTCAACTTGCTAAGGAGAAGGAGGAGAAATGCAGCACTAGGGACCTAAGAGAGGCACTTCAAGCAAGGAGAAGAAGAATGCAGAGAACTTCCCAAGGAGTATTCCTAGTATTTTTTAAACTCTTGTTTTGTAATTACTCTTCTTAGTTGATCATGAAAGGGTCTTTATCCATGTATGTGTTCTTTTTCATCTCTTTTGTAATGGAGAGCTAAACCTCCCTTAGGGAGGGTTGGGACAATCCCACATGTTTTGATAGTTACTATAAAATGTATGACATTTTTCTTAAGTATTAATAAAAATTATGAACTTAGTGACTTACTAAAGAAATGTATAAGACTATTATGGACTTGAATGTGGACCAAAGTAAAAGGACTTCTTAACTCAAGAACTAAGTTGTCTTATGTTCCATAGCTCACTTTAGTTTGATGCTAGATTTATGAGTGCGTGAGAGCTTAGAACTATGTGAGAAAGTTCTTGAGCTTAGTGCACCTTAATCTAAGCTCAACCAAAGAGTTAATGCGTGTGATGCTAAGACCCACTAATTGAGCTCCATAGCTCAACATAATTGAGGAAGGGAATGGAATAATTGTGTGCTCATGAATGAGGTGACATAGTCATTGAACCAAATGAAATCAATCCCTCATCTCAACTATGTGTGATGAGCATGATGCTCTTAGTGGAATCAATGCTTATAAGATCTTAAAAGTTAAAAACCCTCATCTCTATGATCAAGAGATGAGGTAAAATCTATAAACCTCAAATCTTATAAGGATTTTCGTGCTAAAACAGAATCGACTGTGTGTTCATTTCGTACACAAGATTAAGATCAAGAAAATGAAAGATAAATGCTTGAGGAATCATCATATATAAGTTAGCTATCATGTCATATGGGAGAAACCCAACTCTCATCTTCCTTTTATTTGACTTATTTTCTACTACTGTGATTGTCGTGCTTGTTCTGGAACCAACTTAAACAAGACATCGATAGCTTAAATATTAGTGATAATAGATACAACTTAGTAACAAAACATCCAATTCTTTGTGGTTCGATAAATCTCGGAAACTCAAACTTTTCACTTATTACTTCAGACCACGTACACTTGCGTGAAGGCGCAGACGCGTATTTTAGGTCTATCAAGTTTTTGGTGCCGTTGCCGAGGAATTGGAAATTATTTCGTATTAAGGATAATCTATAAGTAACTAGTGATTTAAGCATTTTTCTACATATACTTCTAATTTTTTATTTTTGTTATAGGTACTAATAATATACTTTTCCGCTTTCTTTTCTTATTACTAAATCTTTGAACTTAATGTTATATTGTTCTTGATAGCCTAATTGTTGTTGTGTATGAGTAGAAGAGTTTGCACGGATTACCTTTTCGACCCTGAAATTGAGATAACTTACTTGCAGCTAGGAAAGAACAAAATATTCTGTTAAGCCAACAAGCCGTTATGGAGAATAATAATAAAAATCTTAGAGAGCCATTAGGAGTGCCTAGGTGGAGAGCACTAAGAGATTATGCACTTCTTACTGTTAGGGGAATCCCCCATACAATTGTAAGGCCTAATATAAAAGCCAATAACTTTGAGATCAAACCTTCCACTCTGAGTATGGTTCAGAATAACTAGTTTGGGGGATTATCCACTAAAGATCTAAATTCACATATTTCAACTTTCTTTGAAATATGCGACACCTTCAGATTTAACGGCATCTTTCAAGACGCGGTTAAATTAAGGTTTTTTTTCATTTTCTTTACGAGATAGAGCCAAGAGTTGGCTCAGCTCTCTTCCAAGTGATTCAATTCGGACATGGAACGATTTGGCTAAGAAATTCTTAGCCAAATATTTCCCTCCGGCAAAAACTGCTTGGTTGAGAATTGAGATAACCAACTTTACTCAGTTGGAAGGTGAGACACTCTATGATGGATGGGACCGATTTAAGGAATGCCTAAGGCATTGCCCTCATCATGGGTTTATCTTGTGGATGCAAGTTCAAACATTTTACAATGGATTGAACGCTCCTACAAGGACACTTATTGATGCAGCCACCGGGGGTTCTATTAGTAGTAAAACCCAAGAGGATACTTATGACCTCTTGGAAGAAATGGCTAATAATGCATACTAATGGCCTTCTGAAAGGCTTAAAAAAGAATCTATAAATGTGAACGAATCCAATCAAATAATGACATTACAACAAGAAATTCATGCCCTGAATGAGAAGATTGAGAGGATGAATGTTAACACTATTCTGGAAATACAATGTGAGTTGTGCGAAGGGAGACACAATAATGAGAACTGCAATTTGAACAACTCCTTCGTACAAACAAATACCGAACAAGTAAATTACTTAAGAAATAATAGCACAATGAACAACCCTTACTCCAATACCTACAATCCAGGGTGAAAAAACCACCCTAATTTTTTGTGGAGTAACAATAACAATAATGTAAATCAATATAGGGGGAGCTCATCAAACTAGCAGGGAGTAAATAATGGAATTAATCATAACAATCACCACCCAAATTTAGATAGAGCTTTCAACTCCTTCAAGTCTGAAACTATCCAATTCATGCGCCGCACCGAAGCCACTATCACTTGCCATAATGCCTCTATCTAAGGGATAGAAGTATCCCTTAGGAACATAGAAACCCAATTGGGGCAGATCTCTAAGCAGCTGACCACTGGACAGCAAGGAGCATTACCCAGTTCCACTGAAGTGAACCCAAGGGAGCTGGTTAGTGCAATTCATTTGGAAGAGGCGTATGGGGGAATTAATACTGATGACTTGAGTGCCATAGAAGAAGTGCTAGAGGCTCGGGAAGGAAAAAGGGGCACAGAATGTGAGTAGCTCACAGCTCCGAAATGTGAAGACTCCGAGAGGTTGAGCATTCCATGCATAATTAGAAATGAAGTATTTTTAGATCCCTTGTGTGATCTTGGTGCTTCAGTCAACGTTATTCCCTACCATATTTACGAACATCTGAAGGTAGGAGGAATGGAGTGCACCTCCATGATTCTTGAGTTTGCAAATCTAGAATCCCTTACCCCTCTAAGTATCGTTAAGAATGTCGCAGTTGAATTGGGGAGTTTTATCATTCCTACTAATTTTGTGGTGTGAGTGGGATAGATGGAATAAGAATTCCACAATCATTTTCAGGCGACCTTTTCTTATGAGTACACAAGCTATTATTGACATAGGCCGCGGGATGATGAGTATAAGAATCAAGGGAAAATTTGAATTAATCAACCTTAAACCTACCGTCTTTAAACAAAGAGAGATGGAAGAAGAGGTGAGGAAGAAAATGAGAGAAGAAAAAATTTGGGTAGATGATGTTCTTGAAAATATTATGTTAGAAAAAAAAATTCAGATAATAGCTCAACTCCTTCCTCAGAGAAGGGGAGCAAGGAAGGAGTGAGAAAAAGAAAAACAAGAAGAGGTAAAAGAAAGAAGAGGACTCCCCCTAAGTTAGAACTCGAAGGAGTGGATCTGATGAGGGAAGGAAGAGAGGGCGATGGTTTGAGCCATCTTGAGAGTTGTGCTCACCCTAGCACCCTTAGTATATGGAAGAAGAAACCTCCGGATCTGATTATTTGATCATTAGCGTGTCTAGCTAAAGATGTTAAATTAAGCGCTTCTTGGAAGGCAACCCAAGAAAAAAAAAATTTTGAAGCAGCGCTGTAGCGGAACTTCCGCGCCGCAGCGGAAATTCCGCAATAGCGCACTGTAGCAGAAATTCTGCTAGAGCGTGCCACAGCAAAAATTCTGCTATAGCGCGCTGCAGCGAGTTGCTCCAGCTACTAAAATTTTGATTGCCTCAAAATCACTGCAGTCAAAAAGTTATGAAATTTGGATTTCCCATGCTTCAAAAGGTGGGCTGAAAAAAGCTACCCCCCCCCCCCACATGGATCATCACATTTATGGCATGGGGCCATACACTCTCTTGCCTTATAATTCCTTGGCTATTTAAGGGAGGCAAGGGGGGGGGGGTATCCATGCGCCTTCTAAGTTTCCTCACTTCCTCACTTCCTCACTTGCTCTTGCTCTCCTCTAATTTCTTCAACATGTCTGCCGGCAAGAAGGCGATTCCTAGAAAGGAGGCCAAAGCTTCTTCATCCGGGGGAACCTTTAATAAAAAAAAGGTTCTCTTCTGCTGAAGCCGAGCACCGATTCTTATCCATAACTTCTCAGCGGAAGTTAATTCTAGAGAAGAGCTTTAGCGACTACTTGCCCATTCCTGTGGAGCAAGTTGACCCTATGAGATGGAGGGAGATGGTGACCAAGAGATCTCCCACTTACCCATCTATAGTCTAGGAGATTTATGCCAATGCTATTAATGCGGCCGGACAGAGGATATTTTGTAGAGGTAAGGGTGTCACCCTTGGGATTGCTCAAATCGAGCAATTCTATGGGCTTGAGGAGGTAAGTTCTTGCTCCTACCTTGAACTCTTGGAGTCTCTCCAAGATCCCCTTGATCTCGTTACCGAGCTCGTCCATGAAACATCGACTGGGATTGAGGATTAGCCAACATTCCTTGTTTTGAATTAACGGATACGAGTAATGTATGGCTGGTTTTTATTTCCAGCTTTGTCATGCCTACGAGTCACTTAATTGAAGTGATCCGTGCCCGAGCACTCCTCTTGGCTCGTTGGTTATGCCGGGCGAGATCCGCATCTCTAGTATTATATTTGAGCAACTCTAGAAGGCTCTCAAGGGACCATGCGCTACATTGGCCTTCGGGTCTTTGATTTTAAGGATTTACGAGGCCCAAGGGGTCAAAATCCATTCTTAAACCCATGAAAAAATTTGCGAGGCCCAATTTTGGATTCACATATTCCCAAATCTTTCTAGTATTTGAAAATGACAGATTTTTTTAAATTTTTCAAGAAATGGAAGTCACAAAAATATCGATAAAGAAAATGATATGAAATAAAAGTGTGCTTAACAAAAAGTGATTAAATGCATTGATCGCATTAAAACTTTTTAACTAAGGAATGAATTAAGGTAAGTCTAATCTCCAAGAATTTAAATCAATGCTATGAACTAAGTGAGGGGGAAAGCATTGAACTTAAGACTAGATATTATGGTGAGTACTCTAAAAAGGTGTGCTAGGCTCCCGTATGACTTCATGATCACAAAGATGTGAATTGGGAATGAAGAAAATTATCTCTCCCTAAGAATGAAAAGAGAAAAATATAAAAAGGGATGATGAAAAATATCTCCTCCAAATAAAAGCAGTGAAAAAGGATGATAAAAAATATATCTCCTTTAATCTATTCATCTTTGTGATTCATAAGGAGCACATATTGCACAAAACTCTTAAGTATTTCGCTACCTCTCTAGTCTAGGTTTCCATAGAACCTTCCTCATTACCTAGTAACAAGCATAAAAATCAAATACCTAGAGATTAACTGGTTAACCTAACTTCATATCCAAGGTTATAATATCTAATGCCAAATGGTTTCGATCATTTCAGTTAAGCACATGCCTTGAATTACAAATCAAAATCTAAGTTGATATCTTTATTGACTATCATACCTAAAAAAAAAATAAAAAAATACTATTTTGAGCTTACTCGAGGACGAGCAAGAATTTATATGTGGGGGTGTCATGAATCCATAATTTATACCCTAAATAAAGGAAAATTTTATTTATTTCTCATATTAAAACTACTCCTTAATCCAATTTTATCTATCTGTTTCAGGAAAAAAGCCTATCCAACGAATTCCGAGCAATTTGGAGAATTTTCCAAAATTTCTAAAGGAAAACCGCTGCCGCGAGCTGCAACGAGCCATCTTGCGAATCGCTGGCGCGACCGCTCGCTGCAGCGGGACAGTTTACAACCACGGGCATGATCGCGCGGTGTAGCGGTTCAGTTTGCAAATCGTGGGCGCGATCGCGCACTGCAGCGGTTCAGTTTGCAACCACAGGCGCGATGGCGCGCTGCAAGCGGGCATCTTTGCAAATTACTGGAGCTACAGCAAAGCATTTTGCGAAATGCTGGCACGATCGCGCACTACAACGGGCTTCTTTGCAATCCGTTTCCGCCATGGCGCGCTGCAGCGGCTGCCGATTTTTCTGTCTGACAGGTGTATTAATTGCGGCTGGGACAAGACCCTAACCAGCCTCTTGTCTCCAGCCATTATTCCCTCTACTGCAACTCCATTTGTAAATGGAAAGTAACCTCTTTGATGTGATGAGAAGGATAAAACAATGGAAAATATTGGTCACCTCACCATCAATTAGAATTTGCCATCATTATTAAGATTTTTTAAAAGGCATTACTGGTTTTGATCTTGAGTATGAGGATGAAACCCCTCATCTATAAATACCTCCCCTCTTGACTAGAAGAGGGTTCCAAAAATTGCTCACTTCACCTAAGTAAAGAGAGGGGCTACATAGAAGAGAAGAAGAACTCCCCAATGGTGGAGGAGCTCAACTTGCTAAGGAGGAGTAGAAAGGCAGCACTAGGGATCTAAGAGAGGCACTTCAAGTAAGGAGAAGAAGAATCTGGAGAACTTCCTAATGAACGTTCCTAGTATTTTCTAAACTCTTATTTTGTAATTTCTCTTCTTAGTTGATCATGAAAGGGTCTTTATCCATGTATGTGTTCTTTTTCATCTCTTTTGTAATGGAGAGCTAAACTTCCCTATGGGAGGATTAGGGCAATACCACATGTTTTGATAGTTACTATAAAATGTATGAAATTTCCCTCAAGTATTAATAAAAATTGTGAACTTGATGACTTGCTAAAGAAATGTATAAGACTATTATGGACTTGAATGTGGACCAAAAGAAAAGGACTTCTTAACTCAAGAACTAAGTTGTCCTATGCTCCATAGCTCACCTTAGTTTGATGCTAGATTTATGAGTGCATAAGAGCTTAGAACTATGTGAGAAAGTTCTTGAGCTTAGTACATCTTAATCTAAGCTCAACCAAAAAGTTGATGTGTGTGATGCTAAGACCCACTAATTCAGCTCCGTAGCTCAACATAATTGAGGAAGGGATTGAAATAGTTGTGTGTTCATGAATGAGGAGACATAGTCATTGAACCCAATGAAATCAATCCCTCATCTCAACTATGTGTGATGCGCGTGACGCTCTTAGTGGAATCAAGGCTTATAAGATCTTAAAAGTTAAAAACCCTCATCTCCATGATCAAGAGATGAGGTAAAATCTATATACCTCAAATCTTATAAGAATCTTTATGCTGAAACAGAACCGATTGCATGTTTATTTCGTGCACAAGATTAGAACTTGTAATTCTTCGAGATACAACTCAAGGAAAGACAATGTGCACTTGATTAAGATCAAGAAAGTGAAAGATAAATACTTGAGGAATCATCATATATAAGTTATCTATCATGTCATATGAGAGAAACCCAACTCTCCTCTTCCTTTTATTTGACTTATTTTCTATTACTGTGATTGTCGTGCTTGTTCTGGAACCGACTTAAACAAGATTTAAGTCAAACAAATTCTCTTTTGTTACTAAGAGAATTGGATCCAATTCTCTGTGGTTCGATAAATCCTAGAAACTCAAACTTTCCACTTATTACTTCAGACCACGTACACTTGCATGAAAGCGCAGATGCGTATTTTAGGTCTGTTATTAGCTCATAATGTTATTAGGAGTTTAATGGTGGTTTTAACCTAATTTGGATGTCTAAAACCAAGTAACAATGTCAGGTTGTTACATAAGGTGTCGTTAATCCAAGTAGTTATCATTTGATTTCCTATTATCTATGTTTTTCATGTATGTTTCGAAGTGCTCTCTATTAGTTTCGAAACACGTCTTGTTTCGTTCTATTCTGACTTTGTTTGTCCATTCAATCGTCCACTTATGAACATTGTATGGAGTGTGATGTTTGGACCCTCCACTCATCAAATCTTTCTCAAGCCTCGACTAATTCTTTTGAAACTAGCACCTGTAATTTTCCATCATCTTTCCAAACAATATTATAAAATTTCATAACATTCTGATTTTGTTTGGTTCTCCAAACTGTCGTTCGAAGTTGAATAGTCATTTTCCGACATGCAAACCTCTTTCATCTATTCACCCCCATCACTTACAAATTCAAATCCTCTAACAGATGATAAACAATGTTACAGAGTTAAATTACATCACTAGCCTGATCAACCAATACAAGGAGAATGACCAATAGGCAGGAGTGAAGTACGAGAGGATATGCCATGGAGTATCACCAATCGAAGCAGATGTTCTCAATAGGATTTTGAGATGTCCCTTATTCAGGGGAAACAACTTCCCTTCTCTGGCGAAGGAATGGAATGGTCGATCAGCTACCACCTTTCATGTGAAAGGATGTCTGGATCATATCTGCCTGCAAATATTGGACTAGCTATTCTATGGAGGAGCTCGGTGGTGGTGGAGATATGTGTACCAAAAGCCTGCACGAGAGAGCAGGAGGGAATGTCACCCAATTTCTTTCTCAGAACTTCACCTTGTCGTTTTAGCCAAATATGTCAAATGATTGTATTTTCCCCTTATGTTCCATTTTCAATGGTATTAAAGCTTATGCAATTATCTGTTTATCATTATCTCTATGCTTATATTTAAATAATATATGAATGAAATCATTATGTTTCAGTTTGCTTCTAAGATTGTCAATGTTGTACTCTAAATAATGAATTCAGTATCCCCATCAATGACAACCCCCATCAAGCTCACAATATCCTCTAGTAGCATGTCAAATAAGATCAGTACCATAGTGGGGTTAGTAAAGATGTTGATTGAAAAACCAAACACAGCAAACCAAAAATTTTTTGTTACTAAACTACCTCCAATAATCCATGTAAAGGCACCTGCTACATCAAATTCTTCAACTGATGGAATACTACACCGTTTTCTATGACTCTGTACTCCAACTTTTTGTGGATCATTAACACCTATGGAGACGACTAACAATCTTAAATGAGCAAAGAAGAACTTAGCTAGTATCAAGTGCCCAACGGCTGAGAAAATTCGATTGACCACACATTTGTTATACGATGAAATTGAGTACTAATGGGAAAATGAACGCAATTCAAGGTTTATTGAATTGGACTTAGAAGACCTCCAATGGAAGACATTCGTAAAAGCGTTCCACGAGAAATTGATCTCGATATCTGCTCTATCTATCATTGAAGATGCACTCTTACATTTGAAACAAGGAGTTCAATAAGTATCTGAATATGAGATGGAATTTTGAAAATTGTCGTGTTTTACCCCATACTTAGTGAGGACTAAAGTTGCCCGATGCACCCATTCCAGAAAGGGTTGAGAGATTCTATAAAAGATCAGGTGGGTCCACTCGATCACACTAGTTCTCTAAAGCTGGTGGAAGCCACCAGGCTAACTGAGCACCATCAAGCTCCAAAGGAGCAGAAAAGAAACTTCAACCTATGCTGAACCACAATGAGACATTTAAGAGACCTTGACTGCATGTGGTGAAAGCATACTAGATGGAAGCAACGCAGTCTTCTAAACCAGCTAGGGTATGGAACAAGTTGCAACCCTATGAGAAATGTTATCGCAAGAGAAATTGGTGTTTCACGCGTGGAAGGGCCGAATACAAGTTTTACCAGTGTGACCATCTGAAGACAGTGGATGGAATTCAATTACTCGTACTCCCAGAGATCACGCATTTAATAATACTCTACTAAATAATCAAGCTCTTATTTTGGCTATTATGCCATCTCCTTCAATTGATGCCCCTGTCCCAGCAAGAGGCCAACAAGCAGCGCTGCGAACACCAGCTCAAAAGCAGCAAATGAGGCACAATAATAACAACAATGAACAGGCAGCCCATACGAGAGTACACATTAACTCTTGTACCTGCTTAAGAAGACAATGAAATGGTCTTATGATGCACATTAAAGAACTTTCATATGTCCTAAAACTATTTATTCTAAATGAAGTAGTAAAACATTGGATAAACATTCAACTAAGGAACATTATATTTTGACAATAAAGCTTGTGATGCATTTTTCAACACTAGAGCAAGTCATTCATTTATTTCTAACAAATTTGCTAAATCACTTAATTTATCTAAAAATATAAGAATGAGACATGGATCACAGAACAAGCCCAGTTGATCGTTGATCCATGCTCAGGCGAACTTAACTTAAGAACTTGCTTGCTAAAAATCAATGGTATATGCATAAGCACATCCAAGCCGCATGCCCAAGCAAGTCCATTATTCAAAATTTTGATTATTGTATGATTTGAATACAACCCTTCCACCAATATAAATAGATGTGAACAATAGCCTTTCAAAATCATACCTCTCACTTAACTCTTTTCTTGAAAACCTAAAAAGCCTCAAGTAAACAAAACAATGTAGTTAAAAGCTAACTGCTCTTGATCAGCCCTTAAAATTTAATAATGTTTTCTTGGGACCATTTAGAAAATTTTAAATTTTACTATTTTATAAATTACCTTTTGTTTTTTGCAAACTCAACATCCTAGTTTTACAAGGAGGACTTCTCACCCGCCGCTATGAGATTAACAAAAGAATGACATAAATATTGAGTGAATTTCCATAAAAGAAGAATTGCCAACAAGTAGATGCAAAATAAGAACTTAAACCACTACAAACCTTCTATACCATTTTGTATACTTTTTAATTTTATTTTTTCATGATTTTGGGTTCTATTTTATTGTCTTTTTATTATTTTTGGGTGTGCATAATTTGTAAAGATTTAAGTCATCAAATTTTATGAGATGCCATAATTAAGTCTATTTTAATTATTTAATTAATTAATAAATTTTAAATTTTAATATTAAATTTTCCCAATGTGAAATATTTTTGGACTATTGGATTATTCATATCTTTCTTAATAGTTAGTTATAAAATCATTAAATTCAGAGTTATATTAGAGAATTTATCAATTAATTAAATTTGGGTTTTTATTTAATTTTTTAATATTTAAATTATAGAAATAATTTTAGATAATTAAAAATACAGTTGATCTAGTGGTTGAGGCTATTCTAATTAGAGAATTATTCAATTATTAAATTTGGCTTTTATTTAAATTGAAGAAATACATTTATATCCACAGCGTACCGAGCCAAACCAAGCCCAACGTAAGACCTAATGCTACAATATTAACATGTTCCTCGTGATAGACCCAAGAACATCGAAACCCTAGAAAACCCAAACATGCCCAAACCCGAGTCATTTCAAGCCCACTTAGGCATTCTCGATTTCTTTTGGTGTGATAAGCCTCTAACCAAAATTAAGAGACATTAATGCCTATTTAGCAAGAATTTTAATATTTAATATGCTTACAAAAACTTATTTATGTAGCTTGAATGCGCTAAGTCGTCCTTTATTTAAACCTTAACTCCCAAGGACTGTTGGATTATAATCCAAGCAATGTTGTGCTTTTTCTGTGAACCATTCAAAGCCTTAAGCTAACCCACCTCGCCAAATCATTTCCTTCTTGGTTACCACTGGAGATGCCACCGTCCTCAGGAATTTAATAAAGGAGCTTTAACAACCTCTAGTGAATCCTTGCAAACTAGAAGGGAGAACCAATTGTCATCTAGTTAAAAAGCACCATTCTTCACCCAAGAATAAGGCCTAAAGCTTGTGCTTCATGTTCTTGACCATTGGGCTAGCCGGGCATACTCTAGAAAGATCGGATTAGTTTATTAGGGCTTCTTGGAAACGTAGCAACAGTTGGAACATAGTGGATCACCCTAATGCTTTAATCATAGATTAAGGTATCTCTCTCTCCTTTTTTTCATTCCGTGCTATGATTTCCTTGCTCGATAATGAATTAAATCTTATTATGACTAATTGGAGAGATTATTATAAGACAAAGTAACCTTGCAAGATTTTTACAAAATTCCAACAAGATATATGTCTCTCCTCTTCCTTATCTAATAATAACTCAATGTGTGATTTGTCCATGGTCAAATCACCCGCAAGGAATAGAAAATATGCCTGGATATATTTGAGATTTGGGTTTATTAAGTAAGCCTCATCGAATCGCCCTAATCACCTTCTTATCCATCAAATCCTAATCAAACCATAACTAAGTTATATAATAGCCATTGAACGTAGAATGGATCTTTGTGCATGTTGGGATAGTGTTGATGATAAGTAGGCTTAAGATGTAATTATCCTTGTTAAATTGCAAGCTATAGAGATCTATGCTCAGCTTTATGCCTTGTATCAACTGAAAGCTAGTTTTTGATCTTGCTCCCATTAGAACCCTAAAACATTACCTGCCATTCCAAACCTTAATGAGAGATATTTATTTAGTGCACTTGAAGTTTGAAGTCCTTGAGATAATGCTCAATTTAGTGTGAAGAATGCATGGTTTGTTATTGATCCATGGTATGGGATTGAACCCACACCTTAAACCCTTAGCCTTCACATTGCCTTAATACTGATAATGGCTTCTTTAGAATGACTAAACCTTAAAATAAGATTATTTTATTATCTTAAAACACTAATGTATCCCAAAACCAGTGAATGAAATATTGGGGCCCTATGATGATTATTGGATGAATGAGTGGAACCGCCATCTTGGAACCGTAGTTAAGTAAAATCCTCATTCATAGGATCTTTAAATGGTGGATTCCTCATATTACTTTGCCTTAAATTACATATACACTTTGTGTCTTCAACAAAATGCCTAACTACTATATCACTTTCCTATTCCAAGAGCTCTCTATAGCACAACAAATTTGATCCATGCATTGGTCTTTATTCATTTCTTGAAAAATTGAAAAAAGAATGATGCGATGTGCTCCTATAGTCTGTGTATCTCACAGAACGATGGCTTCAGACGACAATGAATGGAAAAACAAAGAAATTTGTATTCCCAGGCCTCTAACGTACCAACCAGCACACAAATCTTTTAAATAAAAAATATGTCAAAATTTTGAACAAAAATAACATTTATTTAGGCCCAAATAATCATTTCAAGAGCATGTAAATATATATATATATATATATATATATATATATATATATATATATATATTTAGATACACTTATTAATTGATTTAATTGATTTACAGAGAAACTTAGCATTTCTTAAGATTTTAATGTTTAGACAAATTAATCCAAAATATAGAGCATTCTGCCAGTAATTATCCAAAAATAAATCCACTTAAATTTCCTATTAAAGGATGAAAAAGTGAAAAAAGAGGGAAATGTCTAGAGAAATCAAATATTTATACAACAAATATATTTATTACTTCTATAATTTTAAAATAAAAAAAAATGTAATTTTAGGTTTAATATATATAAAACTTCAAAATATTTTTCCAATAAAAAAGAAATGTTCAAATAAATCATTCTACATAGCTTGTATCAATTGAAAATTGCGGTTGAACTGCATTGAGAGGGCAGATGAATGCTAGAGATTAAGAAAACAGAATAAAATCATCATTCAAAGATCGAGTTCTTACATTTTCTTTGTTAATTCTCACTAAAAGAGAGCCCGCCCGAAATTGCCTAACAAAATCAACAACAGCGACTGCTTGGTAGACTGGAAACAGGCGATTATGTTAAGGCAGCCAAAAGTGTTTGAATATGAAGATTTTAAAATGGGTCCGAGGGACTTTAGGTTTGAGCAGACTGAGTCATAAGCCTGGCATGGTTGTGCTCGCCTTCATACGTAACAATAAGCATGGAAGGATCTTCCAAACACCTCTCCACATGCTTCCTTGCTGGACAGCCCCTCATACTGCTGCATTTATAGTATCCCCTGAAGACCATAAAAAATTCATTATGGTAAAAACGTGCATTTGTAACAAAATTAGCAATCAAGAAAATGAAAAAAAAGAGTGAGCGACTGAGTTGTTGAGATTTTCAAGTAAACTAATGTGTTGCCTTGCTTCATTCATGAACAGCAATTTTAGCCAATCTAGATTCTCTTTGAGGCAGCTTTCTGACTGCTTGCATTTTATATAAAACAGTTTTTTTTGCCATTTTTGTTGTTTGGAGCCTGCTTTTTCTTCTTTACATAAGAGATTCCATTGAATAGCAGTTTTCAAAACCCAGCAAGATTACTTTCTGATGTTTAGCTAATAAAATTTTTGTTTTGTCCATTGCCCTCAGCCACCACCGATACTCACCAACTTGTCGATTGTCTGCTCACCACTGTTAGTGTCATGCACAATAATATGATATGAAAGTATTCACAAATCAATAACTACACAATTGCAGCAGTTTCTTTAGATAGATGTAGCCGTCACAAAGATGGCCCTAATTTGAGTTTGTACAGTTTCCATGATTCTTGCATACCAATCATACATATTAGGTTTTGCCAACCCTTATAAAGAGGGCGGGAAGGTGGAACAAACCTTGCCATAGGAATGCCAGGAATCCACCAATAAACATTCAAACTTACTGCATCAATAAAACTAGCTAGTATTCATTTTATTACAGATATCCCATGTGAATTTTCTCCACCAAATCAAGGCGCAGCGGTTCATGGCTACAGACCAAATGCAAAAGAGACCATGGAATACATAAAAAAAGGGAAGCTGCACTGAGCTGCTGCATCAAAAGAAAGCAATCCTGAAAGAAAAAGGAACTGTGAAGCTTCTGAAACAAGAAGTCACAATTCCTAAACTTAATCATGAATCAAAATTGGAGGGGAAGGATGATGAGCAAATTGCACTCCGAAAATGGAGTTCGATGTCATGTATATCAAAAGCACACTAACTCTTTGAAAATAAAGAGTTGAATCAGCGTTGAAAAAAAGGGAAGTAGGCGCTACTTGGTACAGCATGTCATCCACAGTTTGCTAAATTGTCGAAGAAGGAATACCTTAGAACACTAACACTTGAACTAATGGTCATTCTGGCAGTGTGTCGGTCTAATAAAAAGAACAGATGAGTTGATGGCTTGCCATCTCCAGAAAGAACACATTAGCTACAAAAGTTACACACTTCGAAGTAGGATTTCTCATTTCAGAAGAGTTTAAAAAATTGAAAAACCAAATGCTGCAAATGGAAATTCAATAGAAATGGATTTAATATAGTAACAGAAATACTAGAACTAAGGACTAGAATAAAAAGACCAATTCTCAAATCAAACTTTTCTCATGCCCAGTTACAACGCCCAAAAATATTATATAAAACATCACCAAGCTTTAGTCCAACTAAGGTTAGTCAGCTATACAAAATTGGTCCCCATTCTGCATGATTAAATAGCAACCCCTTTTAAAAAACCTAGTAATAGAGATTCTTCCTAAGCATTTCTTGTTGTGCTTTTTGTTCTTTCTCTTCCTCTTCTAGCATGAAAAATTTTTAATATTATTTTTTCATACTAAGAAATCAAACAATCTACATATTATATGTTATAACCATCTATGTTAACTTTCTTTATGTTTATCCATAGCTAAAACCACTCTAGCCTCACTACAAATAAACTCAGTTCTCACCAAAATTCTTTCGAGTCAACCCACCAATCATCTTTACATTCTCATATTTACAATCCTTATTTTATCAATATACTTCTGTTTTGTCAACAAACATTTTACCCCCTCTAACATTCAATTAAACTATTTATACATCTGAAACTTGGCTCAATGAAGCGAAACAATTAAGTATGATACCAAACAAAATAGAATTAACAATTCAAGTAAAAACCACAGTAAGGATCAAATATAACTTTTATTGCACCTAGGATGAGGAGATCCCTTAATTGGTTTCTGCCCATACTTCCTCCAAGAATACTCATCAGGAGGTATGTCAGCTAGCTTATTGCTAATGGCTGGAACCTTAATAGATCTCTTTACTCGCATCTTCCTGCAAGAATCACAACCAAAGAGCAAATTTTGTCAACCATCAAAAAAAAAAGCTGTGCATCACAATCCAAAACTTGAAATTATAATAGAAAAGCTATAACGCATCAACCTTTTCTTAGAGCAATGACATCTTCCACTGCTAGAACATTTTCCACTCCCATCCTCACCTCTTCCCGTGCACCTCTTCCGAGGAATTGAGTGCAGATTGGAGGGCTCCGACAACTGCGGACCGCCAATCAAATGGAATGATTTTCCATCTAAACCAGAAACACTCCCACTCGCATCCATGCTCAGAGATGACAAAAACGATCGTGTTGTCGAAGACATGGCCTGCGAGCAACTAGGAGTATCAAACTTGAGGTTTATGCCACCGCTACTTCCTCGTCTTAGCATTTCAGCCTGGAACTTCATGTGCTGCTGAAGCTGGAAAGCATGATTCTGAGGCTGCTGTTGCTGCTGCTTAAGGTATTGAAACGGTGTGGACAGTTGGCTAGGATTCAGCGCAGAGATCATCGCCTTGTTCTCAATAAAGATCTTTCGATCCAAATCCCCCGTTCCCGGTGAGAAATTGGTACTGGTACTGGCTTTTGCAGCTAATGTGGAATCAAAGAGGAAATTCTGGTGATTGAATGAAGTGTTTAGTGAAGAAAACTTTGCCCTCCTCACCCGGGCGTGTCCTACACCACTCCCAAGCAAAGCCGATAGCTTTCTAAATCTGGAAACTGCTTCCCCAGTCTCCGCCACAACATTTCGTCTCTGCTGGACTTCGTCTTCGACCTTGGAAGTAAGTAAGTTAAGAACTCTGTGACCACTTTCCACGGCTGCCCTGTTTGCCGCTTCCACCTCCTCCATCCGAAGTCCCACTATCTCAAATTTTTCACCAAAGCCCCAAATATTCAGCGGCGCAAGTAGAAGAGAACTCTTTCTTTCGGTCAATCAAAAAAATAAAAGCGATAATCGATTCATTAAAGGCTAATAAGTTCATCAAAAACCCTAAAAATTTACTCAGGAGCGAGATCTTCAATATCCCAGTATGCAAAATAATCAGAAGAGAATCTGTATTATCTAAAAATTTTGTTTTAAAAAAAGGCCGCAAGAAATCGATTGCGGAGAGGGGAGAGGGGAGAGGAGAGAGGAGAGAGGAGGGGGCGGTTAAAGCCCAGTAACCAACCTCTAATACGGGAAAAATAAACCCTAGGAAAAGACTATTGCCATGAATGCCGGGAGGTTGGAGCTTGGGAGGTGTGCGGGCGAAGACCAGACGGAATGGAAATTCTCACATTGTAAGCATTTAATACTTATGTATTTCTTTGTATTTCTATATATTAGAAATGTAAAATTGGGTATTACTATAATAAAAATATTATATGATAAAAGTATTTAACAACGTGAGAGGTATGAGCATAATTTAAAAGAATATAGGTATATAATTCTAATATATTTTTTAAAAAATATAAATAATTAGTATTTACAGAATTAAGTACAATAAAAAATTATTATTAAATTTTTTTTTATTTATGAATTTGAAAGCTAAAGAATATTTTTCAATTAAAAAAAAACTTATATAATATTTATAATCTTTTTTTTTAAGTGCCTTCCTATTTAAGAAAAATATTATTCCTCACAAAAATATTATTAAATGAAAAATACCACCATAATAATATATTTTAATATATTTAGTACCAATACAAATTTTTTTCTTAAATTTTATATAGGCTCTATAAAAATATATGTTCAACTAATAATTTATTTACATATTAAATTGATAATCATTTATATATTTTGATATATATTAGTATGTAAATCTAACAATATTCTTATTAAATAATTTAAATTTATTATTAAATTGATTTTAATTAAAATTTATTTGTCAAAATCATAGAAAAAAATATGGGGCATTATTTTTGGTATTTAAATATTTTCCATTTATAAATTTGTTTCATCTATTTGATTTGTTAGCATTAAATATTTATGGGATGTTTAGTTTGAGAATAGAACAAACGATACTTAAGAAAATTTTAATTTAAAAATTTTCTAATAAAATAAACACACTGTAAAGTTACTTAACACCATTTGGATTGTCAAACAATTTTTAAGCTATGAAAGAGGTCGGATGTAGCGCTAGCTTCGAGTCGAATCAGTCTATACTCAAAGTCAAATCTTACTTATTCGAGTTCGAGTTGAGCTCTAGCTGAATTAAATACATTTTAAATAGGGTTCGAATCAATACGTATGACTCGAATTCGACTCGAAAATTTTCGAGTCGAGTTAAAAGATCTTGAGTTCGAGTTAAATCGAGTTCGAATTTTGAGCTTCTTGTGAAATTGACAGCCCTAGCCGAATGTCATGACAGGGCAAACGATCCCCAAAAACGACCTGTGAGTGCAAACGAGGACAGGCGCAGATGGCATTATTTGCTAGTTAAGGTTAGTCAAATCCAACCAAGGCAGGCTGATGGTTAGGGACATAGTAGATAGGGCTGGCAACAATTATAGATGAAGTATAGGATGAGGCACTAATCTAAAGAAAAACGAATGTTGGGGGCAAACGCGGGGCCAAATATGCAATCAAATAGTTTCATTTTAAATAGTATGAGCTTTGAAATTCCGTAGCATTCCACAAAAAGAATCCAACAAGTTATATATGATAACCCCCCGTAGGAAGCCAAACCGATTGAAGGCCAAATTCAACCAGCCAAAAAGCAAATAATGAAAGCCCTTCCAATTTCTTAACAAAGTAAATAGGTAATTGTAGAGTGGAATGAGCTGACAATCACCACAAAATTGGGAATATAGAATAAAGCAAAGTACTAAAATGCTCTAGTGCCAATCCATAAATTACAATTTTATTCTACTGTCACGAAATCCTATTCGGTTCACGACTAGCACGTATCTACTCTTGACTCAACCAAGGAAACGAGCTACGAAGCTATGTGAACTTATGTCACATCGCTCACGGTTTTATCGTGCTTCTGGTTCCCTATTTAACTCACAAGCGAGTGGTGGAGTTCTGTTAATCGGTCATCCTCGACTCATCATATTTTGGGACTTGAACATAGAGATGAACAATGAAGCCATGTGAACTTATATTACATCATTCACGGCTTAACATGCTTCAACCTCTATATTTAAGTCCTAAAATGAGCGACAGAGCTCCGAGAAATTATCACAGGTTATTCTCCACGGCTTTAATTTGCCGAATCTCTGATTTCAAGCTAATGAATGAGTGTGAAGTTTTACAAGCTTATATCACATCATTCGAAGCTTACGTGCGCGTAGTTCACTCATTTTAAATCAGTGATAAGCATCTAGCTAAGTGAAAATTTTATTTTAAAAATATGTTTTCAAATAATTTTACATTAAGAAATTAATTCCTTCGTACTTCTTTCTTAAATAAACACAAAGTCTTCAAGCACAAATGTCAAATAAATTTCATTGATTTGAAGAGTTTCATTATATGCATAAAGACAATTACATTACATATTTTTCAGCCTAAATCTTCCCAAAAGGGAGTTTAGGCTGCCATTTAAATTAAAACACAAAAAAAATAAAGGTAAAGCATAAGGAACTCGTTGAGTTCTTACAAAAAAAGAAAATATATATGAACTAGGCTAGAGATACAATATATTACAAACCCACAAACACAAATAATGCAAAACAACAATGCAAAATTCAAATTACTACTACCTAAGCTAGTTTGCATCCTAGTCAGTGCTTAGTTTAATGGCATTAACCAGATCAAAACTCTCAAAAAATATAATTCTTAATGACTTCTTTCAAAATATTTTACCTTGCCTTTAGGTGAGCACGAGCCTTGTCTACAATAAATTTTTGAATCATGGGGGCTAAGCTTTTTTTTTGTTTCCTAACCCATTGAGCTTCATTATTCGCGTTCTCTCTTACTTCAGCTATTGATGATTCTCCAACCAAAATATTCTTCTTACTTTTCCATTTTTCATGTCTAGTTTTTTTCTTTTTCATCAAATAATGTTGTGCGTGCTAGGTTGACGTTCGCTGTCTTTCAACATGATATTTTCTTCTTCTTTGCTAAGTTATAACATTTCAAAATACTCTTCACAAATCATCTCTCCTAATGCTTTTTCTTTTTTTTCTCTTGCTCTCAAATTAACTCAACATTCCTTCTATTTACTATCACAACAAGAAAATCAATTTCTTCCTCATTAAACGCTCTAATTATCATCGTTCACCTTTCAACATCAATCATAGCCCTGGTGGCAGCTAAGAATGGCCTTCCAAGGATAATCTATATATCCTTTCTCCATTCATCTAACTCACATACAATAAATTCTACTAGAATTCTGAAGCTACGTACATTCACAATCACATCCTAAAGTAAACCTACCAAAGTCATGGAGGATAAGTCTATAGTTTGTAGCATCATCAATGTTTATTTGATTCCACACAACCCTAAATTCCTATAAATGTGGTATAGCATGACGTCAACTGATGATGGTAGATCACATGGAGTGTATAAGAAACATACACCTATAGAGCATAGGAATTTAAACCTACCTAAGTCTTTTAGTTTGGTAACTGATAAATTTATAATTTATATCCTAAATAAAGGAAAATTTCATTAATTTTTATATTTATATTGCTTCCTTGATCAAATTCTGTCTATTTTTCAGGAAAAATGCCCACCCAGCAATTTCTGAACAATTCTGGACAATTTCCCAAGATTTTTGAAAAAAATCCGCTGTCGCGCACTGCAGCAGACTATTTTGCGAACGCTGGCGCTACAGCGCGCTGCAGCAGAACAATTTGCAAAGCGTTGGCGCTATAGCGCGCCGCAACGGACCAATTTGCAAAGAGCTAGCGCTATAGCGCGCATCAGCGGACCTATTTGCGAAGAGCTGGCGCTATAGCGCGCTGCAGCGGGTCAACTTGTGAAGCGCTGGCGTTATAGCGCGCTGTAGCGGACCAACTTACGAAAGCATTGGCATCATAGCGCGCTACAGCGCGCTGTAGTGGTTCATCATTGTACAAACCAGGACGCCGTAGGGCGCCACAACGGACCATCTCACAAACATTCATCCGTTACAGCGCACTGCAGCGGCGCGCCAAAAATTCGTCTGAACAGGGCATTAAATGAGATTGGGACAAGACCCCCAACCTGCTCCTTGTCTCACATCCATTAATTGTCCTACAGCAAAATTATTTTTAATGGAAATTGACATTTTGAGGTGATGTGGAGAATAAAGAATGGAAAAGTAGATGTCACTTTATACCTCAAGTTGGATTGGCCATCGTGACAGCATAATTTTTCAAGGAAATGTAGAATTTGAATGAGATGAAGAAGAATGCAGCCGTCCTATAAATACCACCCTTCTTGACTTAAGGAGGGTTCCCAACTTGGCTCACTAACATCCTATGTAAGGAGAGGGCTGCTTTAGAAGAGAAGAAGAACTCTCCAAAGGAAGAAAGACTCTTACTGCTAAGGAGAAGAAGGAAGAAATGCAGTATTACGGACCTAGGAGAAGCATCTACAAGTAAGAAGAAGAGAAGTCCGGAGAACTTCATCAAATGAACATTCCCAATATTCTCTAAACTCTTGTCTTGTGTTTTTCTTAGTAGATCATAAAAGGGTCTTTATCCATATATATATTCTTCATCATCTCTTTTGTAATGGAGAGCTAATCCTCCCTTGGGGAGGGTTGGGGCAATCCTACATGAAATGAAAGATACTATGATGTATGAAAATTTTCTCAAGCTTTAATAAAATTTATAAATTAAATGACTTGATAAAGAAATATAAATGATTATTGCGGACTTGAATGTGGACCAAATGACAAAGGACTAATTAACTTCAATGACTAAACAAGTCTTGTGCTCTATAACTCACACTTAATTTAGAGCTATAATCATGAGTGCATAAGAGCTTAGAACTATGTGAGAAAGTTCTTGAGCATAATGCACCTTGATCTATGCTCAACTAAGGAGTTGAAGCGTGTGAAGCCAAGACCCACTAATTATGCTCCATTGCTCAGCATACGTGAGGGATGGAGGAGATTCTTTGAGTGCTCATGAACGAGGTGACATAGTCATTGAGCCCAAATGAAATCACTCAACTATCTAAATCGTGCATGATGCGCGTAAAGCTTTTAGTGGAATCAACGCTTGTAAGATATTAACTGAACAACCCTCATTTCTATGATATCAAGAAATGAGAGGAAAATTAAAAATCTAAAAAATCTTATAAGGATCTTTGTGTTGGAATAGAACCGAATGTGTGTTCATTTTAAACACTAGATTTGAACTTGTAAATCTTAGAGTTAAACTCTAAGGAGGACAATGTGCACTTGATTTAAAACTAAGAAGAAAAGAATGCTTAAGGAATCATCATACATAAGACATCTACATATCATATGGGAGAGACCCAACTCTCCTCTCCTTTTATCATAGTATTCTTCTACTAAGAATTGTTGTGCTTGTTTAGGAACCAATTCGATAAAATACACTTAGCTTAAACATTTTTGAATGTAGATATACCTTAGTTACAAAACATCCAATTCCCTGAGGATGATAAATCTTAGGACTCACATTCCAAATTATTACTTCAGACTACGTACACTTGCGTGCAAGCGCAGACGTATTTAAAAGTCTGTTAAGTTTTTGGCTCCATTGCCGGGGAATTGGCACTTGTTTTGTATTAGGGAGAATCTATCAGTAATTGGTGATTTAAGCAAATCCTTGCATATAATTTTTGATTTTTGATTTTTGTAATTATAGGTGCTAACCATTTACTTTTCTAATCTTTTTTATTATTTTACTGAATCTTTAAATGTTATTACTATATTTGTTCTTGATAGCTTAATTTTGGTCATGCATGAGTAGAAGAGTCTACACTGAATATTTTTTTGATCCAGAAATTGAGAGAAACTATTTGCAAACTAGAAGAGAATAAAACATTTTACAAACTCAACAAGCTGTTATGGAAAATTTTAATAAAAATCTTGGAGAGCCTTTAGGAGAGCCGAGGGGAAGAGCACTGAGAGACTATGCATTACCCACTGTTAGGGGAATCCCCCATGCTATTATAAGGCCTAACATTGAAACTAATAACTTTGAGATCAAACCTTCCACACGAGTATGGTTCAAAACAACTAGTTTGGGGGATTATCCACTGAAGATCCTAACTCACACATTTCAACCTTCCTTGAAATTTGTGACACATTCAGATTTAACGGCGTCTCTGAAGATGCGAATAAATTAAGGCTTTTTCCATTCTCATTAAGAGATAGAGCCAAAGGTTGGCTCTGCTCTCTCCCGAGCGACTCGATCCGGACTTGGGACGATTTTGCTAAGAAATTCTTAGCTAAATATTTCCCTCCAGCGAAAATCGCTCAGCTGAGATTTGAGATAACCAACTTCACTCAAGTAGATGGTGAGACACTCTATGATGGATGGGATTGTTTCAAGGAGTGCTTAAGGTGATGCCCACATCATGGGATTCCTCTATGGATGCAAGTTCAAACCTTTTACAATGGTTTGAACGCTCCAACAAGAACTCTCATTGATGCGACCACCGGAGGCTCAATTAGCAGTAAAACTCAAGAAGAGGCTTATGACCTCTTAGAAGAAATGGCTAACAATGCTTACCAATGGCCTTCCGAAAGGCTGAAAAGGGAATCAATTAAATTAAATGAATCGAATCAAATAATGACACTGCAACAAGAAATCCACGCCTTAAATGAATGAATTGAGAAAATGAATGTTAACGTTGTTCAAAAAATATAATCTGAGTTATGCAGGGGAGACACAATAGCAAAATCTGCAATTTGAATAATCCTTTCGTGCAATCGAACACAGAACAAATTAACTATTTAAGAAACAATAACACTATTAACAAACCCTACTCCAATACTTACAACCTTGGGTGGAAAAACTACTCAAATTTCTTATGGAGTAATAATAATAATAATGAAAATTATAATAGGGGAGTTCATCGAATCAACAGGGCTCTATTAATGGAAACAATCATTACCATCACCCTTCAATTTTGGAAAGAGCCTTTAATTCCTTTAAGGCTGAAACAATTCAATTTATGCACCGCACTAAAGCTACAATCACCCGCCATGATGCCTCCATCCAAGGAATAGAGGCATCCCTTAGAAATATTGAGACCCAACTGGGCAGATCTCCAAGCAACTGACCATTTGGCAGCAAGGAGCTCTACCTAGTTCCACTGAAGTAAATCCAAGGGAGTTAGTAAGTGTGATTCATTCCAAAGCGATGTATGGGGAAGATACAACTGAGAATTTTAGTGTTGTAGAAGAAGAGCTAGAGGCTAGGGAAAGGGTGAGAGGAATCAGAAGTGAAAAGCTCACAGCTTCAAAATGTGATGACCCCAGAAGGTTGTGTATTCCTTGCGTAACAAGAAATGAAGTACTTTTAGATCCCTAGTATGATCTTGGTGCTTTAGTCAATGTTATGCCCTACCATATATATGAATATCTGAAGGTAGGAGGAATGGAGTACACCTCCATGATTTTAGAATTTGCAAATCTTGAATCACTAGCTCCTCTAGGAATTGTTAAGGATGTTGCTGTATGATTAGGTAATTTCATTGTCTCAACTGATTTTGTTGTGTGTGAGTGGGAAAGATGGAACAAAAACTCCACTATTATATTCGGGTGACCCTTTCTTATGAGCACCAGGGCTATTATAGATGTCAGCCATGGAAGGATGAGTGTTAAGATTAAAGGAAGATCAGAGCTGATTGATCTTACACCCACCTATTTTAAACAGAGAAAGATGGAGGATGAGGTGAGGAGAAAAGTTAGATAAGAATGGATTAAAACTGATCATGTTTTTGAAAATCTAACTTTGTAATAACCCAAGTTGTTACCTAAGTCAATTATAACTAATCTCAATCTTAATCTTGATCCTAAGTGTTAAGTAAGTCACTATGAGTCAACCTCTAAGACATAGTCCAAATCAGGAGTCAAATGGATTGAATCCTTATTTTTGGAAAATCCAGAAATTCTAAAATTTGACCTATTTAAATGGACCTCCGATCAAAAAATGGACTTCGCCATTGATGCGGATTACCTCAGCATCAGGGTCTTAAAATAGTTGTCCAAACATTACTCCAAACATTAACTTTTAACCTAGTTGTCCAAATATTAGTTACATTTTAGGACCTAATTAAACCCTCATAACTTTTAACCTAATTGTTCAAACATAAGCAATATGGGCCTTAAAATACTCAAGAGAGCAGCCCTAATACTATAAAAGTATTAGTTTCTCCATTTGGAGCTTAATTTGGAAAGTAACATTAAGGACCCTATCCTGAAAATGACCAAAATGCCCTTAAAATTCAAATGACCATAACTTGGTCAATACAATGCCAAATTCAGAAATTCAAAGTACTAACTAGCTTAGAATTTCAATGCCATCGTTGAACTGAAATAAAATTTAGGATCTAAAACCTAAAAAATTAGAAAATGACCAAAATACTCCTAACCTTAATTAGGTCATAACTTGACCATTTGAAGTTCAAATTAGGTTTACTCCCTATCAACACACTCAATATATTATAGGGAAGCTATAAAAACTGAGTTTGCTAAAATTGAACTTCAAACGAAAAAGTTTAGTTTTTGTCACCCGTTGATCGATCAAAAATTACCGAATTACCCTTAGAAATTGAAATTGCTATAACTTAGCCATTTGACCTCAAAATGCAGTGTTCTTGGACTCTATAGAATCCCTGAATAGTAATCAACAGTAAACTGCACAAAAATTTTGATTCCAATAGGAGTAAATTACTAAAATGCCCTATAGGTCAAAAATCTTAGTTTGAACATGTATGATCCGTTTCATATCCAAATTGAGCGTACTAACTGTCTATCTTCATGTTAGATAGTAAGGAACCATTTGGCAGTAAGAAATTATAATTTGGAGCCCTAAATCAAAAAGTCACTTTTTGGGCCCTAAAGTAGGGGCAAAATGATCATTTTGCACAAAATTTAGGTTAAGCATCTTTAAACCCTAAATTTTCTTCTAAGTCAGTAAAACTAATACTAGAATTGTAATAGAACCATTCTAAGTGTTAAAATCAGTTATTAGGTTAAGATAGTCAAATTTTCAAAATTCTCTAAGTCTTTTCCTTATGATCTTTTCACCTCACATTAAGGACTACCCCTGAGATTAGGATTAGCTCATATGTTAGATTTTATTAATTGGATAAGTGGGTTATTGAATGAATGAATCATTGGTTTTATTAGTTTCTAGACTCTTACAACTTATTTTGATTATTTTGTCTCTTAACCTTGGATTTATGATAGGAGATTCATCCTATTAAGATTGATTTGCTTAATAGGATTGCCTTAATCAATAGATCACTTTTAGAATGAAACCTAGATCCTTTGTCTTATCTTTTTTCTAGATTATGTGATTAAGCCCAATCTTATGATGTTTAATCCACAATCTATAGTTTAGTAGATCTTGATCAGATCTTAGATAAAACGTCTAAATTCATCAAATTAGGAGGTTGTGATTATTAATTGAACATGTAGTCGTACTTAATTGAATTAGATTAGAATTTGATCAGTTCTAATCTTTTTGACTTATAAGGTCGTACTTCTAAGTTACACTCGATAGAAATAATTAGAGATTCTGAACTTGTGTAACTTAGAATAGTTAGAATAGTTTAAATTAGACAACAACTGTGTCACCATGTATAGAAGAGTCCCTTGCTTAGTTGATTTATTTTGTTGCTACACATTCCTTGTTTTTGTGCTTAATTCCTTAGACATATTATATAAGAGAATTTTGTGCATGAAATAAAAACTTAGAATAATTAGGATAGTAATCGACTTTGGATTCAGTATATTTTAGTATATTCGGGTGCACATTTACCCTAATGGATAGGGGTAAGGAGCAATAAGGATGCTTAATATTACTCATTGAGGAGTGTGTGTTAAGTTTGGAACCCGTATAGTCTTGCAGACGTGCTTGACTTCTCAGTTATTTATGGACATGTCTACAGAAACAAAAGTAAAATAACTAAAATATTCTACATTAGTATTTACTATCTCCTCATTTTTGCTACTAATTATGTTTGCCCTAGTCCAGAAAGGCTATGGGAATTTCTGTCTGCCCAAGCCCAGAAAGGCTTTGGAGATTTCACCGACCCGATGGTCAACTTTTTGATATGGCAGTCTTTACATACCTGTTTCAGTTTTAGCTTGCTATGTACTGTGTTTTGATGCATATTTCAGTCAGCAGTGTTTCTTTACTTGCTACTTACTTGTACGTATTTATAGGATGCTAGATTTTGCTGCTTATGTAATATACGTTTATTTCAAATATAACTAATAAAATTTATTTATTAAATAAAGTTTGAATTATATACTTTTTACTATTTCATTATAGTAATATTAGAAATGAATTTATATAATATTTGATAAATTTTGAAAATTTATTTATGTCAGGATTTTTCATGGTTATGTTAATAAGAATTTAAATTAAAATAATTATTTTAAAATATTTAGGTGTCAGAATTGAAATTTTTTGATTCAGAACGTCGATATAAGCTAAAGGGGAAAATTTCATAAATTTAAAATTATTTTGAAAGAATAGTCAAAAAAAAAAATAGTAAATTTTCGGGGCTAGTTGCCGCTTATCTATTCGTCGAAATTTGACATTTTTGGTATCGTTGGAATCGTATCAATGAGACCTTTCATTTGATACCTTAAAATTTAATTTTTGTTAAATTTTGATTTTTTGAATTTGTAAAAATTTAAATTTTCATTTATTTATTTATTTATTTAAATTGAGCTAATTTGTAATTTTTATCTTTTCTTAAAATTTATCATTACAAATACACCCCTTAAGAATATTATTATCCTATTTGGAGAGAATTTTATTTCAAATAAAGGCAAAATCCACCTCTTAATCTAAACCATCCATTCTTATTTTGACTTATTTATACCTTTTGATTTAAATCCTACCTTATTTAATTCATTTTATTGTATTTATATGGCTGGTTGAGGGGAAATGATTTCATAATTTAAAATTTTCCTAAAGCTATTAAATCAGGGCTGAACCCACCACTGGAGCCAAAGAGTGGAGGGGACCCTCCTTAAACCACTTGTCAAACCAAAAGGAGCAGGACCCATCCCCAATGGACCAGAAGATACACCTTTCCGCCTCACTCCTAATTCTTAAAAGATTCTGCCACACTATTGAATCATTTTGGAGAGAAACCCTTACAGATAAATGGAGTTTTGAACCATATTTATTGTGCATAAAGGAGGCCCAAAGGCCCTCCCGTCCCCTTAACCTCCACCAAAGTTTGACACAAAAGGCAACGTGGATCTTCGTCAGAGGACAAAGACCCAAACTACCAGCGGCCTTAGGGACAACTAACGACTTCCAACTGCACCACCTAATAGCTTTCCTGCCAGCATAATCTCCCCAGAGGAAGCCGTTGCAGAGGGTATTGAAACGACTGATAAACGCAACCGGCGGCCGCAGCACCACTAGGAAGAAGTTAGGAATAACATTTATGACAGCTTGGAGGAGGACAAGCCGGCCCCCAAAAGAAAGGCATTTTGCCGCCCAGCCATTGACTTTCAAAGAAATGTTTTGGATGATAGAATTGAACGCAGACGGGCCAACCAAACCTTTCGAAAGAGGGAGGCCCAGATAGTTGAGGGGCAAAGAGGATCTAGAAAGACCTGAGAGGAGGAGAAGTGTAACAGCCCAGGTTGTCACTTAAGTTACTTAAGACTAATTTAAGTCTTAATTGTAGTTCTAGTTTATTAACTATGTCATTTAGGACTCACCTTAAGAATCTAGGCAAGCTTGAAGTCAAATAAATCAAAATCTGATTTCTGAAAAATTCCAAAACCCTAGAAATTGACTTTTTATTTTGACTTCAAATCAAAAATCTGACTTTGCCATTGCATTCACCACCCCCAAATTTGAAAGTCGTTAGATTTTTGACGAATATTTTAATATTATTTAAACACCTAAAAAATCAAATAAATAAATACTCGTTGAATAAAAAATCTGAGTGCGCCATTGCGTTCCTCACCCCTCAATTAGCTAGGGGTGATTATTTGGAAATTTTTAAAATATTCCTGATAAATTAGGCTAATCAATTAAATGTATAAAATTTTATTTAAATACTAATATTAATTAATTGAAATTAATGGCACCGTCCCTTTTAAAGTAGCGACGTCCACTTCGTGTCGTCAGTCAATCTGATCGTTCGATCGGAGTTGATCGAACGGTTGGCAACCCATCATCCTCGCATGACGGGCGCGTGTCTCTAGCGCACGCAGAATCGCAAGGCTCCGCCAGGTGGCCTCCCTCCACCGCTTCCAAGCTAGGATTAAGACTCCTAATGGCCTCTGTTCCTAATTTCTCACCATTCTAGAACCAATCTGGGCTTTGCCGTTTCCCAAACGACAACTTCCCGAAGTCATCTTCTTTCAGTCATTGATTTGAGGTACTTCTACTTCCTAGATATTACTTTCAATCACTTATTTCCTATTTCAAAATTACATCTGAGTTATTGGATTAAACTCTGATCGGGTTCAATTGCATTCGATCGAACCCGATCGTGCGAATCAAGCATCCAAAGTTTGCGAGCCCGTCTAACCAGAATTCCCCGTCACGCCGAAACGAAGAGGAAGGCGAAGCGGCACTGAAGTCTAATCGCCTTGGACCGGATCATGTTCTACCGGTCCGAGTTCGTGTGTGAACCGGTCTGGTTCGGCGAGTGGGAGCGGACGAAGGATGGTGGGTGCCCCTCTTTGCGCTGTCGCCCTTACGCTGCGACATGTGGCGTGCAGATTTATGTTGTGGGCCCCGCCTGTCAAGCCTCAGCAAACCGTAGTTTGCCACGTAATAGCTGCGGGCCCACCATCGTGTCGTTTGTCGGTGCTGGCTCCACATGCAGAGAAAATCATTATTAATAAAAATATATATGTATTATATATATAAATATATGTCAGTACTTATAAAATACAATACTTATATTATAAAACCAAATTTAGTAAAGTATATTATATGTATGTATATTATTATACATATATATATATATATATATATATATATATATATATATATATATATATATATATATATATATATATATATATATATTTACACTTAGATAAGTTAATAAAAATTTGGAAAGATAAAATTTATATATATATATGGATGATAAAATTAATAGATTAATCAAATAAATTATTAAGTCGCTAAAGTTTAATTAATTAATTAAACAGAATATTGATAAACATTTAAATATAATTTAATTAAATTCCAAACTTCAAATATTAATATCTCACAAAATACAAATCCAAATAGCATAAAAGAATATATTATTTGATCAGCAAAAATCAAAGAATAATTTGAAATTGACCAATCTCAATTTGGATAGATATTTCACATAGTGTCATTTAGGGGTATTAATTTAATTCAAATAATCTCACAAATCTTCAATAGGTCATAACTTTGTGTGTGTTAAGCCAAATATACCCAATATGGGTCTCAAAATATTCAGAAAACCTTAAGAAACATTTTAGTAGTATTAACTTTGTTGTTTGGATTAAATTTAGACTAATCATATTTAAGACCTAACCATAATTAGGTCAATTAACCCTAGAACTTCAATTGACCATAAGTTGGTCAATTGAGCTCCAAATTAAGTGATCCAAATATCCATTTAGATCAGAAAAATCTTATTTATAATAATATCAAAAAAATTTAGGATCCAACAGTTAGAATTGCTAATCAACCCTAATTACTATATAACTTGATTAGTGAATATTAGCAAATCTAATAATCCAAATTGCACAATTTAAGTTTCAGAGAACTCCTAAGTTCATTAGAACCTAATAGTGTAGTTGGATTAGTAATTTGATGATTAATTTTACTAATCACTCACTAATCACCCTAAACCCTAATTAGGCCATAACTTAGCCAATTAAGTTCCAAATTGAACCCACCACTAGTCAATAAAATCAGTGGATCATTTGTGAATCATAGCCACTAATTTTGCTCAATTTGAACATCAATTGGAGAAATTAGAAAAATTTAATCTTAATTAAGAACCCTTAATTATCATTTAAACCCTAGAACTTGTATTGGCTATAACTTAGCCAATACACATCAGAATTTGATGATTTTAGGTTCAATGGAAATCTTAGGACTAATATTTAATAAACAGACAAAAAAGTTAGGTATTATTAAGGTAAAATTACCAATTTACCCTTATAGGTCAAATTCCTTAATTTGAACTTATAAGGCTTAATACTTAACCAAAATTAATGAACTTACTATCTAAACTCATATTAGATAGCAAGTAATCATTCCACATTATTAAAATCTAGAATTTAACCTTAATTCATAAAGATGAGTTTTAGACCCTTAAGTAAGGGGCAAAACGATCTTTTTGCCAAAAATTAGGGTTTAATGAATTTAAGACCTGATTTCATCTCTAAATCATAATATATAGTAATTAAAATGATTTAAGCCTTGATTTAAATAATTCTAAGTCTCAAATTAGAAATTTGACAAATATCCTAAGTTAAGTCTTAAGTAAAACCTAAGTGATATATGAGAGATCTTTCATTTCCTTTGAACTTCTTATATCATCCTTTAGGTCTTATAACTTTAGTTAGGATGTGTGTCTGAGTGATACTCTTAGTATTTAAGAGCCTAAATTCCTAAGATTAGGAGTAAATCTTAGGTTAGAATTCATCTAATAAGTAAAGTGGGTTACTCATTAAGGTGAAACCTTATTTTTACTAGTTTATTAGATTTTTATAGTTTATTAAATGATTATCTGATCTTTTAATCTTAGAATTAAATTTAGAAATCTATCATATTGGATTTGACTTAATTCAATAGGATTTGCCTTAATACTTAATCAGTGAGATGGGATAAAACCTTAGTCCTTAAGATGACCTTATGATTAAGAAATTAAACTTAATTCTTTGGAGTTGAATTCTTAATCCTTTCAATCTTGATTTGGCTAATCAAGGTTTGATTTGGGATTTATAAAATAATAAATTAGGATGATTGATTTACTTATTTAACTTTATAGGCAACATTGATTCAGTTATAATTAGGACGTAGCTAATCCTAATTATGTTCAACTTATAGGTTTGTGATTCTAAGTTACAGATAGTATAGGAATTGATAATTCTGAATCTTATGTAACTTAGAGTAGTTAGAATGATTAAATTAAAAAATAGGTGATATCACAAAATTTGTGTAGTATTATTATTTCCTTGAATTTGAATTGCCATGCTTTCCTTGTTATTTGAGCCCTTTTATACTTTGGACATACTTAATAGAAATACTTGATGAATATTTTATGTTATAATTTGAATTACATTCATATAGCATTTTGCATAATTTTAAAAGAAAATATGTATAAAACAAATAATATATACTTGTGGTTTATATTTTACTTAGCCTGCCATTTAGTATAACTTTACTTCAGGACAGCTTTTACCTAGGAAATTTCCCCTATGGTATGTTACTTTGGCATCAGGATGTTTCTCCTATATGCTTATTAGGTACTTTGTAGCTTTTACTTTTATTTGGGATGTTTCTCCTAGATTATTTAGATAGAATTTTACTTTAGGATCTGGGATATTTCTCCTAGATGCCTTTTTGGTGGATATTACTTTAATCTAGGATGTTTCTCCTAGATGAGCAGATGGACTTTATGTGATGACCCACTTAAGTAGTAATAAGTGAAATTCTTAAACATCGAGGCTCCTTTTCGGATAACGGTGGAGTTCCTGATAAGAACTCCAAAGTTAAGCGTGCTCAGGTGGGAGCACTCCCAGGATGGGTGACCTGCTGGGAAGTTATCTTCTGAGGGCAAAACCGTGAGGCTTTTCTGGCCAAAGCGGACAATACCTTGTGCTTAAGAGTTTGGGCCATTACAAATGGTATCAGAGCAAACCATAGGGTGTCAGATAGGAGCTAAGTGCCATACAGGGCAAAGTACCACTTCATGTGAGCAGCCTCTTGAACCCATGATGGTTAAGGTGCTACATGATTGTGGGTACCTCTTGTGCCTGTAGGGGTCACCTCTAGTCATATCTACCCAATGGATGGTTCTTGGATCTGTGTGTGGATACTGACGAGGACGTCAGTTACTTAAGTTGGGGAGATTGTGATGACCCACTTAAGTAGTAATAAGTGAAATTCTTAAACATCGAGGCGCTTTTTCGGATAACGGTGGAGTTCCTGATAAGAACTTCAAAGTTAAGCGTGCTCAGGTGGGAGCACTCCCAGGATGGGTGACCTGCTGGGAAGTTATCTTCTGAGGGCAAAATCGTGAGGCTTTTCTGGCTAAAGCGGACAATACCTTGGTGGTTAAGAGTTTGGGCTGTTACACTTTACTTTTTGGCAGACTAAGTAAGAATATCTCACATCGTACAGTTACTTTAATTTACCTTTTCTTTTCAGTTATTGTACAGTTACTTTACAGTCTCTTTACAGTTACTTTACATATTTACTTTATAGTTCAGACTTACTTCACTTATAATTTAGTATATTTTCTGTCATATTTTTCATTTTCTGTAGTTCCTTTACATTTTAGAACTTTTTGTATGTCAGTCGTTTTACTTATTTGAGAGCATGTTAGAGTGATAGGTTTATTTTCAGTACAGTACTTTTACTTATACTATAAACTGGCATGTTTAGTTTGATCATATTTCTTAGGACTTTTCTTTGTACTTAGTAAGTTTACATTTGTACTTTACTTACCTTTTTATGCTGCCTGAGTTGAGGTATGTTCCTACCTCATAAGTTGTTTAAGTTATAATTTCTTATTATAACTTACTTTCCTTTCTTTGTTGCTTTACCATTATGCTTTGCTTAAATTTCAGTTGTGATATCATTTAAATATATTAAAATTCATTACCTTAAAATGTACTTAGACATTTTGTCTAACTAGATTTTTCTTTTGTTGCTGGGGCCCTACTATTATGAAACTGATAATGGTAAATTCTGAGCATTTCGAGGGATTGAGCCTTTAGAAGAACAGATCCAGAAAGAAGTGCAGGTTGATGAAGCTCATTAGATATGCTTCCTAGTTCACTTTATTTATATATATGAGAGGATGAGAGTCTTTATTTTGATATTTCAACCTTTAAACTTTAATGTTTCTAATAATACAGGATTAAATTGTACTTTACTTTTCCTGCATTGTATATTATGAGATGGATGTTTTACTTTGTAATATAGATGAATGGATGACTATTTCAGTTTGTATTTTTCTTCCGCACTCTGATTTCATAGTATACTCATTAAGTGATTGTTATCCCTTGCTCTATTATGAAAAGCACATCTTTCTCTTAAGATTGGATTGGAGTCTTAAATTCCAACCTAATGTTAAGTAAGGAATGTGCTTAGTGATGACCACACCCTAATCCTTATGATTAAAGGGGGCGGCCGCCACAAGAAGGCCTTGGATTCTGACTAGGTCCACCGGTTTCCCAAACAAAATGTTTGACTTACTACGGTTCACCTTCATCCCTGAGACAGATTCATGCTCTAGAATTTTCAGCACCACTATAAACACTTATTTTGCAGCTTTACAGAAAATTAACGTATCGTCAACAAACGATAAGTGCGAGATCCTCATTCTTCCTGAGTTGAGGTAGTCTATGCTTTTGCGCATGGAGAACTCATTAACAAGATGCCTGGAAAAATACTCATTAACAATAATAAAGAGAGCCGGAGAAAGGGGGTCCCCTAACCTTAAGCCCCGGGAGGAAGGGAAGAACCCCTACTGAACCCGTTAATCAGCACTGAAAAACCTATGTTTGAAATTGCTTTATACATAAATTGAATGACGAGGTTGGAGAAACCAAACTTGCGAAGGATGGAAAATAGGAAACACCATTCCACTCTATCATAGGCCTTCATGATATCAAGTTTGATAATTGCATTTCCGCCATGACATCTCTTGTCTAAATCCTGGACTAACTCTTTTGCCAGGAGAAAGTTATCCGTGATCAATCTACCTTGCACGAACGCACTCGGGGACGGAGAAATTAGGTTGGGGAGGAGAAAGCATAACCTGTTTGCCATCACCTTTGTGGCAATTTTGTTAAAAACATTACATAGACTTATAGGACGAAATTCTGACCACAAAGAGGGACTGGATTTCTTAGGGATTAAAGCAATAGAAGTGGCCGTAACAAACTTTGGGATATAATCAGAGACAAAAAAATTCATAACTGCCTCAAAAAATCGACTTTTATCACCTGCCAGCACGACTGGAAAAAATGGGGAGAGAAGCCGTCAGGACCCGCCGCCGTATCTGGATCCAAATTTAGAACCACCTTCTCCACTTCAGCGAACTTGAGAGGACTAAGCAGGTTGGCATTTTCCTCCTTTGTGACCTGAGGGAAAAGCAAATCATTTCTAATAGTATAAGTGGAACAACCCTCCGATCGCCAGAGCTCGGAGAAAAACTTGATAGCCGAGTCCCCCAAAGCTTCCTGAGGGATACTAGTACCTTCACTATCTTTCATATGGCTAAAATAATTATACGAATGCTTTATCTTGGTCCACGAGTGGAAAAACTTAGTATTCTTTTCACCATCTTTAAAACACTTTAACGCAGCTTTTTGAATCCAGAAATCCTGCTCGATTCTTAACACAGACTCAAGCTTGCTTTTAGCCTTGCTCAGCGCTAAAAGAGAAACCCCCGAGCAATGCGCATCACATAATGCCTCTAATCTTGTCACCTCATTTTCCGCCAAGCGCACATTGTCAAAGATGTTGCCAAAAAGATTCTTATTCCAGTGCTTGAGATAGGTTTTTAACCTCTTTAACTTTGAATAGAGAAGATTCATGGCACTACCTCTATCTGGAACCGGGGCTACCCAGCTAGATTTCACCAAATCAAAGAAATTTGGGTGGTGCACCGACATATTTTGGAAATGAAACAAACTCCTTGCCCCTTGAGGGGGGGTCGAATTAAGAGGCAGGAGGAGGGGAGAGTGATCCGACCCCAAACAATTTAGGTGAGACACAAGAAGAGGGTTGAAAAGGCTGAGGAAATTAGGGTTGGCTAGAAATCTGTCCAAACGCGAAACTTTGGATTTATTGCACCATGTGAAAAGAGATCCCTTGAAATCAACCTCAACCAGACCTGAATTGGATATGGAGGAATTGAAATCCCGCATTGCGCCCGAGAAGCCATGACCACAACCAAATTGCTTTGAGGGGCACCGGACCACGTTAAAATCACCACCCACAAGACAAGGATAATCATCAATCGAACACCAAGCTTCCAGAAATTGCCAAAGAGCTCTACGCACTTGATAAGAATAGCTTGCATAAACCACTGATAATTTCCATACTAGATAAGAATATAATTATAAATATTATAATATTATATATATATATATATATTATATGTAGTATATATATATATATATATATATATATATATATATATATAATTTCATACTTATAGGATTGTGTGCAGAGAATATTATGATATGTATGCTTTTTTTTTTATGCATTTGTAAGCTTAGAGACCTTAGAAAAATACTGCAATGCGACATATATATATATATATTTATATATATATATTGAAAACAGAACTTTAGGATCGGTCAAGACTAAGTTAGAGCCTAGTTTTAATAATCATAATTAGTTAGTTATAACAATATATGATCAATTAGTTTATAATAATACTTCACTGTAAACTAATATATATATATATATATATATATATATATATATATATGTCTAACAAAAAAAAATTGTTTAAATTTCAAATATTAAATTAAGTCAATTCACAGCAGTTAAATATTCAGTTAAGGAATTAATTAATCATTAATTAGTTATAGTTAGTTAATAATATTTGATTAATGAGACAACTACTAAATTAATTAATTATATCAGTGACTTAG
Source organism: Gastrodia elata (assembly GCA_016760335.1). Classification (NCBI taxonomy): domain Eukaryota; kingdom Viridiplantae; phylum Streptophyta; class Magnoliopsida; order Asparagales; family Orchidaceae; genus Gastrodia; species Gastrodia elata. Next base: position 11,752,580 of record CM028686.1, read on the forward strand.
TGAATTAAACTAGTTGATATTAATTACATAATTAGAGTTAAGTAAATAGAAAATAGTAATTATATTAACAAATATTTAAATTTTATTAGACAAATAACAAATAAATTAATTAAATCATTAATTAACACTGATCTTAAGATTAATTGATTAAATAAATCATATATTATTAAATAGATAATTAAAATTACTAATTAGGTTTTAATTAGTAATTAATTAATCAAACCTTAATTAAATAGTAAAAATATAATTAAAATATTTGAATTAATAAATTATTTAATTCAAAATTCTTAAAAGCTTAAGAACTTTTTATAGGATGATCCAAATATAGTCAATATAGGTCTTATTTTACTCAGAAAAATAAAAGGATCAAATGATATAATGCAAAAATTAGTTTTGAGGTACGAATAACGTAGTGACATTTTAGGACCTAATTAAACCCTCATAACTTTTAACATAATTATCCAAACATAGGCAATATGGGTCTTAAAATACTCAGGAGAGCAGCCCCATTACTATAGAAGTATTAATTTCCCCATTTGGAGTTTAATTTGGAAAATAACATTTAGCACCCTACCCTGAAAATGACCAAAATGCCCCTAGAATTCAAATAACCATAACTTAGTCAATCCAACGCCAAATTTAGGGATTCAAAGTACTAACTAGCTTATAATGTTAATGCCATCGATGAACTGAAATAAAATTTAGGATCTAAAACTTAAAAAATTTGGAAAATGACCAAAATATCCCTAATCTTAGTTAGGTCATAACTTGACCATTTGAAGTCCAAATGGGGTTTACTCCCTATCAACACACTCAATATATTATAGGGAAGCTATAGAAACTGAGTTTAGTAAAAAGATCAGCTTTTGTCACCCGTTGACCGACCAAAAATTATCGAATTGCCCTTAAAAATTGAAATTGCTATAACTTAGCCATTTAACCTCAGAATACAGTCTTCTTTGACTCTATGGAATCCTTGAACAATAACCAATAGTAAATTATACAAAAATTTAGATTCCAATAATAGTAAATTACTAAAATACTCTATAGGTCAAAAACCTTAGTTTGAACTTATAGTATCCATTTCTTATCTAAATTGAGCGTACATACTATCTATCTTCATGTTAGACAGTAAGGAATCATTTGACAGTAAGAAATTATAATTTGGAGCCCTAAATTAAAAAGTCACTTTTTGGACCCTAAAGTAGGGGCAAAATGGTCATTTTGCCCAAAATTTTGGTTAATCATCTTTAAACCCTAAGTTTTCTTCTAAGTTACTAAAACTAATACTAGAACTATAATAGAATCATTATAAGTATTAAAATCAGTTATTAGGTCAAGAAAGTCAAATTTCCAAAATTTTCTAAGTCTTTTCTATAGGATGTTTTCACCTCACATTAAGGACTACCCCTGAGATTAGGATAAGCTCATAAGTTAAATTTCATTCATTGGATAAGTGGGTTATTCAATGAATGTGTCCTTGGTTTTATTAGTTTCTAGACTTTTACAATTTATTTTTATTATTTTGTCTTTTAACCTTAGATTTAGGATAGGAGATTCATCCTATTAAGTTTAATTTGCTTAATATGATTTGCCTTAATCAATAGATCACTTTTAGAATAAAACTTAGATCTTTTGTCTTATTCTTTTTTGGATTATGTGATTAAGCCCAATCTCATAGTGTTTAATCCATAACCTATAGTTTAGCAGATCTTGATTAGATCTAGAAAGAATGTCTAAATTCATCAAATTAGGACGTTGTGACTATTATTTGAACCTATAGTTGTACTTGATTGAATTAGATTAGAACCTGATCAGTTCTAATCCTTTAAACTTATAAGGCCATACTTCTAAGTTACACTCGATAGTAGAAATTGGAGATCCTGAACTTGTGTAACTTAGAATAGTTAAAATAATTTAAATTAGACAACAATAGTGTCACTATGTATAGAAGAGTCCATTTCTTACTTAATTTTATTTGTTGCTACGCATTCTTTGTTTTTGTGCTTAATTCTTTGGATATATTATATAAGAGAACTTTGTGCATGAAATGAAAATATAGAATAATTAGGATAATAGTTGCCTTTGGGTTCAGTATATTTTAGTAGATTCGGGTGCACATTTATCCTAATGGACAGGGTGTGGCGCCCCGCTCCCTAAGACCACAATCATCAGGCTAAAGAGCGGAGGTCACTCGTGCAAATCCTTCTCTTATCATTGGATTGGGTAAGATCCACAATCCACTAATAAGGGGAGGACGTGCACAGGATAAATAAGGAGATCAATCACTAATTAAGATAGACATACAGAGCGTGAAAGCATAATGAAGTAAATAGTACATCCATTCATCATGCATCACATAAGAAATAGTAATAAGATAGCTCAAAAAATAATAAAGTGCATAAAGTAAATCACAATCACAGTACTTGTATTATTACAACATTTAAATAGTTTAAAAGACTGAAAGATAAATCACTCATCCTCACAAACGGCTAAAAGGAACTAAGCAATATCCAGCTCTCCTAGCTGAAGCATCTCCTTTAAGTAAGGCACCTCTGCTTAAGAACCTAGCTCCTCAAACCTATCTGAATCTGACATTATCAGTTTCAAAATGCCAAGGCCCCAGCCAATAAAAGAAAATCTTGTTAGACAATTATCTAAGTACATTTTAAGCTGAATATTTTACATGAGTTATTAATATCACCATTTTTATACTTAAACACAACAAAAGTAAACTCAAGAGCATATGTGCAGTAAGTATACAAAGAAATAGGGATAGTTATAAATATAACATTTATAACTAAGCAATAAATAAGGCAAAAGCACACCTCAATAACTTAGCAAGGAATGGGCATATACATGCATAGTACAGTAAGTAAAAATACTGAAAGTAAAGTCTAATCCTAAACATGTTGATGATCATATGACATATACAAATTAAATGACAGAAATCTAAATATGGTATGTATAGTAAACAGTCAAGTTTAGCATCCTATAAATACGTACAACTGAGCAAGTAAGGAAAAATAACTGACTGAAATATACATCAGAACACAGTACATAGTAAGCTAAAAACTGAAACATGTATATAATGACTGCCATATCAAAAAGTTGACCATCGGGCCAGTGAAATCCCTAAAGCCTTTCTGGGCTTAGGCAGACAGAAATTCTTATAGCCTTTCCGGGCTAAGGTGAACAGAATCCAATAGTAGAACTGAGGAGGTAGTAAATACAAATGCAGAATCTTTTAGTTGTTTTACTTTATTTATGTTGACACGTCCAGAAATAGCTGAGGAGTCAAGCATGACTGCAAGACTATATGGGTTCCAAGCTTAACACACACTCTTCAATGAGTAATGTTAAGCATCCTTATTACTTATTACCCCTATCTATTAGGGTAAATGTGCACCTAAATCTGCTAAGTATACTGAACCCAAAGGTAACTATTATCCTAATTATTCTAAGTTTTCATTTCATGCACAAAGTTCTCTTATATGATATGAACAAGGAATTTAAGCACAAAATACAAGGAATGCGTAGCAACAAAAATTAATCAAGTAAGCAAGGGACACTGGTGACACTGTTGTTATCTAATTAAACTATTCTAGCTATTCTAAGTTACACAAGTCTAGGATCTCTAATTCCTACTATCGAGTGTAACTCAGAAGTATGGCCTTATAAGTTAAAAAGGATTAGAATTGATCAAGTTCTAATATAATTCAATCAAATACGACTACAAGTTCAATTAATGAATCATGCGTCCTAGTTTAATGAGTTTAGACATTCTATCTAAGATCTAATCGAGATCTACTATACTATAGATTATGGATTAAACACCACGAGATTGGGCTTAACCACATAATCCAAAAAGGTTAAGACATAAGATCTAGGTTGCAGTCTAAAAGTGATATATTGATTAAGGTAGATCCCATTAAGCAAATCAAACATAATAGGATGAATCTCCTTATCCTAAAGCTAGAGTTAAAAGACAAAATAATCAAAATAAGTTGTAAAATTTCTAGAAAACTAATAAAACTAAGGATTCATTCATTGGATAGCCCATTTATCCCATAAATAAAATCTAACCTATGAGCTAGTCTTAGTCTTAAGATTGGTCTTAATGTGAGGTGAAAAAATCCTAAGAAAAGATTTAGAAAATTTTTGGAAAATTTTGATGAGTTAACCTAATAGTTGATTTTCCTCATTTAAATGATTCTAATATTGATCTTAGTAATTTAAAATATAATTCAGAGGTTAATGATGCTTAACCTAAATTTTGGGCAAAATGAATATTTTGCCCATAACTAAGGGTCCAAAGAGTCAACTTTTGAATTGAGGGTCTAAATTGAAGTTTTATAGTACTAAATGGTTCCTTACTATCTAACTTGAAGATAGACAATAAGTATGCTTAATTCGGATGAGGAACGGGTCCTATAGGTCCAAACTAAGGTTTTTGACCTAAGGGGCAATTTTGTAATTTACACTTAATGAAACCTAAATTTTCATGCAATTTACTGTTGGTTACTGTTCAAGGATTCTATAGAATCTAAGAACACTAAATTCTGAGGTCTAACAAATTAATTATAGCCATTTGAATTTCTAAGGGTAAATTGGTAATTTTTTAAATTAAGTGGGGCCAAAAAGCTAATTCTTTCAATTGGTGTCCAATTTCAACAACCTCAGTAGCTATAGCTTCCTTATATTATACCAAGTAGTTTAACTGGGAGTAGACCCAAATTAGACTTCAAATGGTCAAGTTATGACCTAACTAAGTGTAACAGCCCAAACTCTTAAGCACCAAGGTATTGTCCGCTTTGGCCTGAAAGGCCTCACAATTTTGCCCTCAGAAGATAACTTCTCAGCAGGTCACCCATCCTGGGAGTGCTCCCACCTGAGCACGCTTAACTTTGGAGTTCTTATCAGGAACTCCACTGTAATCTGAAAAGGCGCATTGATGTTTAAGAGTTTCACTTATTACTACTTAAGTGGGTCTTCACAATCTCCCCAACTTAAGTAACTGATGTCCTCGTCAGTATCCACACACAGATCCAATAACCATCTATTGGGTAGATAGGACTAGAGGTGACCTATACAGGTGCAAGAGGTACCCACAACCATGTAGCACCTTAACCATCATGGGTTCAAGAGGCTACTCACATGAAGTTGTACTTTGCCCTGTATGACACTTAGCTCTTATCTGACACCCTATGGTTTACTCTGATACAATTTGTAACAGCCCAAACTCTTAAGCACCATGGTATTGTCTGCTTTGGCCTGAAAGGCCTCACAATTTTGCTCTCAAAAGATAACTTCTCAGCAGGTCACCAATCCTGGGAGTGTTCCCAACTGAGCACGCTTAACTTTGGAGTTCTTATCAGGAACTCCACCGTTATATGAAAAGGCACCTCGATGTTTAAGAGTTTCATTTATTACTACTTGAGTGGGTCTTCACACTAAGGATAGGGGTATTTTGGCCATTTCTTCTAATTTTCTAGGGCTCAAAACCTAAATATTATTTTGGGTTATTGTTGGTACTGAAATTCTAAGTTATCTAGCAATTTGCACAATACATTAAGGCACAAAGTAGGTTGTGAGCACTTATTAAAAATGATAAGGTTTTTAAACTAAATTTTTATATAGAAATTCAGCCCCACTAGGGTCTTAGGGATCTTAAAATATAAAAACAGTGAAGTTTTGGCTATTTCAGCCAAAACTGGGCAGTTTTTACAAAGTTCTGGACATTTTTGCAAGTTCAAACGCTGGAGCGCACGGTAGTGCGTTGTAGCTCTTTTCGTGCGGCAGCGCGCTGTAGCGCTTTTCGCGCGGAAGCGCGCTGGGGTGCACCGAGACCCGCTGTTGCACGCTATAGCACGCTGCAACGGTTCAATTTGCAAAATTATTGTTCAATTAATTTAATTTTTGACATTTCCTAAGTTTTCAGAAGTTTCGCTGCAGCCCGCGGTAGTGCGCTACGGCGCGCTGCAGCGGCCTATTTTGCGAAATACTATTTAATAATTAATTTTATATGATTTCTGGCAAAATCCTGCTGCAGCGGCCTATTTTGCAAAATCGGGCACTGCAGTGCCAGACGGTGATTTCGCCAGGATGAAACCTAGAATACCTACTTTCGAGCTCAATTACTCTTAATCCAAAGCATTCCATGAGTGGTAATATTTATCGATGGAAAGGCCTTTCTGATACCTTTCCATCGACACCAAAATTGACACAAACGGAGCATGCTAACTATATGAAAAATGCTGATAAAGGGCAACGGTGAAGTCGGATTTCGATTTCGAGGTCAAAATAAATACATCAATTTTCTAATTGATTAAATATTAAAATATTCCAAATAATCGATTGGGCTCCGAATTGCTCCAAACATTCAGAGTTTGGTTCTAATGACTAGATGAACTTAGTGGAATGATAATTAAGACATAATTAGGCTTAAATTAAGCTGGGTAATAACCTTGGGTTATTACACAGGGGTAAGAAGTAATAAGGATGCTTAATATTACTCATTGAGGAGTGTGTGTTAAGCTTCAAACCGTATAGTCTTGCAGACGTGCTTGACTTCTCAACTATTTCTAGATATGTCCACAGAAATAAAAGTAAAATAACTAAAAGATTTTACATTAGTATTTACTACCTCCTCAATTCTATTGCTGGTTATGTCTGCCCTAGCCCAAAAAGGCTATGGGAATTTCTGTCTGCCCAAGCTCAGAAAGGCTTTAGGGATTTCACCGGCCCAATGGCCAACTTTCTAATATAGCAGTCTTAACATACCTATTTCAATTTTAATTTATTGTGTACTGTGTTTTGATGCATATTTCAGTCAGCTGTGTTTCTTTACTTACTACTTACCGGCATGTATTTATAGGAAGCTAGACTTTATTGCTTACTACTTGTACCATTTTTAGATTTCTATCTTTAATTAGCATATGTCATATGATCATCAGCATGTCTAGGATTGGACTTTACTTTCAGTACTTTTACTTACTGCACTATATTTATGTATATGCTTATTCCTTGTTTAGATATTGAGGCGTGCTTTTGCCTCATTTGTTATTAGTTATATATAATATATTTATAACTTATCCTATTCTTTGTACACATTCTGCCCCTACTGCTTGTAGTTTACTTTTTGTTATGCTTAAGGTTTAAGTGGTGACATTAATAACTTATTTAAAATATTTAGCCTAAAATATACTTAGACAATTGCTAACCAGATTTTTCTTTTATTGGCTCGGGCCCTGGCATTATGAAATCGATAATGTCAGATTCAGATAGATTTGAGGAGCTGGGTGCAAGAGGAGAAGTGCCTTATTTAGAGGAGGAGCTTCAGCCAAAAGAGCCAGATACTGCTTAGTTTCTTCTAGCTGCTTGTGAGGATGAGTGATTTATTTTCTAGTCCTTAAAACTATTTATTTAATATTGTAATAATACATGTACTGTGATTATAATTTACTTTCTGCACTTTATTATTTGTTGAGCTATAGTACTATTCCTTATATGATGCATGGTGAATGGATGTACTACTTATTTCATTTAGCTTCCATACTCTATATGTATGTCTTAATTAGTGACTGATCCTTTTATTATTATGTGCACATCCTTCCCCCAGCAGTGGATTGTGGTCTCTACCTAATCCAATGTCAAAAGAGGGATTTGCACGAGTGACACTCCACTCCTTAGCCTAATGATTGGGGGATTAGGGAGCGGGGCGCCATAAACTCTAGGAGAGAAGAATTTGGAAAATAGCTCCAACTCTTCATCAGAGAAGGGGAGTAAGGAGGGTGTGAGAAGAAAAAAAACCAGATGGGGAAAAAGGAAGAAGAAAATTCCCCATAAGTTAGAGCTTGGAAGGCATGATCTCATGAGGGAAAACAGAGAGGACAAGGGTTCGAGCACACTTAAGGGTTGTGCTCACTCGAGTGCCTTAAGGCTGTGTAAGGAAAAACTCCCAGACCTCAATATCTGATCTCTTAATGAGTCTAGCTAAAGACATTAAACTAAGCACTTCTTGGGAGACAACCCAAGCTAAAAAAAAAAAACAAAATATTTGCGCTACAGCGCTCCCTAGCGCGCTGCAGCAAATGAGTCCATGAAACTCAATCGCTACAGCGGCTAAATTGCAAAACTAAAATAGCTATAGTGCGCTGTAGCGACAGAGTTTCAGAGGCTCGACCGCTATAGCGCTGCAGTGGCCAACTCCAGCTTTGGCAGTTTTTGACCACCTAGGATTCCATGCAGTCAAGAAAGTAATATCTTTAAGTTCCCCATGCAGTCAAAAAGGTGTATGATGTAAGAGATGCCCCCTCTTCACTTGGATTGTCATATTTGTGGCATGGGGAAGACCCCTTGACCATAATTCTCTTGCCTTTGATTACTTAGGCTATTTAAGGAGAGGGAAGGGGGGTGATTCTTTGCACCTCTTGATTATTCTTGCTACAAAACTTCTGCTCTTTCTCAAACATCCATCATGTCTTCCAAAAAGAAGTCTATCTCAAGGAAGGAGATTGAGGGATCCTCATTCGGTGTAACCTTCAACAAAAAGAGGTTTTCCTCCGCTGAAGTTGAGCACCGTTTCTTCTCCACTACCTCTTAGCGGAAGCTAATCCCCGAAAAGAGCTTCGAGCATTACTTGCCCGTCCCGGTTGAGCAAGTCAAACCTCGGGGATGGAGGGAGATGGTAACAAAAAAATCGCCCACCTACCCAACTGTTGTCTAGGAAGTGTACGCAAATGCCATACATGCGGCCAGATAGATGGTCTTCATTAGAGGAAAAGAAATAACCTTTGGAATTGCTCAAATCGAGCAATTCTATGGGTTAAGGGAGATAAATGATTGCTCTTACTTAGAACTCTTGTAATCTTGCTATGACCCCTATGATCTCATTACGAAACCTATCCATGAAAATACAAACTAGGAGGGAGGACTAGCCAACATTCCTCTTTTCGAATTGACGAACACGAGTAGTGCATGACTGATTTTCATTTCTAGCTTTGTCATGCCTTCGAGTCACTTGATTGAAGTGACCCGCGCTAGAGCGCTCCTCTTGTGCATTTTGGTAAGGCTGGGAGAGATCTGCATCTCGAGCATCATTTATGAGCAGCTCTAAAAGGCTCTCCAGGGACCCTATGCTGCATTGGCCTTTGGGTATTTGATCTCTTGGATATGCGAGGCCCAAGGGACAAAAATACTCTCCTCCGACTCCGTCATTTCCCCTAGCACCGCACTTGCTCGTTCAAATATGAACGTCCGCTCTAGTGAGTGGAAGCCACCCAAAAAGAGGAGGGGTGAGCAAGGGGAAACGTCTACTCCGTCCAGCCATACTCTCACTGATAAGTTGTTACTACGGATTCACAAGTAACAAACTGATCTTGGAACGGCATTGGCAACTGACATGCAGTTCTTCATAAAAGAACTCGCTCAGCAGCGCGAATTCTAGTCCGAATTTCATGAAGCTCTCGGACTAATGTTTGAGGACTGGAGCTTGCACGGAGGACCGGACGCCTCCGTACTGCCGCGACCGCCTGTCGGTGCCCCCATTCCGGACATTCGCTATCCATGCGACTTTGCCTATGACATGAGAGATGAGGAGGATGATGAAACCCAGGAATAAATAGGTTATATCTTTTTATTTTTATATTGTTAGTTTTTGTACTTTTCTTTTTGTTGTTTTATTTCTATTTTGAGGAATTAAATTATGGATTATCATAGTCCCAAAAATCTTTCTATAATTTACAAATGACAAATTTTCTAAATTTTTCAAGAATGGAAGTCACAAAATATTAATGAAGAAATTGATAATGAACAAAGGGTTGCTTAACAAAAATTGACTAACTCATTGATACCATTAAATCATCTAAGCAAGGGAATGATTTCAAGTTGAGTCTAATCTCCAAAAATATAAAGCAATGCTAAGGATTAAGTGTGGGGGAAGGCTTTGGACTAAATAACTAGTGATTAAAGTGAGTAATTTAAAAGAGTGTGCTAGGCTCCCGTAGGACTTCATGATCACAAAGATTTAAAATTGGGATGAAGAAAAGTATCTCTCCCTAAGAATAAAAAAAGAAGAATAAAAACAGGGATAAAGAAAAATATCTCTCCCAAAAGAAAAAAAATGAAAAAGGATGATGAAAAATATCTCTACTTAAATCTAAGCATCTTTGTGATTCATAAGGAGCACATATGGCACAAAACTCTTGATTACTCACTATCTCCCTAGTTCAGTTATTCCAAGGAACCTTCCCCATTAACTAGCACCAAGCATAAATATTTATACTTGGAGATTAGTCTATCAACCTCGGTTCATATCCAAGATTAGAAAAATTTAATTAATGTCAATTACTCTTGTTATTTCAGTTAAGCACAAGCTTTGAATTGCAAATCAAATTCTCATTAATATTTCTTATTGACTCTCATACCTAAGAAATAGAAAAATACCATTTTGAACTTTCTCGAGAATAAGCAAGAAATTAAGTGTGGGGTGTGAAAAATGTATAATTGATATCCTAAATAAAGGAAAACTTCATTCATTATCATATTGATATTTCTTCCTTGATCAAATTCTGTCTATTTTTCAGGAAAAATGCCCACCCAGCAATTTCTGAATAATTCTGGACAATTTCTCAAGGTTTTTAGAAAAAATCTGCTACCGCACACTGTAGCGAACCAATTTATAAAAGCGCTGGCACTACAGCACTGCAACAGATCAATTTGCGAAGAGCTGGCACTATAGCATGCTGCAGCGGATCAATTTGCGAAGCGCTGGTGCTATAGCGCATTGCAGTGGACCAATTTGCGAAGCACTGGCGCTATAGCGCGCTGCAGCAGATCAATTTGCGAAGCGCTAGCGCTATAACGTGTTTTAGCATACGAATTTGCGAAGCACTGGTGCTATAGCGCACTGCAGCAGACCAATTTGCGAAGCGCTGGATCTATAGCGCACTGCAGCGGATCAACTTGCAAAGCGCTGGCGCTATAGCGCGCTATAGCAGACCAACATGCGAAAGCATTGGTGCCATAGCACGCTACAGCGCACTGTAGCGGTTCATCATTGTAAAACCAGAATGCCATAGCACGTCACAATAGACCATCTTACAAACATTGATCTGCTACAGCGCGCTGCAGCGGCGCATTGAAAATTCATCTAAACAAGGCATTAGATGAGGTTGGGACAAGACCCCCAACATGCTCCTTGTCTCCCAGCCATCATTCCTCCTGCAGCAGAATTATTTTTAATGGAAAATTGACATTTTGAGGTGATGTGGAGAATAAAGAATGGAAAAGTAGAGGTCATTTCATACCTCAAGTTAGATTGGCCATCATGACAGTAGAATTTTTAAGGGAAATGCAGAATTTGAATAAGAAGAAGAAGAATGTAGTCCTTCTTTAAATACCACCCTCCTTGACTTAAGGAGGGTTCCCAACTTGGCTCACTAACATCCTAAGTAAGGAGAAGGCTGCTTTAGAAGAGAAGGAGAACTATCCAAGGGAAGAAAGACTCTTATTGCTAAGGAGAAGAAGGAAGAAAGGCAGCACTACGGACCTAGAAGAAGCAACCACAAGCAAGAAGAGGAGATGTACGAAGAACTTCATCAAAGGAACATTCCTAGTATTCTCTAAACTCTTGTCTTGTGTTTTTCGTAGTAGATCATGAAAGGGTCTTTATCCATGTATGTGTTCTTCTTCATCTCTTTTGTAATGGAGAGCTAATCCTCCCTTGGGGAGGGTTGGGGAAATCCTACATGAAATGAAAGATACTATGATGTATGAAAATTTTCTCAAGCTTTAATAAAATTTGTAAATTAGATGACTTGATAAAGAAATGTAAAAAATTATTGTGGACTTGAATGTGGACCAAATGACAAAGGACTAATTAACTTCAACGTCTAAACAAGTGTGCTCCATAGCTCACTCTTAGTTTAGAGCTATAATCATGAGTGCATAAGAGCTTAGAACTATGTGAGAAAGTTCTTGAACCTAATGCACCTTGATTTATGCTTAACTAAGGAATTGAAGCATGTGAAGCCAAGACCCACTAATTATGCTCCATTGCTCAGCATACGTGAAGGGATGGAGGGGATTCTTTGAGTGCTCATGAACGAGGTGACATAGTCATTGAGCCCAAATAAAATCACTCCACTATCTAAACTGTGCTGATGCACATGAAGCTTTTAGTGGAATCAATGCTTGTAAGATATTAACTGAACAACTCTCATTTCTACGATATCAAGAAATGAGAGGAAAATTAATAATCTAAAAAATCTTATAAGGATCTTTGTGTTGAAATAGAACTGACTATGTGTTCATTTCAGGCACTAGATTTGAACTTGTAAATCTTGGAGTTAAACTCTAAGGAGGACAATGTGCACTAGATTCAAAACTATGAAAAAAAGAATGCTTGAGGAATCATCATACATAAGACATCTAACATATCATGTGGAAGAGACCCAACGCTCCTCTCTTTTTATCATAGTATTCTTCTACTAAGAATTGTTGTGCTTGTTTAGGAACCAATTCGACAAAATACGCATTGCTTAAACAATTTTGAACATTGATATACCTTAGTAACAGAACATCCAATTCACTGAGGATGATAAATCTCAAGAATCACGTTCCAAATTATTACATCATACCACGTACACTTGCGTGCAAGTGCAGACGTATTTAAAAGTATGTTAGTAAGAATAAGGTTTTTGATCATTAAATATTTAGGATTTTATTTAGAATTACACATAATCTCTTCATCATCCAGGTGCTTCACATCATTTTCTAAATGGTGTGCAGAAATTGAACTACTGTTACAAGCAAAAGTATAATTTGATTTGTATATGCTCATACCAACACATTTTGATTTTAATTCCTCCATTTGGACCACACTAACCATTTTTTTTAGATTTATTTTGATAGTTCTAGGTAGCATGCCTTGGAGTTTATTTGTTAGTTGCTGTGATAACTGGCCTATCTACACTTCTATGTTCTCAGAGCCTCTACAGTTCTTTGTATTGAGATGTCCTGATGGTTCAATGTCACCTCAATTTATAGCATGAATTCAAATGTTCATCTTTTAAATTCATTAAATATTTTCTCAAGGGCATATCTTGATTATTTTGGAATTAGTTTTTGGGTGCTAAATTTGCCTTATTGTTTATTAAATTTCATTGAACTATATTATTTATTTGATGGGGTTCCTTGCTAGTTATTGTTCCATGAAAAGGTTGAGCAGTTTCAACATCCAGGCTTATACATGTTTGCATAAGGATCATTTTGTTGTTGTTGGAAACTAGTGTTATTATACAAGAAATAAATTTGTTTGATGTAGGAGGATGCAAAAGGGGTATCTGTGGTACCACTTGAGCTTTGATGTGTGCCTCTATACATTTCATAGTTCATCTCCTGAATTGCATGACCACTCATAACACATAGTCATTGATTTAAAGAAGCTATCTCTTATTACACCTGTGCAATCTGATGATTTCTTAACATATTAAATAGTCCTCTTCTAGGTTGGTATAGACTCTCAGTAGGCCTTTTGTAAGAATTAGTAGTAATATCTTCTAGTATGCTAACAGACCTAAATTACATATGTCTGCATTTATACACAAGTGTATGTGGTTCTATGTAAAATTGGATGGTGAGATCCTCTTATAACTTGTGGTTATTGCTTATTTTAAGACAACCAAAATAGGTTAAAACTATTGACATTAGACTCCTAATAGCATTAGGAGCCAACACCTAAAATTTGGTGCGATTTAGAGATCATTCAATCTCGGTGAATATTTCAAGCAATTTAAATAGCCTACTAAATTAAATGTATCTCCAGATCAAAATCAAAGTTCACCATTAAACTCCTCACCCCCAAAAAAGTTAGGGTCAAATTCTAACAATTTCTTGAAGTTGTCAAATATTTTAATATATTTAAATACTCAAAAAGTTAAGATAATTAAATTGATCTCTAATTTAAAATCCAACTTTATTTTTGAGTTCCTCACTATAATGACCCTAAAATTGGATTAAGAACCCTATTAGACATTAAGTGTTATCATAGTACTTCACACTAAAATAGTAGGAATATAACTCATTATTATGTGGCCAAGAATCTTTTTGAGGCTAGGAAATCATAGTAAATATGAATAAGTAAGAAATTTATATATATATTGGAGCATCCATATCCATCATCCAAACCAAGTTTGTATAAAAGAATGAAAATGCATCTATCATAAAAAAAGAAATTAAGAATATTCAGAGTTAAAGTTAAGATTTTCTTTTAGTTACTTTTAGTTTTATATAGTGTATATTGCCTAATCTTATTGTAGCTTCTAGTTGTGGTATATTTTCTTACATAATTCATTTTGTTAAGTTATAAATGCTTTATTTATTACTAACCAATTTTCCTTATTGCTTGTTTCACCTTTGTAGTTGCTTAAATGTTCATTAAATGTGATATCTTAAAATTATAAATTTCATTAAATTGGCATAAAATATACTTAGATAATTGTCTAATGCCAATTTTTTTTTCTTGGCTGGGGCCCTAGCTGTAGTGCCCCACCCCTTAACCACCAACAATCAAGGCTAAGGGGGTGTGCCATTCTGGTAAATTTCTCACTTATTATTAGATTAGGTCGAAACCCCAATCTATTAATAAGGGAAGGACGTGCCCTGATAAAGGTAGCAAAATCATTCACTAAGTATATACAATCACAGAGTGCAAAAGCAAGAAAAGTAAATGCTACATCCAATCCACCATAATACAAGTAAGAAAATAATAATACAGCTCAAAATAAATAGTATAAAAAAAGAACATACATAGTTACATGTATTATTACAAACATTTAAATAAGTTTTAAAGAAAAATAAAGCTTTCATCCTCATAAGAATAATAGAGTAAGCGATCTACTGTTCTTTAGCTCCAACTTGCTCCTCTTCTGAGCAAGGCTCGTCCATAGACACAAGCTCCTCAAATTGATCAGAACCTGACATTATCAATTTTATAATGCTAGGGCTCCAGCCAAGAAAAAAAAATCATGAATTTTAAATATCACCATTTATTTAAACTATAAAATGAGCAAAGCATATAGGCACAGCAAGTATACAAAAGAATATGAATAAGCTATAAATAAAGGCATTTATAACTAAGCAACCCATGAGGTAAAAGGACATGCCTCACTCCAAGCTGTGACAAGTTTATGCATAATAGTATAAGTAAAGCAAGGAAAATACTGAAAGAAAATGCTCATTTTAAACATGCTTATAATCATATGAATTATGCAGATTTAAGAGAAAGTAATCTATTTGTGGTACGTATAAGTAAGCAGAAAGAAATTTAGCATCCTATAAATATATAAGTAAGTAGGTAAGGTAAAAGCTACCTGAAATAAAAGTAAGCTGTAAAATTGAAAGTAAGTATGTAAGGACTATCATATTAGAAGAGTTAGCCAATCAAGCCATAGTAAGTTCTCGTAGTCTTTCTGAGCTAGGGAAGAATTCTCATTGCCTTTCTGAGCTAGGGCAAAAATAAAAACATAATTGAGGAGGCAGAAAGTACACATGTAATGAGTTTTATTTATTTTACTTTACTTCTGTGGACACATCCAGAATTGGCTGAGAAGTCAAGCACAACTGCAAGAATGTTTGGGTTCCAACTTAACACAGCACTCCTCAATGAGTAATGCTAATTTATCCCTTATTTCTCCTTACCTCTTGTCTAGTGAAGGTAAAAGTGCACAAGAATCGATCAAAAAATTGAAGCCAATGCAAATATTATCCTAATTATTATATATTTTCATCTAATGCAGCAATGTTATCTTGTATGACATATTCAAGGTAGTGGCACAAAGTACAAGGAATGTAAAAGCAAGATGTAAATCAATAGTAAGCAATGGACACTACTACACATGGTGATATTTGTTGTTATCTACTTAATTCATTCTAACTATTCTAAGTTACATAAGTTCAGAATCTCAAGTTCCTACTATTAAGTATAACTTAAGAGCATATACTTATGAATTAAAAGTAATTAGAACTGATCAAGTTCTAATTTAATTCAATCACTATCACTTTTAAGTTAAATAAGTAATTAATACATCCTATTGGATGAATTTTAACATTCTAAACTAAGATTTGATAAGATATACTAAAGCTAAGGATTATAAGTTAGACACCATGAATTGGGTTTAATCACATAATCCAAAGGCAAAGCTTAAGGATAAAGATTTAAGTCTAATTGTGAATTAATAATCAAGGCAAATTCTATTAAACACAATCAAGCTTAGTAGAATGATTCTCTTAATATTAATCTAAAGTTAAAAGATAAAATAATTATAATTAAAGTATGAAAATCTAAAAAATAATAAAATAAGGTTTCATCTATTGAATAATACATTTATTCAATGAATGAAATCTAATATAGTATCTATTCCTAATCTTAAGAAAAAGATCATAAGGTGAAGGTGCAGATCCTAAAGAAGCTCCTAATGGATGACTTAAGGAATTTTAGGAGTTGATGATAGTTATTACAATTTATCTTTATGTGCTATCCTAGTTTGCTAAAAGAGCTTAGAAGGTGTAATTAGGACTAAGTTAGAAGGCATTAATTTTACTTATGATTTTCAAGACTTGAAATGGGAATTTTTTCAATTTAACCTAATTTTGAGTTTAAGAGCTCTAAATTGATTCTAAAATAGCTATTTTAATGATTTTAATGCTTTGATGGATATTCCAGAGGTTAAGGGCACTTAACTTACATTTTGGGCAAAATTACTATTTTACCCTACTTAAGGGTCTGAAATGCTACTTTTTGATTATGGGCTCAAAATTGAATTTTCTTAAAGCCAAATGATTCCTTGCTATCTAATATGAAGATAGACAGTAGGTACTTCAAATTTGGATAAGAATTAAGTTCTATAAGTTCAAATTAAGAATTTTAACTTATAAGAGCAATTAGGTAATTTTACCAAGTAAAGTCTAAGCATTTAGTCAGTTTATTATTGTTTATTGTCCAGGGATTCCATTGAGTCCAAGAACACTGAATTTTGAGATCTAATGGTTAAGTTATGAGAATTTTATAATTTGGGGTTAAGTATGTAATTTAGTGTTTTATAAAGAATCAAAAACCTAACTTTTCCATATGACGTCAAAATTCAGCAAACGCAATGGCTACAGCTTCCCTATAACACACTGAGTACTTTAATTAGCAGTAAACCCAAATTGAACTTTAATGGGTCAAGTTATGACCTAATGAAGTTCAAGGGTGATTAGGGTAAATTAGGGTTTTTAGTGGTCAAAACCTAAATTTTATTTCAGTATACTATTAATTAGGTTTTTCTGATCTAAATAGTTTATTAGATGACCAAATTTGGAGTCCAATTGACTAAGTTATGACTAAACCAATTTCTACATCATTAAGGGTAATTAAGGAAATGTCCTAAAAGTGATTAGTCAAATTAATGAGCTAATATAAAAATGGATACTACCAGATTAATCTAAACATTCTCCTGATTAAAAATATTACCCATATTGATTAGGTTTGGATCACTAGATACAAAGTTATGGATGTTTGAAGTTTTCTAGGGCTTTAGTTTAAGTGTAGAGGTCTTATAAAGTCACTATATTAAATAGGTGTCATACAAGAAATTTGATACTATCATATTATTCCTCTCATTTTTCTGAGTAAAATGAGATATATTTAATATAGTTGGACTTATGGTTTAATAGTTAGGAATGATTAAAGTTTTGTATTTTAATTTGATTCAATTTAAATTCATTAAGCTACTGTTTAAATTAAATCTAACTATTTCTAGTTAATTTAATTAATCTCTTTAATTAAATCGATGGCGGGACCAACTGATTTAACCGGTTGAAGGAAGCGGGCCCCACGGTATCGACGACAACGGCTGGACGGTGGGCCCCACGATCCTGAGGTGGCATGAGCAGGCCACGAGTGGGGCTGCGAAGCTGACAGCGCATCATCACGGGTCCCAAGGATTGGCCGCACTATGAATTGGGGCCCCACCGCCATGCCAGCAATACCGCACGCACGGGTCGGGCCCAGGTCGACCTGGCCCGACCCAAAATTTCACCTCCCTCCCTCACATCTGAAGGAATTAAGGTAGAGGGAAAGGAGGTCACATCGGTGGTAATCTAGAGAAGCCCGCATGCCATTGAAACATACTTGAAGAGATTGCTCTAATGGCATGCGAGACGTAAGCGGAGGCATCAAGTATTGCAAGCTAACTTAAGCCCTAGCTCTTCGGTCGATGGGTCGAGCAAGAGGTGGTCCTAATGAAAATTGACTTTAGATGCAATGCTAGATTAGGTTAATCAAACTCACTAGAGTTTGATCGAACCAGCACAATTATCAATCAAATGCATGAAATAACTTTGGGAATTAATTTGATAACATGGTGTTAAGAGATCGGGGAGTACAATGGGTACCGGCGATCTATGGGTAGCAGCTTCAGGAGGATGATCCGAGCGTCCCAAAATCCATAATCGCCAAATGAAGCCTATGCTAGTCAGTGGGAGGTAAATAGAGGTCGTGGTGGACTCAACGAGGAGGCGCGCATGTGGAGATACGAATGAGAAGATTGTTGCATGCCGTTTGATCCTAGATCGGATGGCTTGGATATGTTGTCTGATCTTGATGGCGGATCCCAAACAACGGTTGCAGGGATGGATGGCGTCGTTAAGTTTAAGTTTAAATATTAATTTTTTAAAATTAAATTTAATTGATTTCCTATTTAAAATTAAACAATTAATTGTATTAAAAAAAAATTTAAATATTTACCCCTAGCTAATTGGGGGGTGAGGAACGCAACTGCAAAGTCTGATTTTGATTCAATGAGTATTTATTTTTTTCAAATTTCCAGGGTATTTAAATATATTAAAATATTCAACGGATTTTTGGCGACTTCCGATTGCCACCAAAACATCACCCCTAGCTAATTTGGGTGAAATGAGCGCAATGGCGAAGTTCAATTTTTGATATGAGTTCAAAATAATTAGGTTAATTTCTAGAGTTTCTGAGAGCTTTAGGTGAGAAGCTTAGTGAGAAGAAGGAACTTCCTATTATTGCTGAGGCTTAGTTAGTCTTTTATTTCTATTTGTGAGGATAAGTGTTCCTCTCTTTTAAGCATTAATTTAGTATTGTAATAATTTAGTATTCTAAATGCTTTTACTTTTCTGCACTTTGTTATTAAGTTGAGCTACTATTATTTTCTTTTTGCACTATGGCAATATATGTTCTATATATTTTGCTTCCACACTCTGTTCTTGTATATGCATTTTTGATGAATAAATTATAAATACATGTAGCATATTCTATAATTATCAACAGATTAGGATGAAAACTTAATTGGGAATCAAGCACACAGTGACCGCTTAACCATAATAATGTTAATATTAGTGTTAACATGACCACAGAAGAGACGAGGCTCTGTAATTGCTATCAGAGAATAACATAAAGTGTTAGATTAAAATTTGCATTTGTAGCGCCCCACCCCATCGCCGCGCGCAAAAATAAACTAAATTCGACGGTGGAACGGCGCGCTACTCGGGAAGGCATAACCCATCTCCTTGAATAGGCTAGCTAAAGAAACTAGCCACACTGAAGTCTGTTGACTCAACCCAAAAGGAAGGTCGAGAGTGAATACTTAAGATAAGAGTAAGATACTTATCCTAAGTATTAGACTAATACATATATTGGATTATAAAGGCAAGTAAGGAATCCAATATATGTTTACAAACATCAGCATTTCTAGTAAGCTGATCACATTACAATACTAAGTATAGTAATAGAATAACAGAGTGCAGAAGCTAAAGAAAAACATCAAGAATACATTCATCACAGAACAGTAATAAGTATTCACCTCAAAAAAGAAAAGTAAAATGCATCCAAAAGTATTATAAACTGATTACTGAATAATACTGAAATAAAGTTCAGCTAAAGTACTGAGATAAGAAAGGAAAAGTGACAAGGCTGAAGGAGAGTCCATTGAAGCTCTATGAACTCCTCCTAGATCTCCCGCGAGTCCTCCTGTCCTGGCTCAACAAACTGCTCAGGATCTAGCAAATTGCCAGATCCCAAAAGTACCCCGTGTTAGACAAGAAGTCTAATACATCGAAACTATACTAAATAGTTCTAAAATATTTACTATATAATAATAAAGTAAATAAAGCTTCATAAAAGCTATAAATGTAACTGAATAATTGAAATTATGTAAAACTGAGTAAGGTAAAACTAAACTGTAAACTGAATGCTGACAATAAAGAAAAACAATAAATGATCTGAAGCTGATGTAAATATAACCAACACTATGCTATATGCCACTGGAGTCATGCATCTAATTATGCCACCATACTATATGACACTAATATACAACAGAACTATCACTGAACTGCTATGAGTCGTATGGTCCAATGTACACATACATCCAATTGAGAATACAATTTACAGTGATGCCAATGCATCTTAAAATTCACCGGTCAAAGTATGCAACATTCCGTAACCAATAAATCATCACTGATACTCATACATCATCACTAATACTCGTACATCATGCTTAAGCTCATGCTCATGCTTCTAGGCTACATGAGTTAAATCCAAAAAACTATAGATGCTTTGAAATCTAATAATGAATTCAAGGTCTCCATTATGTAGAATCCTGCTAAAAGGATTCTGACTCTTAGATTCTGGTTTTTAAAATTGGTTAGAGTTGAGTTTTTACTTAAAAATCCTTAGGTGGGAAGGCTGTATACACATGTTTAGATTGCTTCCAAGAAGGGTGATTTTTAACACTTAGTTTGATTAAACCACACCTAACGAAGCGATCTTCAATAGGAGGTATCACCCGATGGCGATTTGTATCTCAAACTAAGCCATTAAAATATCAAAATCACAAGCACACTTAGTGTTCTATAGAGGGTAACTTAAATTACAAAGTTTTCTTGAAGCACACTTATGGAATCAATCAATCTTGAATACTACTAAAATAATTCAATACTACGGGCATACTCTACTGTACCCAACCAATTATCTGAGTTCAGATGATTCTATTTAATCAACAAGGATTTATCAAAGCTATAAATCCTTACTCTAATTAGGTGAGTCCTACACAAGGTTCCAAGGATGTGATCAAAAGATCACTCATTATAGATTTCTACCAAAATAGAGAAGTTCCATTCTAAGTACTTTAGGTGATTCCTATCACAAGGTGTTAAGATCAACTTCTAAGAGTAGGAAGGATCATCTAAGATTCTACCTCAATAAGTTACAAAAGTTCTTTCTACCTCAATGTGTCAATATTTAAGGTCCTTTAAGCATTTTAAGAACAATCCTATAGGAAGATCCTTGAGATCTCACTATTCTATTACTCAAGCTAACATTGAAGGTTTACTTATTAACTTAGATTAAAGTGATTAGATCAGATGATTAACTCTATCTGATCCCATTCTATTCTAGATTCATGGGATGAAATCAAAGATATTATTAGAGTTAGATCATTTCATAAATTATTATAATTTTATTATCCATCTTATGTTAATAGTATTATATAAGAGAAAATCAAAGATCTAAAGCTTAGATTCAGATGATTCAATCACATACATTCAATATTAACCTTAGCACTTATAATTCAATGATTTAAGATCAATACTAAATTAGATGCATTATAAATGCCAATTGAATTATCTTAAAATCAAGTCATTTGATTAAGTGATTAAGGCTTTAGATCTTAATCAAACAAGTTAGGGTTTAACCCCTATCCTTATCTAACTAAGACCAATTATTAATTTATAGCTCAAATGTCAAATCAATAGATTATTGATGTATTATTGGTGGTAATCTCAAACTGGGATCAAGTATTAATCACTTGATCAAGATCTTATGATTTCTTAAAGTTAATTAAGAATTTCAATTACTTAATTCAAGTTTGTTAAATAGATCAATTGTGTATTAACATAAATGAGTTAAGATTATTCACATTATTGTTATAAGGCATATTAACAAAAAAATTCAGAGAAATAGAAGGTAATTGGTGCTAATCAAACCTTAATCCAAAATGAAAGGATTAGCACTCAATTACAAATCTAACTATTAAAATTTTATATAACTTGGCAGATACAATCCATACAATCATGTGAACAATCAGAGACTTAGTTTACTAAATTTGGAAAATCAAAAACTCTAATTTTCACTAATCACATCTTTATATGATTAGAGCATAATTAAAAATACATAAATCAAAAAATTAAACCACCTAGCACATGCATTCTATAAGGTATAATGAATACAATGGCATTTAAATCATGCAATTTGGTTAAGTATACATGCTAATCAACCCTAATTAAGTTCTATAATAATAAGGCTAATCCAAAAAAATCCAGCCATTAAAAGTGCAATATTATTTTTTATTCTGATTCCTTATGATTTTCTGATTAATTTAGTATATAAGATCATAGGGTTTGGACAAGTACATTAAAAGTTATCACATTAATTTAATTTGCATTTTTCTAATTTAATTTCCTTATGATTTGATTAATTAGATTATTTTCCTTAAGAAAAATAAATCCAATTAATCGGATTTAATTAAAATGGGCTCGACCTATTAACAAAAGGTGCGGGTCGGCCAGGGCCCGAGAGACCCGGGACTATCGCACCGCTCAAGTTACGGGTCGGCCCGACCCGCACAGTGACTTCGTCCCTGACCCCTCATCCCGATGGAATACCCGATTAGGGGAAACCCTAATCAGCCAATTCCCATGCATCTGAGTCATGGCACGACCAACCAATGATCGCCATGCTTCCAGACATGTCGATGGGGACCCGAAGCCCTCTATGAGGTGGTCTAGATCACCCAAACTTTACTCACCAGAGAGCTCCCTCAATGGAGTTCTAGTGGGGAGATAATTCTCCCCATAGAGGCCATGACCAACCCAGGACTCGATCCCTACACCTTCAAGGAGGTGAGACGAGTCGAAGCCCTTTGGTCTAAGGGTCTGAGGTGGGTTGGATCGCTGGGTCCTTACTCGGACCCATCCCCTTTTTACGGACTTAGCCCGATCGATTGAGTCAATCGATCGGGACTATCATAAGGTGTAATTATAGGTGAAACGAGTTTGATTCGACAATATGCAACCATATAAGTCAAAAGATGAGAATCATGAGCTTCATTGGCTCAGAACTTGCAATTGAGCTACCTGGATTGATGGACAAGCTTCGTTGACTAACAGAGGGTGACTAGGGCACCGACTAGCTACCAGAATGCACGAGGGACCCTGAACACCAGGACAACCTATTATCAATAGTTTGCAAGGCTCTGGACCTGCTTGGAGAAACTTAGGAAGACGATAATGGAGAAACGAGGAAAAAAAACAATTGATTCCAGTTGAGTAACAAAGTGGCGAGGAAGGAATGCTGAGGCTATTTATAGCCTCAGCGGAGATTAGGGAAGTTTCCAGAGTGTTGGCTCGGGCTGGGAAAGTCTGAGAGTTTGGGCGATGGCTGAGCTCTTAAATTTCTAATTCGACCTCGGCCGAGCCACGAGGCTCGATTAGGTCTCCAAACTAATCCGGGCGGCTTGCTAACAACCTGCTAAGGTGGACGTGGGAGTGGAGACAGAACCAGCAGCTGGTAGTACGGGGAAGATCTATTGTTAAGCGTGAGTGAGAGGAAGACAAAGGTCCACAGTAGCAGGACCTTCAGATATTGCCTGATCGATCGATCTGATGGTGGAATGGCTCGGATCGTTCGGATCCTAATGGCTGGTCGCAGAAGCAATTCGGGCTGTAGGATCGGTCGGGCAGATCCAATGGCAGATGCGCGGCTCCGCAGATCTTAGATCCAAGTCATAGGATCCAAGAAAAGGATGACGGGATGGAATGGGACTCCGCTGTCACGCGACCCGGGCTCCACAGCGGATCGCCCATGGTCCGCACAGCAAATCCCAATGGGTGAATTAGTTGAGGGTAGATTTGCAAAATCAAATTATTGGAAACCCTAGAATACAATTAAACCAATTTAATTTAAATTTAATTATGGCCAAAATGATCTCCAAATTTTACCAAACTTTCACCCCTAGCTAATTTAGGGGTGAGGAATCAAAAATGCAATCAAATTTTAATTCTAAGATCAAAATATTTTAGGTCTAGTTTAGAGCATTTAGACTATTCAAAATGCTAACTTAGCTTAGAGGAGTCAAATTAACTTCAAATTTTTAGAATTTGCTTAACTTGATATTCTAAAAGCCATGGGATCACAATTAATGCTTAATTAGGCAAATAATTTAGACGAGGTAACAACCTAGGGTTGTTACAGCATTCTTATCTATCTAATGGATTATCCAATAAACAAACCAATATAATATATATAGGCTTGTTGCATGAACTCGTCCTCTATAATAGTCAGGGCAAAAAGAGGAATAAATTTCTCATGAAATACTTCCTCAAACTTATCCCAAGGAATGTCATCCATGCAAACTTTAGAGAAATGGGCCTTCAGCTCACTGTCCCACCAGTATTCTGCTTTCTCTTAAAATAGATGGGTGGAAAGATGAATTCATTCACTCTCAGGACATTTGATGCAGGCTAAGGTTTTCTCAGTTGTCTTTAAATAGTTGGCAGCTTCAATATGGGATGCTGAGCCATTGAATATCGGAGGGTTTAAACGTAAAAAAGGTGATAAGGAAAGTGTCCACCATAGGACCAGGAGCTGGTTGTGGAGTAATAGAAATTCCTAGAGGTGTTGGGGCAGGAGTTTGAGTTGTAGTAGAAGATGGTTGAGGTGGAGTACAAGTTGAAGCCATTCTTTTAGCAACGCGTGTTTGTGCTTCGACCTTCATTTTCATCATCTCCATAAGATTCTTCAACTCATCTGTTGGAGACAAAGTAGCAGAAGCAACTACTTTTGCCACTGAGAGAATAGGAGTATCAAGTTCATGGTTCATTCTAAGAAGGGAAGGGGGATATAGTTTAGGAACAAAAAAAATGGAAATGATTCTCATTATAACTCAAAAAGATTTAATAGGTACAATATGAAAGATACTAGCAACACAATAATGAGATAAAATCAATAATAAAGAAGCAAAAACAAAATAAAATAATGTGCTCATCTACAGAACCTTGCATAAAACATCATCTCAAAATCCTTGTAGTTTGGGGCACGATGGAAGTGTCTACTCTCTCGAATGAGTTTATCAAAGGAACTATCCCACCATGCCTCAGTGTAGTTATCGAAGGGTTGATCCATGAATCTAGAGCGAACATGATTGGGGTAACCGATTGCTTCAAACATCTCTTTGACTAGGGATAGCCATTCCCTAGCCAACTATAGAATGTAGTCTCCACGGGACACATAATACTTAAGGTATTTTTTCAGAATGCACCTCCGGCTTATGACACTCCTGCGTATAGTCTGTCATACTTTGAACCATTCAAATGATCTTAATCCTAGGATTAGAAGAACAATCTAGTATAGTATTTTTGGTCCGTCTCACGATCCATCATCTAAAAGTCAATTTAAAGTTCAAGTTAAATTTATCACTTATTGAAATAGTGAGGCGTTTGCTATCCTATTGTGACATTCTTAAATATATTTGATTTTCTTTGTTGTTTGCCTTGGATAATTAGATATTTTCTTAACTTAAGTTTCTCAACCTTAGCTCTGATACTAAATATTATGACCTCAATATCGAATCAGGAACCCAAACCAATACTAGGGTGTTACCATAGCACTTAATATTGGAATAGAAGGAAACTAACCCAACATTGAGTTCTATGTGGCCAAGAATCGTTATGTGGGTGTAAGTTAAGTAATAAAATATACAAGTAGAGGAATATGCAAGTAGTAAAAGTGCATTCAATCCACTGTCTAAACTAAGCAGGTAATACTAAGACTAAATCCATCATAGAGTAAAGTAAGAACATTACAGAAATTAAGTTATTATAGATAGAATTTAAGAGTACGAAAAGCAAATTCTCTCATCTCACAACATAATAAAAAGAAAGTTGTGTAAGTAGCAATCTCCAAGGCTACTAACATCCAGTGCTATGTCCAGCTCCTCTATCCAGAAAATGCACTTGATCTATCGTATTTTTGGTTTATAAAATACAGTAGGTCATAGCTAAAAAAAATAAAAACAAGTGATTAGACTAAAGAGCCTAAGTACATTTTAAGATTGGGCTAATTTTTAATTACAATTTTGTTGGATATCACATATGCAACTTTACAATTAAGTGCTAAAAAAGGAGCATTTAAGCATCAAGTAAGGCTAAAAGGACTTTAAAGAAGATAATAAGTGTGGGGCTCGTACTTTCCCGCGGCAATGCTAATACTGATATTAGCATAGTCATGGGGAGTATGGTGCTCCAACTGTGGAAAATTCCCAACTTAAGTAAAGTTAGGTAGGACCCAACAAACCTTAAGCCAAGGACTTGTCACATAGAACTGTGAACATACATCAATATGAATCAAAATAGCAGAAGCAAGAAACATTATAATATAGCATCCCAGTATAACATAGTATAAGAGAGTAAAAGAAACAGTAACTCAGATTAAATACAGAAAAGTAAATACATCCAGAGTTTAATTATTACAAATTGAATTAAATGAAAGAAAAGATCTCTCAATCTCACTACAAAAAATGAAAATCTATCTAAGCAGCAGTAGGGAGACCCTCCTCCTGCATCGGCTCCTCTCCTGCAGCACTGCCTAAGAACAGCTCTAAATTTGACATTTGTCGGTATCACAAATGCCAGGGCCCTAGCCAACAAAAGAAAAGGTTATAGTTAGACAAATTGTCTAAGTACATTTTAAGCTATTTAAGTATGCTGAATATTTAAGGATATCACATTTAACTACTTTTAAACATGCAAGCAATATAGGGTGCATCAAGCTACGAGAAAAAGGGATAGCTATAACCTATTCATTTATAACTAATCAACCAGTATATAAAGTAACATACAAAGCAGCAACTAAATAAGGTGAGGCTAAAAGCAACTATAACTACTAAAATAAATCTGATCCTGACATACTTATGATCACATGGATATATACTGAGTATATAAAGAACACAAGTGTTGAAATAAACATTTAATTCTAGCATCCTAAATATGCCAATATTTAATATAAATTAATAAGAGCATTTATACAAGCATACAGATTAATATGTAAAAGGCCACCGAAGCATGTGATAAAAGTAAGTTAAGTACATGAACGAGCAAAAGTGAAGCCACTGAAACATGTGGCAAAATAGGCCAAGCACTAAAGTAAGGCCACTGAAATGTGTGGCAAAGTAAAACAAATATTGAAAATTGAACTGAAGTAGAAGTACGCCTAAGATATAGTACTGCCGTAACAGAAATAAACCACAATGGACCTCTGAACTATAAGTTCAATATGAATTTATCCTAGGCATTTGCAGAGCTAGGTCCGAGTTGAACTAATAGATAAAGACATGTATCCATCCTAGACATCCGCAGAGCTAGGTGCGAGTCTATTCTATAACAAAACTAGAACTGAAGAGGCAAACTAAGCTAGGATATACTCTACTAACTGAAAGCACTAAAATAACTGAATGAATGCTATACTTTTCAAATACTAACTTAGGATGTATCTTCCATATCCTAAGTTTACCTATTATGCTCAAGGAATGAGGCTCAATATTTAAGGTGGGCAAAGCAATCAAAGTCAAAGTAAGCAAGAGACTCAATCTTGACTTATGTGATATCTGTTATTGTCTGATTTATCCAGCTAACTATTTTGAGAAGATACAAGTTTAGGATCTCTAATATCTAGCTATTGAGTATAATCCCAGATTCACTATCTTAATATAACAATAGAACTTAACAAGTTCTAATTCATAATCATATGACAACCATAAAGATTAAAGTAAATAAATCAATGACTTTATTATTATTATTTTCCTCTCTTAACCCAAATCTTAATTAAGTAAATCAAGATTAAGGATTCTGGACTTAAACTCCATCTTGGTGTTCAAATCCTAAATCCAAGGTAGTATCCTCATAAGGATCTAGAGTTCACACTCAAATATAATCTAAATGAGCAATACCTTATAAGCTAAAGGATTTAGGAACTATGATCTTAATGAAAGGTTGCTTTAATATTATAAGATAAAATAATCTTTAAGAACTAAGAATCTAAAATACAGATTCAGTCTTTAAAATAATTACATTATCCTATAGATTGAATCAATCCTACACCCACAAGGAAGGTTTTAAAAGGATTAAACAGTTAATCAAGTAAGGAATTTCAAATGAAGGTAGTTCAATTCAATTAAATGATCTAAAGTCTCAGATCTAAGATCTAAGATTTGATCACTTTAGATCTTAAGCTAAAACTAGACTTAGGAGTTTTTCAAGAATATTTCTCTTAAGATTCAAGCTTATGGATCAGCTTAGTTGAGCTATTAGACTAGGGGTATAATCCTTAAGGGCAATTAGGCTTAACTCTTAAGAAAGAGGGTTTTAAGGTCACTTAAGGTCTTAAGATCTTAATAAGACTAACTTAAGATTTCTTCACTTAGCATCAATATTACTAACATAAGATTTCAGAAAGGTGCTAATAGTTTAACTAGAGATATTTTACTGAATTTTTAAGGTTTAAGGGGTGCTTAAACACATTTTGGTCAAAATGACCAAAATACCCCTCCTAATGCTAAAAATGGGAGTTTAAGATTAAATCATCTAAATTGATTCAAGTTTATTTTAATGAGCTTCATATTGGTTAATGAAGTGAATAAAACCCTTAACTTAGGTTTTGAATATTTAATTTAGCTTAATTAGCATTAATCTTAATTTAAGGCCAATTAAGGTGATCAAGGAAATTAGGGCATCCTAGAGTGATCCATTTGCATTTATAGGTTCTACTATCCTTAATAAGGCATTAAGAGCTTAGTTCCCCAAAATCAGCAGTTAATATAAGGCTTAATTCACTAATCCTAAATTAGGGTAATTAAAGAGTGATTAACAAAATTAAAGGTCTTAAATTACTTTTAAGGACCTACATAGGTTCTTTGTGGTCTCATGAATAATCAGGGACCTTAATCAACATTTTTGGATATTAAATGAATTTATTATGATTTAATTAAAAATAGAAAAGGATTAAATAATTATTTAAAATCTAACTATTGGATCTTTGATTTTATTTTATATTATTGTTCCTTACATTTTTTTGATTAAAATAGTATATTGGATCATACCATTTAGATAAGTATAGCTAAAGTTATTTCATGAATTTATTATGTATTTTTATTTAAATTGAAATCATAGGTTAGTTATTTATCCAATAATAAACTTACAGAGTTTAAATCCATATATTCATTTATTTAACCGCGTCCCGAACTCAAACTGCGCGGGTCGGGGTCTGACCCGGCTCGCTACTATGGATCATCTCTGCAGCCATACCCGATACCCGGCCTTCTAGGGTTCACTTCTGATGTGCAATTCACCACGCATAAGCCATGCTGTGCCCTGATCTCGATGGCTACACCATCCATGACATTAGACACGTCGATTGGACTATAAATCCCCATCTGGGATGTACCGGATCACCGGGGTGCTACTCGATTGAGACGTCTTCTAAGGCACATTTGTGGTGAGCAAATTCTGCTTACAGCATTGACGTCACAAGCTAAGGTCTAACCCTACACGTTTAAGGATTGAACGGGAAACAATTGGGTGAGCCGCGAGGTACCGTGAAGGTCTAGATCACTGAAGTGCTACTCGGGGTGAAATGCGAACGAGAGTCAATGATGGGTCGATCAATTCAAGTTGAATCAATCAATCTAATTTTACCTAACCATCGATACGAGTCTACAATCACTTGCAGAGAGGTTCCTGCACCAATTGGAAGCTACCGTCTGGAAGGAAATGCTGTGATTTGAAGAACAAGAGGCCGACTGGCAATACACACTTAGACGGTGAAGTTGCCATCTAGTCCACTTCCAGCTACTCCCTGGTCCTCGACTGCCTAGAGAAGGTTGAGGGTGAGGTCCTAACACAGCATCTAGTGGTTAATTGATGGGGAGCCGAGCTGAATTCTGCTCGACAACAAAGTAGGGTGAAGGCAGTACCTGAGCTGAGAAGGAGAGAAGACGACCATGCACATCAGGGAACACTGGGGGTACTAGAGCTCCTTTTGGATGCTAGGGGTTTGAACACCAAACCTCACCCACTATCAGTGGTTCAAGGCTTACATTTTCAGTCAAGCTTGCTGAGCACTTCATAGAGGAAGGCTGCTAGGAATTTAGGGGATGACAGTGAGCAAAGGGGCTCACTGTGAAACTTAGGAAGTACTTATAGGTCTTAGAGGGGTGCTAGAATATGAGTCAAGGCGGAGCCAAGGCATTGTGTTCGGACCGAGGGAGCCTTCAGCTACCCCAAAACGGAGTAATCCCATCCTTCGGGTCACCATAATAGGCTCGACCATGAATGGGAAGGTTCTAATGGCCTAAGTGACATGGCGGAGGGGTGGCAGACAGGATTGATGTGGCTTGGTATGGAGAATTTCTTCTGTCAGCTAGCGCTCGAACAAAGATGAAGGTCTACAGCAACTGGGGCTGCCTCAACCGTCTGATCTACGAAGTTGTTGGTGATAGACGGTCAGATCCAACTCCTGAATAACAGACCCACGAATTAAATCTCGAGCATTGGATGATAGATACCGATCGAGTGGATAAGATTAGATCATGGTGCATGGGATACAAATTATTAGATGGATGCGCGGAGATGCGTGCTAACGCATCTATTCGATGCTTATGCTTCCTTGCTGTCGGGACCCCGCAGTGGATCTGTCGCAGTCCCGACAGAAAATCCTGGATATAATATATATATATATATATATATATATATGATTTTATTAATGTTAATTCCTTTTAATAATTATCTTTTATTCTAATTAATTTATAATCCAAGTTAGGACTAGATGAGCTCCAAAAATTCCTAAAAATTCACCCTTAGCTAATTGAGGTGTGAGGAATTCAAAAATAAAATCAAATTTTAATTTAGAGATCAAATTAATTTAGGTATTTTCCAGGGCTCAAAAATAAGCAAAAATACCAAAATTCTCAATTTAACTTCGATTGATCCCAAACTTCTAGGGTTAGGTTTAATTGACCAATTGAGTCTAATAGAGTCAAAATTAGGACTTGTCTTAGCTTAATTAATCTGAACTTAACTATGGTAACAACTTGGGTTATTACAATAAGTAAGTAGTAAGAACTCATATGAAAGTTTGCTCTAGCCTGCAACAACAAGTAAGGGAAAATGATAATCTAATAAGGCCAGAAACTACTAATTTGCATATGAAGCACAAAATGGATACATAAATATGTTCAACATATATTATGCTAAGTAAAAGCAAACTAAAGTAGTCAAGCAGGAAGTGTCAGTAAGGCAACATACACTATAAGAAAATGAGACTGTACATAAGTAAACTGTATTACAACAAATAAAAGCAGAATAATAAAGTAAAGTAAGAAAAATCTTAGCCTCTTGGGATAAGCAAGCATAGTCAAAGACTATGAAAAGTAAGTATAACTCAAAGGCTATGACAAGCTCTCACAATCAATAAGATTGTAATAACACAATAATTAAATTATTTAACTTATTTTAAGTTTTTCGTTTTGCGGGTAATGTTAAAGAATGAGCGAGGAGTTAAGCATGTCTGCTTAACTAAGTAAGGAAAATAGGGTTTCATAGAAAATAAACACTCACATTCCTTTTGAGGATATGTGAGGTCTCCTTATTACCCTCATAAGCCTGCCTTGGCTGCCACCATATGAAATCCCTATATATTATTATGAATATTTTACTTATGCATAATATCTTATATGAATGTCCAAGGTTATAATCTCAATGCAAAGCAACATTTCAAGAGATTCAAGTATTTGTAAATTATGTGATATCCAAAGTTAACTAATATTTAGGCTATCTAACTTAATGATTGGAGTTGATTAAGCTCCTAATTTACTTAGAAATATTGACCTCTAAGTCAATTGCAAGTGATAATATAAGTGATCTAACTCTTAGAAAATAGTAATTTGATTTAAGATTATGAAGTAGCAAAATAATTTGTAAGTATAGTGATGCAAAATGAGGCCAATCCTATAGTAATCATAAACCATATAATCAGTTTTGGTTGCTAGATTCATAGCTTAAGGAACTAATGGAAGAAAGCAAGTGTTAAGGTCTTAATACCCAAAAGAGGTGAAAGTTGAAGGTCACTATTATAGCTTATCTATGGCAACTTGCAATCGATGGGATCTTGCTTAATCAAACACTAGACTATTTTGGAACATTATTAGGAGAGGTCTAAAAGTATGGAAGGGGAAGGGTTACAAGCTACAAGTTTAATTTAACTATAACTAAAGGTTGTAAGTGATTGAAGCTTAGTGGAGACCTAATTCGCACTAGAAAGCTAATGGAGATTATTATTCAAATGCTAGAGAGCTTAAAGTAAAGGTTAGGAGCTAAAGGTTATAATTTTTAAGTTTATTTCTAAGTATTGGCAACTTGTCCTAATAGGTTCACATTCTATAAAGAGACATGGGCTAAGTTAAATATACTCAATGGGAGGGTTAACTAGCACTTAAGATTACAATTAATTTAAGACTAGGAAACTACTCCTACATTAACTTCTCCTAATATTGAGGCTTAAAATTATAAGTTTACTAACATAAGCAAAGCATCTAACAACACTAATCTAACCCAATTCTTCCAAATCAAGCTAACATGAATAATTAATTAAATGATGAAGCTTGCTGCTCAAGGGGCTATTGAATATGTAAAATTACATTTATGAAGGAATTAAGGAGCCAAAAACCCAAGTTGTCCAAATGGTGTCCTAATACAAATGTAATTACAAATTTGAAATCCTTATAGAAGAATGACACTAAGTATGTCAAAATTGGACAATGTTGGAAAATTAGGGTTTTTGGGACTCAGAATTAAGGTTAAAAAGTGATTATAAAAATTAGAGTCTAAATTATAAATTGAATTATACTAATGTGTTTGTCTCATTTTTTTGAATAAAATGACATATTTGGAATGAATAAAATGACATATTTGAACGTGCATATTTAAAGTTACGAGGGAAATAAAATTTGCTTAAGAAAATAATTAATTAAACAAATTAATTTTAGGTTAACCGTCGGCACAGAAGTCAATGAACCGCAAAAATACAGGGCAACTAATGTCGCATAAACAAACACAATTGTCAGCACAAACTTTGGGGCTGACTAACGTAATGGCTGGCATAGAAAATGAGAGCATTGAAACTCATGCGCACCGATCCCGGATCAGGTGAGACACATCCTTCGGCGCATGTCCCCGACGATGGGGTCCGAAGGACCCGACCAATCCCAACCAGTATTGTGGCATGCCGCTCCCTTGTCCGTAGGATTAGACCCTTGGGGTGGTGTGCCACTCTGGCAAATCCCTCAATTATTATTGGAGTAGGTAAGTTCTATAATCCACTAATAAGAGAAGGATGTGCACATAAAGAATATGAAGATCAGTCACTAAGTCCATCATACATACAGAGTGCAGAAGCAATAAGAAGTAAGCATTACATCCATTCACCATAGATCAAGTAAGAAACAAAAGAAAACTCTGTAAATAATAAAGTGCAGAAAGTAAACACAATCTCGAGTACCTGTATTATGACAATATTTTAAATAAAGTTTTAAAAACTGAAAATGAATTAAAAGACTCTCAACCTCACAATATAATAAAAGACAATTAAATATCCTCTATTCTAAGTTGCTGCGCCTCCTCTATATAAGGCTCTTCCTCAGGCATTGTATCCTCAAACTACTCAAGATTTGACATTGTTAGTTTCACAATGCTAGGGCCCCAGGCAAAAAAAGAAAAATCTTATTAGACAAAATGTCTTAGTACGTTTTAGGTAGAAGATTTATTAAAAATTTATTAATATCACCATTTTACTCTAAACAAAATGAAACATCTATATAGCATGAGAGCAAGTAAAAAAAAGGGAGACACGATAAGTTTTAAATGTATTATTTTTAACTAAGCAAGAATTGAGGCAAAAGCACACCTCAAGTAAACTAAACAAGGTAGGGCATATATATATAATACAATAAGCAAAAGTACTGAAAGAAAAGTCTAAACCTAAACATGCTGATGATCATATGACATATGCTAATTTAAAATATTAACCTAAAAGTGGCATATATAGTTAGCAGTAAAGTCTAGCATTCTATACAAGTATCGACACAAGTGAGCAAGTAAGATAGGAAAATATAGCTAACTCAAATAATATGCATCATCAATATAATAAATAGTAAGCTGAAAACTGAAAAGAACGTATGACTATCAAATCAGAAAGAATTAGCTAATCCGGTCCAATATATTCCCATATCCTTTTCGGGCTAGGGCGGATAGAAATTTCCATAGCCTTTTTGGGATACGGCCTACAGAATAGAATAGTAAAGCAAAACTGAAGAGGCAAATAATACTATGCAAATATCTTTTAGTTATTTGCTTTTGTTTCTGTGGACAATTTCAGAAACAGCTGAAGAGTCAAGAACATCTGCAAGACTGAGCGGGTTTCAAGCTTAACGCACACTCCTCAATGGATAATGTTAAGCATCTTGATCTCTTATTACCCCTATCCCTTAGAGTAAATGTGCACCATAATCCACCATGAACTGAACCCAAATTTAAATATTATCCTAATAATCTAAGTTTTCATTTTCATGCAACAATATTTTTCTTATATGACATGTAAAAGAAAAAGTAAGCACAAAGTCAAGGAATGCATAGCACAAAATCAAGTAGTAAGCATGGAACTCTACTAAGCATGGTGATATCATTTGTTTTCTAACTTAAACCATTTTAACTATGCTAATTTACACAAGTTCAGGAACTCCAATTCCTACTATCGAGTGTAACATAAAAGTACATCCTTATAGGTTACAAAATTTTAGGACTAACTCGGTCCTAATATGATTAATCAATTTGACTATAAGAAATCATCACAACCTAGTGTATGAGTTTAGATGTTCTACTAAGCTAGAGATTATGGTAATTCCAAAGATAAAACTTAAGATCTTGGTTTCAATCTAGATATGAACTAATGATTATGGTAAATTCTATTAAGAAAAGCTAAACTTAATAGGATGATTCTCCTATTCTGAATCTAAGGCTGAAAGACAAAATAATAAAAATTAAATTGAAAATTCTAGAACTAATAAAACTAAGGATTCATTCATTGAATAGCCCAATTATTCTATGAATGAAATTTATGCTATGATCTAGCTCTCATCTTAGGAATAGTCATACTGTGAGGTGTAAAATTCTAAGAAAAAGACTTAGAGAAATTTAAGGATTTTACAATTTGACATAAATGCTAATTTTAATTACTTAGAAGGTTATAGCATCGTTTAAATATTGACTTTAGGGATAAAAAGGATGAATTATGAGTTAAAGATGCTTATTCTAAATTTTGGGCAAAATGACTATTTTGCCCTTACTCAGGGGTCCAAAAAGTTACTTTTTAAATTTAGGTTCTAATTACAACTTCTTACTACCAAATGATTTTTTACTGTTTAACATGAAGATAAATAATAAGTACACTCAATTTGGATAAGAAACGGATTCTATAGGTCCAAACTAAAGTTTTTGACCTAAAGAGCATTTTAGTAATTTAAACTTATTGGATTCTAATTTTTTGTGCAGTTTACTAAATGTTGCTACTCAAGAATTCCATAAAGTCTAAGAATACTGCATTCTGAGGTCAAATGGCTAACTTATAGCTATTTCAATTTCTAAGGGCAATTCGGTAATTTTGTCGGTCAACAGGGACAAAAACTGAACTTTTCCATTTGAAGTCCAAATTCAGCAAACTCAATTTTTATAGCTTCACTATAGTATACTAAGTGCTTTAATATGGAGTAAACCCAATTTGAACTTTAAATTATTAAGTTATGGCCTAACTAAGGTTAGGAGTATTTTGGTTATTTTTTATTTTCTAAGATTTCAGATCTTAAATATTATTTCAGTTTATTGATTATATTAGAATTCTATGATAATTAACACTTTGAATTTTTGAATTTAGAGTTGAATTGACCATGTTTTGGTCAATTGAAGATTAGGGGCACTTTGATTATTTTGGTCATTTTTAAGGTAGGGTCCTAAATATTACTTTTTCAACTAAGCTTCAAATAGGAAAACTAATACTTCTATAGTGATGGGCTATTCTCCTGAGTTTTTTAAGACCCATATTGCCTATGTTTGGACAACTAGATTAAAAGTTGTATGTATTTATTTATGACCTAAAATATCACTACATTATACGTACCCCGAAACAAATTTTTGAATTATATTATTTGATTCATATTATTTTTTGAGTAAGATGAGACATATATTTGCAATATTTAATTCATTGTACAAAAAGTTATTAAACTTTAAGGTTTTATTTAAATTAAATTAATTTAATTAAATATACTATTTATTTATTCAATTTAAATGAATTTACTATTTAATTAAAATAATAAAAATTAATTCAATTTATTTAATGTTAAGAATTAAGGAAAATGCTAATTATTATTTCTGTTAACCAATATTAATTTTATAATTATTAACTATGCTAATTAAATATTTTTACTGTTTGAATTAAAGTTAACTGAATACTTTAATTAATATAATTAATTAATGTTTAATACTAACTAATTATTTAATTAATTATCATTAATACTAATTAATAACATTCTGTTAAATTAATTAATATTAACCAATTATGTATATATATTTATTTTTTTGTTACAAGTAATTATATAAGTGTTTTAATAATATATATATATATATATATATATATATATATATATATATATATATATATATATCATTATCTTATATTCCTAAAGTTCAAATACTAATTGTATGCATATATATCTAAGCATATAATTATACTTATTTAAATGTTTTCTATTTTGATAATATTAATTAATTAAGTTACTGTTTTAAATTAAATTAATACTAATTAATTAATTAATTAAGCTAATTACTAATTAATCAATTAATTAACACTGTTTGTTTTAATTAAATACTTTTACTAATAATCTGATATAGATAATTATATACTAATTGTATTAATTAAGTCTAATTAACGACTTATACCAACTTTATATAATTAGAATTATATTAAGTTTGTCTTTTAATGATATATATATATATATATATATATATATATATATATATATTTCTATAATATGATTTTCTACAGGATTCATTATGGCGGCCGGACCCAATGCCACGAGGCAACCTCTTAGAGGCGAGACAGAGATCGGGTGGGCCCCACAGTTCCCGGCATAGGGGACACATGCGGGCCCACAGCGCAGCGCGCGACGACTGAGCGCGGGCCAGCTAGCCCAACTCGGTGCGGCAGCCGAAGGCACGGGCCACGCGTCGCGCTCTCGCTTGCGCCACGCTGCGGGCCCCGCCCCTGGCACCCGCGACTTGAAGAGTGACGGGCGGGCCTCGGGTCGGCCCGGCTCGACCCGATGGGGTCCTTCGTTCCAGCAGGTACCCCGAGAGCGGGGGCTTAGGGCACGACCATCACCAGCCTTCCCGACCGTGCATGGCACCGGATCGCATACAAATGGATCGGCCGGGACGAGGGCTATCCAATAGGGACAGGATCGACCTGCGAGGTAGCTGGAGTTGCTAGGTAGGGTTAAACCTAGTTCCTAAGGCTCCGGATAACAGTTTTGACTCTACGCCTTTGCCGAAATCAGGACGATCGAACTAATGATTGTTTGATCAACCCCGCTTAAATCTTAATCCATCCTCTGGAATAGCCATACGAATCAATGGATCATCAATTGCATGAAAGGAAATAGGGATCGGCGGTACATGACTGATGGCTTGCGGAGGGTCTAGGGTTTGTGGCCTTGTCGTCCAGACGGCTCTCGAAGATTCCGATGCGTGTAGAGGAGCACTGCGAGTGCTTTGGATAGCTTAAGGGAAGGCTGGCGGAGGTAGCGAGGTTGCCGCACGCAGCGGTTGGCAGCGGCTCGGGGTGAGGCGATGCGTGGCAGCGAGGCGTTGGGGAGATGGAACAACGACGCTGAGCCGTTCGATCGGTCGATCGAACGGTTCGCATCTTTCGTCAGAATAGATGGGTGACTTGACGGAGAAACGCAGCGGGGAGAACGGCATTGGATGGCGCCGTTTGGATATTTATTAATAATATTATTATTAAATCTAATTTAATCAATTCCTTATTTAATTTAAATAATCAACTTGAATTTAGAAAAATTTCGAATACTCACCCCTAGCTATTTGATGGGTGGGGAACGCAACGGCAAGGTCGAATTTTCGATTCGATAAGTATTTTAATTTAACAATTTTTAGGATATTTAAATATTATTAAAATATTCGTCAAAATTTTGACGACTTCCGATTGACACGAAAACATCACCCCTAGCTAATTTGGGGGCAATGAGCATAATAGCGAAGTTCATTTTTCTATTTGAGGTCAATTTATACAGGTCAAATTTTAGGATTTTTAGATTTTCTAGAAATTAGGATTTAATCCATTTGACTCCTGATTTTGATTGGGCCTTCGAGGATGAATCCTAATGACTTGATTAACACTTAGGGTTAAGATTAGGACTGAGATGAGTCTAAAATGACTAGGGTAACAACTTGGGTTGTTACAGCAAATCCATAATCTCTAGCTTAGTAGAACGTCTAAACTCATAAACTAGGTCGTTATGATTTCTTATAGTCGACGTTGATTAATCATATTAGGACCTAGCTAGTCATAATATTTTGTAACCTTTAAGAATGTACTTCTAAGTTACACTCGATAGTAAGAATTAGAGATCCTGAACTTGTGTAACTTAGAAAACAAATGATATCACCATGCTTAGTAGAGTCCCTTGCTTACTACTTGATTTTGTGCTACGCATTCCTTGACTTTGTGCTTATCTTTCCTTGAACATGTCATATAAGAAAAATATTATTGCATGAAAATGAAAACTTAGAATATTAGCACACCATTTGCATTTGGGTTAAATGGTCATTTTGCCCAAATTTTAGGATAAGCGTCTTTAACTCCTTACTCATCTTTTTTATCCTTAAAGTCAATATTTAAACCGTACTAGAACCTTCTAAGTAAATAAAATCAGCATTTAGGTCAAAATTGTAAAATCCCTAAATTTCTCTAAGTCTTTCTCTTAGGACTTTACACCTCACAATAGGACTATTCCTAAGATGAGGGCTAGATCATATGATATATTTCATTCATTGAATAATAGGATTATTCAATAAATAAGTCCTTGGTTTTATTAATTTCTAGAATTTTTAGTTTAATTTTGATTATTTGTCTTTCAGCCTTAGATTCAAGATAGGAGAATCATCCTATTAAGTTTGACTTTGTTTAATAGGATTTACCTTAATTATTAGTTCATATCTAGATTAAAACCTAGATCTTAAGTCTTACCTTTCGGATTATGTGATTAAGCCCAAATTCATAGTGTATAAATCCTAATCTCTAGCTTAGTAGAACATCTAAACTCATAAACTAGGTCGTGATGATTTCTTATAGTCGACATTGATTAATCATATTAAGACCTAGATAGTCTTAATATTTTGTAACCTATAAGGATGTACTTCTAAGTTACACTCGATAGTAGAAATTGGAGATCCTGAACTTGTGTAACTTAGCATAGCTGGAATGGTTTAACTTAGAAAATAAATGATATCACCATGTTTAGTAGAGTCCCTTGCTTACTACTTGATTTTGTACTACATATTCCTTGACTTTGTGCTTACTTTTCCTTGAACATGTCATATAAGAAAAATATTATTGCATAAAAATAAAAACTTAGAATATTAGGACAACTATTGCATTTGGATTCAGTTCATAGTGAATTATGGTGCACATTTACTCCAATGGATAGGGGCAAGGAGAGATCATGATGCTTAACATTACTCATTGAGGAGTGTTGTTAAGCTAATATATATTTAACTTATCTTGTCTCCTTTTTTCCTTACTTGCTCTCATGCTAGATAGATGTTTCATTTTGTTTAGAGTAAAATGATGATATTAATAAATGCTTAATAAATCTTCTGCCTAAAATGTACTTAGATATTTTGTCTAATAAGAATTTTCTTTTATTAGATGGGGCCCTGGCATTGTGAAACCGACAATATCAGATCTTAAGCAGTTTGAGGATATAGTTCCTGAGGAAGAGCCTTATATAGAGGAGGCACATCAGCTTGGAACAGAGGATGTTTAATTATTTTTTATTATATTGTGAGGATGAGAGCCTTTTGATTCATTTTGAATCTTTAAAACTTTAATTAAAATATTGTAATAATATAAGTACTCATAATTATATTTACTTTCTGCACTTTATTATTTACTTAGCTATCTTTTATTTTTTACTTGATGTATGTTGAATGGATGTAATATTTACTTCTTATTACTTCCGCATTCTGTATGTATGATGTACTTAGTGACTGATCTTCATATTCATTCTGTGCACATCCTTCCCTTATTAGTGGATTGTGAATCTTACCTAATCCAATGATAAGTAAGGTATTTGCCAGAGTGGCACCCCACCCCTGGGGTCTAATCCTGCGGACCAGGGGGCGGAGCACCACAGTTGGTATCAGAGAATTCCATAAGTTGTCAGATTGAAATTTGTATTCCTCTCTACCTGATGGATTCTTCTTCTGTCAATCAGTCGCTAACTAAATACTAGAGCTACATCCAAGGCACCATACTTACAAAATGCTCAGTCTAACAAAAACAAATTGCTTAATATGGATACCTAGGAACATTACTATACGACCATGTCGCTGTACGACTTTTTCTCCCACTTTGAAGAAAGGTGGGAGTTTGACGTGTACCTGGAAAAATGATATTGGAGGGAAGTCCAAGGAGTCTCCCCAGCAGGAGCCAGCGTGTTAGAAAAGATGCAGGAGGTAGCCGTCAATCGGGGATTGGATTCCCCATCCTAGTCAGGAAGTGGTTACAAAGAGTAACCAAAGTATTTGATGGTCTAGGATACCCAGACTGTATTCAACTCGACATTGTTGACATCCTCCTCCAAGACTACGTGGAGCAGTGGTGGGCTCACAAAGTGTGGGTGAATCGAGCATGAATCTACTCGTCGCCACCGAGAAATGACCTACGCCGACTTTACCTAGGCTTTCACCAAAGAATACATAGAATAGATTTTATGTTTTCCAATTGTTGTCTTATGTTCTATCTACAGCCTTTGATGATGTATTCTCATTTTCTCTCTGATTAATAAAAGAAATGAAGTGTTACAATTTCTTATGCTTTTGGTTTCCTAAAAATGTTTCATCTTTAAACTCAGAATCTTACAAGAATCATGAATCATGGACAAAGTTTTTCCCCAACCGAATCTGGTAGTTCCTCCAGCAAGGTGAACACCTTGTTGGAAGCAGTCAAACGGATGGTGGAATCCCACCAATAACAAGTAAAATCCAACCAGGAACAAGCTAAGCAAGTCGTAGATGCTCAGGCCAAGCAGGCTGAGAGAATGGAGCGACTGCTCATAGCTCAGATAAACTAGAACCGCACCATGACAGAAGTTGCCCCATCATCACATTACTCTTAACAGCATCACATACAGTCCACAGATGGACTATTGCACAACTTTCTCTGCCTGAGGCCCCCTACCTTCAACGGGAGTCTCTCCGTAGTAGATACTGCCACCTGGATCAAAATGGTGAAAAAGAATCTGATGAGTATTAAGTGTCCCGACTCGGAGGTGATCCATCTTACAACTTACCTCCTCTAAGACGAAGCTGAGCATTGGTGGGATACCACCCACCGTGCACAGTTTGCTGACTTAGAACTCGAAGACATCACATGGGATGAATTTATCGAAGCATTCCAGGCTCGATTTATCCCCCTGTCCACCAAGCCTAGCTTGGGGGACATGTTCTTGAAACTACAGCAAGGCGATCGGTCGGTGTCTGCATACAAAGCAAAATTCCGCCGCCTTACAAAATTTTCTACCAGTTTGGTTCCCATTGAGCCAGATTGCTACCACCGGTTTCAGAGCGGTCTGCGGCCCTTTATCAGAAGCCAGGTGATTCCTCTATGCATATCAAACTTTGCTGAACTACTTGAGACTGCCAAAGTAGTAGAGCAAGACCAAGCTAGGGAAGGACCCAAGAGGAGTTTTGGGTCCACCTCATTCCAGCATAATCCTCCCAAACAAACAAGAGTATATTAGCTCGAGGCCGAAGCTCCCTCTGCCGATCAGTTCAATGGTTGCACAAAACCTCACCCATATGGTCAATGTTACCATGGGAGTCATGTCTACTTCACTTGCAGATGGCCAGGCCATAGATTTTACCAATGTGCGGCTACAGAAATAATCGACGGTGATCAGATCGACCTCTCCAAGTGCCGCCAAGTCTTTGATTTATTCCAGAAGCTTGCAGCTACTCGTCCAGCACCACCTCCTACTTCAACTGCAAGGCGTGAGATAGCCAATGTCCCATGTCCAAATGCACCACGGCCACCTCCACGACAGACCTATAACAACAGGCCTGCTAGCCCTGCATGTGTCTACACCCTCACACCAGTTGAGGCGGCTGAAGACAATCATGTGGTATCAGGTACACGCTTTTGGACCCTCTATTTTTATAACTATTACTTAATTAACATATTTAGTAATTATTACATTTGTAAATAGATTCAATTTGTATAAATGGTAACCATTGCAACATACTAATTGACACGGGAGCTAGTCATTCCTTGGTGTCAGAAAGTTGGGCTAAATCACTTGACCCACATTTGCATCTCCTAGCCAATCCTCTAAGCATTGGGTACCTTCTGGAGCTCAAATGCCAACTCGTCAATTTTGCAAAATACTAATTCTTATTGAAAATAAAGAATATAAAGCAAAGTTAGTAGTTCTTCCTATAGCCAACTTTGACGTAATATTGGGCATGAATTGGCTAAGCCAACATAACACCGCTATCAACTGCATGAAAAAGAAGATCACCTTAGGTAGTGGTAGCAAGGCCAGATCCTTCATCGGTAATCTTAGCACGAGAGCCTCGCTAATCAATGCTATAAAAGTGAAAAGGTTAGTTCAGAAAGGTTGTGATGCCTTCCTAGTAACAATACTAGGAGAAAAGAAAGAAGACGTTTCCTTATCCCAGAACCCCATCATTTATAAATTTGCCAACATTTTTCTCAAAGATCTACCAGGTCTTCCTCCTACATGGGAAGTAGAATTTGAAATCGAAATTGTTCCAGGAATGTAGCCCATCTCTAAAGCTCCTTATCGAATGGCGCCTAAGGAATTGCAAGAATTAAACAAACAACCACAGGAATTAATGGAGAAAGGTCTTATCAGGCTTAGTTCATCCCCATGGGGAGCACTAGTTCTATTTGTCAAGAAAAAAGATGGATCAATGCGAATGTGCATCGATTATAGGGAGTTAAATAAAGTAACAATAAATAACAAATACCCAGTGCCCTGCATCGATGATCTGTTCGATCAATTAGCAAGAGCACAAGTGTTCTCTAGGATCGATCTGTGATTAGGATACCATCGACTGCAACTAAAGGACTCAGACATAGCAAAGACTGCCTTCAGAACCAGATATGGTCACTATGAGTTTCTAGTAATATCGTTTGGATTGACAAATGTGTCTTCCCTCTTTATGGATCTAATGCAGTGTATCTTGAAACCATACCTTGACAAATTCGTCATCATGTTTATAGATGATATTCTAATATATTCTAAAATAAAAAAGGAACGTGAAGGTCATCTCAGGATAGTATTGGAAGAACTAAAAAGCCACTAACTGTATGCCAAGTATTCAAAGTGTGAAGTGTTTCTTGAATATGTCGCCTTCCTAGTCCATGCAGTAGATGCTCATGGGATCAGAGTAGATCAAAACAAAGTCAGCACCATCCAAGAATGGGTACAACCTAAGTCAGTGATCGACATCAGAAGATTCCTGGGCTTAGCCGGTTACTACAAAAAGTTTGTGAAGGGCTTCTCCCAGATAGCCTCTTTGCTCACAAAAATCACCTAAAAGACTATGCCATTTGAGTGGTCGCCAGCTTGTGAAGAAGCATTCCAAGCCCTAAAAGATGCGCTTTCATCTGCCCTAGTCCTAGTTCTCCCTAAAAAAGGTGTAAATTACCAAGTCTATACTGATGCCTCTAATATAGGCTTAGGTGCCATGTTAATGCAGGAAGGGAAGGTCATTGCATATGCTTCCCATCAGCTAAAGATACACAAAAGGAACAATGCAGTGTATGACCTCGAGCTCGTCGCTATAGTATTCACCTTAAAGATTTGGCGTCACTATCTATAAGAAATTCAGTGCTCAATTTTCACAGATCATCAGAGTTTTAAGTATAGATTTACTCAAAGATAGTTAAACTACTGACAAAGAAGATGGCTAGAACTGATCAGCGATTGTGACCTAGATATCCAGTATCATCCAAGAAATGTGAATGTGGTAGCTGATGTGCTTAGTCGTCATGCTACTCT
Organism: Gastrodia elata; assembly: GCA_016760335.1. NCBI lineage: Eukaryota > Viridiplantae > Streptophyta > Magnoliopsida > Asparagales > Orchidaceae > Gastrodia > Gastrodia elata. Next base: position 11,797,129 of record CM028686.1, read on the forward strand.
GAGTGCTCTCATCTCTAAGAGTCCTCTAGAAGAAGAGTTCTGTAAATTGGATATCAAGTTAGCACGTAGTGAGCAGGTGAGTCCAATGCTCTCAATGATTAATGTGGAGCCCACGTTCCACAGAGATGCATTCATTACTCAGATGAAAGATGATGAGTACCTAAATCTTAGATAAGCTATCTAAGCGGCCGTTATACTGATCTCCGATTTTATAAGGGCGTTATATATCAAGGAGATCGGTTATGGATTCCTAAGTCCATGCACCAAGAGATTCTAATTGAAGGTCATAGCTCTGCATACCAAATCCATCCAGGAAGCTCAAAGATGTATTAAGACTTGAAGCAATCATTCCGATGGTCAGGAATGAAGAAGAGTGTGGCCGTGTTCATTGAAAAGTTCCACGCTTACAGTTTAGTCAAGGCAGAGCACCAAAGGCCCGGTGTTTACTTCATCTGCATGAGATCCCTGAATGGAAATAGCTGGATATATCAGTGGACTTTGTGATGGGTTTGCCTCGTTCAAAATCTGGAGCTGATGCTATTTGGGTCATAGTTGACCGATTGACCAAATCCGCTCACTTCATCCCTATCAGGCAGATGGACTCAGTAGAGAAGCTAGCCAAGCTATATATCATAGAGATAATCAGGCTGCATGGGATCCCCCAATCAATTGTATCTGATAGAGAAAGCCGATTTACCTCCAAGTTTTGGCAGGCCATGCATCAAGATCTAGGCACAACACTAGCAATAAGTATAGCCTTTCATCTGCAGATAGAATGTCAAATAGAACGAGTGAATTAGGTTCTTGAAGATCTGCTTTGGCTATGTATACTTAATTTTGCTAGATCTTGGGAAGATCACCTTCCACTAGTAAAGTTTTCTTATCACAACTACTTCTAAGCCAGCATAAAGATGGCTCCATATGATGCCCTGTATGGCAAGAAATGTAGCACTCCATTGGCATGATCAAAAATAGGTAGTGTGAAGTTGTGCGGATATAAATTAGTAAAAAAAAACAAATAAGTAAGTTCAGTTGATTCAGGATTCGTGCAGCTCAAGACTGCCAGCATAAATACCATGACATGCACCATCGTCCTCTAGAATTCAAGGTTGGAGACTTTGCTTACTTGAAAGTCAGTTCAATGAAAGGAGTATTCAGATTCGGCATAGCTGGGAAACTTATCCCCCGTTATGTAGGTTCATTTGAGGTAGCACCCAAAATAGGTTCTTCCGCCTATAGACTAAACATTCTAGATGCTTATTCTCGTCATAAGCTGGAATCTATTTGATTGACTTTTTTGGTTTATTGGTTGACCTGAAATGAATGCTGTGGTGGGGGGAAGGAAGGCGTAGGCTTTGAAACAGTCCACAATGTATTCCATGTGTCATCATTAAGAAGGTGCCTCAGAGATCCATCTCACCACGTACAGTTCCTAGAAAATCGAATCCAGTCTGATCTGTTATATGTCGAGGAACCAATTCGAATTCTAGCCTGAGATCGCAAGCAGCTTAGAAGCCGTGCTATCAAAATGATCAAAGTACAGTGGAAGAATTATTTTCAAAATGAAGATATTTGGGAGAAGGAATCCGATATGCGTGCTAAATATCCTAGACTTTTTGAGAATCCAGGTAATTCTTTTCTAGTATTTTAAGCTTTCCAATTTCAATTCATGTCCTTTCATTCTTGCCTTCTTTTTTTTCCACTTGAGTGATGTTGAGGACGATATCATTCTTAAGTGGGGGAGACTGTAACAACCCAGTTTGTTACCCTAATCATATAAGACTTCACCATTACTCTCATTGCCTAATGAATGAAATCTATTCAATGAATTAAATCTATCTTATGATCTAGCCCTCATCTTTGGAACAGTCCTACAGTGAGGTGTAGGACTATGATTTTACAATTTTGACAATATCCTATGATTTTACAATTTTGACCTAAATGCAGATTTTATTTACTTATAAGTTCTAGTACCATTTAAATATTGACTTTAGGGATAAAAAAGATGAAGTAGGAGTTAAAGATGCTTATCCTAAATTTTGGGCAAAATGACCATTCTGTCCCTACTTAAGAGTTCAAAAAGCTACTTTTTGAATTAATGTTCTAAATTAGAATTTCTTACTGCCAAATGATTACTTACTATCTAACATGAAAATAGACAATAAGTAAACTCAATTTGGATAAGAATCGGGTCATATAGGTTCAAATTAAAGTATTTAACCTAAGGGGTATTTTAATAATTTACACTTATTGGATTCTAAATTTTTGTGCAATTTACTGAAGGTTGCTGTTCAAGAATTCTATAGAGTTCAAGAACACTGCATTTTGAGGTCAAATGGCTAAGTTATAGCTATTTTAATTTCTAAGTGCAATTTGATAATTTTATCGATCAACGGGGGACAAAAATTGAACTTTTTCATTTGAAGTCCAAATTCAGCAAACTCAGTTTCTATAGCTTTCCTATAGTATACTGAGTGCTTTGACAGGGAGTAAACCTAATTAGGACTTCAAATGGCCAAGTTATGGTCTAACTAGGGTTAAGACTATTTTGGTCATTTTTGATTTTCTAAGGTTTCAGATTTTAAATATTATTTCAGTTTATGGATGATATTAAAATTATATGCTAGTTAGCACTTTGACTTTCTGAATTTGAAGTTTAATTGACCAAGTTATGGTCAATTGAAGATTAAGGGCATTTTAGTTATTTTTAGGGTAGGGCCTTAAATGTTACTTTTCAAACTAAGCTCAAAATGAGGAAACTAATACTTCTATAGTAATAGGGCTCCTCTCATGAGTATTTTAAGACCCATATTGCCTATATTTGGATAACTAGATTAAAAGTTGTAGTTTTTATCTATGACCTAAAATATTAATACGTTATAAGTATCCCGAAATGAAATTTTGAATAACGTCATTTGATTCATTTTATTTTTCTGAGTAAAATGAGACATATATTTGTTATGTTTAGATCATTGTACAAATAATTATTAAAATTTAAAATTTTATTTAAATTAAATTAATTTAATTAAATTTGCTATTTATTTATTTAATTTAAATGAATTTACTATTTAATTAAAATAATAAACATTAATTCAACTTATTTACTCTTAAGAATTAATAAAAATGCTAATTTTTATTTTTGTTAGCTAATATTAATTTTATATTATTAATTAAGCTAATTAAATATTTTTACTATTTGAGTTAGAGTAAATTAAATACTTTAATTAATATAATTAACTAATGTTTAAAATTAACAGATTATTTAATTAATTATCATTAGTACTAATTAATAACATATTTAATTAAATACTCTTACAAATAATCTGATATAGATAATTATATACTAATTCTATTAATTAAGTCTAATTAACAACTTATACCAACTTTATATAATTACAATGATGTTAAGTTTGTCATTTAATGATATATATGTATATATTATAAATCTAACTATATACAGAATATGTATTAATTATATATATATATTTATAATATGATTTTCTGCAGTAATCATTATGGCGGCGGGACCCAGCGCCACACGGCAACCTCTTAAAGGCGCGGCAGAGACCGGGTGGGCCCCACGGCTCCCGACAGAGGGGACACACGTGGGCCCATAACGCAATGTGCAGCGAATGAGCGCGCGTCAGCTGGCCTAACTTGGCTTGGCAGCCGAAGGCGCGGGCCCCACAGGCCATGCGTTGCGCTCTGGCTTGTGAGCACCGCACAGTGGGCCCCATCACTGGTGCCTGCGACCCGAAGAGTCGCGGGCGGGCCTCAGGTCGGCCCAGCTCGACTCGATGGGGGCCTTCGTTCCCGCAAGTACCCCGAGAGCGGGGGCTTATGGCACGGCCATCGCTGGCCTTCCCGGCCGTGCATGGCACCGGATCGCATACCAATGGATCGGCCGGGATGAGGGCTATCCAATGGGGACTGGATCGACTGCGAGGTAGTCGGAGTTGCTAGGTATGGTTAAACCCAGATCCTAGGGCTCGGGATACCTGTTTTTACTGTACGCCTTTGCCGAAATCGAGACGATTGAACCTGTGATTGTTCAATCGTCCCCGCTTAAATCTTAATCCATCCTCCGAAATAAGCATACGAATCAATGGATCATCAATTGCATGAAAGGAAAGGGATCAGATGGCACCTGATCGATAGCTTGCGGAGGGTCTAGGGTTCATGGCCTTGTCATCCAGTCCCCATTGGGTCCTGATCGATAGCTTGCGGAAAGGGATTAGACGGCTCCCGAGGGTCCCTTTGTGTGCAGAGGAGCGCTGCGGGTGCTTTGGGTAGCTTAAGGGATGACTGGCGGAGACTACGAGGCTGCCGCACGCCGGCTGCTGCACGCGGCGAGGTGACGCGTGGCTGCAAGGCGTCGGGGAGATGGAAAGACGATGCTGAGCCGTTCGATCGGTCGATCGAACAGTTCGCATCTCCAGTCATATTAGACGGGCGACTCGACGGAGAAATGCAGCGAGGAGAACGACGTTGGATGGCGCCGTCAGGATATTAATTAATAATATTATTATTAAATCTAATTTAATCAATTCCTTATTTAATTTAAATAATCAAATTGAATTTAGAAAAATTTCAAATACTCACCCCTAGCTAATTGAGGGATGGGAAATGCAACGGTGAATTCGACGAGTATTTTAATTTCACAATTTTCTGGGTATTTAAATATTATTAAAATATTTGTCAAAATTTTGACGACTTCTGATTGACACGAAAACATCACCCCTAGCTAATTTGGGGGCAATGAGCGTGAAGGCGAAGTCCGTTTTTCGATTTGAGGTCAATTTAGATATGTCAAATTTTAGGGTTTTTGGATTTTCTAGAAATCAGAATTTGATCAATTTGACTCCTGATTTAGACTGGGCCTTAGAGGATGACTCCAAATGACTCTATTAGCCCTTAGGATTAATATTAGAACTGAGATTAGTCTTAAATGACTAGGGTAACAACCTGAGTTGTTACAAGTATACATTCCCAGATCGATGCAGACCCCAGGTCAGACCCGTCTTCTTCGATAGTCATGCAGAGGACTCTGGGCTAAGGCTTACGATCCCAGCCATTCTCGACGACTTCACAGCCTAGCCTACACATCGGCGTAAAGCTGACATTGTAGCCGATGTACCAAGTCTGACCACTTTACCTAGCTCCGCAATGGCCCAAACAACGTGGTGCCATAGGTCCAAAGGGGCAGACTTAGGCTATCACTGTGGAGTACTGTAAATGACCAGCAGATTGGGGTCAGTCTGAGCATTCTGAGCTCAAATGGCTCCACAAATTGAAGGCTCTAGGTTCCAAATAGATTTACGAAATGGTAATGAAAATAATTGCATAGAAGAATGAAAAATAAGGGCATGCCCTCTTCATTTTTTTCATCTAGATTAAGGGTTTGGGTTAGCAGTGACGGGGGACCTCGATAGCTCTTCAGCATCTCACGAGCGCTCGCAGCAGCTAGATGGAGAAAACTACAGTAGAAGAAAATGGACAAGTCTTAGGCTATGGCACCCCTATCTCATCGAGCTCTTGTTAACTCATAAGTTAACATGATTACGGTGGAGTGGTCACCAAATGACAAGTTCCTCACTTATAATTGGATTAGAAATTCATTCTAATCTAATATAATTAAGGAATTTGCCTTCCATCAGAGCGTTTCATTAAATGATAAATACAAGAATTATTATCAGAGTGCGGAAGAAAAATATAACATTCACTCAATCACAATGCAGTAAGTAAGAAAAATACAACTCAGAATAAAAAGTGTAAGAGAATATACAATTTAAACATGTATTATTACAACATATAAAAGAGTTAAGTAGAAATAAAATAGATGCTCATCATCACAAGCAAAATAAGTCAAATCTAAGGATATAAGAATCTTTAGCAGATCCTCAAACGACTATACAACCTCAAATAGCTCAGAATTTGTCATTGTTGATTTCACAATGATGGGGCCCTAACCCACAAAAGAAAAATCTTATTAGACATATCGTCTAAGTACATTTTAGGCCAAATAATATTCAATCTCTATTAAGAGATCGCCATTTAAAAGTTAGCATCAAAATAAGCAAGTATAGGAGCAGAACACATATGAAAAAAATAAGGTAGCTATAAACAATAAGTTTATAATTTAAACAAAAGAGGAAGTAAACACATAACTCCAACCATAGCTGCAATAAGGTTAGGCATAAAAGAAAGAATAAATACTAATAACTGAAAGGAAACTCATCACAAAATACTCTTATGAAAATTATTATGGCTAAACAAGCCACTCACATTGAAAATATACAACAATCTCACTTAGCTTGTTAGGCTAAGGCAGATGTACTGAACTGAAATGTACACAAGGTCACTTAGCCTACTAGGCTAAGGTAGAAGCACTGAGTATAAGTACACCTATAACTAATACTACCATATCAGAATCGGGCCAACAACCACAAAAAAAGTCTATTACGTACCATCCTAGATCATGCTAGGCATAGAATAGATGAACAATCAGAATAGAGGGAACCGAGAGGCAGACTAATTAGGTCATACTCTTCTAAACTAAAATTCAGAAAAACTGAAAACACTGATAAGAATGCAAATGATGTTTATGCAAATTTAAAATTAACATAAGATACTCATCAAATATTCTATGTCCAACACATATGACAAAGGCATGAGGCTCAATACAAGGTAAGCAATGCATCAAAATTCAAAGTAAGCAAGAGACTCTACTAGGACACATGTGATATTAATTGTTGTCTACTTTATCCATTCTAACTACTCCAAGTCATACAATTTCAAGATCTCCAATTCCTACTATCAAGTGTAACTCAGATTCATGACCCTATAAGTTGAAACTAGCTATGCTAGCTAGGTCCTAATTATGATTTAATCGATGTCGACTATATAAGTTAAGTAAGAAATCAATTGACCTATTTTGATGATTTAAGAAATGAAGCCCATCTTGATTATGCCAAATCAAGATGGAAGGATTCAGGATTAAACTCCAAATATTGGGATTTAATCACTTAATCCAAATAGTGATCCTAAAGGACTAAATCTTAAAACCCAATCTCATAGATTAAGATTAAGGCATGACCTATTAAGTAAAGTCATACTTAATAGGATAGATCTCAAATCTTAAGTCTAAAGTTAAAAGATCAAATAATCATAAGCAAACTATGAAAATCTATAAACTAGTAAAATCAAGGTTTCACCCATTGAGTAACCCAATTTACTCAATGAATGAAATCTAACATAAGTCCTATTCCTAAATCCTAAGGAAGAAGATCTTAAGGAACTAAGATGAACACTCAAGCACTAACCTTTACTAATGTTGGATTTAAGCTTTAAGAGATGATTAAAAATAATGGATTAGAAGATTTAAGGAAGGCATGTATAATAACCTTAGTTGTTACTATAGCTAAATTCAGATTAGTTAAGCTAAACCTAGCTTTAATTTTGATTCCATTAGACTCAATGGGTCATTTAAATCTAACCATAGAAGTTTGAAATCAATCGGAGCTCAATTGAGCATTTTAGTATTTTTGCCTATTTTTGGATCCTAAAAAATAGCTAATTAATTTGATCTTGAAATAAAAATCTGAGTTCATTTTTGAAATTCCTCATACTTTAATTAGCTAAGGGTGAATTTTTGAAAATATTTGGAGTTCATTTGATCCTAAATTGGATTTAAAAGTATAAGAATTATTATTTAATTATTAAAATATTTAAATTATTAATTAAATTAAATAATTAATATTATTTTTAAGCCCGAGATTTGCAGTTAAGACCACGGCGGGTCCCAACAACAGTGCAACATGATCTACCTATAGATGTCTTTGCGCTAAACCCGGCGTATGATCAAATGACGCTGATAATTAGCGCCTTGATTCTCTATCACTCATCAGATCTAATAGCCGATCCAACGGATGAGGAGATGCTCGCGGTTCTGTTAGCCAGATGAAGCATCAAGATGTCCATCTTCAAAGGTCTCGCAATCTGACTACAGTAAACGGATCAACCCTGTTCACCTTCATCTTTGTGAGATTTTTTGGCCCAACAGGAAATATCCTCTCGCTCCTGCTAGGCCATTCTTGTCTGCTACTCCTTTGCCTTACCCCATAGGCCGTTAGGATCCTCTGCGCTAGTGGCCAAACCCCCGAGGCAATACATGATAGCCAAGACATTCCAATTGAGGCATGCTGATGGTACCTCTTGGCCTGAGCCTGAACCTTGAGCCTCAGCATTGATGCCCTGCCCTGAACTCCCCCAAGCCCTATAAATACTTCTAGGATATCATAGTGAGCCCCTTTTCTCATTGTGATCTTCTATTTGATCAACCAAAGCTTCTGAGCTTCTCTCTTCCCCTTGCTAAGCTTTTACAACCACCTAAAAGCTTCTGAGCTCATCTCTTCCCCTCAGTCGCAGCTGTTCCCCAACACCAGTTATAGCTTTTGAGCTCCTCTTTATCGAGCTAGTTTTTGCTTGATATGCACTTTCCTTACTATCGATGATGTGCTTAGATCGCACCTTGGCTCCACATTATGCAGCAAAGGCAGTAGTGAAGACTGATAGTGGACTAGACAGTGCAATTACCGTATGATAGTGCATTGGCAGTCAGCCTTTCAGCTGTTGAATCATGATGATTTCTCAATCCATTGAGTTTCCATTTGAAGTCCAAATCCCTCCTAGAGTGATTGTAGACTCATCGCAATCACTGAGTTCAATCTGATCGATTGATTTTACTGGGATCGATCGACTTAGTTTTAGCTCGCATCTGTAAAATGCTGCAAGTAGCACTCTAGTGATCCGTCCACTCTCTCGACTTATTGATTTTTCCAAATGTTTCTCCTTCGATCCCTGAACGTGTAGGTCTAGATCCTAGCTTGTGACATTCTCTTTGTAAGGAGAATTCACTCCTTATAGGTTCGCCTTGGAAGTTGTCTCAGTCGAGTAGCATTCCAGCGATCCGGTGCCTCTGGGATGGGGGTAGCTCAATCAACGCATCTAGTGCCACTGATTGTGTAGACGACAAGATCTAGGCACAATGTGACTTAAGCATGGAGAATTGGCGTCTAAAGCTAGCCCTAGGTGTCCGGGTAATAGGTAATAGGCGCGGGGATGATGCACAGTAATGGGCCAGGACAGATCCTGTTGGGCCTCGTACCCTCCACGGCCATGCTAATACTGATATTAGCATAAACACGGGGAGCACGGGGCCCCACAGTTGGTATCAGAGAACACCATAAGATATTAGAATGGGATCTGTGATTCCTTTATACCTATTGGAACGTTCTTCTGAAGTGCAAACATCAAGATATAACATCCATAACATAGTACTATCGGTAACTCTCTAAAAAATGTAGAATGAAAATACTCATATCCTAAAATTCCAATTATCTCTAGTTGACAAAAAAATTGTTACATTCTACTATTTGGATCAAATGAGTCATGAAGAGTCTGACATGGACTATTATCTGCATGCCTTTGAGTTGGCTTGGAGCTATAGTTTCAAATGGAGATAAGAGAGCAAATGGCAAATCAAAGGAGTTTCAACAAAAGGAACCCTAGTCTTGGAAAAACTTCTACATCAAACAGCATACCGAGGGCTTGACTTTCCTATCTACGCACAAGAGTGGTTGAGCCGAGTAGAGTCAGTCCTGAGGCACATAGAGGGTCCATAGTCCCTCTTGGTTGACATAGTGATGGATCAAATGCTAGACTATGCGGGAGTCTAGTGGTATGATACCATCAAGAAACTCGAACAGAAATGCAAGAGGAAGAGTCAGGAAGTGACCTTCGAGGATTTTTGTGTTGCATTTAGAGCTGAGTACATTAAGGATGTCTGAGTGTTAGTTAGGGCAATTGTCATCTTTTGATTAAATGATTTTATTAGTGTTATGATCTTTGGCAACTTCTAAACCTTATGTAATTCCACATTTCAAAGGGTAATGAGAATTTTTGGCATATATTATAAATTAAATCGCTGTCTTCCTTATAATAATTCTGAAATCTAGATTTGTATTCCTCAATCCAGAATGAATTATGGATCACCTTCTGCTGCTACCCCTATCAAGAATACTATCACTTCATGCAGTTCTTCTGATGAAGTAGCTTTTCTGCGAGCAATGGTGGAAACCTTATTGGAGAATCAGGCTCAACAAGCACTAGCAATAAAGAAGATGATGTCCGATCATTCAGTACTAGCCGTTGCTACTCCCATTGTTCCCATTTCACAACATCTTTTTCCTTCCCATCACTCCATGGATAGTCTTCTCCATAACTTCTTAAGATTAAGGCCTTCCACCTTCAATGGAAATTAATCACCAATGGACACAGCTGACTAGCTGAAAAAACTATCAAAAAGGATCTAATCAGTCTGAAAATTCCAAATTCAGAAGCCATCTGTCTCACGACACATCTGTTCCATGCTGAGGCAGAATATTGGTGGATGAGGTTTGGAATACCAGATTCGTTGATTATGAACTTAAAGACATCCCTTGGGATGAATTCGTGGAAGCAATCAAGGCTGAATTCATTCCCTCGTATGCACAAAATATCATAATAGACATGATTCTGAGGTTGACTCAGGGAAGTCATTCTGTTTCCGACTATGAAAGAGAGTTTTGTAGGTTGATTCATTTTGCCCCAGAGATTTTCCAATCTGAATCGGCTAAGTGCCTTCGCTTTCTTAGTGGACTATGAGATTCCTTGAAAGATTTGAGCTAGTAGAGACAGCCAAGGTGCTTGAGCACCATCAATCAAAAAGAGATCTCAAGCAAAAGATGTAGTCAACTCCTCACCGACATGAAGCCTTAAAAAGGCATAGACCTCACTCTGCAAAGGTCTATCAAATCGAAGCTGCACCACTGCCGAACCAATTCAAGGCTATAATAGGCCTCATCCCTATGGCAAGTGTTACCACTTTGGCTATATAACAACCCAGGTTGTTACCTAGGTCAATTAAGACTAATCTAAGTCTTAATTATAGTTATAATTTACTAACTAAGTCATTTAGAACTCATCTTTAAGATCTAGGTCAAATTAGGAATCAACTAAATTAATTCTTGATTTCTGGAAAATCCCAAAACCCAAGAAATTGACTTTAAATTTTTGACCTCAAATAAAAAATCTAACTTTTCCATTGCGTTCACACCCTCAAATTAGCTAGGGGTGATATTTTGGATGCATTTGGAAGTCGTTGGATTTTCGTCAAATATTTTAATATTATTTTAAATACCCCAAAAAATCAATAAATTAAATACTCGTCGATTCAAAAATCCCATTGCGCCATTGCGTTCAACACCTCTCAATTAGCTAGGGGTTATTTATTGGGAATTTTTAGAACACAATTAATTAATTAATTTTAATTAATGAAATAGATTTAAAATTATTTAGAATAATATTATAAATTAATAGTTTAACGGCTGTCGTTTCTTAAATAGCCGGCGCTGTCATATAACCCTGACACTGTTGCCATCCCCCGTTAGCCCAGGATCCCAATTTGTCACCATCTGATCAGACGATTAGATGGCTAAAGCGTCATCTTCACCGCGGAATCCACGCGTGTCGCAGATTGACGCGCATTGCTCGTTCCTTCGACACGTGGCAATCGCAGCCTCGTCCCACCGCTTTAGTTGACAATCCAATGCTCTAAAGCTTGATTTAAGTTCTCAAATCAGCTCAAGAGTTTTGTTTTGCCCCTATTCGAACCCTAAAGAGTGAACTCCACATTTTGACCGTTGATTAGGTAAACTTCAAATTCCTACTCTTACACAGTTGATTTCTTATGTTTCAATCTATATGATTACTTCATACCCTTGATTGATGAATAAAATTATCTAATTTAGTTTTAATGAATTAGTGCGATCGAATTTTGCAATCGATCTGCAGTTCTCGCCAGTAGTCGTCCGTGTTCGTCGCTCTCACCTGAACCCTAGTTATTAGGGTTAAGTAGTGTCGATGACATGGGCCTCCTCCTCCGTATATTTGACCATTGACGGATAGGTGTCGTTGTGTCGGAGCCGTGCGGGCTGGAGGTTGCTGTCGCCTAGAAGCCACCGAAATTTTGTGCCCTAAATGCCGGCCTGCGGGATCTTGATTGAAGGAGTAGATCGATTCGGGCCGGGCAGAGCCAGCTCGTCCGGCGTGTAGGCATGCAGGCTTGTCACACATAATTTCCGCGTCATCTGCGGGGCCCACTAGCCATGCGTCGTGCGTGTAGGGGTCGAGGAGTATACGTGGGGCCCGATTTAAATCAATTGAATTTTGTCGGGTGGGTCCCATCTTTGCTGTGCTATCGGATGGAGATTGGAAGCACTGTCCCTGTCAGCGTCTGGAGGGTCCCGTCGCTGTAAGAAAATAAAATAAATTTTATTTAATTTAAATCAGAAGTTAATTGATATTTTAAATAATCAAATTAATTATTAAACTTCAATCATTAATAACTTAAGATCTATAAGTCCAAATAATACAAACAAATATATTATTTTGATCAGCAAAAATAAAGGATTAATATGACACAATCTAATTTTCAGTAGGATTATTTTCACATAATGACATTTAGGGTATTTAAATAATTTCAAAATTGTCACAAAACTTAATAAGGTCATAACTTTGTGTGTGTTCACCTAAACATATTCAGTATAGGTCTCAAAGTAATCAGCAAAGCCTAAGGATTAACCTAGTAGTGTTGGTTTTGCTGTTCGAGACCTAATTTGACTAATCACTTTTGGACCTAAACTATAATCTTCCTAAGCTCATAACTTTGTAACCTCTAGTCCAAACATAGTCAATATGGGTCGTCAAGTGATTAGTATAACCTCTAGAACAATCTAGTAGTGTACATGTTGCTGTTTGGATTAATTTGAGCTTAATCACTTTTAGGACCTAATCCTAATTAGTTCAATTAACCCTATAACTTCAGTTGACCATAACTTAGTCAATTGAACTCTAAATTAGGTCATCTATATATCCATTTTGATCAATAAAACCTAACTATCAGTAAACTACAAAAATATTCAAGATCTAATAATTAGATTTCTTAATCAACCATAATTATTCTAAATTTTGATTAGTAAGGATTAGCAAATTTAATGATCCAAATTGAGGGTTTTAAATTTCAAAGAACTCCTAGGATAGATTAAAACCTAGTAGTGTGGTTGGTTTAGTGATTGGGTGATTAATTTCACTAATCACTCACTAATCACCCTAAACCCTAATTAGGCCATAACTTAGCTAATTAGAGTTCAAATTGAGCCTATTACTAGTCAATGTAATTAGTGGATTATTTGTAAACCATAGCCATTAATTTTCCTCAATTTGGATACCAATTGAAAAAGTTAGGATTTTTGACCCTTAATTAAGAAACCCTAACTTACCCTTTTACCCCTAAGCTTGTATTAGTTATAACTTAGCCAATACTTATCAAAATTCAGTAATTCTGAGTTCTATGAAACCCTTAGGCAGTAAGCCACAATAAACTGATAGAAAGTTTAAATTTTATCATGCCAATTTACCAAAATGCCCCCATAAGTCAAATTCATTAATTTGATCTCATGAGGCTTAATAATTATCCAAAATTAATGTAATTGCTGTCAAATCTCATATTAAATAGTAAGAAACACTTGGCCACTAAAAAAGTTAGATTTGGAACCCTAGATCAAAAGTTGATCTTTTAAACCCGTTAGTAGGGGTAAAATGGTCATTTTGCCCAAATTTAGGGTTTAGCATTTTAAAGCCCTAAAATTATATCCTAAATTTTTAAACAGTAAAGATAGTGAATTAAACCATAATTTATGTGAATTCAAGTCTTAATTTGATCTTTCATTAAAAATCCCATTTTAAGTCCTTAAGAAAATCCTAAATTGAATCATGAGCTTTCCCTCCTTCCTTAACTCTCTTAGATCTTTCCATAGGTCTTAATAAAATTAGTTAGGATGTGTGTCAGAGAGATACTCATAGCTATTAAGAATATAAATTCCTAGGATTAGGAATAGATCGTAGGTTAGAACTCATCTATTGAGTAAATTGGGTTACTTAATTGGTGAAGCCTTGAGTTTACTAGTTTATAGATTTTTTTAGTTTATTTAATGATTATTTGATCTTGAAATCTTAGATCTAAGAATAGAGATCTATCATAATAAGATGATTACTTATTAGGATTTGCCTTAACCTAATCTATGAGATTTAGGCTATAAACCAGATTAGTTCTAATTATTTTCAATTTATAAGGTTGTGAATCTGAGTTACACTTGATAGTAGGACTTGGAGATCCTAAACTTGTGTAACTTAGAGTAGATAGAATGAATAAAGATAATAATGGATATCTCCTGTGTCCTAGTTGAGTCTCTTGCTCATATTGACTTTGATGTGTTTCTTACCTTGTAATTAGCTTAATTCCTTGAACATATATTGTGTACATAGAGTATTTGATGAGTATCCCAATATCAACTTTGAAAATGCATAAGTAAAATTTGCTCTTTTACTCATATTTTTAAAAGAATGTAGCTTAATTAGTGTACCTTTTTACTTCTTTCGTTGGGATCGGCTAGACCTTAGAGTTAGTCCGATAGTCTATGCCATGCCTAGTCCGTAGGATAGGATGGGTCGTATGCAGACTCTTGCCCTATAGACTGATTATTCGGGAATTGATATGGTTATACTAGCTTAAGTACACTTCTACTAGATGTTTCTATTTTAGCCTATCAGGCTAAGTGATTTTAGTAATATTCAGTTTAGTATTTCTGCCTTAGCCCATCAAGCTAAGTGATTTCAGTGCATACAGTTCAGAGATTCTATCTTAGCCCATCAAGCTAAGTGATACTATGTTTACTTCCAGTTTGAGTGGCTTGAGTAGCCAAGACAGCTTTCAATTTTGGATTTATTGTCTTACTTTACTCTTTTCTACATTTTAGCACTATTTTTACTTACAGTCTTGCATTTTCTAGCTTTATTTATATATAGGATGCTAGTCTTGCTCACAGCTTATACACTTGTAGGATGTTAGCCTTACTTGTTGTTTACACATGCATAGGATGTTAGCTTTGCTCAGTTTTGTAATGTTTTATACGTTCATTTACCTTTATATCAATTAGCATAATTCTATATTGATCATAAGCATGTCTTGGGATGTATTTTCTTTATAGTAATTTGCTTTAGTCTTTTCTTACTTACCTGACCTTGTGTAGTTATTATGGAGGAGGTATGTGCTTACTTCTTAGTTGTTCAAGTTATAAAGTAGTTGTTTATAGCTTTACCTTGTTTCTTTCTTACGCATTCTGCTCCTACTTATATGCTTTTGCACTTAAAGTTAATGGTGATATCTAATGATCATAATAAATTGATTACCCTAAAATATACTTAGACATATTATCTAATTAAGATTTTTTTTTATTGGTTGGGGCCCTATCATTATGAAAGTGATAGTGATAGGTTCCAAGTTCTGTGAAGTAATTGATCTAGTGGAAGACTTGCCATTGGAGGAGGAGCGTGTACCTGTAGATCTTTAGGCTTAGTCTCTTTTATTATTGTATTGTGAGGCTGAGTGTTATTTTTAGTTCTTATAAACTACTTTAATGTTGTAATAATATAGGTTAAACTTTATTTTTCTGCACTTTACTTATTCTGAGATGTTGTATTTATATATGATTGATGGTGTTTGTATTTATGCTTCTGCACTCTGTTTACCTTTCTTGTACTATCATTTAGTGATGAAATCTTTGAATAGTGACAAAGTATTTGATTATAACAGGTTAGTATTAGTCACTAACCTAATCATAATCAAGGACCTTGTCATTTGGTGACCGCCTCACCGTAATCATGTTATCTTTAAGAGTTAACAGGACCACAGCGGGGAGCGGGATGCCATAGTTGGTATCAAAGAATTCCATAAGGTGTCAGATTGGAATTTTCATTCCTCTCTACCTAATGGATTGTTCTTCTGCCACATAGTCACTAAATGGATACTTGAAAATAACATCCATATCATTATGATAGCAACTCAGAATAAGAGGTAGGAGATGAGGAAAACACTTTCATAGTGAAAATTTGTATGGACTAATCTAAAAGTGATAAGTTGTTTAATAACAATATTTATAAGAACATAGAGATAGAAATATTGAACCTTGAATATATAGTCTAAGAGATTTAAGTCAATATTAGTAATTCAAACTATCGAAATAAATCAAAGGTATAGAAAATTCAAAACTTGTATGTTAAAAAAATCTCTTTAGCACAACAGCTTATCTACAAAAGACTAAATCTTCTTCATTGATTAAATAATAGCATAAATTGTATAGAATCTATCTCAAAGGAAAATAGGTATTCCAATCACATCTTAGTTATACTTGTAATTTCTCTTATCTAAGATGAAGTAAGAGCTTGATGGAAAGTTAATTCTTAGGAAAATCTTTAGAATGGTAAATGAAATATTTTGGTATTACAAACATTAACTTTAGTCTATGCTCAGATACTAAATACCTATGATAGGGTCTTTATCAATTTAAGCTGCTATGTTATACTTAGTATCTTCTCTATTGTATTAAATTATCCTTTGAATAATAAGAACCCAAGAAGTATAATAGCTCTTCTTTTGAGACTAACATTAATCATATTAATTTCAGAACGAATCCTGTAATTTCTTCCCTCAACATTGCTAATTCATCGAATAACAACACCGATGAATTCACTTCACTCAGGAGTATAGTAACTGCCATGTTAGAGAACCAATTACAACAAGCAGTTAATATCCAGAAACTAGTATCTGTTCTTAATACTGCGAACAATGGTATCCTCTTCTACTTCTTTTACTCCTCATATTCTCCCTATCTCTTATCCATTTACTAATGAACTATTTAGTAGTTTCTTAAGATTGAGACTTCGAATCCTTAATGGAAACTTATTCCCCCACAGATACTGAAACCCAGCATAAGACAACCAAAAAGAATCGGAAGCGCAAAGCTCACCAAGAGGGATCCAGCATATCAATGGAACCAATCGAAGAGTGCACTAGACTAACATCTCTTTGGAAAGTGATATCATTTTAGTAGAGGCTGTTTTACATGTGGTTGTCGGGGCCACAGATATCAAGAATGCCATGCTATCAAAATAATTGATGGAGTTATAATCAATCATTCTCATCAGAGCAAAGCATTATATGACACCTCACCTAAATATTTGGAATCAAGGTCGATTCTAACATCACCACCGCCTATGAAAGAGTGTCCAACTGGCAGGGAGCAAATAATTGCTCCTAAACTTTAAGAACAGAATCATCTAGGAATAGAAGGATCTAATAATAATATTGTCCTATTCAATTTCATCATTTCTTTCAGCTTTAGAGTTTATTTTTATTTCATATAAATCCAAATGGTAATGATTCAATTATGATCATCATTTAAATTGTATCTTGTATATAAGCCTAATCTTGTGTTCAATATGTTTTATCCTTAATTTGACAATTGCCTCTTCCTTAGCTTAGTTAATCAAACCTTAAATTCATTTGGCAAGGGCATACTTTTACGACTTGTAGAAATAATTCTTCTTCAAAGAAGTAGATTATCCAATTTGGATGTATAAGTTCTAATTTCTTATGTTAGATGGATTCAGATCTTAGAAATTGTGGCTGAGTAAATTGTAATTTTGACTCTTAGAAGTAGCCTATAATTGCATCTTATCTTAAATATTATATAATCCACTATGATTATTTTTGTTAACTCTTATAATTTAATATAGCAAGTCATCTTATGTAACTGAATGAAATAGACCTTTCTTTTCATAAGGTTAAGTGCCCAAGTTGAATAATCACTCTCTTTATCTTAATATCATTCCTTAAACAACTACGATAACTTGGTTGAACAATAGAAGCCTTAGAGTGAATTAATTATATAATTAGTTCACCATATATTCCTTAAGGTGAGATTACATAATGGTTAGTGACAAACTATAAATATATGTCTGCATTTGCACGTAAGTGTATGTGGTCTGAAGTGATAAGTGGAAAGTGTTAGTTTTCGGGATTTATCAAACCACAGAGAATTGATTATTTTGTTACTAAGGTTTATCTATTCTCACTAATATTTAAGCAATGAGTAATTGGTTTGAGTTGGTTCTAAACTATGCACAATAATCACTAAGTAGAAATTAAGTCAGATAAAAGGAAGAGGAGAGTTGGGTTCATCCCACATGTCATGATAAGTTACTAATGCATGATGATTCCTCAAGTGTTATCTTTCATTTACTTTAAATTAAATTAAGTGCATATTATTCTTCCTTGAGTTTTATCTCAAGGTTTCATAAGTCCAAATCTTATAAGATACTTAAAATGAACAAAAGCCTTAGAATAAACACAATCGATTTTATTTTGGCACAAAGATACTTATAAGATTTTAGGTTTGTAATTTTCATCTTATCTCTTGATCAAGGAGATGAGGATTATTAAATTTTTAAGATCTTATAAGCATTGATTCCACTAGGAGCATCACTCGCATCGCACATAATTGAAATGAGGGAATAATATGTTGGGCTCAATGACTATGTCACCTTGTTCATGAGCACACAACTATTTCTTTCCCTCCCTCAATTATGTTGAGCTAAGGAGCTCACTTAGTGGGTCTTAGCATCACAAGCATCAACACTTTAGTTGAGCTTACAGTAAGGTGCACTAAGCTCAAGAATGTTTCTCACATAGTTTTAAGCTCTCATGCACTCATAGATCTAGCATCTAACTAAAGGTGAGCTATGGAGCAAAAGATACTTTAGTTCTTGAGTTCATAAGTTTATTTTCCTTTAATTTATAATTAAGACTATAAGAATGATAAGCATTTCTTGAGCAAAGTATTGTGTTCATACATTTTATTGATACTTGAGGAAAACTTCATATAATTAAAATGTAACTATCAAAAACATGGGATTACCCCAACCCTCCCTAAGGGAGATTTAACTATCCATTACAAAAGAGATGAAAAGAATACATACATGGATAAAGACCCTATCATGATCAACTAAGAAAAGTAATTACAAAAGAAGAGTTTAGATGATACTAGGAACGTTCCTTAGAAATTCTCCGGATCCTTCTTCTCATTATTGAAGTTCCTCTCTTAGGTCGCTAGTGCTGCCTTCCTTCTTCTTCTCCTTGGTAAATTGGCTCTTCCACCCTTGGTGAGTTCCTCTCTTCCACTATGCGACCCTCCTCCTTACTTTAGTGATTTGAGCAAAAAATGGAACCCTCCTCTAGTCAAGAGGAGTGATATTTATAGGAGAGGGACTGCATTCATCACACTTACGATCCAAACCAGTAATTCCAATTGAAAATTCTGAGCAATGATAGCAAAAATCCCAATTGATGGTGAGGTGACCAATATCTTCATTTGTTTAGCCAAATACATCACCTCATAAGCCTCCTTTTCATTTAAAAATGTAGCAGCTGCACAGGGAATGATGGGTGTGGACAAGATGCAAGTTTGGGGTCTTGTCCCAACTGCATTAAATGCTTCTGCCAGGGGAAATTGTTGCGGGCCACTGCAGCGCGTGGCTGCACCCTTCGGCGTGCTGTGGCACGCAATGGTGCAAGCTAATTCCGCCAAGTGTCCCGCTGCCGCGCGCTACTGCGTCCATTTTTTGCAAAGTGACCCGCTGCAACGCGCTGTGGCGCTAGCGTTTTGCAAATCACACCGCTACAGTGTGCTGTAGCAGTAGCATTTCGCAACATGCTCTGTTGCAGCGCGCGGTAATGCCTGAATTTGCAAATCGTACCTCTACAGGGTGCTGGAGCGACAGCATTTTGCAAAAAGCGCCGTTGCAGCGCGTGATCGCACCTGCGGTTCGTAAACTGAACCGCTGCAGCGCACGATCGTGCTTGCGATTTTGGAAATTGAACCGCTGCAGCGCGTGGTTGCGTTTGTGGTTCACAAACATATCAATTTAGATTTTTGATATGTAAGTAAAGACATGTGCTTAACTAAAGTGATTCAAGTTATTTGGCATTTAGATATTCTAACCTTGGATATAAAGTAAGTTTAATCAATTAATCTCCAAGTATTTAATTTTCATGCTTGATACTAGGTAATGAGGAAGATTCCATGGAAAACTTAGATTAGAGAGGTAGTGAAATACTCGAGAGTATTGTGCCATATGTGCCCTTCTTATGAATCACAAAGTTGAATAGATTAAAGGAGAGATATTTTTCATTATCATTTTTCATTGCATTCAATTGAGGGAGTTATTTTTCAACATCCTTTTTTTATTTTTTCTCTTTCTTTTTTTTCAATTTTTGGGAGAGATACTTTTCTTCATCCCCAATTCACCTCTTTATGATCATGAAGTCCTACAGGAGCCTAGCACACTCTTGTAGAGTACTCACCAAAATCTCTAGTTTTAGTCCAAGCATTCCCCCACACTTAGTTTAAAGCATATTTTAAATTTTCTTGGATATTAGATTAACCTTAATTCATTGCTTGGTTAAAAGGTTTTAATGCTATGAATGCATTTGATCACTTTTTTGTTAAGCACCCTTTTACTTCATATCGTTGTCTTTATTAAAATTTTGTGACTTTCATTTTGTTAGAAACTCAGAAAAATTTGTCATTTTTTTTTGGATACTAGAAAAATTAGGGAAGATGAGAATTCATAAATTAATATCTCAAAAATGAAACACACAAAATGAAAAATGCAAACAAAAAATAACTAATACTAAAACTAAAAAGAAAAATACAACAATTTAATTTTCAGTTTCCTCCTCTTCCTCCACTTCTTCCACGTACGCAGTTTCGCAAGGGTAGTGCGAGTCCAGAATGGGGGCACTAATGGGTGGTCCTGGCAACACGGAAGGGTATGGACCACCTTGCAAGCTCCAATCCTCGAACATCAGCCCGAGGGCCTCATGAAACTCGGATTGAAATTGGTGTTGTTGAACGAGTTCTTATTTAAAGAACCGCATGTCGGTGGCCAAGGCCTTATTAAGATCAGCCTGCTGGTTGTGGAGATGCAGAAGCAGCTTGTTGGTGAGGTTTTGGCCGAACGGAGCAGACATTTCCCCTTGCACGCCCCTTCTTTTCTTGGGCTGCTTCCGTTCACTTGCCAGGGCATTCAGATTTAAGGGATTAAGGGCGCAACCGGGGGGACGACAATGTAAGAGGAGAGGATTTTGACCCCTTGGGTCTCGCAAAGCCCTGATATCAAAGACCCGAAGACCAATGCAGCGAAGGGACCCTTGAGAGCTTTCCAAAGCTGCTAAAAAATAATACTCGAGATGTGGATCTCGCCCGGCCTAACCAATGCGCACAAGAGGAGTGCTCTGGCACGGGTCACTTCAGTCAAGTGACTCATAGGCATGACAAAGCTAGAAATGAAGACTAGCCAAGCGCTACTAATATCCATTAATTCGGAACGAGGAATATTGGCTAATCCTCCTTCCCATTTGGTATTTTCATGGATGAGTTCTGATACGAGATCAAGGGGGTCTTGGCGAGACCCCAAGAGTTCTAGGTAAGAGCAAGAACTAATCTCCTCGAGCCCATAGAATTGCTCGATTTGAGCAATCCCAAGGGTGACACCCCTACCTCGACAAAATACTCGCTGTCTGGCCGTATCGATAGCATTTGCATATATCTCCTGGACAATAGCAGGTTACGTAGGAGATCTCTTAGTCACCATCTCCTCCATCCTCGAGGGTCAATTTATTCTACCGGAATAGGCAAGGCGCTGCTGAAACTCCTCTCCGGAATTAATTTTTGCTGAGAAGATATTGAATAAAATCATTGCTCGGCTTCAGTGGAAGAGAACCTTTTTTTTTATTTAAGGTTCCCCCCCGGAAGAAGAAGCTTTGGCCTCCTTTCTAGGAATTGCTTTCTTCCTGGAAGACCTGATGAAGATATTAGATGAGAGCAAGAGAGAGCTAGAGTTGTGAGGAAGTAAGAGAGTTATGAATGGTGCAAGGATAACCCCCCACCCACCCCCCCCTCTCCTCCCCATTGCCTCCCTTATATAGCCAAGGAAATCCAAGGCAAGAGAGTATGGTCAATGGGTCTTCCCCATGCCATAAATGTGGTGATCCATGTGAGGGGGGGGGGAAGCTTTTTCAGCCCCACTTTTTGACTGCTTGGGGAACCCAAATTTCATGACTTTTTGACTGCATGGTTCCCAATACAGAGAAAAATTTTCTGCAGCTGGAGCAAACCGCTACAGCGCGCTGTAGCGAAATTTCCGCTACATCGCGCTATAGCGGGATTTCTGTTGCAGCGCGCTGTAGCAAAATTGTCGCTACAACTGCTGTCGCGGGATATCTACAGAGGCGCGGTATAGCCGCTGCAGGAATTTTCGCTCTAGTGCTGCAATATATATATATATATATATATATATATATATATATATATATATATATATATATATTTTAATTGGGTTGCCTCCCAATAAGCGCTTAATTTAACGTCTTTAGCTAGACTAGCGAATGATCAACTAATTGGATCCGGAGGTTTCTTCTTCCATAAGCTAGAGATGCTAGAGTGAGCACAACCCTCAGGGTGGCTCGAACCCTCGCCATCTCTTACTTCCCTCAGCGGATCTACTCCTTCGAGTTCAAGTTTAGCGGGAGTCTTCTTCTTTCTTTTTCCTCTTCTTGTTTACCTTTTTCTTACTCCAAGGAGTCGAGCTATTATCAGAATTCTTTTCTTCCAACATTAGATCTTCAAGAACATCATCTTCCCATAATCTTTCTTTTCATAATTTGTTCCTTACTTCTTTTTCCATTTCTCTTGGTTTAAAGATGGTAAGTTTGAGGTCAATTAATTCAGTTTTCCCCTTGACGTTCACACTCATAATCCCGCGGCCTATATTAATGACAGCATTTACACTCATCAGGAAGGGTTGCCCAAAAATGATCGTGGAATTCTTATTCCATCGATCCCACTCACATATCACAAAATTAGTAGGAATAATAAAACTTCTCAATTCGACTGCAACATTCCTTACCATACTGAGAAGGGTAAGGGATTCAAGATTGGCAAACTCTAAAATCATGGAAGTGTATTCTATTCCTCGTACCTTCAGTTGTTCGTAAATATAGTAGGGCATAACATTGATCGAAGCACCAAGATCACATAAAGGATCTAAAAATACTTCGTTTCTAATTATGCATGGAATGCTCAACCTCCCGGGGTCTTCGCATTTTGGAGCTATGAGCTTCTCACATTCATTGCCCCTTTCTCCTTCCCATGCCTCTAGCTCATCATCTGTTGCACTTGTTGTTTCAGTATTAGTTCCCCTGAACACCTCTTCCGAGTGAATAACACTAACCAACTCCCTAGGGTTTACTTCGGTGGAACTGGGTAGAGCCCCTTGCTACTGAGTGGTTAGCTGCTTGGAGATTTGCCCCAGTTGGGTTTCTATATTTATAAGGGAAGCTTCTATCCCTTGGATAGAGGCATCGTGGCCCGTGATAGTGGCTTCGGTGCGGCACGTAAATTGGATCGTTTCAGCTGTGAAGGAGTTGAAAGCTCCTTCTAAGTTCGGGTGATGATTATTATTGTTATTTCTATTATCTATGCCTTGTTAATTTGATGAACTTCCCCCATATTCATTTCTATTATTATTATTTTTACTCCAAGAGAAATTAAAGTGGTTTTTCCACCCTAGATTGTAAGTATTGGAGTAAGGGTTGTTCATTGAGTTTTTGCTGGAGGGAAATATTTGCCTAAGAATTTCTTAGCGAAATCATCCCACGTCAGGATGGAATCGCTTGGAAGAGAGTTGAGCCAACTCTTGGCTCTGTCTCATAAAGAGAATGGGAAAAACCACAATTTAACTGCATCTTCAGAGACGCCATTAAACCTGAAGGTGTCACATATTTCAAGGAAAGCTGAAATATGTGAATTCGGATCTTCAATGGCTAATCCCCCAAACTGATTATTTTGAACCATACTCAGTGTGGAGGGTTTGATGTCAAAGTTATTGGCTTTTATATTAGGCCTAATAATTGCATGGGGGATTCTCTTAACAGTGGGAAATGTATAATCTCTTAGTGCTCTCCCCCTAGCCACTCCTACTAGCTCTCCTAATGGTTCTACAGAATTTTCATTATCATTATCCATAACGGCTTGTTGGTTCGAAAGGTTTTGTTCTCTCCTAGCCTGCAAGTAGGTTCTTTTAATTTCTGGGTTAAACAGATAATTCGTGCAAACTCTTCTACTCATACACTATAATAATTAAGCTATCAAGAACAAATTTAACAATAATGTTCTGAAATTCATAGAAAAGAAACAAAAAAGTAAGCTGTTAGTGCTTATAATTATAAAAATCAAAAACTAAGAGTATATGCAAGGAAATACTTAAATCACTAGCTGCTTATAGATTATCCTTAATACAAAACAAATTCCAATTCGCCAGCAATGGCGCCAATAACTTGACAGACTGAAAATACATGTCTGCATTTGCACGCAAGTGTATGTGTCTGAAGTAATAAGTGGAAAGTGTTAGTTTCCAGGATTTATCGAACCACAGAGAATTCATTGTTTTGTTACTAAGGTTTATCTATTCTCACTAATGTTTAAGCTATGAGTAATTAGTTTGAGTTGGTTCTAAACTAAGCACAATAATCACTAAGTAGAAATTAAGTCAGATAAAAGGAAGAGGAGAGTTAGGTTCATCCCACATATCTGGATAAGTTACCAATGCATGATGATTCCTCAAGCGTTGACTTTCATTTACTTTAAATTAAATCAAGTGCACATTGTTCTTCCTTGAGTTTTATCTCAAGGTTTCACAAGTTCAAAGCTTGTGCATGAAATGAGCACACAGTCAGTTCTATTTTGGCACAAAGATACTTATAAGATTTCAGGTTTGTAATTTTCATCTTATCTCTTGATCAAGGAGATGAGGATTATTAAATTTTTAAGATCTTATAAGCATTGATTCCACTAGGAGTGTCAGTCACATCGCACATAGTTGAAATGAGGGAATAATATATTAGGCTCAATGACTATGTCACCTCGTTCATGAGCACACAACTATTTCTTTCCCTCCCTCAATTATGTTGAGCTAAGGAGCTCACTTAGTGGGTCTTAGCATCACATGCATCAACACTTTAGTTGAGGTTAGATTAAGGTACACTAAGCTCAAGAATATTTCTCTCATAGTTCTAAGCTCTCATGCACTCATAGATCTAGCATCTAACCAAAGGTGAGCTATGGAGCACAAGAAACTTTAGTTCTTGAGTTCATAAGTTCATTTTCCTTTAATTTATAATCAAGAGTATAGTAATGATAAGCATTTCTTGAGCAAGGCATTGAGTTCATACATTTTATTGATACTTGAGGACAACTTCATACAATTAAAATGTAAATATCAAACACATGGGATTACCCCAACCTTCCCCAAGGGAGATTTAGCTATCCATTACAAAAGAGATGAAAACTAGCACATACATGGATAAAGACCCTTTCATGATCAACTAAGAAAAGTAATTACAAAAGAAGAGTTTAAAAGATACTAGGAACATTCCTTAGAAGTTCTCAGAATCCTTCTTCTCCTTCTTGAAGTTCCTCTCCTAGGTCGCTAGTGCTGCCTTCCTTCTTCTTCTCCTTGGTAAATTGGCTCTTCCACCCTTGGGGAGTTCCTCTCTTCCACTATGCAACCCTCCTCCTTACTTAAGTGATTTGAGCAAAACTTGAAACCCTCCTCTAATCAAGAGGAGTGATATTTATAGGAGAGGGGCTGCAATCATCACACTTAAGATCCAAACTAGCAATTCTTATTAAAAATTCTAAGTAATGATGGCAAAAATCCCAATTGATGGTGAGGTGACCAATATCTTCATTTGTTTAGCCAAATCCATCACCTCATAAGCCTCCTTTTCATTTAAAAACATAGCATCTACAGAGGGAATGATCGCTAGGGACAAGATGCAGTTTGGGGGTCTTGTCCCAGCCGCATTAAATGCTTCTGCTAAAGGAAATTGCGGCATGCCCCTATAGCGCGCTGCAGCGCGCTACGGAGCCCTACGGCGTGTAATGAGGCAAGCTAATTCTACTAAGTGTTCTGCTGCCGCACGCTACCGCATCCATTTTTTGCAAAGTGACCCGCTGCAGTGCGCTGTGGCGCTAGTATTTTGCAAATCGCATCGCTGCAGCGCGCTATAGCAGTATAATTTCGCAAAATGCTCCGTTGTAGTGCACGGTAGTGCTAGAATTTGCAAATCGTACCGTTGCAGTGCGCTGTAGCAGTAGCATTTCGCAAAAAAACTCCGCTGCAGCGCGCGATCGCGCATGCGGTTCGCAAACTGAACCGCTATAGCGCGCGATCGCGCCCGAAGTTTTGCAAATTGAACCGCTGCAACGCGCGATCGCATCTATGGTTCACAAATAGACCCACTGTAGCGCGCGCTAGCGCCTGATTTTGCAAGATGACCCGTTGCAGCATGATGGAGCGCTAGCATTTCACAAAATGCTCCGCTGCAGTGTGCGACAGCGCCCGTGGTTCGCAACTTGACCCGCAGTAGTGCGCGACAGCGGTTTCCTTTGGAAAATTTTGGAAAATTCACAAATGATTCAGAAATCCCTGGATAGGCCTTTTTTCTGAAAAGATAAACACAATTTGATTAAAGGAGCAATTTTGAGATCAGAAATGAATGAGTTTTTTCTTTATTTTAGATATTATTTATGGATTCATCAGTTAGATTATCTTAACCTATATGTGTGTACTCATAAGTTTAGCTATAATGAACTATGTTTCATCCTTAGTCCTAACCTAATGAGGATGTTATATTTAGTTTCAAACATAGGACCCATTCTAAGTTAAAGAATCTTTGTTCTTTGAAGAATAAATCTTCCTTTAAGTTACAACACATTTAGAATTCTAATTTTTGGATTAAAATTTGGAAATAACCCCTTGGAAATTCTTTTTAATTAAAATTACTTATGGTAACTTAATGAGTTGATCTTGTACTTTCCTTTGCCCAATTGGATTGGATAGGAATCCTATTTCCTTTACTATAATTTCATTAAGTGATGATTGTCACTTAAAGTAAATAATCGAATTATGGAAAAATCTTATTTCTTAGAATTAAAAATTTTCATTTCTCAAATATTTGAAGTTCAATCTTTAAATATGTGCTTAAGTCATGATATGATTGAAGCATTTATTGATCAATCCCTTTGAATGAGTTCTCATAAGTTAAGTCTCAGCCATATCTAATGACTTAGATATTAACAATCAGTTCTAGAAATTTTGGCATAAGTTATAAGACATGACTTATAGCAGTAGCCTTAATTTCTTATTAATATTCCTAGTACTATTCATATGAATAAATGAGTTTCTTGCCATTATCAAGTCAAAATTTATGACTTGTGTTAATACATTTTGTAAATATTAAACCTTGGATATTAAGTCATAATGTGAGACCTAAATTCTTAAACCTTCTCCTTAACCATTGAGGCCATATATCCTAATTGGATATTAGTCCTATTTGCCATAACAGAACATTTTAGTAAGAGATGAATATATCTTTATTAGTTCAAACTTAGTATGGACTAATTCATATATTTTGTCCATCCTTGTCTTATCCTTAGTTTGAAATTATAAGCCAAACCATTTGTATTCATTATTAGACTTAGATTCTAATGATGGATCTTTTCCTAAAATTCTAATAGAATAAGTGATCAAAGAATACTAGTTCCTTGATGCCAAATCCTTGAATTCCAATTCATTGAATTAGAATCATTCCT
Organism: Gastrodia elata; assembly: GCA_016760335.1. Taxonomy (NCBI): domain Eukaryota; kingdom Viridiplantae; phylum Streptophyta; class Magnoliopsida; order Asparagales; family Orchidaceae; genus Gastrodia; species Gastrodia elata. The sequence goes on from CM028686.1 coordinate 11,824,842, forward strand.
ATTCTTTAATTTCTATTGAATCCTGTAAAGGCTTAACTAGTTGCCAAAGCCTTCTTAGGTAGTGAATGTAACTAAGTATAGAACTATTAGAATCTTGACTCTTAAATTTATCCTATACTCAGCAAATGATATCACCTGCCAAGTTATAATCATCTTGTGTTGTTAAGTCATATGTTATGACTTAGGATTTAATCTTTAGACCCTTAAAGTTATATTTTAGCTTTGATAAAGGTTAACTTCTCATTTTCTAATATTGAGATCCTTATTAAGTGAGATTATCACTTAGTTGGTTAGATCCTCAAGCACAAAATTTTGGATAGAATTTTGCTATCATTAGTTATAAGATAAGATTATGAGGATTGAATCCAAAAGGTAGAATCTTTAAACCTTCAAGTTCCTTTAAGTCTTTACTCATTTGAACAATATTATACTCTTAAGCTCATGATAGTTATGGTGTGTAATCGCCAATCAAATCTTCAATCCCTAGGAGCAATTCATTCTACTAAGGCATACATTACTGCATTAATGGTGATGTGCTATGATTATATGTTAATTACCATAAGGCCTTATGTAACTTTAAATATCCTCTATTCTAAATGAGAGTAACTTAATACTTTCATAATCTTTATTTTCTTATCTCTAGTGAGAATTCAACCAAAATAATCATCCATTGAATGGCCTGTTAAAATCCTGGACAAAGATCAAATTGGTTATTTGATCTGAGTTCTAAAGACTAATTGAGAATCCTGATGTTCTTCCACCTCCATCAAGCTATTCTATATTCATGAAGCTCTTACAATCGTACTTATTCAAATCTAGTAATTTCAATTCCAATATTCTGTACTATTTTATTTTCAATTTGAGTGATGTCGAGGACGACATCATTCTTAAGTTGGGGAGTCTGTAACAACCCAAATTGTTACCTAGGTCAATTAAGACTAATCTAAGTCTTAATTATGGTTTGAGTTCACTAACTAAGTCATTTAGAACTCATCTTTAAGATCTAGGTCAAATTAGGGATCAACTGGATCAAATCCTGATTTTTGGAAAAATCCCAAAACCCTAGAAATTGATTTTTTATTTTAACCTTAAATCAAAAATTTGACTTCGCCATTGCGTTAACCACTCTCAAATTAGCTAGGGATGATGTTTTGGATGCATTTGGAAGTCGTTGTATTTTCGTCGAATATTTTAATATTATTTTAAATACCCCGAAAAATCAAATAATTAAATACTCATCGAATCAAAAATCCGATTGCACCGTTGCGTTTAACACCTCTCAACTAGCTAAGGGTGGTTTATTCAAAAATTTTAGAACACAGTTATTTAATTAATTTTAATTAATGAAATAGATTTAAAAATATTTAGAATAATATTATAAATTAATTTTTTAACAGCCGTCGTTTCATAAATAGCCGGCGCCGTCACATAACCCTGACACCGTTGCCATCCCCCGTTAGCCCAGGATCCCGATTCATGACCGTCTGATCAGACGATCAGACGTCTGAGGCGTCATTTTCTCCGCGGAATCCACGTGTGTCACGAATTGACGCGCGTTGCTCGGGCCTTCGACGCGCGGCAATCGCAGCCCCTTCCCCCTGCTTTAGTTGACAATCCACCGCTCTAAAGCTTGATTTAAGTACTCAAATCAGCTCGAGAGTTTCATTTTACCCCGATTCAAGCCCTGAATAGTGAACTCCACATTTTGATCATTGATCAGGTACACTTCAAATCCCTACTCATACTCAGTTGATTTCATATATTTCAATCTTTATGATTACTTCATACCCTTGATTGATGAATAAAATGATCTAATTTAGTTTTATCAAATTAGAGCCATCGAATTTTGCAATCAATATGTAGTTCTCGCCAGTAGTCGTCCGTATTCGTCGCTCTCACCCAAACCCTGGTTATTAGGGTTAACTAGTGCCGGCGACATGGGCCTCCTCCTCCGTAAATTCGACCATCGATGGATAGGTGTCGTTGCGCCGGAGATTTTGCCATGCGGGCTGGAGGTTGCTGTCGCCGGGAAGCCACCGAAATTTTGTGCCCTAAATGCCGGCCCGCGGGATCTCGATCGAAGGAGTAGATCGATTCGGGTCAGGACGAGCCAGCTCGTCCCGTGTGCAGGCATGCGCGCTTGTCATGCATAATTTCCACGTCATCTGCGGGGCCCACTGGACACGCGTCGAGCGTGTAGGGGTCGAGGAATATATGTGGGGCCCGCTGTAAATCAATTGAATTTTGTTGGGCGGGTCCCATATTTGCTGTGCTATCGAATGGAGATTGAAAGCGCTGTCCTTGTCACCGTCTGGAGGGTCCCGCCACTGTAATAAAAAAAATTAAATTTTATTTAATTTAAATCAGAAGTTAATTGATATTTTAAATAATCAAATTAATTATTAAACTTCAATCATTAATAACTAAGATCTATAAGTCCAAATAATGCAAGAAAATATATCATTTTGATCAGTAAAAATAGAGGATTCATATGACACAGTCTAATTTTAGTAGGATTATTATATCACATAGTGACATTTAGGGTATTTAAATAATTTCAAAATTATCATAAAACTTAATTAGGCCATAACTTTGTGTGTGTTCACCCAAACATATCCAATATGGGTCTCAAAGTAATCAGCAAAGCCTAAGGATTAACCCAGTAGTGTTGGTTTTGCTATTTGAGACCTAATTTGAGTAATCACTTTTGGACCTAAACCCTAATCTTCCTAAGCTCATAACTTTGTAACCTCTAGTCTAAACATAGTCAATATGGGTCTTAACATGATCAGTAGAACCTCTAGAACAATCTAGTAGTTTTATTTTGCTGTTTCGATTAATTTGAGCTTAATCACATTTAGGACCTAATCCAAATTAGGTTAATTAACCCTAGAACTTCAATTGACCATAACTTGGTCAATTGAACTCCAAATTAGGTTATCCATATATCCATTTTGGTCAGGAAAGCCTAAATAACAGTAAACTACAAACATATTCAAGATCTAATGGTTAGATTTCTTAATCAGCCATAATTACTCTAAATCTTGATTAGTAAGGATTAGCAAATTTAATGATCCAAATTGAGGTTCTTAAATTTTAGAGAACTCATATAGTTGATTATAACCTAGTAGTGTAGTTGGTTTAGTGATTGGGTGATTAATTTCACTAATCACTCACTAATCACCCTAAACCCTAATTAGGCCATAACTTAACAAATTAGAGTCCAAATTGAGCCTACTATTAGTCAATATAATCAGTGGATCATTTGTAAACCATAGCCACTGATTTTACTCAATTTGGACAACAATTGAAAAAGTTAGGATTTTGACTCTTAATTAAGAAACCCTAAATTACCCTTTTACCCCTAAGCTTGTATTGGCTATAACTTAGCTAATTCTTATCAGAATACAGTAATTATAGGCTCTATGGAGCTCTTAGATAATAAGAAACAATAAACTTATAGAAAGTTTAAATTTTGTTAAGCCAATTTTCCAAAATGCCCATATGAGTCAATTCCTTAATTTGATCTCATGAGGATTAATAATTACCCAAAATTAATGTATTTGCTGTCTAATCTCATATAAGATAGTAAGAAACACTTTGCCACTAAAAAATTTAGATTTGGAACCCTTGATCAAAAGTTGATCTTTTAAACCCTTAAGTAAGGGTAAAATGGTTATTTTGCCCAAATTTAGGGTTTAGCATTTTAAAGTCCTAGAATTATATCCTAAATATTATAAATAGTAAAGATAGTGAATTAAGCCATATTTATATGAATTCAAGTCTTAATTTGTTCTTTAATTAAAAATCTCATTTTTAGTCCTTAAGAAAAGCCTAAGTTGAATCATGAGCTTTCCCTCCTTCCTTAACTTTCTTAAATCTTTCCATAGGTTTTAATAAAATTAGTTAGGATGTGTGTTAGAGAGATACTCATAGTAATTAAGAACATAAATTCCTAGGATTAAGAATAGATCTTAGGTTAGAATTCTTCTATTGAGTAAATTGGGATACTCAATGGGTGAAGCCTTGAGTTTACTAATTTATAGATTTTCTTAGTTTATTTATTGATTATTTGATCTTTAAATCTTATATTTAAGGATAGAGATCTATCCAAATATGATGGTTACTTATTAGAATTTTCCTTAACCTAATCTATGAGATTTTGGCTATAAACCTTAGACCCTTAGATACACCTTTGGATTGAGTGATTAAACCCCAATATTTGGAGTTTAATTCTTAATCCTTTCATCTTGATTTGATCAATCAAGATGGGTTGGAATTATGATAAAACATTAAAATGGGTCGATCGATTTGTTATTTAACTTGTATAGTCGACATTAATTTAATAAGATTAGAACTTGATCAGTTCTAATTATTTTCAATTTATAAGGTCATGAATCAGAGTTACACTCAATAGTAGGACTTGGAGATCCTGAACTTGTGTAATTTAGAGTAGATAGAATGAATAAATTAGACAACAATGGATACCACCTGTGTCCTAGTTGAGTCTCATGCTCACATTGACTTTGATGCTTTGCTTACCTTGTAATTGAGCTTTATACCTTGAACATATATTATGTACATAGGATATTTGATGACTATCCCAATGTTAACTTTGAAAATGCATAAGTAGAATTTTCTCTTTTACTCATATTTTTAGTAGAATGTAGCTTAATTAGTATACCTCTTCACTTCTTTCATTGGGATCAGCTAGACCTTGGAGTTAGTCCGATAGTCTATGCCATGCCTAGTCCACGGGATAGGATGAGTCGTATGTAGACTCTTGCCCTACTGACTGATTAGTCGAGAATTGATATGGTTATACTAATTTAAGTACTCTTCTACTGGATGTTTCTATTTTAGCCTATCAGGCTAAGTGATTTCAGTAATATTCAGTTCAGTATTTCTGCCTTAGCTCATTAGGCTAAGTAATTTCAGTGCATACAGTTCAGAGCTTCTATATTAGCCCATCAAGCTAAGTGATACTATGTTTACTTCCAGTTTGAGTGGTTTGAGTAGCCAAGATAGCTTTCAATTTTGGATTTATTGTTTTACTTTACTCTTTTCTGCATTTTAGCACTATTTTTACTTATAGTTTTACTGCATTTTCTAACTTTATTTATATATAGGATGCTAGTCTTGCTCATAGCTTATACACTTGTAGGATGTTAGTCTTACTTGTTGTTTACACATGCATAGGATGTTAGCTTTACTATCAGTTTTATTATGTTTTATATGTTCATTTACCTTTATATCAATTAGCATAATTCTATAGTGATCATAAACATGTCTAGTATGTATTTTCTTTATAGTCATTTGCTTTAGTCTTTTCTTACTTACCTAACCATGTGTAGCTACTATGGAGGAGGTATGTGCTTATTTCCTAGTTGTTTAAGTTATAAACTAGTTGTTTTTAGCTTTACCCTATTTCTTTCTAACACATTTTGCTCATACTTATATGCTTTTGTGCTTAATGTTAATGGTTATATCTAATGAACATAATAAATTGATTACCCTAAAATGTACTTAGATATATTGTCTAATTAAGATTTTTCTTCTGTTGATTGGAGCCCTATCATTATGAAACTGATAATAATAGGTTCAGAGTTCTGTGAAGTAATTGATCCAGTGGAAGATTTGCCATTGGAGGAGGAGCATGTCCCTGAAGATCTTTAGGCTTAGTCTCTTTTATTATTGCATTGTGAGGCTGGGTGTTAGTTTCAATTCTTATAAATTGCTTTAATGTTGTGATAATACAGGTTAACGTTTTTTTATGCACTTTACGTATTCTGAGATGTTATATTTATATATGATGGATGGATGTTTGTATTTATGCTTCCGCACTCTATTTACCTTTCTTGTATTATCCTTTAGTGATGAAATCTTTGAATAATGACAAAGTCATGGATTATAATGGGTTAGTATTAGTCACTAACCTAACCATAATCAAGGACATTGTCATTTGGTGACTGCCTCATCATAATCATGTTAACTTAAGAGTTAACAGGACAACAACGGGGAGCGGACGCCACAGGCCATATGTGCTACATTTGTGGGTGTCCAGGCCAACCTGTTCTATCATTGTACATACACAGAGATAGTGGATGGAGTCCAAATTAAGTAGTATCAGAAGAACTAAGTATTCAGGGTAACTCCGCTAAATAGGAGAGAACCTGGTTTGGCCATAATGCCAGCCCCTGCATCTGAAGTTGCTCCAGAGCTGTAACAACCCTTATTGTTACCATAGCTAAGTTTAGATTAATTAAGCTAAACCAAGTGCTAACTTTGATTCCATTAGACTCAATGAGTCAATTAAACCTAACCCGAGAAGTTTAAAATCAATTAGAGCTAAATTGTGAATTGTGATATTTTTGGCTATTTTTAAGCCATAAGACTTAAATTAACTTGATCTCCAAATTAAAATCTGAATTCATTTTTTAATTCATCATACCCTAATTAGCTAAGGGTAAAATTTTGGAAATTTTTGGAGCTCATTTAATCATAAATTAGATTTATAGAATTAATTAGAATTTAAATTAATTATTAAATGAATTAATGTTAATTAAATTAAATATAAATTTTTTTTTTTTGGAATTTGTTGTCTGGACCGGGGCCAATCCGATGCAGGGTCCCGACTGCGATGCCTGGGTACTAGCCATTGGATGTGTTAGCACGCATCCTATCGCAAATCAATCCAACGGTGGGATCTCCTTCGTGGTAAGAGATAATCCTAAGCATCGGATCCATCACATACATCTGACGGCTACTACCTATTTCGCTTAAGTAATCCATCAGGACTGTCCGGAGCCAACGGTCGATCCATTCGATGGCTCTGAAGTCCCCGAGCACTATGAACCTTCGTCCACCTCTCGATCCGTCGCTCACTGGTCGCGCCCCCCCCCCCCCCCCGCGCGCGCGATAACCAGGCAACCTCCTGCCCTCGTGGTAGTACGGGAGGATGTTGAATTTCCTCTCCTACCCTCGGTGCGACCTCCTGCCAGTAGTAGCTTCCCTGAAATATCCCTGGCCATTGTACCCAAGCCTTCCCTTCGGTCTGAGCCAATGCCATGAAGCCCGAGCTCTGGAAGCCATCCCCATCCCTCCTAAGGCCTATAAATACCTTCAAGATATCACAGTGAGTTCCTTTGCTCACTGTGAATCTTCAATTGCCCATCTGACGTTCCCTAGAGCTCCCGTCTCTCTCGGCGATTCCCGGCATTCCCGAAGCTTTGAACCGCTAATAGAAGGTCCGTCTGGTGTTCAGACTCTCTGAAAACTTGCTTCTGCTACTTGGCGAGCTCAGAAGCCCCTCAGTTCCTTTCAGCCAAGCCTACAACCCCATATTTAGGAATAGCCTTCTCCCACTGAATATCTTAAGTTCAATTCTTCATTTTGCCTCTGGATGGAGCCTCTGGATGTCGTCTAACTAGCCTTAGCCACTTTGGAAACTAGTTGAGATTGCCGCCAGGGTTTGAGCTAGCTTTGACTGATTGTATCGATCGATCAGGCTAGCAGCCGAGCCATAGCTGAGTCCGAGTAAAGACCCAGCACTGCACCGCAAGGTGTGAAACCTTGGGGGTTCAACTCGCCTCACCTCACTGATGGTGTAGGGATCGAGCCCTGTCTGTTAAGTGGCCTCTGTGAGGATAATTATTCCCTCATAGCAAACCCTAAACGTCTGTAAAGGGACGCTTCAGTGGAGTAGCCATCTGACATTCTAGCCCGCCCCAGTTAGGGCTTCCAGGTTTAATCGACGTGCCTTGACCTCTTGAAGGTGTGGCGATTGAATGCTGGTCACAGCATGGCCTATCGACGGCAAATTTTGCAGTCCAAGGTGCCTTCCCCGCGGCTGTCTACGTAAGAGGGGTATCGGGGACGAAGCACCGGCGCTTCGAGCCGGGTAAGAACTAGACCCGCACGATTCTGATTTTGGGATGTAGCTATATTTAATTATATTAGGAATTATTTTCCTTCTAATAATTTATTTATGAATAGGTATAATTAATTCCCTATGATTCTGATTTAAATAAAAATACAGATTAAATTATTTAAATAACTTTAGTTATACTTAACCAAATGGTATGATCTAATATACCATTTTAATCAGAAAAATGCAAGGGACAATAATATAAAATAAAATCAAGGATCTAATAATTAGATTTTAAATAATTGCTTAATTATTCTCTGTTTGTATTTAAATCATATTAAATTCATTAATTATCCAAAAATGATAATTAAGGTCTCTAATTACTCATGAGACCATAAAGAACTTGTGTAGATAATTAAAAGCAATTTAAAATTTTTAATTTTGCTAATCACTCCCTAATTATCCTAATGTGAGATTTGTTAATTAAACCATAATTAGTCCTCTGATTTTAGTGAACTAAGTTTCTAATGCTTTCTTAAATATAGTAGACCCTATGCTTGTAATTAGATCACCATAGAGTGCCTTAATTTCCTTTATCACCTTAATGGACCTTAAATTGTGATCAGTTCTAATTAGGCTCATTGGGTTATCAAATGCTAAGTTTCTATATCCTTCAGCTTATGAGGTATTGCACACTTGGATAATGTTGAAGTGTGAACCCTAGATCCTTATTAGGACAATACCTTGGATTTAGGATTTGAACATCAAAGTAGAGTTTGGATTCAGAATCCTTAATCTTGATTTACTTAATCAAGATTTGGGTTAAGAGAGGAAAATAATAACAATTAAGTCGTTGATTTATCTACTTTAATCTTTATAGTCATCATATGATTATGAATTAGAACTTGTTAAGTTCTATTATTAACATTAAGGTCATGAACCTGGAATTACACTCAATAGCTGAATATTGGAGATCCTAAACTTGTATCTTCTTAGAATAGTTAGTTGGATAAATTAGACAACAACAAATATCACATAAATCTAGATTGAGTCTCTTACTTACTTTGACTTTAATTGCTTTGCACACCTTGAATATTTAGCTTAGTTCCTTGAGCATAATAGGTAAACTTAGGATTTGGAATATACATCCTAAGTTAGTATTTTAAAAGCATAACATCATTCAGTTCTTTCAATGCTTTCAGTTAGTAGCATATGTCCTAGCTTAGTCTGTCTCTTTAGTTCTAGTCTTATTATGGAATAGACTCGGACCTAGCTCTGCAGATGTTTAGGATGGATACATGTCTTATTCTATAAGTTCAACTCGGACCTAGCTCTGCGGATGCTTAGGATGGACACATGTTGAACTTTCAATTCAGAGGCCCTGTATGTCCTGTTTCTATTATGGCAGTACCATATCGTAGGCTTACTTCTACTTCAGTTCAGTTTTTAGTATTTGTTTTACTTTGCCACATGGTTTAGTGGCCTTTCTTTAGTGCTTAGTTTGCTTTGACACAGATGTTAGTGGCTTTTCTTTCTGCTTATTCATGTACTTAGCTTACATTTGCCACATGTCTCAGTGGCCTTTTCATATTAAATATGCTTGCTTGTATATATGCTCTTATTAGTTAGTTATTAAATTTTTGCATGTTTAGGATACTAGAATGGTATGTTTATTTCAGCCCTTGTGTTCTTTATATACTCAGCATGTATCTATTAGATCATAAGCATGTTAGGATCAGATTTATTTCAATAGTTGTAGATAGTTTGCTCTTAGCCTCACCATGTTTAGTTGTTGTACTGTATGTTATTTTTACATACTTGTTGATTTGCTATAAATGATTAGTTTATGGCTATCCCATTCTTTGTAGCTTGTAGCACCTTATAATGCTTGCATATTTAAAACCTTTAAATGTGATATCTTAAATATTTTGTTCACTTAAATAGCCTAAAGACAATTGTCTAACTGTAACCTTTTTCTTTTGTTGGCTGGGGCCCTGGCATTTGTGATACCGACAAATGTCAGATTTAGTGTTGTTCGTTGGTAGTGATGTAGGAGAGGAGCCGATTCAGGAGGAGGATCTTCCCACTACTGTTTAGTTAGATTTTCTTTCTTGTTGTGAGATTTTGAGAGATCTTTACTTTTATTTAATTCAATTTGTAATAATTAAATTCTGGACACATTTACTATTTTGCATTTGATCTAAGTTACTATTTCTTTTACTCTCTTATACTATGTTGTGATGTGGATGTTATATTATACTGTTGCTTGATTCTGCTACTTTGATTTGTAATGATGTATGTTCACAGTTCCAAGTGACAAGTCCTTGGCTTAAGGCAGGTTGGTTCCTACTTAACTTTACTTAAGTTGAGGATTTTCCACAGTTAAAGCACTGTACTACCCGCAATTATGCTAATATTAGTATTAGCATCACCGCAGGAAGGTACGGGGCACCAGAGTTGGTATCAGAGAACACCATAAGGTATCAGAATAGGATATGTGATTCTTTTCTACCTAATGGACTGTTCTTCTAAAGTGTAAACATCAAGGTATCTCATCCACAACCTAGTACTATCACTAACTCTCTGAAAAATGTAGAATGAAAATACTTATATCCTAAATATCTAGTCATCTATAGCTAACAAAAACTAGTAATCTCTACTATTAAGATCAAATGGATCATGAAGAGTCCAATTTGGAATATTATCTGCAAGCCTTCGAGTCGGCCAGGAGTTATAGTTTTAAATGGAGACAGGAGAGCAAATGGCAAATCAAAGGAGTTTCAACAAAAGAAACCCTAGTCTTGGACAAACTTCTACATCAAACAGCATACCAAGGGCTTGACTTTCCCATCTATGCACATGAGTGGCTGAACAGAGTAGAGTCAGTCCCGAGGCATATAGAGTGTCTAGAGTTCCTCTAGGTTGATATAGTGGCAGATCTGATGCTAGACTATGAGGGAGTCTGGTGGTACGATACCATTAAGAAGCTCGAACGGAGATGCAAGAGAAATCATCAAAAAGTGACCTTTGAAGATTTTTGTGTTGCATTTAGGACTGAGTACATTAAGGACATCTAAGTGCTTGTTAGAATAATTGTCATTTCTTGATTTTAGTAGTGCTGTGATTTTTGGTATTTTCTAAATCTTATGTAATCCTTCATTTCAAAAGTAATGAGAATTTTTGGCATCTATTAGAAATTTTTATTTCTGTCTTCCTTCGAATGATTCTGAAATCTAGATGTGTCTTGCTTAATTAAAATGAATTTTGGATCACCTCCTGCTGCTACCCCAATCAACAATATTATCACTTCGAGCAGTTCTTCTAATGAAGTAGTTCATCTGCGAGCAATGGTGGCAACCTTATTGGAGAATCAGGCTCAACAAGCACTGGTAATGCAAAAGATGATTTATGATCGTCCAGTACCAGCTGTTGCTACTGCTCCTACTGTTCTTGTTCTGCAACATTCTTTTCCTTCCCATCACTATATAGATAGTCTTCTCCATAACTTCTTAAGATTAAGGCCTTCCACCTTCAGTGGAAACTTATAACCAATGGATACAACCGACCGGATGAAAGTAGTAGAGAAGGATCTTATTATTTTGAAGATTACAAACTCAGAAAGTTGTTCCGTTCATTTGGAGCTTGGAATGCGAGGAAGCGTTTCAAACCCTAAAGGACACACTCTCTATCGCTCTAGTACTTATTTTACCAAAGGAAGGCTTGAACTACCAAGTATACACCGATGTCTCTATAATTGGACTAGGTTGTGTGCTAATGCAAGAGGGTAAGGTAATCGCTTATGCCTCTCGACAGTTAAAATCCCATGAGAAAAATTATCCAGTTCATGATCTTGAACTTGCAGTTATAATATTTGCTCTAAAAATTTGGTGACACTATTTATATGAAGTTCATTGTTTAATTTTCACTGATCATCAAAGTTTAAAGTATATCTTCACCCAAAGAGAGCTGATTGTCATCAAAGGAGATGGTTAGAACTCATCAGTGATTATGATTTGAGCATTCAGTATCGTCCAGGGAAAGGAAATGTAGTGGCCGATGCTCTTAGCCATCGTGCTACTTTATCTTCCATAATCGCCTCCGGTTTGTTAGAACAAGAACTTTGTAAACAAGAGATTTCTCCAGTAAGTGGCGATATGCTAAGTTATGTTCTAGCAAATATCAATGTGGAACCAACATTCTACAGAGATGCCTCTATCTCACAAACTAAAGATGATAATTATCTGAAATTCAAAGCAGATATTGAAAGTGGTCATCGTCACGAATTGCAAATGCATAATGGCATAATTTATCAATGTATTTGTTTGTGGATTCCTAAATCTATGCACCAAGAAGTGTTGATTAAAGGTCATTATTCTGGGTATCAAATTCACCCAGGCAGTACCAAGATGTACTAGTATTTAAGGTAATCATTTTGGTGGCCCGGTATGAAGAAGGATGTAGTCAATTTTTGTGGCTAAGTGTCATGCCTGCAATTTGGTAAAAGCCGAGCACCAAAGACATGGTGGTCTTCTACATCCATTAGAAATTCCTGAATGAAAATGGTTTGATATATCGATGGATTTTGTCATGGGATTGCCCCGTGCAAAATCTGGTGCCGATGCAATCTGGGTTATGATAGATCATTTAACTAAATCAGCGCACTTCCTTCCTATCTGTTAGACTGACTCTATAGGGAGGTTAACAAAACTCTATATCAAGGAAATTGTCGGCTGCATGGTATTCCAAAATTAATCATATCCGACAGAGATAGCAGATTTACTTTTAAGTTTTGGCAAGCTATGTATCAAGATCTGGGTACTACTATAGCTATGAGTACAGCCTTTCATCTACAAATGGATGGTCAGATTGAAAGGGTGAATCAAGTCCTGGAGGACTTGCTTAGGCTTTTTTTTCTTGATTTATCAGTTCATGGGAAGATCATATTCCATTAGAGAAGTTTGCTTACAACAACAACTATCAGGCCAGCATTAAAATGGCTCTGTACGAGGCATTGTATAGTAAAAAATGCAGTAGTACTCCGCTAGCTTGGTCAAAAATAGTAAGCGTTTAACTTTTTGGGTCTGAGTTAGTTGGAAAAATTAATAAGAAGATCCAATTAATTCAGCAGAGGATTCGTCTCAAGATTGTCAGAGCAAGTATCATGATGCTCATCATCATCTCATGGAATTCAATATTGGTGATTCTGCTTATTTAAAAGTCAGTCCAATGAAAGGTGTCTATAGATTTGGTGTAGCGGGGAAACTCATTCCCCGCTACATTGGGCCTTTTATGATTTTGGGCAAAGTAGGATCATCTGCCTACAGGTTGAATATTCCTGATAACTTTGCAGCTATCCACAATGTGATCCATGTATCATCATTAAGGAGATGTCTCAGAGACCCTTCTCATCTCGTTCAACTTCCAACAGTAGAAATTCAACCTGATCTTTCTTATGCCCAAGAACTAATCAGAGTCTTAGCTCGTGATCAGAAGCAGCTAAGGAATCGTTCAATTCCTATGGTCAAAGTTCAGTAGAAGAATCGATCTTTAGAAGAATTCACTAGGGAGAAAGAGGTGGATATACGTAATAAATATCCACAGCTTTTTGCAAATCTAGGTACTATTCTTCTCTTCCCTTTCTATTTCATTTAATTTTTCAGTTCTTGTAGTACTTTCTTCACTAAGTGATATCGAGGACAACATCGTTCTTAACTGGGGGAGTCTGTAACAATCCTAGTTGTTACAATAGCTAAGTTTAGATTAATTATGCTAAACCAAGTGCTAATTTTGATTCCATTCGACTTAATGAGTCATTTAAACCTAACCCTAGAAGTTTAAAATCAATCGGAGCTAAATTAAGAGTTGTGATATTTTTGGCTATTTTTAAGCCCTGAAAAATACTTAATTAATTTGATCTCCAAATGAAAATCTGAATTCATTTTTGAATTCCCATACCCTAATTAGCTAATGGTGAAATTTTGGAAATTTGTGGAGCTCATTTAATCCTAAATTTGATTTATAGAACTAATTAGAATTTAAATTAATTATTAAATGAATTAATATTAATTAAATTAAATATATATATTTTTATTAATGGGATTTGCTGTCGAGACCGCGGCCGATCCGCTGCGGGGTCCCGACAGCGGCGCATGTGTTCTAGCCATTGGATACATTTGCATGCATCCTAGTGCAAATCAATCCAATGACAGGATCTCCTCTGTGGTAAAAGATAATCTTAAGCACCGGTTCCATCGCACACATTTGACGAATACTATCTATTTCGCTTAAGTAATCCATCAGGACCGTCCGAAGCCAACGGTCGATCCATCCGACGGCTCTGAAGTCCTCGAGCACAGTGAACCTTCATCCACCTCTCGACCCATCGCTCGCTGGCCCCCCCCCCAATAACTAGGCAACCTCCAGCCCCCATGGTAGTACGAGTGGATATCAAACTTTCTCTCCTACCGTTGGCTCGACCTCTTGCCGGTAGTTGCTTCCCTGAAATGCCCCTGCATGTTGCATCCAAGACTTCTTTTCAGTTTGAGCCAATGCCAGGGAGCCCGAGCTTTGGAAGCCATCCCCATTGCTCCTAAGGCCTATAAATACCTTCAAGATATCACAGTGAGTCCCTTTGCTCACTTTGAATCCTCAATTGCCCATCTGATATCCCCTAGGGCTCCTATCTCTCTCTAGAATTCTTGGCATTCTCGAGGCTTTGAACTGCTAATAGAGGGTTCGTCTGGTGTTCAGACTCCTTGCAAACTGGCGTCTGCTACTTGGTGAGCTCTGAAGCCCCTCAGTTCCTCTTGGCAAAGCTTGCAACCCCGTCTTCAGGTACAGCCTTCTCCCACTAAATTTCTTAAGTTCAGTTCTTCATTCTGCCTCTGGATGGTGCCTCTGGATGTTATGTAACTAGCCTTAGCCTCTTAGGAAACCAGTTGCGATTGTTGCTAGGGTTTGAGCTAGCTCTGATTGATCAATCGAGCTAGTGGCTGAGCCATGGCTGAGTCTGAGTAAGGACCTAGCAATTGGCTGCAGCCCAGGCTGTGAAACCTTGGGGGTTTGACTCGCTTCACCTCACTGATGGTTTAGGGATTGAGCCCCGTCTGTTCAATGGCCTTTGTGAGGAGAATTATTCCCTCACAACAAACCCTAATCGTCTGTAAAGGGATGCTTCAGTGGAGTAGCCATCTGGCGTTATGGCCCATCCAAGTTAGGGGTTCCAGGTTCAATCGACGCGCCTTAACCTCTTGAAGGTGTGGCGATTGAATGCTGATCGTGACATGGCCTATCGGCTGCCTGCGTAAGAAGGGTATCGGGGATGAAGCACTGGCGCTTCGAGTCTGGTCAGACCCCGTCCCGCGCGGTTCTGATTTTGGGCCGCAGCTATATTTAGTTAAATTAGGAATTACTTTCCTACTAATAATTCTTTTATAAATAGGTTTAATTAATTTCTAATGGTTCTGATTTAAATAAAAATACAGAGTAAATTATTTAAATAACTTTAGTTATACTTAACCAAATGCTATGATCTAATATACCATTTTAATCAAAATAATGTAAGGAACAATAATATAAAATAAAATCAAGGATCCAATGGTTATATTTTGAATAATTTCTTCATCATTCTCTATTTGTACTTAAATCATATTAAATTCATTAATTATCCAAAAATGATAATTAAGGCCTTTGATTACTCATGAGACCATAACGAACCTATGTAGATCATTAAAAGTAATTTAAGATCTTTAATTTTGCTAATCACTTCTTAATTACCTTAATGTTAGATTAGTGAATTAAACCATAATTAGTCCTCTAATTTTGATGAACTAAGTTCCTAATGTCTTCTTAATTATAGTAGAACCTATGCTTGTAATTGGATCACCATAGAGTGCCATAATTTCCTTAATCACCTTAATGAACCTTAAATTGTGATTAGTTATAATTAGGCTCACTAGGTTATCAAATCATAAGTTTAGTGTTTAATACCACTTCATTAATCAATATAAAGCTTATTAGGATGGACTTGAATCAATTTAGATGATTTAATCTTAAAATCCTATTTTTTTAGCCTTAAGAGAGGTATTTTGGTCATTTGACCAAAATTTGTGTAAGCACCCCTTAATCCTTGAAAATTCAGTAAAATATCTTTAGTTAGATTATTAGCGCCTTTCTGAAATCTTATATTAATAATATTGATGTTAAGTTAAGAAATTTCAAGTTTGTATTTTTAAATATTAAGATCTTAAGTGTCCTTAAAACCTTCTTTCTTAATAGTTAAGCCTAATTACCTTTAAGTGCTAGACCCCAAGTCTAATAGCTCAATTAAGATGATCCATAAGCTAGAATCCTAAAAGAAATATTCTTGTAAAACCCTAAATCTAAATCTTAGCTTATGTCTAAAGTGATCAAACACTAGATCTTAGATCTTATCTTTTAGATCTTCTAATTGAATTGAATTACCTTCATTTGGAATTCCTTAATTGATTTATTGTTTAATCTTTTTGAAACCTCCATGCGGGTGTAGGATTGATTCAATCTATAAAATAATGTAGTTGTTTTATAGATTGAATATATATCTTAGATTCTTAATTCTTAATTGATTAATTTATCTTATAACTAGTAGAGTAACCTTTCATTAAGATCATAATTTCTATATCCTTCAACTTTTGAGGTATTGCACACTTGGATTATGTTGAAGTGTGAACCTTAGATCCTTATTAGGACATCACCTTGGATTTAGGATTTGAACACCAAAGTGGAGTTTGGATCCAGAATCCTTAATCTTGATTTACTTAATCAAGATTTGGGTTAAGAGAGGAAAATAATAATAATTAAGTTGTTGATTTATCTACTTTAATCTTTATAATCAACATATGATTATGAATTAGAACTTGTTAAGTTCTATTGTTAACATTAAGATTATGAACCTGGGATTATACCCAATAGCTAGATATTGGAGATCCTGAACTTGTATCATCTCAGAATAGTTAGTTGGATAAATTAGACAACAACATATATCATATAAGTTTAGATTGAGTCTCTTACATACTTTGACTTTGATTGCTTTGCACACCTTGAATATTGAGCATAGTTCCTTGAGCATAATAGGTAAACTTAGGATTTGGAATATACATCCTAAGTTAGTATTTTAAAAGCATAACATTCATTCAATTCTTTAAGTGCTTTCAGTTAGTAGAGTATGTCCTAGCTTAGTCTGCCTCTTCAGTTCTAGTCTTGTTATAGAATAGACTCGGAGCTAGCTCTGCGGATGTCTTGGATGGATACATGTCTTATTCTATAAGTTCAACTCGGATCTAACTCTGCGGATGCCTAGGATGAACACATGTTGAACTTTCAGTTTAGATGCCCTGTATGGACTGTTTCTGTTATGGCAGTACTATATCGTAGGTTTACTTCTACTTCAGTTTATTTTCAGTATTTATTTTGCTTTGCCACATGCTTCAGTGGCCTTAGTTTAGTGCTTAGCTTGCTTTGCAACAGGTGTCAGTGGCTTTTCTTTCTGCTCATTCATGTACTTAGCTTATATTTGCCACATGTCTTAGTGGCCTTTTCATATTAAATATGCTTGCTTGTATATATGCTCTTATTGGTTAGTTATTAAATATTTGCATGTTTAAGATGCTAGAATGGTATGTTTATTTTAGCCCTTGTGTTCTTTATACACTCAGCATGTATCCATTGGATCATAAGCATGTTAGGATCAAATTTCTTTTAGTAGTTGCAGATATTTTGCTCTTAGCCTCACCATGTCTAGTTGTTGTACTGTATGCTATTTTTACATACTTATTGATTAGCTATAAATGATTAGTTTATGGCTATCCCATTCTTTGTAGCTTGTAGCACCTTATAATGCTTGGATGTTTAAAACCTTTAAATATGATATCTTAAATATTCAGTTCACTTAAATAGCCTAAAATGTTCTTAGCCAATTGTCTAACTATAATTTATTTCTTTTATTTGCTTGGGCCCTGGCATTTGTGATACTGACAAATGTCAGATTTGGAGTTGTTCATTGGTACTGCTGCAGGAGAGGAGCCAGTGCAGGAGGAGGATCGTCCCACTGCTGTTTAGTTAGATTTTCTTTCTTGTAGTGAGATTTTAAGAGATCTTTACTTTCATTTAGTTAAGTTTGTAAAAATTAAATTATGGATGTATTTACTTTTCGGCATTTGATCTGAGTTACTGTTTCTTTTACTCTCTTATACTATGTTGTGATGTGGGTATTATATTACACTGCTTCTTTTACTGTTTCTTTTACTCTCTTATACTATGGTGTGATGTGGGTATTATATTATACTGCTTCTTGCTTCTGCTACTTTGATTTGTAATGATGTATGTTTATAGTTCCAGGTGACAAGTCCTTGGCTTAAGGCAGGTTGGGTCCTACCTAACTTTACTTAAGTTGGGGATTTGTCACAGTTAAAGCACCGTACTCCCCGCGATTATGCTAATATCAGTATTAACATCGCCACGGGAAGGTACGGGGAACCACAAGAGCAGCCCTCAGCTCTTAAGTCCCAGAATAATTTCAGGAAGCAGGTAAACAATCGTCCTGCTGGTCTTGCACGAGTATATGCTTTAACACCTCTGGAAGTCCCAGAAGACAACAATGCAGTTTTAGGTACACATTTTTGAACTTTTTCTTTCATTTCTGTACCTTAATCATTGCAACTTATTAATGTGATTCAATCAATTGCACATACATAGAAATAGTGGATGGCGCTCAAATCAAGCAGTCACAGAAAAATCACATTCTTAGAGTGACTTCGTTAAATAAGAAAGAGCCCTGTTTGACAATAATGCCAGCCCCTGCTTCTGATGCTGCTCGGGAGCAACCTTATGCTCCAAAGTTTTAGAACAATCTAGGAAGTTGGTAATCAATCATCCTGCTGGTCCTGCTTGAGTCTACGCCTTAGCATCACTCGAAGCTGTAGAAGATAATAATGTGGCCTTAGGTACACATTTTTGAACCTCT
Organism: Gastrodia elata; assembly: GCA_016760335.1. NCBI lineage: Eukaryota > Viridiplantae > Streptophyta > Magnoliopsida > Asparagales > Orchidaceae > Gastrodia > Gastrodia elata. The sequence continues at coordinate 11,843,708 of CM028686.1, forward strand.
TCTTTTAAAAAATTTGCATTCCTGCACTTTAAATATTGCAAATTAGTTATTGCGATCTGTATGAATAATTTTAGGCACATTGTATTTTAATGACCAACTCTGTAATGTGTTATTCGACACTGGTGCTAGTCATTCTTTTATTTATGAACATTTTGCCAATATTCTTAAGCCGCACTCATACAAATTAACTAAGTCATTAAGTGTTGAACTTCCATCTGGAGCCCAACTCAGTGCTCATAAGTTTTGTAATGTTAAAATTATATTAAATACTCAAGAGTTTGACTCCAAGCTAATTGTTCTGCCATTGGCAAATTTTGATATCATCCTTGGAATGAATTGGCTCAGTGATCATAATGACGTGATAAACTGCCTTAAGAAGAAAGTCACTCTTCAGTCCCAGGTCAAGCCTGAAACTTTCATAGGAAAAGTCAGTACACAATTATCATTTATAAATGCTATCAATGCTGAGTAATTAATCAATAAGGGCTGTGATGCTTTTCTTGTCACTATGATGGGTGAAGCAAAGGAAAGTACTCCTCTCTCTGATTATAAAGTAGTTATTGAATTTGTTGATACATTCCCCAAAGATTTGGCTGGTGTACCTCCACCTAGAGAAATAGAGTTCTCTATCGAGTTGATTCCTAGTACCTAGCCCATATCTAAAGCTCTGTACAGAATGGCACCTAAGGAACTTCAAGAGCTTAACAAATAGTTACAAGAGCTCTTGAATAAAGGCTTCATCAATCCAAGCATGTCTCCTTGGGGAGCGCCCATTTTATTTGTAAAGAAGAAAGATGGATCTATGTGGATGTGCATAGATTATCGCAATTAAATAAAGTCACCATAAAGAATACATATCCATTGCCTAGAATTGATGATTTATTCAACCAGTTATCTGGAGCCGTTATATTCTCCAAAATTGACTTAAGGTATGTATATCATCAATTGCGAGTAAAAGAAGCAGATGTAGCAAAGACTACTTTCCGTACTTGTTATGGTCATTTTGAATTCTTAGTGATGTCTTTGGGACTCACTAATGCACCATCAATCTTCATGGATTTGATGCAGCGAGTTCTTAAATTATATTTAGACAAATTCGTAATCGTCTTTATCAACGATATCCTTATCTATTCTTGAACCTTAAAGGATCAAGCTTTGCGTGAACATTAGCTTTATGCTAAGGTTTCCAAATGTGAATTTTGGCATAAATCCATTTCATTCTCGGGGCATGTAGTCAATGCGCAGGGTATTCACATAGATCAGAATAAAGTAAGCGCTATTCAAGATTGGGTTCAGCATAAGTCAGTCACCGATATTAGAAGTTTCTTGGGATTAGCCGGATATTACTTAAATTTGTTAAGGGCTTTTCCCAGATTGCATAGCCTCTAACTAACTTAGAAAGCTGTTCCACTAGTTTGGAGTCCTAAATACGAAATAACATTTCAAACCCTAAAAGGCGCACTCTCTCTACAGCTCCTGTACTTGTTTTTCCCAAGGAAGGTTTGAACTATAAGATTTACACAGATGCCTCTAGAATTGGTTTAGGTTGCGTATTAATGCAAGAGGGTAAGGTATTTATTTATGCCTCTCGTCAGTTAAAACCCCATGAGAAAAATTATCCATTTCATGATCTTGAACTTGCTGCTGTAATTTTTTCCTTAAAGATTTAGCGCCAATATTTATATGGAGTTCAGTGTTCAAATTTCATTGATCATCAAGGCTTAAAGTATATTTTCACTCAAAGAGAACTAAACTGCCATCCAAAAAGATGGTTAGAGCTCATTAGTCATTATGATCTAAGTATTCAGTATCATCCAGGTAAAGCAAATGTGGTGGCTGATACTCTTTGTCGTCGTGCTACTCTATCTGCCATGATCGCCTCTAGTTTTTTAGAATAATAATTTCGCAATCTCCAGTTAGCGATGTTATGCTGAGTTCACTTCTAGTAAATATCAATGTGGAACCCAGTTTCCACAGAGATGTCTCCACCTCGCAGACTAAGGATGAAGATTATCTGAAATTCAAAGTCGATATTGAAGGTGGTCGTTGTCAAGATTTGCAGATGTGTAGTGGCGTAATTTATAAAGGAAATCGTATGCGGATTCCTAAATCCATGTACCGTGAATTTCTAGTAGAAGGCCATAATTCTGGATATCACATTAATCCAGACAGTAAAAAAATGTACTAAGACTTAAAGAAATTATTTTGGTGGCTCCATATGAAAAAAAGTGTAGCTGATTTCGTGGCTAAGTGTCATCCTGCAACTTGGTAAAGGCAGAGCACCTAAGACCTTGTGATCTTTTGCATCCATTAGAAATTTTGGAATATAAATGGTTTGATATATCAATGGATTTCGTTATGGGATTGCCTCGCGCAAAGTCTAGCATCGATGCAATCTAGGTTATAGTGGACCAATTAACTAAATTAGCGCACTTCCTTCCTACCCGTCAGACTGAGTCTGTTGAGAAGCTCGCAAAGCTCTATATCAAAGAAATTGTCAGGCTGCATGGTATTCCGAAATTGATAGTATCCAACAGAGATAGCAGATTTACTTCTCAGTTTTCGCAAGCTGTGCACCATGATCTGGGGACTACATTAGCTATGAGTATAGCTTTTCATCCTTAGATGTATGGTTAGACTGAAAGAGTAAATCAGGTTTTAGAGGATTTACTTAGGCTTTGTGTTCTCAATTTTTCCAGTTCCTGGGAAGACCACACTCTGTTAGTGGAGTTTGCCTACATTAACAGTTTCCAAGCTAGCATTAAAATGGCTCCTTATGAGGCCTTGTATGGCATAAAAAGCAGTGCTCCACTAGCTTGGTCAAAAATAGGAAGCGTTCAACTTTTTGGATCTGAGTGAGTCAAAGAAACTGACAAGAAGATTCATCTAATTAGCAGAGAATCTGTTCTGCTCAAAATCACTAGAATAACTATCATGATGCTTATCATCATCTCTTATAATTTAATGTTGGAGATTCTGCTTATTTGATAGTTAGTCCGATGAAGGGTGATTATAGATTCGGTGTAGCAGGGTGTAATAACCCAAGTTGTTTTCCATGTCAATTAAGACTAATCTCCATCCTAATATTGATCTGAAAGTGTTAATCAGGTCATTAGGAGTCTTCCACTAAGACTTAGTTCAAATTAGGAGTCAAATAAATCAAGTCCTAATTTTTGGGAAATCCAAAAACTCTGAAAAATGACCTATATAAATTGACCTCAGATCAAAAATCAGACTTCGCCATTGCGCTCATTGCCCCCAAATTAGCTAAGGGTGATGTTTTCAAGTCAATCAAAAGTCATCGAAATTTTGATGAATATTTTAATAATATTTAATACCCCGAAAATTAGAAAATTAAATACTCAACAGAATTAAAATCCAACTTCGCCGTTGCGATCCCCACCTTCGGATTAGCTAAGGGTGAAATTTTAAGATTATTTAGAGATCATTGAATTTTCTTGAATATTTTAATATATTTAAATTAATTAGAAAATTGAGGTATTTATTTTGACCTCAAAATTAAAATCCAACTTTGACATTGTGATTATCACCCCCAAATTAGCTAGGAGTGATGTTTTGGACGTATTTGGAAGTCGTCAGATTTTCACAAATATTTTAATATAATTAAATACCCCGGAAAAATAAATAATTAAATAATCATCGAAATTGAAATCTGACTCCACCGTTGTGATCGTCACCCCCAAATTAGCTTGAGATGAGTTTTTGGGAATTTTCGGAGCGCGTTTCTAAATTTGGAATTTTTAATTAATTAAAAGAATAAATAGTTAATTATTCTTAATTGAATTTTTTTTCCTTCTTTCTCTCACCTAGTTGGCTATTCCATTCGACTGGCCCTTACCTCCACATTCGGCTGACCCATCTCCTTCTCCCTCATTAATTGAAAGCTTTGATGGCTATGATCATCCCTCTTCCCTCCCCCTCCTTAATAGTAAGGTTTGATGGCTATGGCCATCCCTCTTCCTTCCCTCCCTCCTAGCTCATGATGACTTTTCCCCTTGATTATCCTCCTATAAAGGGAAGCTCAGCTCTTCCTCTCCATTTTCAGCTGTCAAGATAAAACTCTCAACCTTCCACCCTTCCCCCCATTATTGAGCTTTGTGCTAAAGAAGATGAAGTAGAAGAAGTTCCTCCTCCAAGCTTTCCAAGGTTCCTTTTTCCTCTTCTAAAGGATAAGGTACCCATTTGTTCATCTTCCTTATAAATTACTCAATTATGCTTATTCACATATTTTGACATCCATGATTAAGTATGGAAGCCATTACAGCTCTTCAAAGTAATATACCTCATGCTCTATTTTTTGTCTATTCAGCACACCCCTGCCTTTATTACCATTGTTCATATAGCTAGGATGATTTGTTTATGCCAAATTTGATGTCAATGGAAAGGTATCAAAAAAACTTTCCATTGATACATGACACTGCTCATGGAATGCTCTGGATTGAGAGTATTGGAGCTCGAAATGTGACCCTTCACGGTTTTCGTACAGGCGAAATCACTGTCGGGCGCTACAGTGCGCCGTAGCGTCTAGAAAATTCATTTGACCATATCATAGTCATTTATACTCCAAATTCAACTATTTTAAGTGCTAGATAGCTTTGAATTTCAGTGCCAACAATAATTTAAAATAATATTTAGGTTCTGAACCCTTGAAAAATTAGAAATGACCAAAACATCCCTAATCAAATTAGGTCCTAACTTGACCAATCGAAGTCTAATTTGGGTCTACTCCTAGTTAAAGTACTCAGTGTAATATAGGGAAGCTATATCCACTGTGTTTGCTGAATTTGGACATCAAATGAAAAAGTTAGCTTTTTGACCCCCTTAGCTTAGAAAATTACCAAATTTCCCTTGGAAATTGAAATAGCTATAACTAATTTATTAGACCTCAGAATTTAGTGTTCTTAGACTCTATAGAATCCTTGCATAGCAACCAATAGTAAACTGTATAAAAGTTTAGATTTCATTAGGTGTAATGTACTAAAATGCCCCTTAGGTCAAAAATCTTAGTTTGGACCCATATGACTCATTTCTTATCCAAATTTAGTGCATTTACTATCTATCTTTATGTTAGACAATAAGGAATCATTTGATAGTAATAAATCCCAATTTAGAGTTCTTAATCAAAAAGTAGCTTTATGGACCCTTTATAGGGGCAAAATGGTCATTTTGCCCAAAATTTAGGTTAAATATCCTTAACCCTTAAAATACCTTTTAAAATTATTAAAATCAGTAATAGAACTAATTTAGGATCAATTTAAGTCATAAATCCCTTAATTGGGATAATTTTTAAAATATCTCAATTTTAGGTTTGAAAATTTTTAAGGTTCATAAGCCTTACTTAGTTAAAATCCATTTCTAACCTCCCTAATTAAATAAAATTAGTGAGTGAAGAAATTCAATCAATTCTTAGATATTTTCCAAGTCTTATCATTAGGAATCCTCACTTCACTTTAGGACCCATTCCTTAAGAATAGGATTAAATATTAGGTTAGATTTTATTCATTAAATAATAGGGTTATTCAATGAATGAATCATTGGTTTTATTAGTTTCTAAATTTTATAATTTATTTAGATTATTTTTTCTTTTAATATTAGATTTAGGATAGGAGATTCATCCTATTAAGTCTAATTTACTTAATAGGATTTACCTCAATCATTAGTTCACATTTAGATTTAACCTAGATCTTAAGTCTTACCCTTGGGATCATGTGATTAAGCCCATTCTCATGGTAATTAATCCATAATCTCTAGCTTGGTGGATTTTGGACAAGATTTTAGTTTAGAACATCTAAACTCATAAACTAGGTCATGATGATTTTTTATAGTCGACATTGATTTAATCATATTTGGACCTAACTAATCTTAATATTTTGCAACCTATAAGGATGTACTTATAAGTTATACTCGATAGTTGGAATTGGAGATCCTGAACTTGTGTAACTTGGAATAGTTAGAGCATTAAATTAGATAATAAATGATATCACTATGTTTAGTAGAGTCCCTTGCTTACTACTTGATTTTGTGCTATGCATTCCTTGATCTTTGCGCTTATTTTTCTTTGAACACGTCATATAAGAAAAACATTATTACATGAAAAATGAAAACTTAGAATATTAGGAAAATATTTGCATTTGGGTTCAGTACATGGTGGATTATGGTACATATTACTCCAATGGATAGGGTAAGGAGAGATCAGGATGCTTAACATCACTCATTGAGGAGAGTGTGTTAAGCTTGGGACCCGTTCAGTCTTGCAGACGTGCTTGACTCCTCAGCTATTTTTAGAATTGTCCACAGATGCAAAAGTAAAATAACTAAAAGATATTTGCATAGTATTATCTGCCTCTTCAATCATACTGTACTATATTGTGATATTATGTCTGCCCTAGCCCATAAAGGCTACGGGAATATATTGGGCTGGTGATGCAGAGCACCCACGTAATCATCGTCGACGCACCAAATCATAAATTAAGCATAAAGTTTTCATAATTCTATATTGTATTTTTTATTTTTGTTGCATGGGCTTATTTTTGGAACTCATTTAAATGGGCCTTTAGATTAGCCCATTTATCATGTTTTTTTTGTCATGAGTGTTGTTTGAGTGAAAGGACACTTTAGTCCTTCTTGGGAGAGTTGGTTTAATGTTTTTTTTTTGGTATTTTATATGAAATGATACTTTAGTCTTTCATGAGTGGGTTGGTTGAAGGTTTTATTAATCATTTATAGGAAAAGACACTTTAACCATTCATGAAAGGGTAAGTTTATGATTTTAATGGTCAATTGACATATATTGTATGGCTATAAATAAGCCAATGTCTTATGTATCATGGCATTGAAGATTGAATGAAAATATATTTCTTTACTTATTGTGTTCATTAGTACTTTCATTCTTAAGAGAAGGAAATCATGAGTGTGAGTATTTTGGTGAACAACGATACCAAGGCCAAACTTCTGAACAAAGAACTGATGACCTCCTCAAACTCTTACTTGAGAAAATAAAAAATCTCACTCTCTCAATGCATGATTTTCAAACTAGAATTGAAGCGCTATAGTTGAAAGCCAATGAAACGTCACCAACTCCCCTTGCGCCAAATGAGAAAAATGACAATCTTCCTAGCCAAGAAGGTCATCCCAATGATTATATATCATCTCATCTTCCTCCACAATCACCAACTAGACCACAATGCAACCATCTCTTAAGTCATATTGATGGTTATCAAGATCTAGATAGTATACATCCCCAAAACTATCCTAGGATATAGCGAAATTTTCAGAGACATATTGGCTATGCGCAAAGGTATTATCGAGATCATTTTCCTCCTCACACATATGAGCCTTTACATAATATGGGTCAACGTATTATTGCATCACGAACAAATCACCAAGACTTAGATGATGATATTGTTCGTAGGGTAAAGATAGACCTGCCCACTTTTGATGGACGACTCGACGCAAAAGTTTTTCTTGATTGACTTATTGATATGGATCAATAATTTGATTGGATGCAAATGTCCCATGAGAGACAAGTACGTTTTGCTAGTATGAAGTTGATAGGCCATGCTAAAACATATTGGATTAATCTTGAGCGTAAGAATCAATGAGCTAGGCAACTATCTATTTCTTCTTGGGATGAGATGAAAGAAATCTTAAAACAAAAATATGTGCCCTTAACCTTTCATGATCGGCTCATGGATGAGATGACTACACTTAGGCAAGGAGCTATGAGTGTTGCTGATTATATGGCGCGTTTTGAAGAATCGATGACCCGTTGTGATGTTATTGAAGATCATTGAACAACAATTTCTCGATTTCGATCTGGTTTAAGAGCAGATATTCGATAAGAAATATTAACTCGAGAGGCTTACACTCTTGAGGACGCATTTCGACTTGCTACTCAATTTGAACAATACCTCAAGTCTCACACCCATAGAAAACAAACAACCTCAATAGGAATCAATTCCCAGCATCGCTCCATTGCCCAAATTCCCCAATCTTCCAAACAATCAAATGATCATAAAGGAAAGACACCCATTGTGTCAAATTCTAAAGCTTCAAGCATTACTTGTTTCACATGTGGCAAAAATGGGCATTTTGCAAGTACTTGTCCACATAGAAATTTACTTATAGATTCTGAAACTGTTAAACATAATAATGATTGTGATGATGATCTAGTTGCAGTTGACCCTTGTGTTCTTCCTATGGATGTTTCCCACATATTGTTAGGAAGACCATGGCTTTATGATATGCATGTCATTCATGATGGACATGCAAATACTTACTCATTCATGTTTAAGGGCAAAAGAGTTGTTTTAAATCCTGCTAAGCCTAAAGAGGCAAACTCACGCGAGCCTAGAGATTCATCTGCCCCAGTAGAAAAGAAATCCTTACACATTATTAATAAGCATGAGTTTAAAAGAGAATCTCATGGAAATATTGTGTTTGCTCTAATTATAACAATAATTGCTCAACAACCCTGTGATGAAGCCTTACCTGTTGAGATAAGTGAGCTTCTCTCTAAATTCATTGATGTTTACCCTGATGAACTTCCAAATGAACTTCCCCCACTGAGAAGCATTCAACATGTCATTGATTTGGTTCCTGGATCTTCGCTTCCTAATCTTCCTCATTATCGAATGAACCCAAATGAACATGCTGAACTCAAATGACAAGTTGATGAGTTATTATCTAAAGGTTTTATTCGAGAAAGTTTATCACCTTGTGCTGTGCCTGCTCTCCTGACCCCAAAAAAAGATAGTACATGGCGTATGTGTACAGATAGTCATGCAATTAATAAAATTACTGTTAAATATCGCTTTCCCATCCCACGACTTGATGATATGGTAGACATGATGGTTGGTGCACAAATTTTCTCTAAGATTGATCTAAGGAGTTGATATCACCAGATTCGCATTAAAGAAGGAGATGAATGGAAGACTAACTTTAAGACAAAAGATGGGTTATATGAGTGGTTGGTAATGCCCTTTGGCTTGACCAATGCCCCTAGTACCTTTATACGAGTAATGAATCACATCTTATGCCCCTTTATTGGAAGATTTTTAGTAGTTTATTTTGATGATATTTTAATTTTTAGTCAGACTAAAAATGATTATGTAACACATTTAAGGCAAGTTTTTGAGGTTCTTCAACAAGAAAAACTATATATCCATTTGAAGAAGTGTTCTTTTATGGCATCATCAGTAATTTTCATAGGATTCATTGTATCTTGTGATGGTATTTCTACTAATCCTGAGAAAATTAATGCAATTCAAAATTGGCCAACTCCATCAAATATACATGATGTTCGTAGTTTTTATGGGTTAGCCACATTTTATTGAAGGTTTATACATGGGTTTAGTACAGTAATGGCTCCAATCATGCAATGTTTAAAAGGTGGAGAATTTAAATGGACAAAGGCAGCATCTAATGCTTTTAAATAAATAAAAAATCTTTTAACTAGCCCACCGATATTAAAATTGCCTGATTTTAACAAAGTATTTGAAGTATCTTATAATGCCTCTAGTGTTGGTATAGGAGGTGTTCTTAAGCAAGAGGGTCATCCAATTGCTTTCTTTAGTGAAAAGCTAAATGATGCTCGACAACGTTACTCTATATATGATCATGAATTCTATTCAGTAGTCCAAGCCCTTCGATATTGGAGACACTACCTTCTGTCTCGTGATTTTGTACTATACTCTGACCATGAAGCATTAAAATATCTCAACACTCAAAAGAAGCTCAGTTCTCGTCATGCAAAGTGGGTTCAATTCCTTTAAGAGTACACCTTCATTCTTAAACATAAGTCTAGTACTGAGAATAAAGTTGCTAATGCTTTAAGCAGAATGTGTACTATTTTACATAGTATGAGCATCAAAGTTACTGGATTTGATAAAATAAAAAATGAGTACAAAACTTGTAAGGATTTTGGTCAACCATATGAATCTCTAACTATTGATACCTCTATTGTTGACTCTAATTATCAACTTTGAGATGGATATCTTTTTTGAGGAACCCATCTTTGTGTTCCTGATTATTCACTTCAAGATTTTCTAATTGAAGAAATGCATTCAGGAGGCATTTCGGGTCATTTTGGTCGTGATGAAACTATATCCATGGTGTAAGATTGATTCTTTTGGCCAAGTATCAAGAGAGATGTTGCTCGTGTTGTTTCCCAATGTCGCACTTGCCAATTAGCAAAAACTGGAAAACATAGTTATGGACTATATACACCTCTTCCAATTACTCACAAGCCATGGGAAGACCATAGTATGGACTTTAAACTCGGATTACCTCGCACCATCCAACAATTTGACTCGATTCTTGTTGTTGTTGATCGATTTTCAAAAATGGCTCATTTTAATCCATGTTATAAAACATCTGATGCTTCTCATGTTGCTTCAATTTTCTTTCGTGAGATAGTTCGTTTGCACGGATTACCCAAAACAATAGTTTCTGATCGTGATGTTAGATTTATGAGTTATTTTTGGAAACCTTTATGGAAGAAGCTTAGAACAAAACTCTTATTTTCTACTACTTATCACCCTCAAACTGATGGAAAAACAGAGGTAAGAAATAAAAGTTTAGGAGACCTTCTTAGATGCCTAGTGACAGACCATACCTCTAGTTGGGATCTTGTTCTACCCACTACTGAGTTTGCTTATAATAGTTCTATAAACCGATCAACTAAAAAAAGTCCTTTTCAAATTATTATAGGGTATGAACCAAGAAAGCCAATAGACCTTGTTGACCTTCCCATTTCATATAGATCTAGTGCATTTGCATCTTCATTCACACAAAGCATGCATGATTTACACCAAGAAATTCAACAAAAGCTTATTTTAAGTTATGATAAATATAAAGCTGATGCTGCTGCACGTAGGCGATTTATAAAATTTAATGAAGGAGATTTGATTATGGTCAAGGTTAGGCTAGAGAGGTTCCCAAAAGGAACTTTAAGAAAATTAACACTCAAGAATTCTGGCCCTTATAAAATTCTAAAGAAGATAAATGATAATGCATATGAGATTGATCTTCCTATAAATCCTAGTATTTTACCTATGTTTAATGTGTCTGATTTAATGTTGTACTATGGGCAAGCCTCGGATATTTTTCCCTGTTCAATAGCACTAACACGCAGGTTGATACTTACACGGAGGCTCCCTTGCCATCTTGCCGATTACGATCACATCATCCTGATCAGATTTTAGATGATCAGATCATTTGCACATCAGAAAGGACTGTTGCCACTTGAAGACTCTTGGCTTACATTTGAAGAGTTAGACGATATCAACCCACAACTTCTACATGAGTACATTAATCATCATTCTCCAGAGGAGAATCCTTCTAAGCCGGGGAGTGCTGATGCAGAGCACCCACGTAATCATCGTCGACGCACCAAATCATAAATTAAGCTTAAAGTTTTCATGATTCTATATTGTATTTTTCATTTTAGTTACATGGGCTTATTTTTGGAACTCATTTAAATGGGCCTTTAGATTAGCCCATTTATCATGTTTTTTTGTCATGAGTATTATTTGAGTGAAAGGACACTTTACTCCTTCTTGGGCGAGTTGGTTTAAGTTTTTTTTTTTGGTATTTTATATGAAAGGACACTTTAGTCCTTCATGAGTGGGTTGGTTGAGGGTTTTATTAGTCATTTGTAGGAAAAGACACTTTAACCCTTCATGAAAGGGTAAGTTTATGGTTTTGATGGTCAATTGACATATATTGTATGGCTATAAATAAGCCAATGCCTTATGTATCATGGCATTGAAGATTGAATGAAAATATATTTCCTTACTTTTTGTGTTCATTAGTACTTTCATTCTTAAGAAAAGGAAATATTGAGTGTGAGTATTGCAATTCTTAGAGAAGGACATCTAAGGAAGGAAGAAAATCCTGCGACAAAGGATTGTTTGTAGAGGTCAACTTCAATTATCCCCACTTCACCATGGGTTGCCTTAACTTTGACACAAGTTAGATCAACCATAGCTCTTATTTTTCTCTATACTTTATATGGTAATGAATTTTGTGTGTTAGCATAACTGTGGCTCGAATCATCTCAATCTCATTCTTTTTTTAATTTCGCATTTGTACGCAAAATTTCCCTTATTTTATCTATACTCAATGATGAGTAATTTATTATTTTTATTGGTGTAAAAAATATCATACTCTTCGTATACGCATTTATTTTGTCCTACATCAGCTGGATTGGCCAATTCTTTTTGATATAGTAGTTTATATATTCTTTACATTTTTCAGCTTACTATTTATTATATTGTTGATGTATTTTATTTTGGTTAGCTGTATTTTTCCTATGTTATCTGCTTACTTGAGTAGATGCATATATATGATGCTAGACTTTACTGCTTATTATATGTACTATTTTCAGATTTATGTTTTAAATTAGCATATGTCATATGATCATCAACATATTTAGGCTAGACTTTTTTTTCAGTATTTTTACTTATTATACTACATATGCATGCCCTACCTTGTTTAATTTACTTGAGGTGTGCTTTTACCTTAGTTATAAATATTATATTTATAACTTATCCTCATCCTAGTGTATGCTTACTTGCTCCCATGCTAGATAGATATTTCATTTAGTTTAAAGTAAAATGGTGATATTAATGAATGCTTAATAAATTACTTGCCTAAAATATACTTAGACAAATTATCTAATAAGAATTTTATTTTATTAGATGGGGCCCTAGCACTGTGAAACTGACAATGTCAGATCTTATTCAGTTTGAGGAGTCAGTGCCTGAGGAGGAGGCTTATATAGAGGAGGTGCAGCATCCTGGTGCAGAAGACCTCTAGTTGCCTTTTTCTTTATTATGAGGACAAGTGATATTATCATTTTCAGTCTCTTAAACTTTAATTAAATGATATAATAATATAGGTACTCGTGACTGTGTTTACTTTCTGCACATTATTATTTTCTGAGCTATTTCATTATATTTCATGGTTTATGTATGGTGAATGGATGTAATTCTTACTTTTTATTGCTTCTACACTCTATATGAAAATATAAATTTAGTGACTAATTTTCATAAATATATTGTGCACATCCTTTCCCTATTATTGGATTATGGACCTTACTTAATCCAATGATAAGTGAGGGATTTGCCAGAGTGACACTCCATTCCTTAGCCTAATGATTGCGGACCTAGGGAGCGGGGCGCCACACAGGGAAACTCAGTCCCCGCTATGTTGGTCCTTTTGAGATACTAGCCAAGGTAAGATCATTAGCCTACAGGTTGAATCTTCTAGATGACTTTGCAGCCATTCACAATGTGTTCCATGTATCGTCATTAAGAAGATGTCTCAGAGACCCTTCTCATCTTGTTCAGCTTCAAGTAGTAGAAATTTAGACTGATCTTTTATATGTTGAAGAGCTCATGAAAATCTTAGCTCACGATCAAAGGCAGCTAAGGAATCGCTCAATTCCAATGTTTAAAATTAAGTGGAATAATCAATCGTTAAAAGAATCTACTTGGGAGAAAGAGGCGGATATGCGCCATAAATATCCACAACTTTTTGCAAACTCAGGTACTTTTCCTTCTTTTTAGTTATTATTGTTATGTTCAATTTCATAGTGCTTTCTTTACTTGAGTGATATTAGGAATGACATTATTCTTAAGTGGGAGAGTTTATAATAACCCTAGTTACTACCCTAGCGAAATTTAAATTAGTTAAGCTAAACCCAATGGTAATTTTGATTATATTAGACACAATGGGTTATTTAAACCTAACCCTAGAAGTTTAAAATCAATCAGAGTTCAATTGAGCATTTTAGTATTTTTGCCTTTTTTTTTTCCTAAAAAATAGCTAAATTAATTTGATCTTTAAATTAAAATCTGAGTTCATTTTTGAATTTCTCATACCTTAATTAGTTAAGGGTGAATTTTTGAGAATTTTGGAGCTCATTTGATCCTAAATTGGATCTAAGAATTACAAGAATTATTATTTAATGATGAAGGGATTTAAATTAATAATTAAATTAAATAATTAATACTATTTTTAAGCCCGAGATTTGATGTCGAGACTGCAGCAAATTCACTACGAGGTCCCGACAGCGGCGCAGCATGATCTACATATAGATGTCTTCGTGCTAATTGTAGCGTATGATCAAATAATGCTGATCATTAGTGCCTTGATCCTCAATCACCCGTTGATTCTAACAGCCAATCCAATGGATGAGGAGATGCATGCAATTCTATTATCAAGATGAATCATTTAGCAGTCCATCTTCAATGGTCTTGCAATTAGATGGTAGTAGATGGATCGACCCTGTTCATCTTCACCTCCGTACAATTTTGCTGGCCCAACAGGAAAGACCCTCTCGCTTCTGCCAGTTCAGCCTTGTCTGCCATTCCTCTGCCTTACCTCATAGGCCGTTAGGTTCCTCTACGCTTGTGGCCAAACCCTGAGGGCTATTCGAGAATGCCAGGCCATTCCAATTGAGGCATGCTGATGGAACCTCTTGCCCGAACTTGAACCTTGAGCCTCAGCATTGGTGCCCTGCCCTGAACTCTCCCAAGCCCTTTAAATACTCTTGAGATATCATAGTGAGCCCGTTTGCTCACTGTGATCCTCTCTTTGATCAACCAACGCTTCTAAAGCTCCCGTCAATCTCAGTGATCTCCCGCAGCTGCGAACTGCTTATTGAGGGTGCAGTTCGGTGTTCAGACTCCCTTATTGAGCTTCTGCAACCACCTAGAAGCTTCTGAGCTCATCTCTTCACCTCAGTCGTAATCATTCCCCAATACTAGGTATAGCTTTTGTCCTCCTCTTTATCGAGCTGGTTTTGGCTCTATACGCACTCTCCTTACCCTAGATGCTGTGTTAGGATCACACATTAGTTCCACATCATGCAGCTAAGGCAGTAGTGAAGACTGATAATGAACCAAACAGTGTAATTGCTATTTGATAGTGCACTGTCAATCAACCTTTTGGCTATTGAAACGTGATGATTTATTGATCCATTGAGTCTCCAATTGAAGTCCAAAGCCCTCCTAAAGTGATAGTAGACTTATAGCAATCACTGAGCTCGATCTGATTGATCAATTTGACTGGGATCAGTTGATTCAGTTTTAGCTCGCGTCTATAAAATGTCGTGAGTAGCACTCCAGTAATCCATCCACTCTCTGGACTTGTCGATTTGTCCAAATGCTACTCCTTCAATCCCTGAATGTGCAGGTGTGGATCCTAGCTCGTGACATTATCTCTATAAGGAGAATTCACTTCTCACAGGTTTTCCTTAGAAGTTGTCTCAGTCGAGTAGCACTCCAGTGATCAGGCGCCTTCCGGATGGGGGTTCCTAGATCAATCGACGTGTCTAGTGCCACTAATGGTGTAGCTGTCAAGATCCAAGCATGGCGTGACTTGTCCGTGGATAATTGGGTGTCTAAAGCAAAACCTAGGTGTCTAGGTATCGGGTATTAGGCACGGAGACGACACACAGTAACGGGCCAGGTCAAACCTTGTCCCGCGCAGTTTCAATTTTGGGCTGCCAATTAAATTAGGATTTGTGGAATTAATTTCCTTCTATTAATTAGCTAATATTTAATTATCATATGGTTTAATTTAATTAAAACATTCAGAATAAAATATTTAAATAACTTTATCTATATTTATTCAAATGGTATGATCCAATATGCCATTTGAATCAGAAAATCATAAGAAATAATAATATGCAATAAAATTTATGATCCAATGGTTAGATTTTATAAAATAGCCTAATCTTTCTTTGAACATAATTAATTCATAAATAATTCAATTACTGTCCAAAAATTATGATTTAAGTCTCTGATTTCTCATAAAGCTATGGAGAACTTATGTATGCCCTTAAAAATAATTTAGGAGCTCAAAATTTGCTAATCACCTCTTAATTACCATAATCCTTGATTAGTGAAATTAAGCATTAATTATCCCTCTGATTTTGGTGAACAAAGTTCCTAATGCTTTCTTAAGAGTATTAGAACTCTCCTATGTGCTTCGATTATCTTAAAAAACCCTAATTCCCTTAATTACCTTTCTTAGCTTTAAAATGAGATTAGTGTCATTTAAGCTAAATCATAAGCCAAACCTTAAGCTAAGGGTTCCATTCACCCTATTAATCAATATCAGACCCATTAAAACTGATTTGAATCTATTTGAATGTTTAAGACTTAAATTTCCAATTTTTGCCACAAGAAGAGTATTTTGGTCATTTTGAACAAAATATTATCTACGTGCCCTTAAACCCAAAAAATTTCAGCAAAGAAGTTTTAATCAGTTATTAAATTATTAGCATCATTTCTTTAAATTTTGAGTCTAATTAATCCAACTGAGTTAAGTTTAAATTTCCTTTTGTGATCAAACTTTAGTTGTTAGATCTTAGATCTTAGACTCTTAATCATTTTGATCTAATTATACAATATTATCTTGGAAATTGTTAATTGATTTAGTATCTTAATTTCCCTTAAAATTCCTTATGGGTGTAAGATTAATTCAATCTTTAAGATAATGTGATTATTCTAAAGATTGGACATAGGTCTTAGATTCATATGTTCTTTATTGCTTATTTTATCTTATGATATTAGAATAACCTTTCACTAAGATCTTAGTTTCCTAATCTTTCAACTTATAAGATTTTGTACCTTTAGATTATGGTTAAGTGTGAACCTTGGACCCTTAGTAGATTTGAACCTTGGATTCAGGATTTGATCCCTAATTTTGGAGTTTATGTCCAGGATCCTTAATCTTGAGTTGTACAATCAAGATTTGAGTTGAGTGAGTAAAATATATTAAGTCATTGATTTATTTACTTTAATCTTTTATTATCGTTATTTGATTATGAATTAGAACTTGTTAAATTTTAATATTAACATTAAGGTCGTGAATCTGAAATTATACTCGATAGCTGGATATTAGAGATCCAATACTTGTATTCTTCTCAGAATAGTTAGACTAAATTAAATAAGATAACAATAAATATCACAGAAGTTGTGGCACCCCACTCCTTAGGTCCACAATCATTAAACTAAGGAGTGAAATGTCACTCTGGAAAATTTCTCACTTATCATTGGATTGGGTAAGATCCACAATCCACTACTAAGGGAAGGATGTGAACAGAATAAATAAGAGAATCAGTCACTAAGTCTACACATACATACAGAGTGCGAAAACAAAATGAAATAAACATTACATCTATTCACCATACCTTAAATGAGAAAATAAAAATATAGCTCAAAAAATAATAATATGCAAAAAGTAAACACAGTCATGAGTACCTATATTATTACATCATTTAATTAAAGTTTAAGAGACTAAAAATAATAATATCACGTATCCTCACAATGAAGAAAAAGTCAACTAGAGGTCTTCAGCACTAGGGTGCTGCACCTCCTCTAAATAAGGCTCTTTCTCAGGCACTAGCTCCTCAAACTAAACAACATCTGACATTGTCGGTTTCACAATGCTAGGGCCCCAACCAATAAAAGAAAAATCTTATTAGACAAATTGTCTAAGTACATTTTAGGCAGAATATTTGTTAAATATTTATTAATACCACCATTTTACTCTATATAAAAATAAACATCTATCTAGCATAGGAGCAGGTATACATACAAGAGAAATAGGATAAGTTATAAGCATAACATTTATAACTAAACAACAAGTGAGGTTAAGGCACACCTCAAGCAACTAAATAAGGAACATACATACATATATAATACAGTAAGTGAAAGTACTAAAAGAAAAATCTAATCTAATACATGCTGATGATCATATGACATATGCTAGTTTAAAATAGAAATCTAAAAGTGGTATATATAATAAGAAATAAAATCTAGCATCCTATATATATATATGTACATAAGTAAGTAGGTAAATAGAAAAAATACAGCTAATTAGAATAACATGCATCATCATCATAATAAACAATAAGCTGAAAACTAAAAAATTGTATAACTGCCATATCATAAAGAATTGGCCAATCTGGCCCAATATATTCCCATAGCCATTATGGGCTAGAGCATACATAATATAACGACATAATACTATATGATTGCAGAGACAGATATTACTATGCAATTATCTTTTAGTTATTTTACTTTTGTTTCTGTGGATAATTTTAGTAATAGCTGAGGAGTCAAGCACATCTGTAAGACTAAACAGGTTCCAAACTAAGCACACACTCCTCAATGAGTAATGTTAAGCATCCTGATCTCTCCTTACCCCTGTCCATTGGAGTAATGTGCACCATAATCCACCATGAATTGAACCCAAATGCAAATGTTTTCCTAATATTCTAAGTTTTCATTTTCATGCAACAATATTTTTCTTATATGACATGTTCAAGGAAAAATAAGCACAAAGTTCAAGGAATGCGTAGCACAAAATAAAGTAGTAAGCAAGTGACTCTATTAAATATGGTGATATCATTTGTTTTCTAATTAAATCATTATAACTATTCCAAGTTATACAAGTTCAAAATCTGCAATTTTTACTATCGAGTGTAACTTAGAAGTACGTCCTTATAGGTTACAAAATACTAGGACTAGCTAGGTCCTAATGTGATTAAATTAATGTCGACTATAAGAAATCATCACAACCTAGTTTATGAATTGAGATATTCTAAACTAAAAGCTTGTCCAAAATTTTATACAGTTTACTATTGGTTGCTATTCAAGGATTCTATAGAGTCCAATAACACTAAATTCTGAGGTCTAATAAATTAGTTATAGCCATTTCAATTTCCAAGGGCAATTTGGTAATTTTCTAAACTAAGGGTGTGTGTCAAAAAGCTAACTTTTCCATTTGGAGTCCAAATTCAGCAAACTCATTGGTTATAGCTTCCTTATATCACACTGTGTACTTTAATTAGGAGTAGACCCAAATTGGACTTCAATTGGTCAAGTTATAACCTAATTAAGGTGAGGGGCATTTTGGTCATTTTTATTTTTTTTGGTTCAAAACTTTATTTTTTCAAATTATTGTTGGAACTAGAATTTTAAGCTGTCTAAAACTTTGAATTTCTTAATTTGGAGTCTAGTTGACTAAGATATGGTCAAATCAATATTTAGGATTTTAGGGGCGATTAGGGATTAAACTATCATCTAATGCAAAATTAAAAATTCACATACATATTTATACAGTGCTCAATTTTACCTAAACTAGATTCAAATTTGATATAATTTGACCCCACTAGGTCTTAAGGTCCTTAAAATTTAAAAATTGTGAAATTTTGGCCATTTCAGCCAATTCTGGACCAATCCGGATAGTTCTAGACACTACGGCGCATTGTGGCACCTTCTAGCAGAAAACTAAGTGCTACGACATGCTATGGCTCACTGCGGCGTGCTGCAGCACTTTTGATGCTATGGCGCACTGCGGCAGAAATTTGCGTTGTGGCGCGATGTTGTGCTTTTAATTCTACGACGGTTAAACTTTCAAATTACTGTCCAATTACTTTACCTATTGATTTCATATAGTTTTCCTGAAATGATGTTGCAGCCCGCTGTGGTGCGCTGCAGTGGTTTAACTTTCGGGTTACTGTTCAATTAATTTTTCTCTTGCTTCCAGGCTTTTATTTTGGCTCCAGAAGCGTTGTGGTGCATTGTAGCGCGCTATGGCGGTTTCAGTTCAAAACTCGAGCGCTATGGCGCACAGTTCGAAATCACCGTCGAGCGCTACTGCGCTATGTAGCACCTGACGGTGATTTCGCCTGAGCAAAAACCATGAAGGGTAAGCTTTCAGGCTCAAGTACTCTCAACTGAAAGTACTTCATGAGCAATGCCATATACCGATGGAAAGGTATTTCCGAGACATTTCCATTGATATCTAAATCATCACCAAATGATCAAGTAATCAATGCAAATAATGGGGTTAAAGGACTAGGTGTGCAAAAATTCGTATTAGCAGATCTACATATCATTCCTTATTGTCTACATATTTTTATGAGTTCTTACTTTTTAAACATGGCTTCCTAGATGCATAGCTAAGGTAACACAAAATCTTAAACATACCAATAAGCATAGATACAAAATAGAATAGCAATTGGATTAACCAATGGAGGGAAAGGGAGTACCTTAGCTTGATAATGACAGAATTTCTAAGAGAGGCTTGAGAGCTTGAGAGGTTCTTTTCTTCTTCTTTTCCAACTGCTAGCAAGAAAAGGAAGAGGTTGAGGTTTCTTCCAGTAGAAAATAACAGCAATGCAGGGAAGAGGGGAATGAACTTCAGCTGGGCAAATGAGGGGGGGTTGAGAGCTGAGAGCCAAAGGCTCTCTTAATGGGGAGAGGACTTCCAATGGATGGGATAGGGGAGGGGCTAGCAGGAGATAGGGGGTAGGATAGGGTGAGCACAATAGGGGGGCTGAAGGGAAAGGGGCTCAGCCAAGATTGGATAGCTGTGGGTCTCACCCGAGAGAAAAAAAGACAAAAATGGAGTTAAAGAAATTAATGTAATTAATCTCAAAAATCATATTTTATAAACGATCTCCAAAAAATCCCAAAAATTCACCCCAAGCTAATTTGGGGGTGAGGAATGAAATGGTAAAAATGGATTTTGATTTCAATGACAATTTATTTTTTCTTATTTTCTAATTAATTTAAATATATTAAAATATTTAAGAAAATTCGACGACTTCTGAAAAATCCCAAAATTTCACCCTTGGCTAATTCAAGGGTGAGGATCGCAACGATGAAGACAGATTTTACTTACGATGAGTATTTAATTTTCCTATTTTTCGAGGAATTTAAATATTATTAAAACATTCGACAAAATTTCGACGACTTCTGATTGCCACCAAAATATCATCCATAGCTAATTTGGGGGCAATGAGCGCAATGGGGAAGTCCAATTTTTGAGCTGAGGTTAATTTAGATAGGTCAATTTCTAGAGTTTCTGGATTTCCCAAAAATCAGGACTTGATCTATTTAACTCCTGATTTGGACTAGGTCTTAGTGGATGACTCCTAATTACTTGATTAATATTTAAGATCAAGATTACGATAGAGATTAGTCTTAATTGACAAGGGTAACAACTTGGGTTGTTACATTAGTCTAGTTGAGTCTTTTGCTTACTTTGACTATTATTGCTCTGCACACCTTGTATATTAAGCCTTTTTCCTTGAACATAATAGGTGAACTCAGGATATTGACAATATATCCTAAGTTAGTATTTGAAAAGTATAAACATTCATTCAGTTCAGTTGGGTGTGTCCTAGCTTAGGCTGCCTCTTTAGTTCCAATTTTATTATAGAATTGACTTGGACCTAGCTCTGTGCTTGCCTAGGGTGAATACGTGTCTTATTCTATAAGTTCAACTAAGACCTAGCTCTGATAATGTCTAGAATAGATACATGTTAAACTTTCTGTTCAAAGGTCTTATATGGACTATTTTTGTTGTGACAGTAATATATTTAGGCATGCCTTTACTTCAGATCAATTCTAGTATTTTGGCTTGTTTTGCCACATATGTCAGTGGCCTTACTTTTATTTCATTTCAGTGCTTTGACTTGCTTTGTCACATGCTTCAGTGGCTTTTACTTGTTAGTTATGTATACTTGCTTATTTATTCCAGTTTTGTAATTGTTATGTATTGGCATGTTTAGGATGCTAGTTTTGTATACTCAGTTCAGGACGTTTTAATACAGCTTTCTTTTATGAAATCAACATGTATTCATGTGATCATAAGCATGTTAAGATGAGTTTTACTTTTAGTACCTTGCAGTTATATATATATATATATATATATATATATATATATATATATATATATATTTACCTTATTCAGTTTCATGTTTAGTATGTATTTTGCATACTTTATTATTTAGTTATAAATATGTTCTTTTTAACTTTCATGTTCCTTGTAGCTTGTTGCACCTTAAACAACTTGCATGTTTTAAGTAATAATGTGATATCTTTAAATATTTAGTTCACTTAATCAGCGTAAAATGTACTTAGACAATTTGTCTAACTGTAACCTTTATCTTTTGTTGGCTGTAGCCCTGGGATTTGTGAGATCAACACATGATAGATTTGGAGTTGTTCATTGGTGGTTCTGCTAGTGTGGAGCTTGGACAGGAGGAGGATCTTCCTAGTGCTCTTTAGTTAGATTTCATTTATTGATGTGAGAATGAGAGCTCCTTTCTTTTCATTTAAATATTCAGCCTATAACAATTCTTAATCTGGATGTATTTACTTTCTGGGTCAGAACCGACACGTTAATGGGTCGACCCGCTATCCTAATCGGATCTGCGTCCGCGGATCTGCATCATCTGAGTCATTTGAGTTGGGCCAATTTGATGGCCCGGGAGTCATCCCCCTCCTCGGTCACTCCGCGCCAACCCTGTGCGAGTTGCCGCCTCGCACCGCCAACCGTGCACCTCCGAGCCTTTGTACACTCCCTCCCACTCCCTTTAAGCCTCATTAACACATAGGTTCTACCTTTGCGAAATTAGGAGTTTGGATCGTCTTCCAAAGCCCAAAGTTTTGCAACCATCAATCAGGTACCCCTCGATTCCCTTTGTTCCTCAGTGGATTTCAATTGTTGTCATTCGCATGCATATTCCCTGCTTTAGATTGTTAATTGATCGGCTCGATCAGGTTGGATCAACACCGATCGATTGGAATTTGGATTTGACACACAATACTTACCGTTATCGACTCCCATCCGTGACCTAGTTGCTAGGGTTTGCCATTGCGGCTAACCCCGGCCACCTCCAGGGTCAGGCCAGGTGCCGTCGGATAGGTCCCGCCGTGACATACCCGCATTCGTGGCCTCTCCTGAGTTGCCACGTGACGATGTGGGTCCCACTGTGAAGCCCGTGGCTGGTCGCAGCCTGCCATGTGGCTGGGTGGGTCCCGTAGAGGTCAAATCTCTGTAGAAATTAAGTAAAATAATAAAATAAATTATATTAATATTATATAATATATATATATATATTCATAATGATATATATATTAAAATATAATTTATAATTTAATTGAGATACTGTTAATTACGATTAGTAGATAATTAATTAGGTTAATTAGTGCTAATAACTAAGTAGCAAATGGATTAATTAGAAATAAATGAAATTAAATCCTAGTTAATAATTATTAGTCAACTTAATTATTGATTGACTAATATTAAATAGTGGTTAGACAAATTAAGTTAATTAATATTATTTAATTAACTAAATTAAAAGTAGTAAGACTTATCTATTAATTAATTGATAATTAATTACTCAATTAACGGTTATTAATTAGATTCTGGATTGATTTAATATTTATAATTAGCTTAAGTTTAATTTGAACAGTAAATAAGCTTAGAATAATTAATATTATTTGATTAAATTAGTTAAACAGTAAAATTTATTCAAATTATATAAATGAATAGTATATAAATAAAATTAATTTAAATTTAATTAAAATTTAAAGTTTAATAACTTCTTATACAATGATCCAAATATAGCAAATATAAGTCTCATTTTACTTAGAAAAATAAAAGTAATCAAATGGCACAATTCAAAATTTTGATCTAGGTATATTTAACCTAGTCACATTTTAGGTCATAATCAAACCCTCACAACTTTTAGCCTAGTTATCCAAACATAGAATAACCCCATCACTGTGGTGGTATTAACTTCCTCATTTTGAGCTTAGTTTGGAAAGTGACATTTAGGACCCTATCCTAAAAATGACCAAAATGTCCCTAGTCTTTAATTGACCATAACTTAGTCAAATCAACTTCAAATCAAGAAATTCAAAGTACTAACTAGCTAAGAATTTTAGTGCCATTCATAATCTAAAATAATATTTAAGTTTTGAATCCTAGAAAAGTATAAATAACCAAAATATCCCTAACCCTAGTTAGGCCATAACTTTACCAATTGAAGTTCTAATTGGGTCTACTCCATATTAAAGCCCTCAGTATACTATATGGAAGCTATAGAAATTGAGTTTGTGAATTTGGACCTCAAACAGAAAAGTTTGGTTTTTGCCCCTCTTTGACACTTAGAAATTACCGAATTGCCCCTGAAAATTAGAATCTCAATAACTTAGCTGTTTGACCTCAGAATTTAGTGTTCTTTAATTTTATGGAATTCTTGAGTAGCAACTAACAGTAAACTGCATAAAATATTAGATTCCATTAGGTGTAAATTACTAAAATGGCTCTTAGGTTAAAATTCTTAGTTGGACCTATAGGATTTGGATGCTTAAAGTAGGGGCAAAATGGTCATTTTTCCCAACATTAAGGTTAAGCATCTTTAACTCCTACATTATCTTCTAAATTAGTAAAACTAATAAAAGAACTATATTAGAATCATTATAAGTGATAAAATCAATTATTAGGTGAAATTTATTAAAAATCCTTAAAATTTCTCTAAGTCTTTTCCTTTAAGAATTCAACACCTCACATTAGGACTATTCTTAATATTAGAACTAAATCATAGGTTAGATTTTGTTCATTGGGTAAATGGGTTACTCAATGGATGAAACCTTAGTTTAATAGTTTCTAGATTTTTCAATTTAATTTTGATTATTTTGTCTTCCAACTTTAGATTCAAAATAGGAGAATCATCCTATTGAATTTGAATTTGCTTAATAGGATTTGCCTTAAATAATAGATCACAATTAGATTGAAGCCTAGATCTTAAATTTTACCTTTTAGATTATGTGCTTAACCCCAATCTCGTGGTGTTAAAATCATAACCCCTAGTTTAGTAGATCTTGATCAGATCTTAGTTAGAATGTCTTAATTCATCAAATTAGGACATTGTGATTTATTTTTTAACTTATAGTCATACTTTATTGAATTAGATTAGAACTTGATCAGTTTTAATCCTATTATCTTATAAGGTCGTGCTTCTAAGTTGCACTCGATAATAGGAATTGGAGATCCTGAACTTGTGTAACTTCGAATAGTTAGAATGGTTTAAATAGAAAATAAATGATATCACCGTGTTTAGTAGAGTCCCTTGCTTACTACTTGATTTTGTGCTGCACGTTCCTTGAACTTGTGCTTATTTTTCCTTGGACATGTCATAAGAGAGAACATTGTTGCATGAAAATGAAAACTTAGAATATTAGGAAAACATTTGCATTTGGATTTAGTTTATGATCAATTATGGTGCACATTTACCCCAATGGATAGGGGTAAGGAGAAATAAAGATGCTTGACATTACTCATTGAGGAGTGTGTGATAAGCTTGGAACCCATTTGGTCCTGCAGATGTACTTGACTCTTCAACTATTTTTGAATGTGTCCATAGAAACAAAAATAAAACAACTAAGAGATATTTGCATTGTATTTTTTGCCTCTTCAGCTTTACTGTTTTGTATTGTCTGCCCTAGCCTAGAAAGGCTATGGGGATTTCTGTCTACTATAGCCTAGAAAAGCTTTGGGGATTTCTGTCTGCCCTAGCCCAAAAAGGCTATGGTAATATTACTGGGTCGGATTGGCCAATTCTTTTTGATATGGCAGTTATATGTTCTTATTTCAGTTTCAGCTTATTATTTATTGTATTGTTGATGCATGTTATTTTAGTCAACTGTGTTTACTATTTTACCTGCTCACTTGTATGTAAATAAACCTATAGAAATACTAAAAAAGTGACTGAAATTCTGAAACTGTACAAAGACTGAAGTTAAATAAAGCTGAATGTATACTAAATACTAAGAGTAAGTAAATACAATAAATAATCTGAAACTAGGTAAATATGCTGCTTCATCTAAATATGCCACAATACTGTATGCCATTGATATGCAACCAAAATATTACTGAACTACTATGAGTCATACGGTCCACTATTTACATACATCTGATTGGGAATACAGTTAGTTGTGATGCCAAAGCATCCTGAAATTCCTCGATTAATATATGCAACATTTCGTAACCCATAAATTGTCATTAATACTCATATATCATTATTATGTTCATGCTCATGTCTCTTACACTACAAGCCTTCAAATCTAGAAAGTCAGAAAATGATTTAAAGTCAAGAAATAAATCAAATGCCTCTATTGTGCAAAATCCATCTAAATAGATTTTAACTCCTAGTTCTACTTTTAAATGATTTGTCTTACTTAGGATTTTACTTAAAATCATTAGTTGGAAATATAGTATCCACATATTTAGTATGTTTACAAGAAAGGTGAGTTTAATGCTCAGTTTGTTTAAAACTGCACTTATTAAAGCAAACTACAGTAGTGGCAAAACCCAATCACAATTTATATCTCAAACTAAGTTGTTAAATACCTAGATTATAAACATACTTAGTATCTTAAGAAGGGTAAATTGGAATACTTAGGTTGTTTAAAACTGCACTTATCGAAGCACACTTCGATAGGAGGCAGTACCGGTAGCAATTTATACTTTAAACTATAGGTTTAAGTCACTAATTATAACACTCTTAGTAATGGATGATTAATTCTAAGTGGGACTGTATCCACTTAAACCCATAGGATAGAACACAGACATGGTCCTACATTACAGTGAATCAATCAATTTTGAATATTGCTAAAGTGATCCAGCTCTATAGATATACATTACTATACTCAACTAATAATCTGGGTTCAGTCAGTACTATTTAACCAATAAGGATCACCAAAGCTATGAACCCTAACTTTAACTGAGTGAATCCTACATAAGGTTCCAGGGATATAACAAAAAGGTCACTGAAAGTAGGTTTCTACAACATGGGAGAAATCTCATTCTAAATACTTTAGGTAATTCTACCATAAGGGTCTAAGATCAAATGCATTATTCATTATTAAGGCTCTTTAGATATTACAATATAAATCCTAATGTAAGATCATCAAAATCTTACACATCTAATATTTTGTTAAGTTCATAATTTATATTTGTTAAGTTTTGAAGTAATTAGATCAGATCAGATGGTTTAACCCATAAGATCATATCCTATGTTAAAATCATGGGATGAAATCAAGAATATTATTGTGATTAAATCATGTTATAAATCATTACGGTCTAATAATTATTCTCATGCTAAGGATCTTATATAGGAGAAAATCAAGGATCTCAAGCTTAAGTCCAGATGTTAAATCATATAAGTTCCTTAATAACCTTTGCATTCCTAGCTCAATAATTAGAGATCAATGCCAAATTAATGCATTATTGGAGTCGTGTTAGTAACATTATTTTACAATTAAGTTGATTGATTTAAGTGATTAAGGATTTAGATCTAAATCAGGTAGGTTAGGGCTTAACCCCTAGCCTTACCAAACTAAGACCAATAGTTGCTTTATAAATTAATAACAAATCAAGTGTATTATTAGTGTATTATTGATGACAATCTCAGATTTAGATAAAGTATTATCACTTGATCAAGATCTTAAGATCCTTAAGATTTAATTAGGGATTATTCTCAATTTGATTAATTCAAGTGTTCAAGTTACATGAAACATATTATTAACATTCACATTACTGAAATGAATACATAAAAGCATAAATTCATAGAAATTAGAGGGTAATTAAGGCTAATCAAACCCCAAATCAAATCAAATGAATTAACACTTAATTATAAATCCAACCATTAGATTCTTACGAAACTTGGCACTTACATTCTACATAATCATGTGAATAATTAGAGACTAAGTTTATTAAATTTCATTAACTAGAAACCATAATTTTTGCTATTCATGGTTTCACAAGATTAGGGCATAATTAAGAATATAGTAATCAAAAAATTAAACCACATAGCACATGCATTCTACAAGGAGCTAGGAACACAATGGCATTTAAACTATACAATTTGGTTAAGTATACATACTAATTAACTCTAATTAAGATCTGAAGTTAATAGGCAAAATCAGAAAATCTAACCATTAAAAGTGCAATTTTTTTTATATTTAGATTCCTTGCATTTTTTTAATCAATTTGGTATATAATATCATAGGGTTTGGATCAACGGATTAAAAGTTATTCAAATAATTAATTCTACATTTTTCTAATTAAATTTCTCTATGATTGGATTAATTCAATTATTTTCCTTAAGGAAAAAAATTCCAATTAATTTGGTTTATTAAACGCGGTTCGACCCAAAATAAAATGAGCAGGTTGGCTCGACTAGGGGACCCGCCACTGTCTCACCATGAAGGTTACGGGTCAGCCCGACCCACATAGTGGCATCGTCCCAGCCTCAAATTCTCTCGACAAAGGCCGATTAGGGTAACCATTATGGGCATATTTCTCTGCCGATAGACCCCATCCTGGGCTCGGGCTGATCGGCACTCCATCCCTAGAATAAGGCGCATCTATGGAGCCCGGAATCCCCTTTAGATGCTGGTCCAAACAATGAATCCTTAAATCAAATTGGTCAGCCAAAAGGGATCACTATGGAGGGCAATTCTACCTCCATAGTCCACCATTTGCATCTGAATCGATCCCCGCACCATCCTCATGCCATGGTAAGGCTAAGCCCCATGCTAATTGAGCTTGAGGAGGGTTAGGTTCGATGGGTCCTTACTCAGACCCTGATTGAGTAGGTCCGAGTAAGGGTGGGTCACATCGAGATGATTTAGGCTACTTAGACTGTACCGATCAAATGATGGATCGATATGGAATGCAATAACATGATGAATGACCCCACTCAGAGGCCAATCATTGAGAAGGAACCTTGGAATGATCTCCTGAATGGAGAACCCAATATGACTATGCTACTCATTGTCGGACCATCACCATCCACAGACAATTCCCAATCTCAATTGCAATGCTCCTAGTTTCACAGGCATCTATAAAATTCATTAACCAAGCATTTCAAACAAGACAATGAGCTCACATAGCTCACTAAAAGAGAGAAAGGGGGGTCCCTGGGTTGCTGGATGTGACTGATTTGCTAGCTGGATATGACAAAGGCTGAGTTGGGAACTCGCAGATCAACTTCATAGGTTTAGGCAAGGCTTTAGGGGACTTGAACACCAATCCTACCCTCAATTTTGATAGGCTAGGAGGACTAGCTTACCAACTGGATGTGGTGGACACAAAGACTACCTAGCAACAATTGAGTTCTTGGAGAAGTCTAGAACAAGTAAGAAACTACGAAGGAGTTTTCAAGCCATTTGTAGCTAGGGAAGAGAAGTAGGGAGCTCGGTCTTCTTGATGAATCTAAAATTTAATGCATGATTAAGTAGAAAAACATAGAAGTCCTTCTTTAGAACAGCATGCTTTGATATGATTTTAAACAAACTTAAGTAAAACAAGACAACAAGGCAAATCTGGAGTGGTGGTGGAATTCTGGAAGAAAACCCGCTGCAGCTCGCTTGGGCGCACTATAGCATGCTATAGCGGATAAAAAAAACTGAGGAACTTGGAAGACGTCTGCAAGCCTAGGAGAAGAACCGCTATAGTGCACCCTAGCGTGCCACAGCGCGCTCGCGCATAGTCTTCCTGAGAGCTCGGCATTGCAGCACGCCGCAGCAGGTCCAACCCTTGATCTTAACACTGCCGCGTGCCGCAGCAGAACCAGCCAAATCCCCATTTAGCATTCATTTAGAAGCCCTTGCTCTAGTACACCGCAGTAGTCTAAACCCGAGATACTGACGCTACCGCGCGCTGTAGCGAATCCAACCTGAGAGCTAGGTGCTATCATGCACCACAACGAACCAATAGGGAGAAAATGCATAAAAGGAAAATATAAAGCAAGCCCGCTATCGTGCACTCAGGTGCGCCATAGCATGCTTGAGCGTAGTCTTCCCGAGAGCTCGATGCTACCACGCATCGCAACGGGCATCCATATAAAACCATCTTGTAGTAGAACCACTGTAGCGTACCCAAGTGGGCTACAGTGCACTGCAGCTCCAGAAGCAGAAATTCTGAGTTCAATGCATTTATGATAGCCTCGAGAAGGCCAGAAAATCAAATTATTGGCCTTCCCCAGCCATTTAAAAACTAAAATCACATTAAACTTTGTTGTCTTCTAAGGGAATAATGGAATCTAGTTTAATTACTTGCTACGAATTTATGGATGGGAAAGAGGAGGTAGAATTTATGCCAAAGGGCTAAGAAGAACACTATATAAAATACTTAATGATATTATGGCAGGGTTGCCAATTTTGACACTCATTAACCTGAAATTAGAAGCTACTGTGAGAAGAAGAAGGATACTTCACCAGGGAGAGATAGAGCAGTGATCCATTCAAGCGAAGGAAAGGTGACCACATGAAGGAGCTAGAGGAAAAGAAGGGAGAAGGCAAAGGAGAAAATCTAGTGATTGCCAAGGGCACTTCCCAGTATTCCTCTTAACTTATCTTCTAAATTTTTCTATAGTTAGAACCATGAAAAGTTTTACTTCCTTACATGTAATTTCTTGTATGTTTATTGCAATGGAGAGCTAAACCCTACTTGGGGAGGGTTGTGATGTAATCATGTGATGAGTAGGGATTATAAAAGGTGTTGTTGTAAACTTTCTATAATGAATAAAATGTGCTTAATCCTATTGATATTCTGTGTGTGTGAATGAATGCTTGGAATGTTTGCAAATATTTGTTGAATTAAAAATTGTTTATTATATAAAAATTGCTAAGTCATCTAAATAATAGAGATCTAGAGGGAATGCACATAAAGGTCCTCGCCACGACATCACGTCACTAGGCGAGGATTTTTCGTGTAAAACACCTCATGTTTTGAATGGAAGAAATGACTTAGTGCATAATCATCTTGTGTTCCAAAGCTCACAAATTGGTCTAGAGCATAGGTGTGTGTGTAGTTAGAGCTTATAGCTATGTGACAAGCTCTTGAGCCTAATTACATAACTCCTTGAGCTTGGCCTAGAGGATGATTCTTGTGAGCCAAGAGCCACCAATCAAGCTTTGTGACTCAGCAAACGTTGAAGGAGGAAGAGGGCATCAAAAACTCATGGATGATGTGACATAGTCCATGCAATCCGATGAGTCCACTTCCTTAGCTAAACTGCATTTGATGCATAAAAAGCTAGTTGGTGGAAATCAATGTTTGCAAGATCACTAAACTGATAGATTATTTTTGATCACCTAGATGTAGGAATTCTAAAAGAAACTTAAAATGATCTCATAAGAATATATGTGCTGAGGTTGAACCCTAGTGAGTTCACCTTGTGCACTAGATTTGAACTTGTTGGAATTAGGGGACCAAACTAAGGATCACAATGTTCACTTGATTAATTTGCATTATAACAAGTACTTAATTATACATGAATCAATTACAATACCTATCCTTGACAAATGAAATCCCAACTCTCCCTTTAAATCAAATAATATCTTCATTTAAGTCCTTTGTATTAACTATTTAGGAACCACTAAAAACCAAAATACCAATTATCAAGACATTACTGAATGTAGATATTACTTAGTAACAAAACCACCGTTCTCTGAGGATGATAAAATTCAGAACACACCATTCCATTATTACTTCAGACCATGTACACTTGCGTGCAAGTGCAGACACGAATTTAAGGTCTGTCAAGTTGTTGACACCGTTATCGTGGAGCAGTTCTTAGTTTTGTTGTAAGTATAATCTCCAAGTATATAGTGATTTAGACTATTCTTTATTTTGCTTATAATTATTATTTTATGTAATTACACTTATTATGACTGTAGTGCTAATTAGATTTTTAATTTAGTTGCTTTGTTACTGAAAACATAAAAAATCCTGAAAACTGTATTGCTAGAAACTATTGCTAAACCATAAACTGCTGAAACTGTTTTGCTGAATTGTGTTTGCTGAAACTCTTTTGTTGAACTACATTGTTGAATCTAAATTTTCTAAACTGCTGAATTAGAAATTGCTGAAATCTGTTTGCTAATTTGAATTGCTAATTTGATAACTTGAATGCTGAATTGTTCTAGCTAGCTAATTCTTATTAAAATTGCATGAATATGAGAAACCTCTCTGAAATTCTTTTTGATCCTGAAATTGAAATAACTTATTTATGAGCTAGGAGAGAACAAACTAATTTAAACCAACAATTAGCCCAAATGGAAAATTTAGAAGCAATTCCTGGTGAGCTGTTAGTAAACATTAGGGGTAGACTCCTTAGAGACTATGCCTTACCAACAGTAGGAGGAGTACCTAATGCCATTGTTAGAACTGCTATACAAGCAAACAACTTTGAAATAAAATCATCAACTTTAACCATGGTACAAAACAACCAATTCAGTGGTTTAGCTACTGATGATCCCAATTCACACATTTCCAATTTTCTAGAAATATGCGATACATTTAGATTTAATCACGTTTCTAATGACATCATTAGATTAAGATGATTCCCAATCTTTTTAAGAGATAGAGCAAAAGTTTGGCTCAGCTCTCTACCTAGTGAGTCTATTAGGACTTAGGATGAATAAGCTAGAAAATTTTTGCCTAAATATTTCCCTCCTGCTAAAATCGTCAGGCTGAGAAATGAAATAGCTAATTTCTCTCACTATAACGGGGAAAATTTATATGATGGCTGGGATTGCTTTAAGGACTGCTTAAGGTGTTGCCCCCATCATGTGTTCCCATTATGGATGCAAGTGTAAGCTTTCTATAATGGATTGAAGGCACCCACAAGGACACTCATAGATGTAGCCACAGGCGGATCCTTGAGTAGCAAGACCCAAGAGGAAATGGCTACAAGCACTTACCAATGACCTACTGAGAGGCTTAACACAAAAAATATAGAGGCTAATCAAATCATCGAACAAAATTAAATATTAGCCCTGCAAAATAAAATCAAGGACTTAAACAAAAAGCTATAAACCATGAATGTGAGTAGTATTCAGAAATTATATTGTGAATTATGTGGAGGAAATCATCTTAGCAAAAATTGCAACCTTAACAACCCTGTTGCACACTCTCAAATTGAACAAGAAAATTATTTGAGAAATAATAATTCCATGAACAACCCTTACTCTAACACCTACAATCCTGGGTGGAAAAATCACCTTAAATTTTCTTAGAGTAACAATAATAACCATGGAAATATCTATGGGTGGAGTTCATCAAACAAACAAGGGTATAACAATGGGAATAATTACCAACCTCAATCTTCAGACTTGGAGGGAGCCTTCAATGCTTTCAAAGCTGAAACCATACAATTCATGTGTAGGACTGAAACAACAATCACCTGACACGATGCTATAATCCAAGGGATAGAGGACATCCCTTAGAAACATAGAGGTTTAGCTTGGGCAGATCTCAAAATAGTTGACCACATGTCAGCAAGGAGCTTTGCCTAGTTCTACAAAATTAAATCCTAGGGATATGGTGAGTGTTATTCATTCTAAAGGGATTGAGAGTGATGGCCATAATAAAATTAGTGAGACAGCTGAAAGAACTCTAGTGGTTGAAGAAGGGGTAGAAAATTGGGAGATGAGAGGCTTATAGCCCCAAAATATGAGGACCCCAGTAGGCTAAACATCTCGTGCATGATAGGGGGCTAGGTTCTTTTAGATCCTTTTTGTGATCTTGGAGCTTCGATCAACATCATGCCATATCATGTGTACAAACAGCATAAGTTTGAAGGGTTGGAGCCCAGCTCTACATTCTTAGAATTTGCTAATCTTGACTCAAAAACCCCTCTAGGAATAGTGAAAAACATACCTGTTGGCTTAGGAGAATTTGTCGTTCCTACTAATTTTATTCTTTGCAAATGGGATACGTGGAATGAAAGTTCCACAATCACCTTTGGATAACCTTTCCTAACCAGCACCAAATCCATTATTAGTGTTGTTAAAGGAATAATGAGCATTAAGGTCTAGTGTGTTGTTACTATTATTGACTTAAAACCCATCTTGTTCAAAAAAAAAGATTGAACATGCTTAGAAAAAGAAAATGAGGTAGGAGGACATCTGTAAGGTTTTAAATCTAAAAAATCTAATTCTGAATGGGAAAGCAACTGAGAGTGGCATTAGCTCCCCATTTGGAGGGGAGGCTAGGGAGAAGGTTGTTAGGAAAAAGAAAACTATGAGAGCAAAGAGAAAGAAGAAGGGAGTCTCTATAAACAACTCTAAAAATGGGGCAGCAGGGAATGCACCAAGTGAATATATGAGTTTGAACACAGCGTGTGCTAGTGCTTACTCATGTTCTTCTAAGGTTTGGAAAGGAAACCTCCAATTAAAAAATTCCTTTAACATAAAAATAAAAAAAATTTTAAACTTGGCGGGCCGATGATGGCAAACCAAGCGCGTTTTGGGAGGCAACCCAATTTCTATTTTGCTTAATTTTAAACTTAGGCATAGATAGTTAGAATAAAACAACCTGACTCTTGTGAATGAAATGATTTTTGGAAGCCAAATGATAGCTGATAAAAATATGCTCTTGAATGTGTTGTAGCGTGCTGTAGTGGAATTACCCGCCACAGTGCGCCGCAGCTAATTCAACGGCAGGAGCACGCCGTAGCAGATTTTGCTACTACAGTGCGTTGTAATAGATATTTGGCATGCATTAAGTTTCATTAAGTCCCAAGGCGTTACAGCACGCTGCGGGGTGCTACAGTGTCATAGCGTGTAACGCCCAGCTGGAACTCGCTTTAATTGCTTGGGATTCCCCAAGTAGTCAAAGGCACTACAGTGCACCATGGAACTTAAAACCTAAAGAAAGTGTTGAAAAAGCTGATTCGTTTCACATAATTTAAGCTAATTTCAGCCATATTCATTGCATGACATTATAATTGTCTTTGTATGTCCTCATTTATGCTTTGAATGTGATTAACATTATAAAACCTTCCAAAATTTTTTGCTATAAATACCATGAGAAGAAGAGAAGATTCTGCACTTGTTCAGATTTTAAAACTTCTGCACTCAATTTCAAAAAACCTTTCTATCCCTCTCCTCTAGAATGGCTTCCCAGAGGAAAAACATCATCAACAAGGAGGTGGGAGCCTCAACTTTTGGAGGCTCCTACAAATAAAGACGATTCTTCTTGGTGGAGGCCAAACAGTGCCATGAGTAAATAACCTCTAGTCGTAAGCTCATCCCGAAAAGGGGATTCAAACTCCCCTATCCGGTCTACTACCCTAATGCCCACAACAAAGGTTGGGACAGGCTAGTTTCCTTGCATAGTGATTCATTGCCTTCCATTGTACAGGCAGTGTATGCAAATGCGATTAACGCAAAGAAGAATACAATTTTTGTGCAGGGAAAGTCAGTGAAGTTTGGGCTCCAGGAGATCGAGAACTTTTATGAGATTGGGGCGGTAGAGGAATGCTCCTACTAGGCTCTCCTTAACGCATGACACGTCTTTATCTCCAGTGTCATTATGCCATCTGAGCATTTGAATGAGGTGATGAGGTCACGGGTACTGCTCATTTGTGCAATCAAATGACCCGGAGACATTCATGCCTCTAGGATTATTTTTGAGCATCTCTAGAATGCCCTGACTGGGTCCTGCACCATACTCGCCTTTGCATCTTTCATAACAAGGATATGCCTTGAGCAAGGAGTTAAGGTATCTCCCAGTGATGTTGCCATTCCATCCAGAGCTCCTCTCACTCACAATAACCTAAATGTCTATTTTCAAGAGGGAAAGCAGAGCACGAAGTGAAGTGGAGAAGAAGGAGAAGCTTTGACATCCACTGGTCGGACTTTCACCAACAAATTGTTAGTGTAGATGTATGCTCACCAAAAAGACTTGGGAGTGGCCATGACAAGGGACATGCAATTCTGCAAGTCAGAAATCACCTAGATGCGCTAGTTCAAGTCCCAATTCCATGAAGTTCTAAGAATGATGTTCCAAGAGTGGAGCTTGCATGGAGGGTCGGACGGATCGATGCTGCCATGGCCCCCTGTTGGTGAACCCATCACAGATACTCCATGGCCAGTGGATTACTCTTATAAGAATGTTGAACTTGAAAAAGAAGAACAAGAAGAAGAAGATGAAGATGATGAATGAGAAGGTTGTTTTGTTTTGTTTTTCTTTAGTTTTCATTTTTCTGTTTCTTTTGTAACTATTTTTTCCATTTGAATAAATGAATCTTGGACTTTGTCAAACCCCTATTTGTTGCTATAGTTTGCAAGAGTTAAACTTTCTGAAATTTTTACTGCATGGATTCAATAAACAAATTATAATGTGAAGAAATAAGTCATCAAACTTGCTTAACAAAAAATGATTGAACTTAGTGACATCCCTAATAATTTTAAAATAATGGTGATAATTGACACACTGTAAATACACGTCTGCGCTCACATGCAATTATACGTGGTCTGAAGTAATAAGTGGAAAGTGTTAATTTCCGGGATTTATCGAACCACAGAGAATTAGTTGTTTTGACACTAAGGTCTATCTATTCTCACTAATGTTTAAGCTACAATTGATTGGTTGAGTTGGCCCTAGATTTAGCACAATAATCGCTATGTGAAGATAAGTTAGATAAAAGAGAGAGGAGAGTTGGGTTCATCCCGCATGTAATGAGAAGTTTATTAATGCATGAAGAATTGTCAAGCTTTTTCCTTTATTCTTGTTGATATAATCAAGTGCACATTGTGCTTCCTTGAGTTTTACCTGAAGGTTTCACAAGTTCAAATCTTGTGCTCAAAATGAACACACATTTGGTTCTATTTTGGAACAAAGATTCCTATAAGATTTTAGGTTTAGTGTTCTTATCTTATCTCTTGATCAAGGAGGCATTTGATTTTTTAAGTCTTTTATATCTTATTAGCATTGATTCCACCACGAGCATCACTCGCATCACACATAGTTGAGATGAGGGATTAATATGTTGGGCTCAATGACTATGTCACTTAGTTCATGTGCACTCAACTATTTCTTCCTTTACCACAATTATGTTGATCTAAGTAGCTCATTTGGTGGGTCTTAGCATCACATGCATCAACACTTTGGTTGAGCTTAGATTAAAGTGCATTAAGCTCAAGAACTTTGTCACATAGTTCTAACTTTCATGCACTCATAAACCTAGCATCCAACCTAAGGTGAGCTATGAAGCACAAGACAAGTTAGTTCTTGAGATTATGAGTTCATTTTCTTTTCATCCACATTCAAGACTAAATAATAAGAGGCATTTTTTTAACAAGGCATAGAGTTCTCACATTTTATTTGTGCTTGAGAAAAGAAACTTCATACATTAAAAATTTACTCATACACATGAGGGTTTTCCCAACCCTCCCCAAGGGAGAATTAGCTACTCATTACAAAGAAAATGAAGAAAAACACACATGGATAAAGACCCTTTCATGATCAACTAAGAAAAGAAACTACAAAAGCAATGTTTAGAAGAGACTAGGAACGTTCCTTGGAAGTTCTCCAGATTTCTTCTTCACCTTCTTCAAGCTCCTCTCTTAAGTTGCTAGTGCTGCCTTCTTTCTTCCCTTCCTTAGCAAGAGCTTGCTTTGCCACCCTTGGGGAGTTCCTCAATTCACTTATGCACCCCTCCTCCTTACTTAATGAATTGAGCAAAATTGTGAACCCTCCTCTAGTCAAGAGGAGGTGTATTTATAGGAGAGGGGTTGCATCCTCCTCATCCTCTCCATAACCAGCATTTGATGGCAAATCCCAAATTAAGGGTGAAGTGACCAATATCCTTCTTTGTTTATCCTCCTTATCACATCAAGAAGCCAATTTCCATTAAAAATCAGAGCTGCTGTAGAGAATGATGGCTGAGGATAAGATGCAAGTTGGGGGTCTTGTCCCAGCCACAATAAATGCTCCTGACTAGCAAAAATTGCGGCTCACAAAGGCACAAGCAAAAATAGCTAAGTCTTCCGCGGCCATGCGCTACCGCGTACACATATTGCAAAATTACCCGCTGCAGCGTGCGGTAGCGGTTCCATTTGCAAATTGTACTGCTGCAGCGTGCTGTGGCAGGAGCATTACACAAACAGGATCCACTACAACGCACTTCCACGCCCGCGGTTCACAAATGAACCTGCTGCAGCACGCTACCGTGCTCGCGGTTCGAAACAGGATCTCCTGCAACGCGCTACCGCACCCGCAGTTCTCAAATTTACCCGCTGCAGCGCGCTACTGCGCCCGCGATTTGCAAATAGACCCGCTGCAGCAGTCTCCTTTGAAACATCTTGGAATTTTGTAAGAATGTCTTAGAACTTCATTGGATAGGCTATTTTCTTGAAAAGATAGACAAAATCTAATTTAGGAGCAGTTTAAAGATTAGAATTGAATGAAATTTTATTTATTCTAGATATATTTTATGGATTCATCACACCCCCACACTTAAATTCTTTCTCATCCTTGAGTAAGCTCAAAATAATATATTTTTTTTCTATTTTGAAGGGATGATAGTCACAACAATGTATTTAGAATAAATATAAGTCTAGGTGTTAGCATAGCAATAATGACATGAAACATTTAGCAATATTAATGTTTTAATTGTGGCAATAAGTAAGTTAATCAATTCATCTCCAAATATTTGATTTTTCATGCTTAACACTAGGTGATGGGTAAAGCTCATTGTGGACCCTAGACTAGAGAGGTGGTCAAAGACTCTAAGAGTTTTGCCATATGTGCTCCTTCTTATGAATCACAAAGATGAAGAGATTAAAGGAAAGATATTTTTCTTCATCCTTTCACATTTTGATCATTTAGGAGAGATATTTTTCATCATCCCTTTTTAAATATATATAATTTTTCTTTTCAATCTTAGGGAGAGACACTTTTCTTCATCCCCAATATGCATCTTTGTGATCATGAAGTTTTACGGGAGCCTAGCACACTCTTTTTAGAATATTCACCAAATTTTCTAGCCTAAGTCCAATGCCTTCCCCCACACTTAGTTCAAGGCATTAAGTTAAATTTTTGGAGATTAGGTTATCCTCCATTCATTCCTTAATTAAAATATTTTAGTGCTAATAATGCAATTGGTTATTTTTGATACGCTCCCTTTTACTTATATCAAATTTCAATTTGATATTTTTGTGATTTTTATTTTCTTGAAAAATTCAGAAAAAATATGTCATTGAAAAATACAATAAAAATACCAAGGAAAATATGGAAAAAGACAAAAAGAAAAATACAACCTATTTATTTCTGGGTTGCTTCCCAATAAGCACTTGTTTTATTATCTCAGCCTAACATGGGAAAGATCCACATGTGATACCTTCATTCGGGAGGTCCTGAAGGGTCCATCCCCCCTTTTCTTGAAAGATTCCTTCCTCCAAGTAGAGTTTTAGATGATTTCCATTTACCTTAAAAGTGCCATCTTTGGAGGCGACCTCAACTGCTCCATGAGGAAAAACCTTCGTGATAGTAAATAGTCCTGTCCATCTTGACTTCAGTTTTCCTGGAAATAGTCTTAATCTAGAGTTAAAAAGCAGTACTTTCATTCCAGGTTGAAAATGTTTTGGCTTTATCAGCTTATCGTGCCATTTTTTTGTTTTCTCTTTATACAACTTGGCACTTTCATAAGAATTTAACCTAAATGCATCAATTTCATTCAGTTGCAGCATTCTTTCTGCTCCTGCCTTTTGGGGATCAAAATTTAAATTTCTTATTGCCCAAAAGGCTTGGTGCTCTATTTATACCGGAAGGTGGCATGATTTTCCATAAATGAGTTTATAATGGGACATTCCTAAAGGGGTTTTGAAAGCAGTTCTATAAGCCCACAGGGCATCCTGAAGTTTTGAAGTCTAGTCCTTTCTATTTTGGTTCATAGTTTTCTCTAAGAATAGTTTAAGTTCTCTGTTGGAGACTTCAACTTGCCCTCTAGTTTGGGGGGAGTAGGGAGTACCCATCTTATATCTCACCCCATAACTTTTTAATACATTCTCTAGTTGCCTATTGCAGAAGTATTTTCCCCCATCACTGATTAAGAATCTGGGCGTCCCAAATCTAGCCAGCATGTATTCCTTGAGAAATTTAATCATAGTTTTAGCATCATTGTTTACACATGCCATCGCCTCAACCCATTTTGAGACATATTCAACCGCCACAAGGATATACAGATTGGCTTGAGACGAGGGAAAAGGTCCCATGAAGTCGATTCCCCACACATCGAATAGTTCTACTTCAAAAATTCCATTTAAAGGGAGCTCATCCCTTTTGCTTAAGTTCCCGGTTCTTTGGCACTTGTCACAGCTTTTGACAAAGTCGACGGCATCTTTGACCAAATGGGGCCAAACGAATTCGGATTGAAGCACCTTTGCAGCTGTTCGCTCAATACCATAGTTCCCTCCATAAGGAGATGTGTGACAATGAAAGAGAATATTTCTGGTGTCAGAGTCTGGAACATATTTCCTTAGGAGGTGATCATTGCAACATTTATACAAAAAGGGATCATACCAAAAGTAATTTTTTATATCAGCAAAAAATTTCTTTCTTTGTTGGTAACTCATATCTTTTGGTATGATTCCTCCTGCAAGGTAGTTTGCAATGTCAGCAAACCAGGGAGAATTATTTGTAGCCACACTATAAAGCTTCTCATCGGGGAAAGATTCACTAATTTCGATCAACTTATCATGATCAAAGTGGGTCAATCTAGATAAATGATCAGCAATCACATTTTCACTCCCCTTCTTATCCTGGATTTTAAGATAAAATTCTTGCAAGAGCAACACCCAACGTATCAAGCATGGTATTGCTTCCTTCTTTTGGAGGAGATACTTGATAGTAGCATGATCAATGTAAACGATAGCTTTAGACCCAATGAGGTATGACCTAAATTTAGTGAAGGCAAAATTGATGGCAAGAAGCTCCTTTTTCGTGGTAGCGTAATTTCTTTGAGCATCATCTAGGAGTTTACTAGCACAGTATATTGAATAGAAGGTTCGCTCTCTTCGCGGCCCAAGGACAGCACCTACTGGAAGGTCACTCGCATCACACATTATTTCAAAAGGTGAATCCTAAATTGGAGTAGAAATAATTAGAGCAGAGATTAAGGCAGATTTTATAGCATTGAATCCTTTTAAATAATTTTCATCAAAGTTGAACTTAACATCCTTTCCTAGCAGTCTACAAAGAGGCATACTTATATTTGAAATTTTTTTGATAAATCTTCGATAAAAACCAGCATGCCCAAGGAAACTTCTAATTCCTTTTACATTGGTGGGAGGGGGAAGTTTTTCAATTACTTCAATATTTGTTTTATCAACTTCTATCCCTCTCCTAGAAATTAAATGACCAAGAACAATACCCTTTTCAACCATGAAGTGACATTTTTCCTAATTCAAGATTAAATTTGACTCTTCACATCTTTTTAAAACCTTTCCCAGATTAATTAAGCAATGATTGAAAGAGGTTCTGACAACAGAAAAATCATCCATAAAAATTTCCAAGAACTCTCCTGTCATGTTAGAGAAAATTGCCATCATACATCGTTAAAAAGTAGCTGAAGCATTGCACAATTTGAAAGGCATTCTTCTAAAGGCAAATGTTCCCAATGGGTAGGTGAAAGTTATTTTCTCTTGGTCTTCAGGCATAAACAATATTTGATTATATCCTGAATACCCATCAAGAAAACAAAAATAAGGATTTCCTACCAATCTATCAAGCATTTGGTCAATAAAGGGGAGGGGATAATGATCTTTTCAAGTGGCTTTATTTAATCTCCTACAATCGATGCACACTCTCCATCTAGTCACAGTTCTAATGGGGATTAGCTCATTATTGCTATTGAGAATAATAGTCATCCCACTCTTTTTGGGAACCACGTGTATAGGGCTCACCCAAGGGCTATCAGAAATGGGGAAGATGATTCCAGCATCAAAACGTTTGATGATTTTTTTGTGAACTACTTCTTTGATGTGTGGGTTTAATCACCGTTGAGGCTCACTATAAGGTTTGGAGTTTTCCTCCAATAGGATACGATGCATACACAGAGTAGGGCTAACCCCCTTCAGATCCGCAATGCTCCATCCCATTGCTCTCTTGTGTTCTTTTAAAACCTTACATAAGATATTCTCTTGATATTGAGTCAACAATGAGGAGATTATTATAGGAAGATATTCATCTTCCCCTAAGTAAGTGTATTTTAAGTGTGAGGGAAGAGGTTTTAGTTAAGTTTTAGGAGGACAAATTATCGAAGGTTGAATCATCTTTCTTTCCTTAATCAATTCTTCAATAGCTTCTGTGTCAATGGGATCTTCATCTTCCTCACATGCTAACATTCCCTCTTCTTCCACATCTTCCATTAACCACGCTTCTTCTATTAAATTGATCTTCCAATAA
The DNA here is from genome assembly GCA_016760335.1 of Gastrodia elata. Classification (NCBI taxonomy): domain Eukaryota; kingdom Viridiplantae; phylum Streptophyta; class Magnoliopsida; order Asparagales; family Orchidaceae; genus Gastrodia; species Gastrodia elata. The sequence goes on from CM028686.1 coordinate 11,885,813, forward strand.
TCCTCATTTGGCTTAGAAGGGTGTCTCATGGAATCATTCACCTGAAACTTAATCTCTTCTTCCCCATAACGCAATTTCAATTCCCCTTTATCTACATCAATTAAGGTTCATCCTGTGGCTAAGAAAGGTCTACCTAGTATAATAGGAATTTCTTGATTTTTATCTTCCATATCCAAGATTATGAAATCCGCAGGGAAGATGAACTTGTCAACCTTTACAAGAATATTTTCCACAATTCCTAAAGGGGATTTTACTGATCTATCGGCAAATTGGAGAAGAACAGAGGTGGGTTTTAAATGATCAATTTCTAGTTTGTTGAATATGTAGAAATGCATCAAATTAATAGATGCACCAAGATCACAAAGGGCCTTTTTGAAAGATTGGCATCCAATCGTGCAGGGGATAGTGAAACTTCCTAGGTCCTTCTTTTTGATGGGAATCTTTCATTGAAGGGTTGCACTACATTCTTCTGTTAGTGCAACAGTCTCCCTTTCATCAATCTTCCTTTTCTTGGAGAGGATGTCTTTCATGAACTTAGCATAACTAGGCATTTTCTCTAGAGCTTCAGCGAAAGGGATATTGATATGAAGAGTTTTAAAGGTTTTTAAGAATTTTTGATATTGGAAATCAAGTTTCTCCTTAGCCAACTACTAAGGATAAGGTATATGAGGGATTTCCTTAGGTTGATCACTAGGTTCTTCCTTTTCTAAATCCCTTGCAACACTTCTCTCTACCCTGATTGTTTCTCCTTCCTCCTTCCTTTCCTCTCTTGTTTTTGCTATGTTTTTGCTATTCTCTTTTCTCACAATCTCCAGTGTAGCCTTCCCACTTCTCAAGGTTATTCTGTTTCTCAACTCCTTTCCATACTCACTGATCACTTCGACTAAAGAAGGTTTCTCTAACTGCTTCATTATGTCTTTTAGTTTTTGTTCAATTCTTTTAACCATCTCCTCTTGTCTTAGGAGAGTGTGCTCGTGCCTTTTTAATGTGGTGTCAGTTTTATTCATGAATCCAGTAGTGGAAGTTCTAAATTCGAAAAGTGAATTTTCAAATCTCTCTCTATTCCATCCTTGATTCATGATCATATTAACATCACTCAACCCTCCATCATTCTCCTGACAAGAGTTTACATACCCCCATTCTAGTTTCTTATTGAGTTGGGAGATTTGATTTTGTAGTTCAAGGATTTGCTGAGAATTTCCTAGTGAGTTACATTCTTTTTTATCATGGTGGACATTCCTATGGAGAGGCCATAATAGGTAAGCATTATTTGCCATTTCTTCCAAGAGGTCATAAGCCTCCTCTTGGGTTCTTTCGCTAATAGAACCGCTGGCGGCTGCATCAATGAGTGTCCTCATAGGAGCGTTCAAACCATTGTAAAAGGTTTGCACTTGCATCCATAGAGGGAACCCATAATGTGGGCAGCTCCTGAGGTATTCCTTAAATCAGTCCCACCCATCATAAAGAGTCTCTCCTTCAAACTAAGTGAAGTTGGTGATCTCAATCCTCAACTTGGCAGTTTTTGCCGGAGGGAAATATTTGGCTAAGAATTTCTTAGCCAAATCATCCCATGTCCAGATGGAATTGCTAGATAGAGAGCTGAGCCAACTCTTGGCTCTATCTCCTAAAGAGAATGGGAAAAGTCGCAATTTAACTACGTTCTCAGAGACGTCGTTAAACCTGAACGTGTCACATATTTGAAGGAACGTTGAAATATGTGAGTTTGGATTTCAGTAGCTAATCCCCCAAACTGATTATTTTTAATCATGCTCAGTGTGGAAGGTTTGATTTCAAAATTAAGGCCTTCAATGTTTGGCCTTATAATTGCATGGGGGATTCCCCTAATAGTGGGTAGTGCATAGTCTCTTAGTACTCTTTCCCTAGGCTCTCCTAATGGCTCCCCTTCATTTTCATTATAGTTTCCCATAATGGTATGTTCCATAATGGTTTGTTGATTTGAAAGGTTTTGTTCTCTTTTACTCATGCAACTAACAATGAGGCTATCAAGAACAATTTTAGCAATAGTGTTCAAGAAAATTACCAAAAAAAAAGAAATATAAAAGTAAATCGTTAGTTTCTATAATTATAAAAATAAAAAAAAAACTAAAACTATATGCAATGAAATACTTAAATCGCAAGTTACTTATAGATTATCCTTAATACAAAACAAATACCAATTCCCCGGCAACGGTGCCAAAAACTTGATAGGCTGTAAATACACGTCTGCGCTCACACGCAAGTGTACGTGGTCTGAAGTAATAAGTGGAAAGTGTTAATTTCTGGGATTTATCGAACCACAGAGAATTGGTTATTTTGACACTAGGGTTTATCTATTCTCACTAATGTTTAAGCTACAATTAATTGGTTGAGTTGGCCCTAGATTTAGCATAATAATCGCTATGTGAAGATAAGTTAGATAAAAGAGAGAGGAGAGTTGGGTTCATCCTGCATGTAATGAGAAGTTTATTAATGCATGAAGAATTCTCAAGCTTTTTCCTTTATTCTTTTTGATTTAATCAAGTGCACATTGTGCTTTCTTGAGTTTTACCTCAAGGTTTAATAAGTTCAAATTTTGTGCTCAAAATGAACACACATTTGGTTCTATTTTGGCACAAAGATTCCTATAAGAATTTAGGTTTAGTGTTTTTATCTTATCTCTTGATTAAGGAGACATTTGATTTTTTAAGTCTTTTAAATCTTATAAGCATTGATTCCACCACGAGCATCACTGGCATCACACATAGTTGAGATGAGGGATTAATATGTTGGGCTAAATGACTATGTCACTTAGTTTATGAGCACTCAACAATTTCTTCCTTTACCTCAATTATGTTGAGCTAAGGAGCTCATTTGGTGGGTCTTAGCATCACATGCATCAACACTTTGGTTGAGCTTAGATTATAGTGCATTAAGCTCAAGAACTTTGTGACATAGTTCTAAGCTTCCATGCACTTATAAACCTAGCATCCAACCTAAGGTGAGCTATGGAGCACAAGACAAGTTAGTTCTTGAGATTATGAGTTCATTTTCTTTTCATCCACATTCAAGACTAAATAATAAAAGACATTTTTTTAACAAGGCATAGAGTTCTCACATTTTTTTGTACTTGAGAAAAGAAACTTTATATAATAAAAATTTACTGATACACATGAGGGTTTTCCCAACCCTCCCCAAGGGAGAATTAGCTACTCATTACAAAGGAAATGAAGAAAAACACATACAAGGATAAAGACCCTTTCATGATCAACTAAGAAAAGAAACTACAAAGAAAAGTTTAGAAGATACTAAGAATGTTCCTTGGAAGTTCTCTAGATTTCTTCTTCTCCTTCTTCAAGCTCCTCTCTTAGGTCGCTAGTGCTGCCTTCTTTCTTCTCTTCCTTAGCAAGAGCTTGCTTTGCCACCCTTGGGGAGTTCCTCATTTCACTTATGCACCCCTCCTCCTTACTTAGTGAATTGAGCAAAATTGTGAACCCTCCTCTAGTCAAGAGGAGGTGTATTTATAGGAGAGGGGCTGCCTCCTCCTTCATCCTCTCCATAACCAGCATTTGACAATTAAAAATTCTAAAGTCATGATGGTAAATCCCAAAGTAAGGGTGAAGTAACTAATATCCTTCTTTGTTTATCCTCCTTATCACATCAAGAGGCCATTTTCCATTAAAAATCGAAGTTGCTGTAGAGAATGATGGCTGGGGATAAGCTTTAGGTTGGGGGTCTTGTCCCAACATCAATAAATGCTCCTGACTGGCAAAAATTGTGGCGGTCGCGACAGCGCACAACAGCGCATTGTGGTGCGCTGGAGCGCGCAAAGGCACAAGCTAAAATAGCTAAGTCTTCTGTTGTCGCGCGCTACCACGTACACTTATTGGAAAATTACCTGCTGCAGCGTGCAGTAGCGGTTCCATTTGCAAATTGTACCACTGCAGCGCACTGTGGCGGGAGCATTTTGCAAACAGGATCCGCTGCTACGCGCTATCGTGCCCACGGTTCGCAAATGAACCTGCTGCAGCGCGCTACCGCGCCCGCGGTTTGAAACAGGATATGCTCTAGTGTGCTACCGTGCCCGCAGTTCGCAAATGAACCCGCTGGTCATTGAAGATAGAGGGTCTTGATTCGATCTACTTTACACATAAGCATGGGGAGAATGATAGCCACACGATCAGCTATCTCTAAATGTGAGATCTAGACTGCAGGATTTAAGATACCAAGATTCATGCGGTGCCATCCATATGATGCTATCACTGAACTATGGTCGGGGCCCCGCAGCAGATCTGCCATGGTCCCGACAGCAGATCCTGACCGTTGGAAGGGCACATGTGAAAATATAATATATTTCAAACCCTAAATTACAATTTACTCATTTAAATTAATATCAATTTATGCATAAATGATCTCCAAAAAATTCCAAAATTTTACCCCTAGCTAATTTGGGGGTGAAGAATTCAGAAATATAATTAAAATTTAATTCTGAGATCAAAATATATTTGTTAATATTTGGGTTATCTGAATTAATAAAATATTCATTTAATTTAAGTGAGGTCCGATTGACCCCAAATTTTTAGGGTTAGGTTTAAATAATGCAATGAGTGTAATGGAACAAAAGTTAATGTATTGATAAGCCTAGATTAAGCTAGGTAACAACCTAAGGTTGTTATATAGTATTTTGGTCATTTTGCCCAAATTTAAGTTTAAAAGTACTCCTAAGCCTTAGAAATCTGTCATTTCTCTTAAAATAACTAGAGTTAATATTTAGAAATCAAGATTAGGCCATTTATCAATTTTAGCATAATTTTAAGGCAAAACCTAGATTTCTTCTAAATTTTATTAAGTAAATTTGTTAAATTCATATTGTGGATTTGAACCCACATTATGCCTTCCCTAATTGTACTTCAATGTTAATTAAATCAATATTATTCTTAGTATTCAATTATTAGACTTTTTCTTAAGTACGCTCAATAAGAAAAACACTTAAGTTCTTTTATGTATTCTTTTTCTAAGTGCCTAGTTTTAGATTTAGGTTAGTGTTCATTCTATTGGGTAAATGGGTTACTCAATGGAATGAGTCATTGATTTAGATTTCAAGATTTATTTTTTAATTTTGATTATTTTATCTTTTAACTTTAGCTTAAGATTGAGTTCCATCTTATTAAGACTGATTATGCTCAATAAGATTGTCTTAACCTTTAATTTGTGAGAGCTTAGAAATCTTAGAACCTTAGACTTTAGTGCCATTGGATTAAGAGTTGTAAGCTCCAATATTTAAAAGTTTAACTTTTAATTCCTTAATCTTGATTTATCTTAATCAAGATTGGTTTAGGTTAATAAATTCATCTATTAAGGAGAGTGATTTATTATTTAACTTATGTATGTGACATTGATTGACTTAATTTAGAACTTGATTAGTTCAAATTATTTGACTTTATAAGATTGTAACTCTGAGTTTATACTAAATAGCAGGATATTGGAAATCCTGAGCTTGAATAACTTCAGAATAGTTAGAATGAACAAATTATAAAACAAATGATATCATAGATTTTTGTGTAGTAATGCTTTATACTTCTTATTTTGTGCACACTGCTTTTTTATGATCTGAGCTTTACTATTTTGACACATTAGTTGAGACATAGAATATTTAATGAATATCGTATATTAGATTTTAATTTACATATAACATTGGCATGAATAATCAATATAATCAATAAATCAAGATAAGAAATTTAGCGGAATGTGTCCTACTAAGTCTGCCTCTATAGTTCAATTTTTTAGATAAAATTGACTCGGATCCAACCATGTGAGGGTTTGGAGGATACATGTCTGATTCTATAGTTCAGCTTGGATCTCGCCATTAGAAGCTTAGATGATACATGTGGGACTTTTTATTTTGTGGCAAGGATTAGCTAGTTTATATTATGGCAGGACTAGTCTAAACACATGTCCAATTTAAATTAAATGATTTATTATTAGTTAACCTCAGTTCATTTTTTCATTATTTACAACATTTATACTATTTACAGTCTTTTCAATATTTATACATTTTTCAGTAGTTTTTCGATTTTATGTAGAATTTTTTGTGCAAACATATTAGGATGCTAGTTCCTGTATAGTTTAACTTATATTGCACTTTTATCAAAAAAATCAACATGTGTAAATTGATCATATTTATGCAAGACTTATCCATGTATTTTAGTTTATAAATTAGATAGGAAATATCTCCAATATATTTCCTTAAGTACTCAACTTCATTTTAGACCCGAAATGATCCAAAATAGACCTCAAATATCTTAGAACGTAACCTAGACCGAAGCTTAAATCTGTTAGGCGCTACAGTGCACTGTAGCATACAAGTCTCGAATAGCTAACCGCCAGAATGTACTACAGCACCTTGCTTCAGGGGGCTTTATTGCTAGAGCATGCTAAGGTGTGCCGGCGCTATGCTCTCAGGTTGTCTGTCACTTGAGCACGCAACAGTGCCACAATCACTGTCTGCTTTGCTGGGGCGTGTTACAGTACCCCAGCCTCTAGACTCTATTCCCTAAGGCATGTTGTAGCCCTCTGATCTCTGTCTTCTGACAAGCAAGGTGCACTATGGTGCCTTCCTTACGAGTGTTGGTAGCCATGGCGCGCTACAGCGGGCCACGTTGCACTTTGGCGCTAGTGCTTTAGTTGAACTTCAACTTTATTCCAAATAGCATCAGAACCTCTTGAAAGCTTATCGAAGCACCATTTTCATCTATATAATGATTTGAATAGTCTTTATTATATAACATGCAGGCCGTGCATGCACATGCTTGCAGCCTGATGCCGGACCCGCCTTTGTCAAGCACAAAACCATATCCATCGGGAGGCTGCACGGCTGACGCACCGGCCCAGCCTTCGCCGCATGCTGTGCCACCTCCTACCATTTATGGGCAAATTCCAAATATTGTCGTATGTGTTATCACTTTCTAGGCCTCGGTGTCTCTCATAAACATTATCGTCGGAGGGTTCGTATTTGCACTGAAAAATTAAACAATCTTTTACCCCTTTGTTCCACTTGAGATTTATGTTCTCATTGGGTTCATCTTTGGACACCTACATCATTATTTTTGCAGATGTTCAACCTCAGCCAAACTCCCTACATGACAAAGCCTTATGCCTAGATTGACCTCGCCGTAGTGGGCCTTGAAAGCAAAAATGCAGGCAATGCTCCGCCCCCGTCTCACAGAATAAGTAAAATAATGTTATAAGTAGCGGTATTTCACTTTCGCCGGTGTGACGGCTGCTCCACCTATCCTTCACCTTTCAAGTTATTTCACATGGTTGGACTAGACTAATGCCCAATGGGATCCTCTTTCCCCACTAATCTTGCCAATCTCGTTCCCTTTAATAATTAGAGCATTAACCAGAAATCACTTTGTGTGAGAAGATATTCGCTAAGACCATCGCAATGCTTTGTTTTAGTAAAACTATCAAATTACTTTTGACCACACCAATATCGAGTTGTTCGTTCGTCGAATAGAGGTACTAGCATAACGAGCCTACGCCCAATGACGGTGCAAACGCTGTACTACCGTCGACTGCCACGAACGTGCACGCACTGATTTGTGGCTGGCGGCCGACCTGCGTGGCAAGAAAATTCTATAGTGCAACACACATGGGCTTTATTATTAATGGGTGGGTGATGGTCATGCCTGGCGCACAGTGGCCTATTGCACTTATCTCCTACATCTATGCTCCAGCGCAACATTGGTGCCTACGCCCGGTGGCCTATCAACTGTAGTGTCGTTTGCGATCATGCCAGTCACTCACACTGGCATTTTTGCACCAGCATATCCATGCGGGTTGTCTAGCACGTGCACTCCAGTTCATAGTTTGAGCTTAGCGGGCAAAGTAGGAACCTACAAGGTTACTTCATTAACTAGTAATTTCTAATCAAGGACTTTGCTTATTAATTTGGAACCAAAATCATAACTTATCCTTTGTCCAAACATCATTGAAAATAAACATACTTTAATAACTAAGCACTTCATTCTCAGTGGATGATAAATTCCTGGAACTTCACAATCCCTTATTACTTCAGACCACGTACACTTGCGTGTGAGCGCAAATGTGTATTTATTATCTGTCATAGACATTTTGGTGGCCAGGAATGAAGAACAGTGTGGCAGAGTTACTAGCTAGGTGTTGCACTTATTGCTTATATAAAATAGAGCATCAAAGACCTAGTGTACTTTTCTTTAGAGAAAACAAAATGGGAATGGTTCAAAAATTGCTTTGATTTTGTAATGGGATTGCCTAAAAAAACCAAGAGCATTTGTAGTATGGGTTAATGTCGACTGTCCAACAAATACATTCATGTTGGGAACTTAAATACAATGGGTTATGGTAGGGGTTACCAAGAAATTCTTGAAAATTCACCAATGCTCCATTAGCACCTATATTGATAATTAATTTTGTCTCCACTGCCAAATAGTTCATTTTCTTCAAATTTTTCTGACTGATTTAGTAAAGAAGTTGGCAAAACTCAATATTAATAAAAGAGTCATATTGCTTTGAATTCCCAAGTAATTGTGTCAAACTATGATAGCAGGTTTACCTTGAAATTTAGGCAGGCCATGCATCAAGATTTTGGCACAACCTTAGATATGAGCACTACCTTCCATCCCTAAACTAATGGCCAAAATAAAAGAGTAAATCAACTGTTGGAAAATCTACTGTGTTTATGTGTTCCATATTTTGATAAAATATGGGAAGAGTACATTCATCTGATCAAATTTTCCTGCATCAATAGTCATTAGAAAAGCATTGGCATTGCTTCGTATGAAGTGATATATGGAACAAGAGGCTGCTAGCTTGGTCAAAAATTGGAGATGTTGAGTTGTATGGATTAGAATTGGTAGAGGAAACTATTAAGAAAGTGAAGCTCATCCAACAACAAATTCAAGAAGCGTAGGATATGCAAAATACCATAATGCTTGGAATTATTCGTTGGTAATCCAAGTTAGAAATTTTGCATATCTTAAAGTTATCCTAATGAAAAGTGTGTACAGATCTGGAATTGCTACTAAATTCAAGCTCAGATATGGAGGACCTTTTGATGTGTTGACTAAAATAAAATTATTAACATATAAGTTGAAAATTCTTGATGATTTTGCATCTCTAAGAATAGTTCAAAAATTGGCAAACCAAACTTCAATTCGATCTGTCTATCTTCAACCAAATCTATCATTTGTTGAAGAACCCATTAAAAATTTGGGGAAAGACTAAAGGCAATTCAGAAATTGTTCCATTCCATTGATGAAATTTGAATGAAAAAATCACATTGCTGAAGAAGCTACATGGAAAAAAGAATTTGATATGCACCAAAGGTATCCCAAGCTATTTGAAAATATAGGTAATTCAAAGGTTATGTCAACCTATATTCCTTCTTATTCTATCCATCTTAAATTCATGATGTCCAGGATGACATCATTCTTATGTGAGGGAGTTTATAGCAACCTAAGGTTGTCACCTTAGTCTAATCAGTATCAATCAGAGCCTAAATTATCATTAGGGCCAAACCATAAAAATTTGAGATAAAAAAATATGAGAAATAATTTCTCAATTATTTTATTTAATTTAGACACTTTCAATATTAGGTAAAATTCTTGATTGCATAATCCAAATTTGAGGGTACGTATGAGTTGCTCTCATCAAAATATGGTAGGGATGCAACTTTTAGAATTTTTAGACTTGTATTGTTAAAATATTCACAAAATAATTTTATGAATTTTTATTTATATTATAGCTATAGGAATTTAATTAAATTAGAATCAAATTATATGAATTATTAATAGTTTATATAGTGCATCATGGAAATCCTATGCTGCGGGCCAAGACAGGATGCATTGGTCTTGCAAATCAAAACTGTTCCACATTTCAGTGAATAAATCTGCCGAAGATGATCTCCTATCATCATTGAAACTCTCTAGATTCAATGAAGATCTTCAAATCATAGAGCGGATCAAACAGTTGTGGTTGAATACTGTAATTGTTCTTATCATACGAGTGATCTGGACCATTATTCTTTCCAAATTAGAAATCAAACAACATCCATCACTCCTGCTCTTGTTCACCTTTGTCTTCAAAGATTTCACTCTACAAATAAGGAATCCCAATAATAATGGTTATCTAGCCTATCCCTCATGATCCTATGCAGTCACACCAAGGAATTTAATGGAATCTCCACTCAGGTCAAGAAGCTGAGAGTCCCCTTATTTGGCCTCTAGGAGGCCAAGATTCTTAAGCTCAACTAGAGAGCCATGGACAAATATTCTGTAACAACTCTGAGTTATTAGTGTGCCCAATCTATGCTTAATTAGGCCTTAAGCCTTGTCTCATTATGTTCTAAACATCATTAGTATTTAATCATAAAGTCTTGGCCTATATCAGAATCTGTTTGGAATATTTGGCTAATTAGTCAATTTAATGACCTTTAAAATTAGCTAAATTAAATTAATCTCCAAATCAAATTATAATTGAAATTTTGAGTTCTTCACACCAAAATTAGTTACGGGTGAAATTTTGGGAATTTTTGGAGGTCATTAAGGACTTAATTAAATTAAAATTAAATCGACAAAATTGCACATAAGGGACCTAAATTTAAATATTTGTAAAATTTCCCTCTAACAGTCAGCTGATCGCCTAAGTCCGCTGCGGTGCCTGGTCCATGCAATAAAAAATTACAATGCAATTATGCCATCTTTTTATGTGGATCAAATGGTTCAAAACTCTTTCACATTTGGTCATCACTCCTCATTGGATTAGGATCGTTCTATAGTTTCTTTAGATTCTTCGGAGAGCCCACAGTGCACTCACTACCATTTTATATCATCACCACTGAATTTTCCCTAATAGGAGATAATCCCTCAAACCATTTGCATCAGAAGTTGCTCCCCATTCTCCCTTCCATGTTCATAATCATTGCTCTCCATTCCCGTTATTGGGAGGGAGCCCCATCGGGCCAATTTGAGCAAGTCCCACTTCAATTAGCAGTAGGGATTCCACCTTCTAGGTTAGGCCCAAATTCAATGAGTCGACATCTCTAGGCCTTTTCTATCTATAAAAGACCTCATGACTCTTTAGTGAGCTTCTTTTCTCACTAAGAAGCTCCCAATTTCCCAAATGAATCATGTGCCTCAGCTACGTCTTCCCTCTCATATTTCCGGCAATCCCATATCTTGCTCCCGGCATGTCAATGGGTGTAACTTGGTGTTCAAGTCCTCAGAAGTCAGCTGGAAACTCTAGGAAGCTTCAGCAAATGAGATCAGTCCCCCTGGTCTTCCCTTGATACCTTGCAGCTCAACGACTTTCTTCATTGCCCAGGTGCTTCATTATCCTTGAGTACTGAGTAATTTTTCTCTGTAAGCTTCATTTTATTATAGCAATCAATACCAAGAAAATTGCTATTGCTGATCAGGTTAGATTGAACCCAATCAGTGGGCGATTAGCTCAAGCCTGTATAGAAGGGTACAATATCTGAGTCTTACTAAGCTTCGATCATTCTAGGCTATCTCTTGCTCCATTGATACCTTATTTGGGTCGACCTTGACCTTAAGAACAAGTAGCAAGATTAGCTTGATAAAGTGGTTGACTATGGAGAGAGAAATTCTCCTCCATAGTAAATCATAGGTTTGTAATCGAAGAATAATGCTTAGTTATTAGAGTGCACCCTGTTGGGATTTCTTGTTCTATCATGTAGAGCTCGATTATAGGTTAGTTTTATGTAATTGGATGCAAAATTGGTAGTCTGTAGAATGAGAATTTAGTGTTTCTCTGAAACCCTAAACTCCCAACTTTTGTTCTTCTGTCCACGTCGGGACAAAGGATAACAGCGCGGGATGGGTCACCCAAGACCCACCCTGTACAACATTAGTGATCTATCAGGTCCCTCTCAACTAGCATGATTGTATTTTGGGCCAGCCCGACGGCTCCCGGTGGACTCGATGGAACCCGAGGGCTTAAATGTATATACTTCCATTCTATTTCAATTTGCACAAAGTTCTAACTTAAGAAAGTTAATGGAAATTAGGGTTTGCTTATTTTATATCAATATGGATTCAATTTTAATGATCTTATGAACTATTTTGATTAGAAAAACATGTAGAATAAGAATTGGCAAGTATAGTTTTCTTTTTGTGAATAGAATGCTTAATTATGGCTTAATTATCTTAAAAATGGATTAGTTCATTAGATAAAATCCTTGACAAAATAGCATGATTAAGATCTCATTTTCTTCCTTATTCATAGTAGAACCTAATTATCGAATTGGAAACTTTTTTTTCTTAATTTTGTTAATCACTTACTAACTACCGTAAATAATGATTAATGAATATTAAACTCATTTGTGGTTTGATATGAGCAATTTAAGTGTCAAAAAACTCATTAGACATTATAGAACCTAAATATAACTTAATATTTCATTTAAGGATGTTTAGTTTGGTAATCACTCTTAAGAAAACTCTAAATCATTATCAGTAGGCAATAAGATAATCTCTTAGCTCATTTTAGTCTACTTACTGTCCACGCTATCATTAGATAATAGGAAATCATTTAGGATTGAGAAATTCTTGTTTTGAACTCAGGTTTACAAACTCTACCTTGGAACCCTTAACTTGAATAATTAGATTAAATGAGATCTAAGACCCAACCAATATTAGGTCTCTATTATGAACATTCTTCCAAAATCAGTAAATTAGTTGCTGAGAAAACTTTTAGATTCACTAAAAATCAATGACCACTAACAGACCTCGATTACATATGTCAGCATTTGCACATAAGTGTACGTGGTTAGAAGTAAAATGGGACAATGAGATCCTGAGATTAATCATCCTTTCAGAACAATGTTTCAATTTGTTAATAAAGTGTACCCAATTTCAATAATGTTCAATCAATTGAATTAGTTTTTGTTTAGTTTCTAAATTATGATTCTTAAAGTACTTTTGGTATTAAATCCATTTTATAAAATTGGGGAGAGTTGAGGTTAAACAAATAGTGCATTATGGGTTCATGCAAGTAGTCTTCTTCACAAATCTATGTCATTTTAGTTGGATTAATTTTCATTTCATTAACAACAAATTTAGTAATCTTTAAATAATACATTTAATGTACTAAATTTTATCTAGTGCTATAAGATGAAAGTTATAAGGTTCAATCATAGTAAATAGATAATCATGTGCTTTATTAGTTAAGGAAATCATTTCTCATATCTAAGTGATAAAATTACATTTTTAGTTAAGTATCACATGATCATAAATCCGCCTATGGCTCACTCACATCCATTCTTAATTTAGCTAAGGAAATGAGCTACGAAGCTAAATGAAATTATGTCACATCATTCATAGCTTGAAGTGCTAGAATTCTTTGCATTAATGGAGTTTTATTGGTGGTTCTCGGCTAACATGCATCAAGTATATACCTTGAGTGGTATGAATTATGTTATGATATAAATTGACAAATGGAGCTCAGAGAAAATTATGTTCTAGTCCCTCATAGTTCAAATGATCAAGCTATTGTCCAAAGTTATACATGAGTAGTTGTTGCACAACAAATTGTGCCACGACATTAACGTTCGAGAGTGCACAACTTCTTGGACATGTTGATCATCAAGCTCTATAAGATTTTTATTTAAATATATTGCGAAGTAATTATATTTATAAAAATTGTTCATTCTCTTCATATAATAGGAGATGCAAATAGTTTGAGATATAATTGATATTTCATTAATTAGAAGAGTTTCCATGCATTACATCATGACTACTTTCATATTCTTGTCCAACCCTCCCCAAAGGAGGATAGTTTAGGTTGCCATTACAATGTATAAATAAGGGAAGCTACAAAAGATGCTGAGCTTTTTCATTGTTCTTACAAGTAAATAAAGTGAGAATACAATACTTAGAAAAAAAATTAGCGTTCTCTTCATATTCTTCCCTCCTCAATCTCCTTCCATTTTTCTTGCTCTCTGTGATTCTCTATCTTTTCAAATTGCAGACTCCTTTGCCTCCTTTGGGTTGGAAAGTCCTCTTTAATAGCTTCTTTTTCAAAAAACATATCAAAACCCTCTCCAAGTATTTGATTTTTTTTTTTAATCTTTTCTTCCGCCTCCAACTCTTCCAAACAGCCAACAATCTTCTTTTGAAACTTGAATTTGCAATTAATTTTATTCATTTAATCTCTTGGAAATAAGTGAGTTTAATGTTTGACATTAATTGTTGCTTTGGGGAAAAAGAGAGTCTTTAAAATTTTGGCTATCTAAATGCTGAATGGGAGCAAGTTTCTAAGATAACTTTTTGGAGCTCGCCATGGTGCGCTATAACACAACTCTTTTGGTCCATCTAAAGTAATGGCACACTGTACTACATTTGTCTTGAAAACTCTAGCACTATGATGCACTATGACGCCTTGATCTCGAAAAACTAGGAGTTGTATCATGCTATAGCGTCTTTGTCTCTGGACATCTGGCACTATGGCGCCTTACTTTATAGAATTTGGGCTTTGTGTCTTGAGGTAGCACCTTTCTTTCTGTGAATTTTGCGCTACATCTTAGTATCGAGAACTATCAAACTATGGCTCTCTGTAGTACCTTGCTCTTGAGAAGAAGGGGGCTATGGCGCGCCATAGTTTGCTGTAGTGCACCGTAGGGCCCATTTTCGCACAACTTCATCTTTTTTTGAAATCTAATCACTTTAAAGATTAATTGACATAAAAACACACTAAGACAAAAAACGCATTCTAAACAAGAAAATGTCTATAATTATGGGGCTCATCAGCCACTTAATAATTTAATGTCAATCTTGATGGATGAGTTGTTTAGAATGTACCAAATAATAATCACAAATCCCTTCAAAAAGGTATAAAGAAGAGAACCAATATCTTCATGAGTTTCACATCTTAGTACGATTAGTGTGTAATGATTACAAACAATCATAATCATTTAGGACCCATTATGATTTAATTTTTAATATTAGAACCTTATATCTTTAAGTTATACTCCTTAGTATTAAAAGTGATTATAATTATAATAGAAACTGCTTAAGTAGTTATCATGAGAATTAAGCTAATTGTAGAAATTTTGAATTTAGATTAACAATTTAAAAACCATTGTTAAATTAAAACAATGAGGTAGGATAGCTTAATTGAAATACCTTTAGTAGAACCTTATGCTTATCTTGTAAACCCCAATATTTGAACTTATTTCTGGTGTTAGCTAAACCTAAGTGATAGTTAGATTGAACCTTACATTTTGTGTTAGTGAATCAAAGTGGTGGATTAATATGATGATTCTTCATGAACTTAGTATTATGGAAATTGTATCAATTTAAGTCTCATGTAGCCTTAAAAGTCTTAGAGACCTAAAATAGTTTACTTATAGCTTAATCTCTTAATATTATATTTATCATATGGGAATGAAGTGCATATCTATAATCTTAATTTTGTTTCCCAAATGACTTTGGGATTGGTTGAATTTCCTTGTAAGAAATTGTAGATATTATGTCTTATCTTAGGCAATTAGATTTGTACAATTAATTTCAGGATAAATATCCCAATTCCAATGTGTGTTATGGTTAGGGTTTGGACAGGTTAGTTTGGGAGAATAATTTGTGAAATGATGTAAGTCTGCTATTCTTGTGCATGGGGATAAGTGCAGTTAAGCAACTTAAGTGTCTAATTTCACTTTTCTAGAGACATACTAGTTTATGATAAATTAGATTTTGACTCAAGATATGATAAGGCAATTAGTTGATTTAAATGGTAGTAATTAAATTCACATATGCTAAATGTTAAGTGTAATCAAGATTTGAAATGTATATAAATTAAACCATCTTATGAGTAAATTTCTAATTAATGAGGCAATGGAAATAAACATGTGTATTAGAAAGTGTCAGGAGAAAAAAGTTAGACAACAAAGGAGATATCTTTTCTACTTTCTATATTTTAATTATTTAATTCTTTCAATTTTGGCATAACATGAATCACATAAGAATAACATTAAATTAGCGATGATACGCATAACACAACTAGGATTGTTAACTGTGTGATTCAGAGCACACTTAGGACTTGTAGGATGTAGTTTTGGCATCATGGTTTTGCATAGATGTGGCATATTTAGTGGCATATTCAGTGGCAAAGTCAATTAAGCGTATATATTACAGATCACTTTCAACTTTTTATACAATTGTCACTTTATTTCAAGTTTTTTTGTCTACCACATTTTTGCTTTGCTTTTAGTATTATTTAGTTTTAGTTGTGGTTTATTTCCTATAGTCTTGGTTTATAGTTACAACCTTACTTTTACTTTTTGTGTAGTCTTACTTTAGTTTTATTATGTATCTTATTTCCATTTCTATGGTTAAATAATATCCCTTAAATGATAAGAAACTTTGTATTCGGGCTAAAATGTACTTAGACTTAATATATAGCACAAGATTTTTTTTGTTGACTAGGGCCATAGCATGTAAAACTGACATGTCAGGTTTGGATCAATTTTAGAAGCCTGCTTTCGAGAAGATTCAAAAGCTTACGGAAGAGGCTGAGGATCTGCAGCCACATGATTGCTAAGTTTGGGGAATAGATTTATTCCTTTCTACTGGTGAGATGAGAGATTTTATCTTTTTGAATATTTATGTCTTGGTTTGTAATAATGAGATTATTATAGATGTATTTTCATTTTGTTTTCCTATGATCAATATTTATTTCAATATCTATAATGGATTTTTTGGATGATTATTTAGCTTCCACACTTTGATTCTATATTGTCTTATACATAGTATTATGATGTGATCTTATCTCATATTCAATAGTGATTCTTATAAGTTAAACGCACTACCAATGCATAGGGGTAAGGTAACTAATACTTGAGATAAAAATCTTTATTATCTTAAGGATTAGTCCTAAAATGAAGTCATTAAGGATAACTCATTTAATTCCAATAAATTCAGCATAAGTGTTGGGTTGATGATGGGTCACGGTGGGTTATCTCTCCCACTGATATCCTGAGTTTTCCATCAAGGGTTAGCCCAATGTATCACACCATCCTTGGCCTTCCCTATCTAGTTATGCTACCAAAAATCCTTATTGGTGTTCTTTTGCTATATTGCAAACTCCCAATGAACCTTAGTGCCCCAATTCCCCTCTCTACTCAATGCACTTATTCTTTGAGTCCCATCAAGCCCTGTAGACTCAAAGCTTCATCCAAAGCATTCTAATGTATCGAACCCATTATTCTAGAGTTTAGGAGCTTTGTTGTGTGATTGTCAAGAAGCCTCTAGTGAAGCCTTGAACCTTAGCAGCCTTCAGTACTCATAACAATCTCCCCAACCGTCATGCGAATGGTACCCCCTTTTGAATATACTTCTATTCAGCTACCAGTGTCCAAATTAGCCCTTAAATTTGTTTGTGATGAGCACTAGACCAATGTAGAATAGATGAACAGGAAGATCACAGAGCACGCTTCCATAAGCATGAAGAAGCATGCAAGTCTTCCTCGACAGTTTTGGGCTGAGGTTGTTAACACAGTTGTTTACTTGATAAATTGGGGACCTTTCGTACCCCTAAATGAAGGGATTCTTGAGGAGACATGGGGTGGAAAGGAGGTGTGACTGAACTAATTTAAGTTATGTGTATGTTCATCCTATGTGAAAATTGATGTAAGAATCAGGAGCAAGCTTGATGCAAAGGAGATCAAGTGTACATTTATTAAATATGGTGCGGGCGAGTTCAATTACAGATTCTGAGATAATCGAATCAGAAGGTTATCAAAAGAAGGGATGTCAATTTCAATGATAGTGAGATGTACAAGGATTATATTGGAGTCGGGACTAATTTCAAGGTTGCTTCAGATGGTGAACCCTGACACATAGAAGTCATGACAATGTTGATACATATGTACATCTGTAAGAAGATACACATGAGGGTGTTGATGCTTAATCACAAACACTCATATTGTGAAGATTCACAAGCTCACAAGACTTTGATAGAGGTACTCTCCTTCTTCATTATATCTATTGCAAATGAATAGTAGTGAATCAGAAAACATTGAAAAGGTGCTTCACTTGCAAAATTCAATCAAGTGGGAGGCTTCCATGAATGATGCATTAGCATCACTCATATCAAATGGGACATGGGAGTTGGCATCTCTAACAACTAGGATGAAAGCTCAGCAAAACTAAAAGGTTTATCGACTGAAGGATGAACCACATTGGAGTAAGCGCTACAAGGTGAGGCTTGTAGTAAAAGCTTACACTAGCAGCATGGTGTTGACTATAGTATGATCTCTACCCCTGTTATGAGGATGATAGCCATTAGATTTGTACATAATAGTGTTGTCATTGAATATTTTTTTCTGAAGAAAATGGATGTTAAAACTTTATTTCTTCATAGAGAGATGGAAGAAGAGTTGTACATGCAACAACTGGAGAGGTACAATGCTCAATAGAAAAGAAAAGTTGAGCTAGTATGCATGCTCATGAAGAGCCTCTATGGCTTAAAACAAGTGCCTAGGCAATGGTACATGAGATTCAATAGGTTCATGTCAGAAACTAGGTACAATAGAAGCTAGGAGGATCAATATTGTTATAAAATAGTATAAGTTCACCAATATCATTCTATTATTATATGTGGATAATATGTTGATTGCAAGAATAACATGAGGGAGAAAGATGCTAAAGGAGCAAATTTCAAGGGAGTTTGACATGAAGGACTTGGGGCCAATGAAGCAGATTCCTGGGATGTGAATCAACAGGGAGAGAAGTGTTGGAATTTTGAAGTTGTCTCATAAAGGCTATGATGAAAAAGGGCTGAAAAGATTCAACATGAGTGAGGAAAAGCTAGTGGGCACTTCCTTAAAAAGTCACTTCAGCTTATCAATGGATTTGGTGCTGAAGTTCAAAGAGGAGAAGGAACAAATACTGAAGGTTTCTTATCTTTTAGTGGTTGGGAGTTTAATGTATGCAATGATCGGCACGAGACCAGATATTGCACATGTAATGGGACTAGTCAGTAGATTAATGAGAAACTCATGAAAATACTAATAGGACATGGTCAAGTGGATAATGAGGTATTTAAAAGGTACAGTGGGCAAAGCACTCTGCTTTGGTAGGTCTGACATTTCTCTAAAAGGCTATGTAGACTCTGATCTTGCAAAAGATGTTGATAGCCAGAAGAGCACTAATAGATATGTGTTAACACTTGAAAGTACAGCGGTGAGCTGGATCTCCAGGCTTTAAAACATTGTTGCTCTATTTACCAGAAAGGTGGAGTACATTGTTAAAGCTTTTATGGTTGGTGGAGTAAAGAAATGATTTGGTTGAAGACTTCTATGGTGGAGTTGAGTAAGGAGCAGAAAGATGTGAAGTTCTATAGTGATAGTATGAGCTCTATTCACCTTGTGATGAATTCAGCATTTCATGCCAGAATGAAGCATATATAGCTTCAGTACCATTTCATCAGGATACTGTTGGAAAAAAGATAGCTTGTCTTGGAGAAGCATCACATTTGAAGAATCCCACTGTAATAACCCTAGTTTGTTACCCCAAATAATCTAAGATAAATTAACCTCCAATTTTCATTCCATTAGTTTTATTAAGTCTTTAGGACCTAACCCTGAATATATGGCGTCAGTCGGACTTCAATAGGTTGAAATTGGCAATTTTTCCAATTTTGGAACCCTAAAACATAGCTAAAATAATTTGATCTCTAAACCCAAATCTGATTGTATTTTTTAATTTGTCACCCCCAAACTAGCTAGGGGTGCAATTTTGAGAATTTTTTAAGGTCATTTAGGGGATAATTGAATTAATTTCAAATAGAGAAAATTGCAAACAAGATTTTTAAACAATTTGTATTTGCAAATCTACCTCCAATAGTCGGCTCCTCAGGGATCCACTGTGCGGACCGCGGGCAATCTGCTGCAGAGCCCAGGTCACGTGACAAAGGGTCTAATGCATTATTGGCATCAATCCATGCAAATCGAATGGCCCATATTAGATCCGTGTCACGTTCATTCGCAGAGGTTGGATCATGCCTGTGATCCAACAGTCAAGATAATTTTTGTGAGCAGCCATTAGGATTTGGGAGATCAAAGCCATTACAAAATTTCATTGATACATCAGATGAATGACAGAGCTCTAACCACTATGGATCTTCGTATCAGCTTCATTCGCTCCCTGACAACCAAAATATCTCGTATGCTAGTACCCAGAGCTATTCGCCACTCACAAGCCATATAACCTAAAGTTGTTAGCCACCCTTCCCAATTTGGTTAGGTAGCTTCTAATGGGCCATGAGGCCTTATCCTCTCTCATTTGGCAATCAGGTGCTGAATTCATTTACCCGAGCTTGAACCACAACCTGACAACCCCCCAAGTTCTCCAAATGCTATAATTAGCCTCAAGAATCTCACAGTGAGCTCTTTTGTTATTGTGTGATACTAATTTCAGTCCCAACCTTTATTTTTCTCTCGCTCATTCTCAGCTTCCCAACTCGATGTCTCCAAGCACCCCAGCTTCCTCCCAAGTGGTCAGTGAGTTTAGTCTAATGTTCAAACCCCCAGTCTAGGTTGGGCAATCCTCAACAACTACTCTAGGCTTCTCAAGGATCCAATTTACTCCTCCTCAACAAGAACCTCTGATCCAAGTACCTCCCTTACCCCATTATGTTGTGTGGGATCAATGTCATTCTAAGTGTGCTCTAGGTGTAGTTCTGTAATGATGTGCATCTTACATTTACACTAAACCATTTGTGTGGGTTAAATTGAGCTAGTAAGCTCAAAGATTCACTATCTAGATGGAACTGATAACCAGTGGTGAAATTCTAATTGACTAATTGACCATTGGCTTCATTACTTACTAAATATGCTAATTTTGGTGTCTAAATAATGAACAATTCAAGAAGACCTTTGTATTTCAATTTATGCATATTTGATCTTTATTTATGTCTAATTAGCCTAAACTCCAACTAGTCTTATTTAGGTTCATTAGTTATTTAAACTTAATGTTAATTATTGATTTTCACTCTTTAACTAGCATGAACTAATTCAGCATTTACTGATTTTATCATTAACCATAAAGTGGTATGTTAAAACATTAAGTCTTATGTGATTTATGTGAACCTTTATCTTAACCTAAGTCTTAAACTCTTGATTTTCCTCTTAAGTAAGAGACTAGCATGAATTGATCCTTAACCAACAAATGAAATATTTGATTTATCAATCAACCATATCTAAAGTTCTTAGTGCTTTGCTTCATGACTTAAGTGCTTAAGACAGAGTTACAATTTAAGGGGTTATACTTGATTTCTTCATTTTAACTAAATGATTGATCCTCTTACTTTACATATAATTTAACTATTAAGTATTAGTAGAAATAGTAATATATTTAAATGAGTAAATACAACCTTTAGTTAAGGTAACCTTGAGGTAAGAAATGCCTTATTTGTCTTACTTTGAGATAGGAACTTAGATGAACCTTAATAACCTTAGATGATTGATCTTATGCCTTGTGGTAAGATAACCTAAAAAGAATTTGATTAAATTATCCATTTGAGATAGATAACCTAAATTGAATGACTTATATGTTACTTCCATGGAGCCATTTGAGTAGAACCTACTACAATGGAGATTGGATTATATAGCTTGAATTTCATTAATTTTAAATTAATTTATTTAAAACTATAAGTGATGAAACTAATAGTATTACTATATATAGACTGTAGCACACATCCATTGAATTGACTTGATTTAGTAGGATATAAAATTGGTTGATTTACCTTGAATAAAATTGTAGGGATTAGGTCTTACCTTAGGTAATTAGATAAGTACAGTTTAGCTCAAGATAATTATCGCAAGTCCAAAGTATGTTATACTTTGGGGATTAAATAACTTAGCTTTTGAGAATAAATTGTAAAATGATTATGTCCCAAATCTTTGTGTTCATTAATAAGTGCAGTTAAACAAACTAAGTAATTTAAATTACCTTTCTCTTAGTACACACTAATCATGTATATGTACTCTTAAGCATGTGATGAATTAGGATGCTATGAAAGTAAAGTTTCGAGTAAATGTATACATCAGTAGAATTAAACTTGAATTATAGTTCATACTGTTAAACATTTTAATTTTTGATTACATACAAAGTGAATGTGTGTATTAAAGGGAATAGGTTAAATAGTTAGACAACAAGAAGGGATATTTACTATAGTTTGTCTATTTTTTAGTTTTGATGATTTGAAAGCACCTTGTGTATTAAACTCCTTGGCATATAATGAATCACATATCATTAGCAACGCAGTTCTGCTCACCTAGGATATGTTAACAGAGCGGTTCTGCTCACGTAAGAAATATTGGATGCCATGTGGCACCAAGGTTATGTTTATTTGTAGCATGCTCAGTAATATATTTAGATTCATATTCAAATGCATATACAATGACATATAGTACAATTTTATTTTAAGTTATTTTAGTTTATAATTTCATTTCAGTTGATTAACCTTCAATACTTTGTTTAGTTATAGTATTCGTGCTTTTTGTTTCAATGTTTAGATTTACAGTTTTAGTTTACTTCAATTTTTTGCAGTTTGATTTCTTTTTTATTGAATGTTAAGTAAAATCCCTTAACTATAAGAATATACTAAATGCAACTTAAAATGTACTTAGACTTACTATTTAATAAGATTTTTTTTTCTTGGCTAGGGCCCTGGCATTATCAAATTGATTATATCAAGTCATGTGTAGTTGGTGAAGCTAGCGCTTCTCAGGAGATCCAAGAGGAACAAGAGGAGTTGTAGCCAACATAACTTTTTTCTTACTTTCTTAGTTTACTTTCTGTTGTGATATGATAGACTTTTGCTGCTCAATTTATTTTAAGCTATGGATTGTAATGATTAACTCTTGACATACTTATTTTATGTGATGAATGTTATGGTCGAATGCTTAAAGCTTCTGCACTCTGTTATTACTACTACTTATACTTAGTATTATGATGTGGTCGACATCAAACTAATATTAACTACACATATATATTGGATTTAACAACATTATATTTTAGAAAAGTCAATGTTTATAAGAATTAATGCTAACTATAAGTCAGATTAAAAGAAGTTTAGCCTTCCCGAGTAACACACCGTTCCACCGCTAGTTATGATGTTATTATTTTTTATTGCGCACGGTGATGAGATGAGGGATTACACCCACTGACATGCTTAGGAAAGCAACAACATTGGAGAAACTAAAGGTATGTGCTGCCTCAGTTGGCCTCATCATGCAATAAGAGAGCTAGGGTGAGCCACACCACATTCTTGATACAGATTGAATAAGAAAATAATGAAAGATCATAGCTAGAAAAGTAATGATTCCAATAGGTCTCCAAGTGGGAGATTGTTGGGATGTAGAGGCCATACTAATTATCATGGAGGTGCTGATGGAGCTTTGGTGAGCTTCTGAGAGGTTTTGAGGTAATACAGAATAAAGTTTGGAAAGCTCAGCTACAGCAAGGCACCATGGCGCGTTGTGGCACACCGTAACATGCCATGGAGCTCAACACCCAAGTGCAAGGCACTATAGTGCCCCGCAGAGCTAGTCTGCTAGAGATTGGGATGCCATAGCATGTCGTAGTGCACTGTAATGCACCATAGTGCCAAGAACATGAGACCAAGGCACTGTAGTGCGCCCTAGCACAAGAGGAAATGATGAAATGCATCATTGAGCCAATTATCTGAGACTAGGGCACTATAGCGCACTCTAGCGCCTACCTACCCGAGGCCACGCGCAACGTGCGCCATAGCACTTGGTGGAAATTTGCTCTGGTTTAGGCATCTCTCTAAGCAATTTTCAAGGATTTATGAACCATTTGGGGTTTGAATGTTAGATGGGTACTTAAGGTAATATTGTGGAAGAGTTTCCTATGTTGGCAAGGAAAAGTTAAGTGTTTTGGTTGATGTTGGAGAGAATATCCTAGCATTTAAAAGGAACATATGGCACAATTTATCTTATGGGGTTATATTACTTTTATATATAATTTTCTTAAAGTAGAGTTAATTTAAGAGAGGTGAGTTTTTCTTACTGTGGTACCTTGCTTTCTTTTTTATTTAGCTTAGGATTTTACTTTATCGATTTATATTTTTTCCTCCTAGACTTTATGATAATACTCTATCATCACAAAAAAGTGTGGGAGTTATTGACTGTTGAAGTCTCAGCATATAAGTATTTTTAATATTAACAACTTAATGTTGAGTGTAATATAATATTAGTTAGACCTTAAATAGTTCTAATACTAGCTACTAAATATGGTACTTGAGATTACAAGATCAAATCATATAGATGTAAATGAAGCTTTTGAATATAACAAGACTTGATAGAAAGAAAGGGCACCACATCTATGGATTAGTAGCAAGTAATTGTAACCATCAAGATTAATCTTTCAATAACAATCTCAATTGATTTTCTTATATTTATTTGCATTTTTTTTTATTAATTGTGCATTTAAATTTTGATTAGTCTACATTTGTCTGTGCTTCTATTCTTTGAAGTTAGTCTGATCTAAGTGCACCAAATAAAATGTGCTTATAAAACCAACAGATGAACATTCAGATGCATGTTCTTCTATGCCCAAATGTACAGAACCATGCACACCAAAAGTCTAGGCGAGATAACACCTTCATTTTTCTCTACATTATTTGTAATAGTAGTATGGGCCATCAATCTTGCTCTGGCACTTCGGTGAATTCCATGTTTTTAAAAACAACAATTTCCTTGTTTGAGTTATTTGTCCTCAGTGGTAATTAAATGCCATGGAGATCCTTACAAAAGGCCTCCTTAGATCTAAAATACTTTCTTAAGTATTCTTAGATGTTTAAAGTACTCAAAGAATAAATTTGAAGGTCTAAGTGCGATTACCAGAAACTTCTTCCATAACCTTTTTGTAAGCTTAGTTGTAATTTCATATATTTTATTTTTCTCGCATACCCCAACTCTTACAAGGATTTTGTAAGAGAAGTGTTTAAGGTAGCTCTATGTAGGAAAAAGTTTTGGAAAGAATGAAAACTTCAATAATTGGATAGAGTTCTTAAGAAATAAGAAATCTTAGTGTTTTTGTACGGTTACATATTTTTTGTTTTATTTCTGTAATTCTATTTTAAGTTTTAAATTTAATATTCTAAAAAAATGAATGGGTTAACTCAAACCTAATTTAAGTTGAGTTCTAGTTGGGATCAACTCAAGTAAAATTGAGTTTCTGTCACTCAAAATATAAAGTTATTTAAAATATAAAAAAACAAAATACCTATATCTTTTAACCAAAATATTTAGTTACTTCATCGATAAAGCTATATGCTCTGTCTCTATCTCTTCCTTTTGATCGACCACAGTTCGATACTTCAAACATTTGAATCACATTTTTGTATTCTTATATGCAAGATAGATTGTTTAATCCATTTAATTTTAAAACAATGGCTTACAAGTTATGGGATTATGACTTTTAATTTTTGAAAAGCGGATAAAAGGCTAAAAGACTTTCGCTAGATATAAAATCTCATTCCCGGATCCTCTCGCTTCTTATCTTTTTTTGGCTTCTTTACTATTGATTCATGAACTCCTCTAATTCTTTTATATTATTTCTAATTACAATTATTCTATATTGAAATTGTGAACATATGTAGTATGTAAAGGCTTTATGAGCTGTTTAAGAGCTAATATTATCTGTTTTACATTTTTTGTATAGGAATTGCAAGCTTGCAATTTTTTGTATCAAATATATTGTAGATGTGAGCCTGTTCTAAGGATTGAAGCTTTGATATTATTTATTTTGAATTTTTATATATTTATTTGAAAGGTATCCTTAGGACCTTATCTAAGGGTTTGCAGAATTGCAGTTTTTTGAGTCATATCTGTTGAAGCAATGAACCTAATTTAAATGTTGAAATTATGTGTTTAAGCTTTGAGTATGTTTGTTTATTATTTTTTTAGGATAATTTATTAAGGGCTTCTCTAGGTTTTTTATTTAGGATTTGTAGACTTGCAGTTTTTTGTATGAGATTATTAAAGTTGTGAGCTTATTTTTAGGGTTAAAGGTCTGAGTTGGATCTTTGATTCTATTTATTTAAGTTTTTTTGGGGTTACTCTAAGAAATTTGTTGAAGATTTGAAGACTTGGAATTTTGTATAATTTCGTTTAAGCTATGAGCCTTTTTTTAGCATTGAGGCTACTAGTTAAAGCTTTGATTTTGTTATTTAGGGTTATTTTAGTAAGTTATTTTAGCTTTTTATTTAGAGATTGCATACTTACAGTTTTTTGTATGAAATAGGTTGAAACTTTGAGCCAATTTATAGGGTTGAAATAATGAGTTGAAGCTTTGATTTTATTTTTGATGGTTTTATTAATTTATTTATATAGGTTTATTATGGTTTTTATTAATGGTTTGCTAAGTTGAAATTTTTTGTATGAGATCTGTTGAAGATCTTAGCCTATTTTTAAGGTTGGGGCTATGAATTGATGCTTTGACTTTGTTTAGTTAGGGTTTTTCTCGAGTTATTTTAAGGGATTTTTTAGAGGTTTTATTTAGGGTTTGCAGATTTGTAATTTTTATTTGTAGCTATATTGAAGCTGTGATCCTATATTTAGGGTAGAAACTATGAGTTAAAGCTCATATTTTAATAATTTAGGGTTTTGTAAGAATATCTTAAAGGGTTTTTTAGGTTATTTATTTAGGGTTACAAACTTGCAGATTTTTATATGAGATTTGTAAAAGATATGAGTTTATTCTTTGAGCTTATATACATAGCTGAAGATTTGATTATGTTTATTTTTTTTTTTGTATTATTTTTAAGGGTTTTGTAGGTTTCTTATTTATAGTTTACATAATCGAAGTTTTTAATGAATAAAACTATGAGTTGAAGATTTGATTCTATTGATTTAGGGTTTTTTTGGGTTGTTTTAAAGGGTTTTCTTAAGGTTTTTTACTTAGGTTCTATAGACTTGCAATTTTTTATTTGAGTTCTATTAATCTATGAGGAGCTTGATGCTGTGAGTTGAAGCTTAAATTATATTTATTTAGGCTTTGATATCCCAGAATCGTAAAGCTATTAAATTGTTTAATAATATATTTGGAAGTTAAGTTACCATTTTTTGTTTTATTTTTTGATTAAGCATATTTTTTATGGTAAAAGGGAGAATGATGAAAAATATATCAGTTTATAATTTAATGTGATATATGAACACTTTCATAGATATTCACAATTGATTGACCTTATTATTTCTTCAATTTTCTTAAATTGGCTGATGCTAGAGATGATGCTTTTACAATTACTAAGGCTATTGCCTCCACTACTGATGCTTCCATTGCTCCTTGGGTAGCTACTGATTCTGTAGTTCTTGTATTATATAATATATGGACACTTTCATAGTTACTCATGATTATTTCAAATTAATTCTCTTGATTTTATAAATTTAATAATTTTAAGTTATTAGTTCTCCTAGTTTTTTGTAAATATGATTTCTTAATTTATTATCTTTCTAATGTTAAGGATTCTACTTCCTCTGCTATTACTGGAGCTGCTGCTACTTTTGCAATTGTTAGGGCTTGTGCAACTTCAACTTTTTTGGGGTTGCTGGTGCATTTGCAAGTGTTGGGTTTGTTATGCCTCTAATTATGCTAAGATTATTTCATCTTATGCTGCCATGGGATATTACTACTTTGGTTGGGGCTACTATTGCTTTTTCTATTGCTATTTCTACTATTATTGAGGCAGCTGCTAGTTCTTAAGCTAATGGGGTTATTGCTACTTGTGTTGATGCTAAGGTTGGTGCTACTAATGTTATTGCTATGGTAGATGCTACCACTATAAGTATTGGAGATGATGCTGCCTCTACTGTTGGTGGGACTCCTACTACCTCTACTGATAGTGAGGTTGCTACTGCCATTATAATTACTAGTGCTATATTGTAGAGATCATTCAAATCATCATGGAGATGTTAATAGAGGTCCGATGAGCTTTTGGGTGGTTCCAAAATGATATGGAAAAGAGTTGGAAAGTTCAACTCAGCAAGGCGTCATAGAGCATCTTGGCGCACCATAGGTGTCAAGGAGTCCAGCATCTGAGAGGAAGAAATTGTAGTGTGCCCCAATGCTAGTCAATGTGAGACTAGGGTGCCATAGTGTGTCGTAGCTCATTGTAGCACCAAGAATCTAAGACTAAGGCGTAGTAGCAGGCCTTGGCGCCATATGCCCGAAACTAAAGTGTTGTAGCACTTCATGGCACACTATAGAGCGACATGGCTTGCTGTAAATTCCATGGAGCCAATTACTCAAGACCAGAGCACTGGAGCACACCTAGCTTCAGCTGCTCGAGGCTAGGGTGCTACAGCGAGCCTTTGAACCATTTGGGCATTACAGTTACTGCCATCAGTAATTCATCAAGAAATGTATTATTAAAATTTCATGATATTGTCAGGCTAGTGCAGGATGAAGAGGTGCAGAATAAATCCCATGGGGAGGCATCTACTTCAATGTTGAGTTATAAAATTAGACGAAGAGGTGTAAGCTGAAGACATAACAAAAATATGTCTATGTTAATACGAGGAAAATCAAGACTCAGAAAAGCAAACCTGGATTGCTGGATCTGTGGGAAGGCAAGTCACTTCAAGGACTAGCCTACCTTAAAAATAACAAGTGGTGGGAACAAGGCTATGTGCCCTACTATGAATGTTTCAGCTGAAGAGAATCAAAATGAATTAATCCTTTCACTTGTCAACACAGGGTCTTGGATTGTGAACTTAGGCGCATCTTTTCATGCCACGCCTACGAGGGGTGCTTCTAGGAACCACAAAAATGGTGACTTGGAGAAGGTATATCTTGGAGATGAAAATGTATAGCATATGATAGAGAAAGGTGGTGTGGATGTCCAACAACAAAGCGATATACTTTGAAATCTTGGAGAAGTCCGACATGTGCCATGTCTAAAGATGATCCTTATTTCATATAGACAATTAGCTAGGGAGGGCTTCAACACATGCTTTATGGGTGACTTGTGGAAGGTCACCAAGGGTGCATTTCTTGTTGTATGTCGCAACATGAAAGGTATACTTTACCTAACTAATAAAGTGTCTGATTCCATTTCTACTGCACAATAAATAAAATGCAGGTCTATAGCACCGGAGGCTTGACCATATGAGCGAGAGGTGTTTGAACACCCCAGTCAAGGGGAAGGCTTCAATGAATGAAGTTAGTGGACTTGGGTTTCTATGAAGACTGCATGCTGGGAAAATAGAAGAAGGTCATATTCTCCAAAGTTGGAATATAGATCAAAGGAAGAAAACTCGAGTTGGTGCATACAGATGTATAGGGGCCAGCTCCTACTTCATGCATAGGTGGACCAATAAATTTCATCACTTTCACTGGTTACCATACAAGAAAATTATGGGTATATTTTCTAAAGCATAAATCTGACGTATTTGATCTGTTTTGAAAATAGTTAGCTTTGGTTGAGAATGAGATAGGGTTGAAGCTTAATTACTTGAGAGACGATAATGGCAGTGAATACTGTGACAAAGAGTTCAAGAAGTTCTGTGCCTTGAGAGGAATCAAAATGGAATTTACAATTTTAGAAACATCACAACAAAATGATCTTGTAGAGTAGATGAACATGATGATCACATAAAGAGCTAGAAGTTTGAGATTGCATGCTGGTCTTCCAAGTCAGTTTTGGGCTAAGACTGTAAATGCATCTCCTTATTTAATTATTAGGGGACCTTTCGTACCCCTAAATGAAGGAAATCTTGAGAATTCCTGAAGTGGAAAGGAGGTGAAACTGAACTAACTCAAGGTATTTGATTGTTCATCCTATGTGCACATTGATGCAGTATCTAGGAGCAAGCTTGATGCAAAGGCCATCAAATGCACATTTATTGGATTTGGCACGGGTGAGTTCGGTTACAGATTCTGGAACAATCAGAATCAAAATATTATCAAAAGCAGGTATGTCACTTTCAATTATAGTGAAATGTACAAGATTGTATTGGAGTTAGGACTATTTCCAAGGTTGCTTTATATGGTGAGCTCTGGCACATAGAAGTTGATGATAGCATTGAGCCAAATGAATTTGTGCATGAAGATACTCTGGAGGGCATTACTGTTTAATTAAAAACACCCATGTTGTGGAGATCCCCAAGAGTCAGAAGACCACCATAGTGGTACTCTCCTTCCTTACTTTATATGTTGTTAACAGATGGTGGTGAACAAGAAAACTTTGAAGAGGTGCTTCAAGTAGAATATTCAATCAAGTGGCAGGTTGCCATGAATAATGAAATGGCATCACTCTTGTCACATGGGACATGGGAGTTGATAGCTCTACCAGTTGGAAAGAAAGCTCTTCAGAACTAGTTGGTTTACTCGGATGGGAGTAAACACTACAAGGCGAGGCCTGTAGTAAAGGGCTACCTGTAGCAAAATGGAGTTGAATACAATGAGGTATTCACCCTAGTTGTGAAAATTATGACCATTAGAGCTGTGTTGAATATTGTTATAGTTGAACGTTTGCATCTTGAGTAAATGGATGCTAAAATAGCATTTCTTCACAGAGAGTTGGAGAAGGAGTTATACAAGAAACATCCAAAGTGGTACAAGCCTCAAGAGAAACAAAAGTTGAGCTAGTGTGCAAGCTTAAGAAAAGCTTTTATGACTTAAAACAAGTGCCTAGGCAATGGTATAAGAGATTTGATGGTTCATGTTAGAAACTGGGAACAAGAAATGCCAAGCAAATCACTATTGTTACAAAGAATGTGTGAGTCCTCTTATATCATTCTGTTGTTGTATGTGAATGATATATTGATCGTAGGATTGAAAATGGAGGAGATCAAGAGACATAATGGAGCAAATGTCAAGGGAGTTTGACATAAATGTCCTGGGGTTGGCAAAGCAGATTCCTGGGATAAGAATCAATAAGAAGAGAAGTGCAAGAATTCTGTAGTTATGTTAGAAAGACTATGCTGAAAAAGTGCTGAAAAAATAAAACCTAAGCAAGACAATGCCAGCGAGCACTCCCCTAGCAAGTCAATTCATTTTATCGAAGGATCAGAAGCCGAAGTCTAAAGAGAAGAAAGAACACATGCTGAAGGTTCCTTATGCTTCAGCGGTTGGAAGCTAGATGTACATGATGATCTACACAAGAATAAATATTGCACATGCAGTGGGAGTAGTCAGCTGATTCATGTGGATATGATCAAATGGATATTCAGGTTTCTGAAAGGTATAGCGGGCAAAGCACTTTGCTTTGGTAAGTCTTACATTTCTCTGTGGGGCTTTGTAGATTCAGATCTTCAAGGAAATGTTAATAGACTAAAAGGAACTATAGGATATGTGTTCATATTGGGAAGTGCAAATGTGAGATGGATCTCCAGGTTACAAAACATTGTTGCTCTATCTACCACAGTGGCATAATATATCACAATTACTGAGGTGAGCAAGGAGATGATTTGGCCAAAGATTTTTATGGTGGAATTGGGTAAGGAGTAGGAGGATGTGAAGCTTTTCAATATAACTATGAGTGATATTCAACTCGTGAAGAAGGTAGCATTTCATGCCAGGATGAAGCACATGCAACCTCGGTACCATTTCATCATGAGACTGTTGGAAGAAAGATAGCTTAGATTGGAGAAGATTCACACTTCAAAAATTATAATTAACATGATTACAAAAGTAGTAAAAAATTAATGATATGTGGTGCTTTAGTTGACCTAGGCACGTGATAACAGAGTGGGGGTAAGCCACACCACGTTCTTGATAGATTGAAGAAGAAAATGAATGATCAATGCTAGAAGAGGGATGATTCCAAAAGGTCTCAAAGTGAGAGATTGCTATGTCGTGGAGACCATTTAGATCATCATGGAGAAATAATGGAGTTGTTCTGAGCTTACGGATGATTTTGAGGAGATATAGAACCAAGTTAAAAAGTTCAGCAATAGCAAGGTGCCACAATGCGTCCTAGCACCCGAGAATAAGGCGCAGTAGCATGATTCGATGCTAGTCTACTCGAGCCTAGGGCTTCGTAGCACACTGTAGCATGCCATATCACCAAGAACCCAAGACAGTGGCAAGGTAGTGCGCCCTAGCGCTAGTATGCCTGAGATTGAAGTGCTATAGCGCACCCTAACTTAGGAGCCCCATCACTATCATGGTCATGTTTATACTAACATTAATATAATTATAGTAGAGTGGTCACCATGTAATAGATTCCCAATTAAAGTCAAATTAGGTTTATAACCTAGTCAACCATTAATCATAGAATATGCCACCTATATCTGTAATTGATTTATCAATATATATAGAATAATAGAGTATGGAAGCAAAATATGCATAACATTCATTTCCGTTGTACAGAAAGAAAAGAATAGTAGCTTAACTCAATATGAGTGCTAAAAAGTAAAGGAATCAAGAACACAAAGTATTATAATACTAAATTAAAATTTTTAAGAAAGGAACACTAGTTCTCACAAATGGAAAATAAAATAATCTAAGCCTCAACAACAACAGTAAGGTCCTCTTCCTAGCTCATCTCCTCACCTGAAGCTCCTCCATGAATAGCTATGAATCTGACATTATCAGTTTCACAATGCCAGGGCCATAGCTAAGAAATGAAAAATATATGTTAGATAATTGCCTAAGTACATCTTAGGCTGATTTAATGAAATCTACATTTTTAATATATCATATTTAATGAGCATTTAAGCAATTACGAGGTGCAACATGCAATATAGAAAAATAGGATAGCTATAAATAAAGTATTTCTAACTTAGCAAAGTGAAGTATGTAAAGAAACATTCCTCAACCAAAAGTTGCAATAAGATTAGGCAATATATGTGCATAAGAATAAAATAACTGATAGAAAGTCCTAAACATGTGATGAACATCTAGAGTATACTAATTTAACAAAAAGTTATTTTGAGGTAACATAAAATAGAACTTAGTATACTGTGTAATCAAGTCTAGCATCATATAATTAGTAGAAAAAGACTACATTGAAACTAGAGTAACAACATGCTGAATAGAAAAATACAGATAAAATGCCATAACGGAAACTGAATAATCACTAAAATTTGAGATGTGCCTAAAGTAGTGTTACCATAATGGAAACTAGCTAAATAAAGCCAATGAACAGAAAGTTGCACATGTATCATCAAGCCAACCAGAGAGCGAAATCCGAGTAGGACTATAGAATCAAACATGTATCATCATGCCAACCATAGAGCTAGATTCGAGTCAATACTAATGCAAAATAACTGAACTGCAGAGGCAGACTAATTTTGAAATACTCTACTGAACTGACAATTAAAAGTACTGAATGTGCTGATTAAGATTAATAATGTAAACGCATTTCAAAACTAACATAGAATACTCATTGAACCCTATGTTCAATTGTAAATGTTCAAGGCAAAAGGCTCAAATACAGGGGGTGCAAAGTATCACAGTCAAAGTAAGCAAAACTCTACTAAAACACATGTGATATTTCTTATTATCTAATTTAATTTATTCTATTTATTCTGACAGTGTACAAGCTTAGTATCTCCAATATGCTTCTATTGAGTATTATTCCAGGTTCACAGCCTTAAAGGTTAAACATTAAAACTTAATAACTTCTAATTTAAAATAAAAAAATTTGTCAATAAAAATTAAACGATCAATCAACGGCTTAACTAATATATTTTAATTGCCCATAACCAATCTTGATCAAGAAAATTAAGATTCAAGGATTCAAATTTACGCTTCAAAATTGGTGTTTAAGCTCTAAGCCCAAGGTACTAACATCTAAGGATCTACAGTTTCACATAATATCTCACTCTAAAGAGAAGAATTATAAGGATTGAAGATCTTAGAATATGAAAATATCATGTTTTAGAAATGCTAAAGTCTAAAGACAAAATAATCAATTTAAACTTCTAAGTCTAGGAACTATATTCAATCTATTGAATAATTTCATTATTCAATATAGTTGAATTCACTTAATACAAAAGAAGAGAATCTAAAGGACAAAGCACAAGAGATTTTTAAGGTTTCAAGAATATAAATTGATTTTGAATGCGATGAAGATTACAAGTCTTAAGAAGGCTCAATCTATTGAGTAGTTCAATTAATCAATAGAATTAGGCTACTAAAATCTTAGATTGAAGGATTGAGATTAACCACTTAAGATCTTAACTAAGTTTGAGCTTAAGATCTTACTTAGATTGTAGACTTAGGATAAGCATTAAGAACTTTATAACAACAAATTTAGTTAATTAATACTAATTTTATAATCATTCAACTTTCACATAATGGGGCAATGTTGAAGATCTTAGATCTACCTTTAGGATCTTAATAAGTTTCTTAAGTATATTTCTTAAGTAGAATTAAGGATTGGAAATTAGGATCCATTCCTCAAGTCTAAAGGTTTATGAAATCTTCCAAATTATTTAACTTATTGATTTTAAGCATTTAGAAAGGTTCCAAAGGTTTTGGAGCATATAAAACAAATTTGAGAAAAATTACTAAAATGCCCATCCATAAGGGTAAGAATTGAAATTTCAAGATTTATGGTTTTAGGTTGGTTCTAATAAATTCTAATTGGTTTATTACTGTCAAATGAAAGGATTAATACCTTAACTATCAAGTTTGCACTTAGAATATACATAATAAGCACTAATCCATTGCAAGGCTAAGAAAAGTGATTAACAAAATAAGGTTATGAAATTGATTCCTAAGCTCACCACTAGTTCTACAAGTCATAAGAAGATGATTGACACTAAGATCTTACAAATTAGAGCTCAAATGAATTAATTATGCACAAATCAATTTTTAGGTTAATTAAGAAGTGATTAGTGAAATTAAATCTCAAAAAAATATTTTGATTTTATAATTTGATTCTTCTATATGATTAAAACATTTAGTGACCTTAATCATGAAATTTGACTGCTAAATGGATTTAATATTCTCTATTTACCCTTAGGCATAATTTGGGTTAAATTAAGATTTCTAATTATAGAATTGGATTTTTATTGCAGATTAATATTCCTTACCTTTTTCTAATCAAAAATATTGTATTATAACATATTATTTGAATTTAAATTGAATGATTTATTTCAAAAATACATTTGGAATGTTTTCAATTTATTAATCATAGACATTTGATTAATTAGCCAATTTTTCTTTAGGATTTTAAATCCAATTAATCGATCATTAATTCGGCCCAAAGCCAAAACACACGGACCGGGGGTGACCCGGCCCGTCACTGTGCTTCTTCCGCTTCTTCATCTCCTGATAGACTTGACTGGAGCGAACTTCAATGGCAAAATAAGGAATGACCAGCGCACCACTCGACTCAATTTTGATTGCAAAACATTCTCAATGTTAAGACACACTGATCGCATACTATAGCCCAATGTGAGAGGACCGAGATCACTGGATCCTTACTTGTCCCAAACTCAACCCTACGAGAATCCTGGGGTTTAATGTGGGGAGCAATTTCTTCCCACAAAGGCCACCAATTGGCTAGCTCTCAATCTTGACAAGTTTAAGGTGTCAAGATGAAGCAAAGCTTTCTGTTGGCCAGAATTGGGAGCCACTGGATTGCAGGGTCCTTACTCGGGCTTTAGCATTTTCAATGTTGTAGCCCAATCGATCGACATGATCGATCCGAACTCAATCCGAGTCCCAGGACTCTTGAAATGGGTTTGATTGACCATGGCATAGAATTGCAAAGTGGACTGAGCTAAAATCAAACTTGACATAGAATTACATTTAAATGCTTCACTATTTTTTTTCATTACTTAGCATAAGTTTATTTGAACATATGTATGCTTTACTTCATAGACTTTCATATGCACATTAGTTTATTTCTAGCCTATTTAGGATGCTTTTACCCTTGTTCTATTTGTAGGCTAGGATGTATACATAAGTGAGTATTCTAACTCACTTTCTTTTTCTTACTTACTTTTCTTCACTTGTATGCTCACTATATTGCACCCATGCTTGTGCTTACTTTGTAATTAGAAAGTGATATCCAATTATAATAATAACATGTTTATCCAATCATAAATTGTACTTAGACTGTTTAGTCTAACCAAAATTTCTATTTCTTGACTTTGCCCTATTCCATTTAAATGCCAAAATGTGATAGACCAGGTGTATTTGGAGGCTAGTGGAGCTAGACCAAGTGCTAAAAATTAATTGCTTCTGCCTATCATATATAAACTATATAACTTATTATAAATTTCAAGTGAGCTTTAAATTTCTTTCTTTCCTTTAAGTTTATTATTGGTTTGTAATAAATATTGTTTATTTTACTTTTACTACACTTTGTTGGAGCTTAGTTTATATGTAATTACTTGTGATGAATGAATGGATGATGTATTGAATGGATGAATGGTTATAAATGTATAAAAAAAATGAATATCAATTAAGTAATTAGTTGCATACCTACTTAGATGTTAATTAGAATTAGTTGTATATTCAATTATTTATAGAATTGGAAACTATTTTATTATCTAAGTAATAATCTTTTCATATCTACATGTGAGTATTAAATGTTATGATGAAGCAAACCTTAAGGTAGACAATTGTTACACATGTTATTTTCTCTCTTTAAACTTTTAGAATTATAAATGAGCAATCTTATGAAATGGATTGAACTCTATTTTAGAATTGAAAATGAGTAATCTTATGAAATAGATTGAATTCTATTTTAGAATTAGAAATGAGCAGTCCTATATAATGGATTGAACTCTATACTAGAACTGGAGCTAAAATGGATTGATTACATATTAGTTTAGGTTATTTTCTTTTCAAATTATAAGTTCCATTGGAATGGAAGTTGTGCATGTCTACTTTGCAGGTGTTTCCTTAAGCATTTATAAAGGAGACTTTGCCAAAATTTTTAAGAATTTTAGGACTTAGAAATTTTGTTGAAAAATGTAGACTTATAACTCACATATCAAATACTAAATAAATATTTAGAATTTCATATCTAAGATTGAATGTATTCATTTCAATTATTTTAAATTATAATCTCATGTTTCCTTATATGTATCACATGCTTAGTCATATTTTATTCTCACTTATAAATCCATATATTGTATCTTCACTTATAAATTACTTAATACCATTCACAATTTTTCCTTCCATCTTAACCTAAGAATCATTGGCCAAATACAATATCTAATGATTTGGATTAGTTTTCTTTTAATCTAGTATTAGGTATTATGGTGACATATAAATGTTAAGTTAAGTGATTCTCAATATTGGGGTTATCATAGGGCGCAAGAGAATTAATGTTACTCAATCAACCTTTCATTTCAATCCCAAGGTGTTTTACACCGACAATTCTCGCACAGCAAACTTGTGTTCGCGGCGAGGACCTTTATGTGCATTCCCTCTCAGCTTGAAGTATCGAGTTGACTTAGCATTATCTTTGTTACAATCACTTTAACTAATAAAATATTTTCAATCATTCCACAACATGCAATCAATAACATATCTCAATATAACATGAAAAGATTTTATTCATTAAAAAAATTTCATACAAATGCCCTTTTGCCCCTTTATTCAAGGCCCAACCCTCCCCAATGAGGGTTTAGCCTTCCATTATAGCAGAGAATAAAGAAGATACATTCAAGAAATAAAACCCTTTCATGGTTCAACTAAAAGAAAATCAATAAGAAAAGTTTAGGAACAGCCCTTTCGTGGCATTCGCTGATTCTTCCTTGCCTTCCTATCTTCTTCTCTTCTAGCTTTACGGTAGTATTCAGGCCTTTCTTCTCTAGCAATGGTACTATTATTCCTTCCTTGGAGAGGTCTCCTTCCTCTTCTCTTACAGCAGGCTTTGTAATTCTGATCAATGAATATCTAAAAGAGGAACCCTCTCTTAGTCTTGCATGGTTGTTTAAATTGGCAAGTCTTTTGCCCCTTTGCAATGAATTTTGTTATCCTTTTAGTTTTTAGGTTTTAATGCTTGCAATGATAATTATGCTAAGATTCCCTTGAGAAAATCAAGGAATTATTTGATTTAGAGTGTCCAACAGCTGGAGAAGGCAATTGGTTTGAATTTTTGGCCTTCCATATGATGTCATTAATGTTCATTTACTGGCAGAAAAAATGACTGACTCTACGGCACACCGTGGTGCGCTGGAGCGCTTAACTTTCAAACAGAATCTGTTGCGCGCTTGTATTAAATTTCATTTTATTTTGAACTTTCAGTCCGCCGCGGTGGCTGTGGCATGGTAGAACGTTCAACTTTCGAATATGGATCCTGAGCATTTATATTAAATTTCATTTAATTTTGATTTCAACCATGATGCGCTTAAATCCGCTGCAGCGCGTGGTGACGGATTTAGTTTAATTTCATCAAATTAATATAGTGCTGCGACAAACTTTCGAAAGTCATCCGCTGCAGCGCACGGTAGAGGATTTAATTTAATTTCATCAAATTAATTATTTATTTCGCTCCGGTGGACTTTCGAAAGTCATACGCCGCAGTGCGCTATGGCGTGCTTGGGCGCGCCATAGAGGCTACTATAAATAGTATTTCATTTATATTTAATTGATCCTCTTATTCTACAATGGAGTGCTATGGCACCGAACTCCGTTACAGCGCGCTGTGGCGCACTATATTAAATTTCTGCCAAGTCAAATATCGCTGTGGCAAGCTAGAGCGGTTAACTTTCTAATTGAATTTTCATTAAATTTTCATTCCTCTACAGCGGGCTTGGGCGCTGAACTCTTGAATTGTATTCGCCGCAGCGCACTGCGGTGCACTTGGGCGCGCTCCTGCGGTTTCTTCCATAAATTCAAATTTTCTTCTAGATTTTTTTCTTGCACAATTTTGTCGTGAAAATTGGAGAAAATGCATCAAAGTATATCATTCCAGCATAACAGTGTTTGTATTTATTATCTTATTTTATTATAAATTTTAAATTTATCATGCTTCTTGAATACCTCATGGTGGCTTGGTTTTGCATTAATCTTCCTCTTCGTGTCTCTTTCAAATTGGTGGTGCTTCAGCACTCTTGCGGTCTCCACTAATTGAGAGAAGTTTGTGAGAAGCAACGGGACTATGAGATCCTTAATGGAGTCCGCATACCACTCTGTAATTGATGGGACCTAGAGGCTTCAGATCTAATTAGGTTATGAGAGAAGTGATTCAACCTGATGAACTCCATCTCATATTTTCTGGTAGGACAACTTCATTTCTTCATTCTTAACAGGGTGTCTTCAATTAAATTTTGTGCTAGCGGTGGGATGAATTTTTCCCTAAGTACATCCACAAATGTATCCCAAGGATTGTCTTCAATGTCGAAGTTCGAGAAGCAAGTATTTCTGATGTTGTCCCACCAGTACTCGACTTCCTCATGAATAGGTGATTTGGATGAATGGTGCAACCACTGGATATAGGATACCGAGGGGTGCCAATGGTTTAGGCCGGCTCTGCCTTTTTGAGCCAGTGGACCATTGGATGGATTTAAATAATATAAATAGTTTAAGTAATTATTAATTAATATAATTAATTCTAATGAAATTAAATTTAATTATGACCAAATGACCTCCAAAAATTCCCAATTCACTCAAGGCTAATTTGTGGGTGAGGATTAAAAAATAAAATCTGATTTTAATTTGGAGATCAAAATAATTTAGCTAATTCTTTGGATCCTAAAATTGACAAAATAGCCAATTTGCTCAAATGAGCTCCATTGATCCCAAGTTTTCAGAGTTAGGTTTAATTAATTGCTTTAGTCTAATGTAATAAGAATTAATACAAGATTTAGCCTAAGTTAGCTAGGGTAACAATCTTGGGTTGTTAGAGTGGCACACTGTAGTGTGACATGGCACTAGTTACCAAAAACTAGGGCGTTGTAGGGTGCCCTAGCACCTGCTACTCGAGGCCAGGGAGCTACGGTGCATCATAGCACATGGCAGAAATTTGCTCTAGTCAAGGCGCCACCCTACGTAATTTGGGCGTATTTTAGATCCTTTAGGGTCTGAATGTTAGTTGAGTACTTTAGGGAACATTATTGGAGGAGTTTCCTACATTTACAAGGGTAAGCTAAGGACTTTGGCTAGTAATGGAGAAAACTATAAATGAGGTGGTTGTTGCTCTCCTTCTTCTTAGAGTAAAAGCTGGTGTTCCTTATTAGAGAAAAAATAGATCGAAAGGATTTGTAAGCATTTAATCTTTCTTTCTCTTGTGAAATTGAAGCTCTTTGTAATTATGTAATCCTCTTCATACATAATGGAATTTCTATGTGGTGTGTCTCCGGGGTTTTTCCCATCCCTTGGTTTTTCATGTAAAATCCTTGTTGTTTGGATGCATGTGTGTAGATGCATGTGCATGTGTTGTGATCAATATTTTGTTGTGCTTGTGATTTTATAATTTTTCCTGGCAACCATCAACACAATTATGTTCCTCGCGAGCAAATTTTATCCGCTGTAGTGCTCTCAAGGTGTTTTGACTTAACAATAGTTAAGACTGTAGTTGCTTCTACTAGAGTTTCTTCTATTGCTGCTGGGGTTGTTATTAGTTTTGTTGCTGCTGTGGTTGTTATTAGTATTGTTGTTGCTAGGGCTCCTGCTAGTTATGTTACTTATGCCTCCGATGCAACTAGGGCTACTATTGCTTCTGCTACTACTAGGGTGGATCCTTGTTTTATGGATGCTAAGGCTAGTGTTGTTTTGTTAGTGCTAGGGTGTTGTTGCCTTTGTTGGTACTGAGGCTGACTGTTGAGAGCTATAATTATTTCTTGGGTTATTTTGTTTTGCTAGAGCTACTATTACTTTAGATGTTATTGTTGCTCCTTCCACTTAAACTTCAAAAGAAACTCTAAATCAACTTGATCAAAGCTTCAACTCACAAATTCAAGCCTTCAAGCCAAAAAATTAGTTCATTGTCTCACAACTTTAACATATTTTACACGCTAATTTATAAATTCTGCAAACCCTAAATGGCATGGCTACTACTTCTCTTAGGTTGCTACTTTACTGGGACAACTGTTACTTTTGATGCTGCTTTATTGAAGTGCTGCTGTTTTTTAATATATGGCAACCCAATTGGGTTTGCTTGTGCTTGTCGTAGTATTTGCACAGACATCCAATGTCCTAGATTAGTTTTATAAGGTAAGAAACAATGACAATTACACAATATTCTTTGAATATACTCTTGCTTAAGAATTATAATTGTAGATGCAACAAGGTATGATTTGAATAATTCAAACGTTTAATCATCTATTAGAAGCGACACAAACCGATTATGCGTTCAAGAGATTGCATGTGGTGATCCCAAGCAAACTTTTTTATGTTGTATTAGAAAATATTTTGAATTATCAATAGAGTTTTCAAAGTTTGAATTTTTGTAGAATAATAGAACAAGACCGGCGCACGAGAATATTTTAAGTATCTGTCAAGATATTCTGCTCAATGCAGCGGCTTAGATCAACCGGTAAGCTCTGACGCGTTTTCAGAAATAAAAACTAGACTCGCCATATGTAAATACCCTAATATTAAACCTTTTTTAGTTTTTATAAATTAACAATAATAAAAATATTATTGTTATTAATTTCACAATACCAAGAAAAATATTACTTAATTCTAAAATATCTTTCAAAAATAAAATGAATATTTAGCATTTATAGTTTAAAATATATATTTTTATGCGTCTTACAAGTAAAAGTGGATTTAATAATAATTATTTTTTTCACTTAATTCTACAAATCTTAATCATCTATATTTTTTAGGAGATATATAAATGCTGTTTAGTAAAAAATAATAATCTATTGATAATGTAACCCTCTTGAATGTGAAAATCAAAATATTTTCTCTAAAAATTTACCCTTTTTTTATTCTATTTTGGTTATCTATTTTTATGATATTCAAATAATAAATAAATAATAATAATAATTAAATACCATATTATATTACAATTAGTATATATATATCATAAAAAAGAAGATTTCACTAAAGCTAAATAAAGGATTTAACATTGTGCATTCCTTGCTTGGCGTTTGTGACGTTGTATCTCATCTCGAATCAAAACACTGACCCACATCTTTATGAGAATATATATATATATATATATAGGGTAATCAGAGAATTTTATAAATATTAATAACAAGTTAGAAAATAGGGTTGGGAGAATTTTGCCTAAAAGATTCTCTTGAACATAAAACAAAAATCCTATAAGAACAACCAAACATAAAGCACAAAATTTGATCCCACATACAAACATCTACTGCAATAACATAAGAAACAAAAATGCTTCGAGAATTCGGCCAGCTTTCGTTTCCTTTTCATATTGTCTTCTAACAATCTCCGCAACAGCTTCCAATGAACTCAAAACGACATGCATCCTTCCCATTCATAGGCCCTCAAGTTCAAAAGTCAACATCGCAACCACCAAAACAAAATCTCTTAGTGTTACACATATTCAAACAAAATATAGCAAATAAGAGAGCGAAATATAATGTATAAGATTAGATGCCAAATAAGTGAAAAGCCATCTGCGGCCATTTAGGGTTGGCTCTTGTTTGGAAAGATGAATCCATAATTAGGGTTGGCTCTTAATTGAACACAATTGCACTTAGTGAACTTTTGATGTGTCCAAAGTATTCTTACACTCTTTGGACAACCACCTATCCATTGGATTAGTCGACCAAAGTCTTAAATTTCCATTTGGCTGAGTTACTTGTAGTGACTTATAGTAGTAGCTCTTCCCTTGTAAAGTAGCTTTTCCTGTTAGATGAGCATCGCATACCTTTTTAGTTGTTTAGTTATAGCCTTGAAACCCTAGTTGGCTAAGTCATTTTGTGACTCAGGCTTTAGCCTTATTATTCCTTAGATCTCCAGTGACTTATCCTTTTAGATAAGTGATCCCTTGTCTTCAATTGCTTATTGTTGGCTTTAGAAACCTAAGGGTGTTAAGTCACATCTGTTACTTAAAGCATTAACCTTCCCATTCTCTTATAGTTAAGTAACCAATGAGGATAGTTCCCTTTCTTCTTTAGTATGATCCTTTGCAATAGATGAATATCTCTTAAGCGTTAGATGCTTTAGAGTAGACTAACTCTATGATTACTTCACCCTAAATCCCTCTCTTGTGAGAATATATCTTTGATTAGATTGTTCTAATATGTGTATGTAAGATGCTGAGTTAAGCTTAGCAGTTAACCATCATCTCATTATTATCCTTAGTCTAATAATGGTGCCTTATCTAGGTTTTAAACCTAGAGTCCATTTTGCCTTTATACTCAAAGAACCTTGTTCTTTGATACTAAGCCCTTCTTTAAGATTTTGATTTCTAATATATTGGATTAGAATTAAGAGTTATCTTTTGAAACCATTGTGTGGGTTAAGTAACTTGTAGTGATTTAATAAGTAAGCCTTTGCTTCCTTGTCCATATGAAATGGTAATCCCTTTTTTTTACGATAAGCCTTGACAGACTGTAAATACACGTCTGCGCTCACACGCAAGTGTACGTGGTCTGAAGTAATAAGTAGAAAGTGTAAATTTTCAGGATTTATCGAACCACAGAGAATTGGTTATTTTGACACTAAGGTCTATCTATTCTCACTAATGTTTAAGCGACAATTGATTGGATGAGTTGGCCCTAGGCTTAGCACAATAATCACTATGTGAAGATAAGTTAGAATAAAGAGAGAGGAGAGTTGGGTTCATCCTGCATGCAATGAGAAATTTATTAATGTATGTTGAATTCTCAAGCTATTTCTTTCATTCTTTTTGATGTAATCAAGTGCACATTGTGCTTCCTTGAGTTTTACCTCAAGGTTTCACAAGTTCAAATCTTGTGCTCAAAATGAACACACATTCAGTTCTATTTTGGCACAAAGATTCCTATAAGATTTTTAGCGTTTTTATCTTATCTCTTGATCAAGGAGACATTCAATTTTTAAGTCTTTTAAATTTTATAAGCATTGATTCCACCACGAGCATCACTCGCATCACACATAGTTGAGATGAGGGATTAATGTGTTGGGCTCAATGACTATGTCACTTAGTCATGAGCACTTAACTATTTCTTCCTCTACCTCAATTATGTTGAGCTAAGGAGCTCATTTAGTGGGTCTTAGCATTACATGCATCAACACTTTGGTTGAGCTTAGATTAAGGTGCATTAAGCTCAAGAACTTTGTCACATAGTTCTAAACTTTCATGCACTCATAAACTTAGCATCCAATCTAAGGTGAACTATAGAGCACAAGACAAGTTAGTTCTTGAGATTATGAGTTCATTTTCCTTTCATCCACATTCAAGACTAAATAATAAAAGGCATTTCTTATCAAGGCATAGTGTTCTCACATTTTATTTGTGCTTGAGAAAACAAACTTCATACATTAAATTTAACTCGTACACATGAGGGTTTTCCCAACCCTCCCCAAGGGAGATTTAGTTACTCATTACAAAGGAAATGAAGAAAAACACATACATGGATAAAGACCCTTTCATGATCAACCAAGAAAAGAAACTACAAAAGCAAAGTTTAAAAGATACTAGGAACGTTCCTTAGATGTTCTCCAGATTTCTTCTTCTCCTTCTTCAAGCTCCTCTCTTAGGTCACTAGTGCTGCATTCTTTCTTCTTTTCC
The DNA here is from genome assembly GCA_016760335.1 of Gastrodia elata. Classification (NCBI taxonomy): domain Eukaryota; kingdom Viridiplantae; phylum Streptophyta; class Magnoliopsida; order Asparagales; family Orchidaceae; genus Gastrodia; species Gastrodia elata. The sequence continues at coordinate 11,930,426 of CM028686.1, forward strand.
TTAGCAAGAACTTGCTTTGCCACCCTTGGGGAGTTCCTTACTTCCACTTAAGCACCCCCTCCTCCTTACTTAGTAAATTAAGCAAAATTGTGAACCCTCCTCTTGTCAAGAGGAGGTGTATTTATAGGAGAGGGGTTGCATCCTCCTTTATTCTCTCTATAACCAACATTTTGACAAATAAAAATCTGAAGTCATGATGGCAAATCCCAAATTAAGGGTGAAGTGACCAATATCCTTCTTTGTTTATCCTTCTTATCACATCAAGATGCTACTTTCCATTAAAAATTGGAGCTGCTGTAGAGAATGATGGCTGGGGACAAGATGCAGGTCGGGGATCCTGTCCTAGCCACAATAAATGCTCCTGACTGGCAAAAATTGCGGCGATCGCTGCATCGCGCAAAGGTGCAAGAAAAATCAGTTAAGTCACCCGCTGCCGCGCGCTACCGCATCCACGCCTTGCAAAATTACCCGCTGCAGCGCGCGGTAGCTGTTTCATTTGCAAATTATGCCGCTACAACTAGCTGTGGCAGGAGCATTTTAAAAAAATGCTCTGCTGCAGTGCGCTACCGTGCCAACGGTAGTAAATAGACCCACTACAGCACGCTACCGCGCCCACTGTTCGAAACAGGACCCGCTGCAGCACGCTACCGCGCCCGCAGTTCGAAATAGGATCCGCTTGTAGTGCGCTTCCACGCCTGCGGTTCGAAATAGGATACGCTGCAGCGCGCTACCGCTCCCGTGGTTGCCAATGAACCTGCTGCACCGCGCGATGCAGCGCACGACAGTGGTTTCCTTGGAAAAATCTTGGAATTCTGTAAAAATGTCTCAGAACTTCATTGGAGAGGCTATTTTTTTGAAAAGATAGACAAAATTTGATTTATGAGTAGTTTAAAGATCATAATTGAATGAAATTTTTCTTTATTTTAGATATATTTTATGGATTCATCACACCCCCATACATAAATTCTTACTCATCCTCGAGTAAGCTCAAAATGATATTTATTTCTGTTTTATAGGGATGATAGTCACAACACTGTATTTAGAATAAATATAAGTCAACGTGTGAGCATAGCAATAATAAAATGAAACATTTAGCAATATTAATATTTTAATCATGGCAATAAGTGGGTTAATCAATTCATTTCCAAATATTTGATTTTTCATGCTTGACACTAGGTGATGGGTAAAGTTCATTATGGACCATAGATTGGAGAGGTGGTCTAAAACTCCAAGAGTTTTGCCGTATGTGCTCCTTCTTATGAATCACAAAGATGAAAAAATTAAAGGAGAGATATTTTTCTTCATCCTTTCATATTTTGATCATTTGGGAGGGATATTTTTCATCATCCCTTTTTTAATATATATTTTGTTCTTTTCAATCTTAGAGAGAGACACTTTTCTTCATCCCCTATATGCATCTTTGTGATCATGCAGTCCTACGGGAGCCTCGCACACTCTTCTTAAAGTACTCACCAAATTTTCTAGTCTAAGTCCAATGCCTTCCCCCACACTTAGTTCAAGGTATTAAGTTAAATTTTTGGAGATTAGATTATCCTCTATTCATTCCTTATTTAAAACATTTTAGTGCTTATAATGCATTTTGTCATTTTTGATAAGCTTCCTTTCACTTATATCAAATTCCAACATGATATTTTTGTGATTTTCATTTTCTTGAAAAATTCAGAAAAAATATGTCATTGAAAAATACCATAAAATGAGGGAAATATGAAGATTCATAAAATAAAATCTTAAAATAAGAAACAAAAAATAAAAATACAAAGGAAAAATAAAAATACAGCCTATTTATTTCTGGGTTGCCTCCCAATAAGCGCTTGTTTTAGTATCTCAGCCTGACATGAGAAAGATCCTCATGTGATACCTTCATCCGAGAGGTCCTGAAGGGTCCATCCCCCCTTTTCTTGAAAGATTCCTTCAAGTAGAGCTTTAGACAATTTCCATTTACCTTAAAATTGCCATCTTTGGAGGCGACCTCAACAGCTACATGAGGAAAAACCTTTGTAATAGTAAATGGTCCTATCCATCTTGACTTCAGTTTTCCTGGAAATAGTTTTAATCTAGAGTTAAAAAGTAGTACTTTCATTCCAGGTTGAAAATATTTTGGCTTTATTAGCTTATCGTGCCACTTTTTTGTTTTCTCTTTATACAACTTGGCACTTCCATAGGCGTTTAACCTAAATTCGTCAAGTTCATTCAGTTGCAGCATTCTTTTTGCACCTGCCTTTTGGGGATCAAAATTTAAATTTTTTATTGCCCAAAAGGCTCGGTGCTCAAGTTCTATCGGAAGGTAGCATGATTTTCCATAAATGAGTTTATAAGGAGACATTCCTTAACAGGTTTTGAAGGCAGTTCTATAAGCCCACAGGGCATCCTAACATTTTGAAGTCCAATCCTTTCTATTTTGGTTCACAGTTTTCTCTAAGATTTGTGTAAGTTTTCTGTTAAAGACTTCAACTTGCCCGCTAGTTTGGGGGTGGTAGGGAGTACCCATCTTATATCTCACCCCATAACCTTTTAATACATTCTCTAATTGCCTATTGCAGAAGTGTTTTCCCTCATCACTGATTAAGAATATGGGCATCCCAAATCTAGCTAGCACGTGTTCCTTGAGAAATTTAATCATAGTTTTAGCATCAATGTTTACACATGCCAGTGCCTTAACCCATTTTGAGACATATTCAACTGCCACAAGGATATACAGATTGGCTTAAGACGAGGGAAAAGGTCCCATGAAGTCGATTCCCCACACATCGAATAGTTCTACTTCAAAAATTCCATTTAAAGGGAGCTCGTCCCTTTTGCTTAAATTCCCAGTTCTTTGGCACTTGTCATAGCTTTTGACAAAGTCGGCAGCATCTCTGAACAAATGGGGCCAGACAAGTTCGGATTGAAGCACCTTTGCAGTCGTTCGCTCAATCCCATGATGCCCTCCGTAAGGAGATGTGTGACAATAAAAGAGAATATTTCTAGTGTCAGAGTCTGGAACATATTTCCTTAGGAGTTGATCATTGCAACATTTATACAAAAAGGGATCATACTAAAAGTTATTTTTATATCAACAAAAAATTTCTTTCTTTGTTGGTAACTCATATCTTTTGGTATGATTCCTCCTGCAAGGTAGTTTGCAATGTTAGCAAACCAGGGAGGATCATTTGTAGCCACCCCATACAGCTTCTCGTCAGGAAAAGATTCACTCATTTTGGTCAACTTATCATAATCAAGGTGGGTCAATCTAGATAAATGATCAGATAGCACATTTTCACTCCCCTTCTTATCCCGTATTTCAAGATCAAATTCTTGCAAGAGCAACACCCAACATATTAAGTGTGGTTTTGCCTCCTTCTTTTGGAGGAGATACTTGATAGCTGCATGATCAGTGTAAACAATAGTTTTAGACCCAATGAGATACGACTTAAATTTAGTGAAGGCAAAAATGACAGCAAGAAGCTCCTTTTCCGTGGTAGCAAAATTTCATTGAGCATCATCTAGGAGTTTACTAGCATAATAGATTGAATAGAAAGTTTGCTCCCTTCATTGCCCAAGGACAGCACCTACTGCGAGGTCACTCGCATCACACATAATTTCAAAAGGAGAATCCCAAATTGGAGTAGAAATTATTGGAGCAGAGATTATGGCAGATTTTATAGCATTGAATCCTTTTAAACAATTTTCATCAAAGTTGAACTCGACATCCTTTCCTAGTAGTCTACAAAGCAGCATACTTATATTTGAGAAATCCTTGATAAATCTTTGATAAAAACCAGCATGCCCAATGAAGCTTCTAATTCCTTTTACAATGACGGGAGGAGGATGTTTTTCAATTACTTCAATCTATGCTTTATCTACTTCTATCCCTCTCCTAGAAATTAAATGACCAAGAACAATACCCTCTTCAACCATGAAGTGACATTTTTCCCAATGCAAGATTAAATTTGACTCTTCACATCTTTTTAAAACCTTTCCCAGATTAGTTAAGCAATGATCAAAAGAGGTTCCAACAACAGAAAAATCATCCATAAAAATTTCCAAGAACTCTCCTATCATGTCAGAGAGAATTTCCATCATGCAGCGTTGAAAAGTAGCTGGAGCATTGCACAATCTGATTGACATTCTTCTAAAGGCAAATGTTCCAAAAGGGCAGGTGAAAGTTGTTTTCTCTTGGTCTTCAGGTGCAATGAAGATTTAATTATATCCTGAGTACCCATGAAGAAAATAGAAATAATGATTTCCTGCTAATCTATCAAGCATTTGGTCAATAAAAGGAAGGGGATAATGGTCTTTTCTAGTGGCTTTATTAATCTCCTATAATCGATGCACACTCTCCATCCGGTCACAGTTCTAGTGGGGATCAGCTCATTGTTGTTGTTGAGAATAAAAGTCATCCCACTCTTTTTGGGAACCATGTGTATAGGGCTCACCCAAGGACTATCAGAAATGGGGAAGATGATTCCAGTATCTAAGAGTTTGATAATTTCTTTGTGAACTACTTCTTTGATGTTTGGGTTTAATCACCGCTGAGGCTCAATAGAAAGTTTGGAGTTATCCTCCAATAGGATACGATGCATACACAGAGTTGGACTAACCCCCTTCAGATCTACAATACTCCATCGCATTGCTCTATTATGTTCTTTTAAAACCTTACATAAAATATTCTCTTAATGTTGAGTTAACAATGAAGAGATTATTACAGAAAGTGATTCATCTTCCCCTAAGTAAGTGTATTTTAAGTGTGAGGGAAGAGGTTTTAATTCGGTTTTAGGAGGACTAATTATCAAAGGTTGAATCATCTTTCTTTCCTTAATCAATTCTTCAATAACTTCCATGTTGATTTGATCTTTATCTTCCTCACTTGCTAAGATTCCCTCTTCTTCCACATCTTCCATTAACCAAGCTTCTTCTATTAAATTGATCTTCCAACAATCCTTATTTGGCTTAGAAGGGTGTCTCATAGAATCATTTACCTAAAACTTGATCTCCTCCTCCCCATAATGCAACTTCAACCCCCTTTATCTACATCAATTAAGGTTTGTCCTGTGGCTAAGAAAGGTCTACCTAGTATAATACGAATTTCTTGATTTTTATCTTCCATATCCAAGATTATGAAATTCGCAGGGAAGATGAACTTGTCAACCTTACAAGAATATTTTTCACAATTCCTAAAGGGGATTTTACTGATCTATCGGCAAATTGGAGTAGAATAGAGGTGGGTTTTAAATGATCAATTTCTAGTTTCTTGAATATGTAGAAAGGCATCAAATTAACAGATGACCAAGATCACAAAGGGCCTTTTGGAAAGATTGGCATCCAATCGTGCAAGGGATAGTGAAACTTCCTGGGTCCTTCTTTTTGATGAGAATCTTTCTTTGAAGGATTGCACTACATTCTTCTATCAGTGTAATGGTCTCCCTTTCATCTATCTTCCTTTTCTTGGAGAGGATGTCTTTTATGAACTTAGTATAATAAGGCATTTGCTCTAGAGCTTCAGTGAAAGGGATATTGATATGAAGAGTTTTAAAGGTTTCTAGGAATTTTTGATATTGGACATCAAGTTTCTCCTTAGCCAACTGCTGAAGATAAGGTATATGAGGGATTTCCTTAGGTTGATATCTAGGTTCTTCCTTTTCTAAATCCCTTGCAACACTTCTCTCTACTCTGATTGTTTCTCCTTCCTCCTTCTTTTCCTCTCCAATTTTTGCTACATTTTCACTATTCTCCTTTCTTACAATCTCCTGTGTAACCTTCCCACTTCTCAAGGTTATTGCATTTCCTGACTCCTTTCCATACTCACCGATCACTCCGACTAAAGATGGTTGCTCTAACTGCTTCATTATGTCATTTAGTTTTTGCTCAATTCTTTTAACCGTATCCTCTTGTCATCGGAGAGTGTGCTCGTGCCTGTTTAAAGTGGCGTCAGTTTTATTCATGAATACAGTAGTGGAAGTTCTAAATTCGATAAGCAAAATTTCAAATCTCTCTATATTCCTTCCATGATTCATGATCATATTAACATCACTCGACCCTCCATCATCCTCTTGACAAGAGCTTACATACCCACATTCTAGTTTCTTATTGAGTTGGGAGATTTAATTTTGCAGTTCAAGGATTTACTGTGAATTCCCTAGTTAGTTACATTCTTTTTTATCATGGTGGTCATTCCTATGGAGAGGCCATAGGTAAGAATTATTTATCATTTCTTCCAAGAGGTCATAAGCCTCCTCTTAGGTTTTTCCACTAATAGAACCACCGATGGCTGCATCAATGAGTGTCCTCGTAGGAGCATTCAAACCATTGTAAGAGGTTTGCACTTGTATCCATAGAGGGAACCCATGATTTGGGCAATGCCTGAGGAATTCCTTAAATCGGTCCCACCCGTCATAAAGAGTCTCGCCTTCCAACTGAGTGAAGTTGGTGATCTCAATCCTCAACCTTACGGTTTTCGCCGGAGGGAAATATTTGGCTAAGAATTTCTTAGCCAAATCATCCCATGTCCGGATGGAATCGCTAGGTAGAGAGCTGAGCCAACTCTTGGCTCTATCTTTTAAAGAGAATGGGAAAAGTCATAATTTAACTGCGTCTTTAGAGACACCGTTAAACCTGAAGGTGTCACATATTTCATGGAAAGTTGAAATATGTGAGTTCAGATCTTCAGTGGCTAATCCCCCAAACTGATTATTCTGAACCATGCTCAGTGTGGAAGGTTTGATTTCAAAATTATGTGCTTCAATATTTGGCCTTACAATTGCATGGGGGATTCCTCTAACAATGGGTAGTGCATAGTCTCTTAGTGCTCTTCCCTTAGGCTCTCCTACTAGCTCTCCTTCATTTTCATTACAGTTTCTCGTAACAATTTATTCCATAATGGTTTGTTGATATGAAAGCTTTTGTTCTCTCCTAGCCTGTAAGTAAGTTCTCTCAATTTTAGGATCAAAAAGATATTCAGCGAAAACTCTTTTACTCATACAACTAACAATGAGGCTATCAAGAACAATTTTCACAATAGTGTTTAAAAAGTTTCCAAAAATAAAGATACAGAAAAGTAAATCTTTAGTTTCTATAATTACAGAAATCAAAAACTAAGAATATATGCAATGAAATACTTAAATCGCTAGCTACTTATAGATTATCCTTAATACAAAACAAATACCGATTCCCCGCCAACAGAGCCAAAAACTTGACATACTGTAAATGCATGTCTGCGCTCACACCAAGTGTACGTGATCTGAAGTAATAAGTGGAAAGTGCAAATTTCCAGAATTTATCAAACTACAGAGAATTGGTTATTTTGACACTAAGGTCTATCTATTCTCACTAATGTTTAAGAGATAATTGATTGATTGAGTTGGCCCTAGATTTAGCACAATAATCACTATATGAAGATAAGTTAGAATAAAGAGAGAGGAGAGTTGGGTTCATCCTGCATGCGATGAGAAGTTTATTAATGCATGTTGAATTCTCAAGCTATTTCTTTCATTCTTTTTGATTTAATCAAGTGCACATTGTGCTTCCTTGAGTTTTACCTCAAGGTTTCACAAGTTCAAATCTTGTGCTCAAAATGAACACACATTCGATTCTATTTTGGCACAAATATTCCTATAAGATTTTTAGCATTTTTATCTTATCTCTTGATCAAGGAGACATTCGATTTTTAAGTCCTTTAAATCTTATGAGCATTGATTCCACCACGAGCATCACTCGCATCACACATAGTTGAGATGAGGGATTAATGTGTTGGGCTCAATGACTATGTCACTTAGTCATGAGCACTCAACTATTTCTTCCTCTACCTCAATTATATTGAGCTAAGGAGCTCATTTAGTGGGTCTTAGCATTACATGCATCAACACTTTAGTTGAGCGTAGATTAAAGTGCATTAAGCTCAAGAACTTTGTCATATAGTTCTAAGCTTTCATGCACTCATAAACCTAGCATCCAACCTAAGGTGAGCTATGGAGCACAAGACAAGTTAGTTCTTGAGATTATGAGTTCATTTTCCTTTCATCCACATTCAAGACTAAATAATAAAAGGCATGTCTTATCAACGCATAGAGTTCTCACATTTTATTTGTGCTTGAGAAAACAAACTTCTTACATTAAATTTAACTCATACACATGAGGGTTTTCCCAACCCTCCCCAAGGGTGATTTAGCTACTCATTACAAAGGAAATAAAGAAAAACACATACATGGATAAAGACCCTTTCATAATCAACTAGGAAAAAAAATTACAAAAGCAAAGTTTAGAAGATACTAGCAACGTTCCGTGGAGGTTCTTCGGATTTCTTCTTCTACTTCTTCAAGCTCCTATCTTAGGTTGCTAGTGATGCCTTCTTTCTTCTCTTCCTTAGCAAGAACTTGCTTTGCCACCTTTGGGGAGTTCCTCTCTTCCACTTAAGCACCCCTTCTCCTTACTTAGTGAATTAAGCAAAATTGTGAACCCTCCTCTAGTCAAGAGGAGGTGTATTTATAGGAGAGGGGCTGCATACTCTTTCATCCTCTCCATAACCAGCATTTTGACAAATAAAAATATGAAGTCATGATGGCAAATCCAAAATTAAGGGTGAAGTGACCAATATCCTTCTTTATATATCCTTCTTATCACATCAAGAGACTACTTTCCATTAAAAATCAGAGCTGCTGCAGATAATGATGGCTGGGGACAAGATGCAGGTTGGGGGTCTTGTCTCAGCCACAATAAATGCTCCTGATTGGCAAAAATTGTGGCAGTTGCGGCAGCGCGCTGCAGCACACAACAGCGCATTGCGGCGCGCTATAGCGTGCAAAGGTGCAAGCAAAATCAGCTAAGTTACCCGTTGTCGTGCGCGACTGCGTCCACGCCTTGCAAAATTGTACCGCTGCAGCGCGCGGCAGCGGTTCCATTTGCAAATTGTACCACTGCAGCACGTTGTGGCAGGAGCATTTCGCAAAAATGCTATGTTGCAGCGTGCTTGCGTGCCAACGGTAGCAATTAAACGCGCTGCAGCACATTACCGTGCTCACGATTCGAAACAGGACCCGCTGCAGCACGCTACCGCGCCCACGGTTCGAAACAGGATCCCCTGCAGCACGCTACCACGCCCGAGGTTTGAAGTAGGATCCGCTGCAGCGTGCTACCGCGCCCACGGTTCGCAAATGAACCCGCTACAGCATACTCCCGCGCGCGGCAGCGGTTTCCTTTGAAAAATCTTGGAATTTTGTAAAAATGTCTCAGAACTTCATTGGAGAGGCTATTTTCTTGAAAAGATAGACAAAATTTAATTTAGGAGCAGTTTAAAGATTAGAATTGAATGGAATTTTCCTTTATTTTAGATATATTTTATGGATTCATCGAGCCTCATTAAGTGATGAATATCACTTAAGTGGTAGATCTCTAATTAAACATTGATCATTAGCACCTACTATGCTTAGTATTCTATATTACATGAAAAGTGGTAGTTACCTTAGCTCTTTGCATAGTTGAGCTTTGCCTTTGAACATTTAAGTGCAAAATCACATCTGTGAATTAGGACTTGAACCTTTAATCTGTTAAGATTACATTCAACTTAGTTGAATGTTATTATCTTTCTTTTAGTTTCACTCCTTATTATGTAATGATTATCACTTAGTTTGTGAAGCTTCCGTATTAGCTTAGTCTAACCTTATTAGCTTATAAGCTTTCGTGAAGGTTTAGTCATAATTCTAAAGTTTGATATTGGATTCTAAATTTATAATCCTTGATGCTCTTAAGTATAACAACCCAAACTCTTAATCACCAATGTATTGTCCGCTATAACCTGAAAGGCCTCACAGTTTTGCCCTCAGAAGATAACTTCCCAGCAGGTCACCTATCTTGAGATTGCTTCCATATGAGCACACTTAACTATGGTGTTCTTATCAGGAACTATATTGTTATCTAAAAAGGTACATTGATATTTAAGAGTTTCACTTATTACTACTTAAGAGGTCGTTACATTAAGTGTCCTTAAGCATTAACCTTTCATCCTTGGTTTCGTTTAGAGCTCTATTGTATTAGATTTGATCTTATATTTGAATTAATCGATATTCATAGAACTTTATTATGATAGTTCTAAGATTAGATTAGTTAAGTACTTAGAGTTGGTTTGATTCTCAGTAAAGTTGATCAAGTACAAGCTTAAGATGTTAAGCTTGTATAGCTGAATGATTGATTAAGTTGAATTATTAAAATTGATAAGTTAATCCAGTGTAGATTTGTAATGATAAAATTAGACTATTAATGAGATAGATTAAAATGTTGAATTAAATAGTTTATCAAATTTGTAGCCTTCTGTGTATGCTAAGATTTTCTTAGGTCTTAGCATTTGAATAGGCTATTAAGTTCTAGTTAAATAAATAACCAAAAGGGATATTTTTTCTTGCTTCGATGATTCCTCATTTTTATCATGCTTTCAAATTACAAATGGATTTTCAGTATATCCTATTTGTATGGATTTAGGTCACATGATTTGTGTATATTATAGAATGGCATATCATGCATAACCTATTGTTGATGGTTAGGTGCCATCTGGGCACATCCCTTTGAATTCGATGCATTAAACACAGTTTATATTATGTTATCATTGTGTTGATCACAATTCTAATATATATGCATATTACAGCATTGCATTGGCACATATTATAGCGGCACATCACAACTAAAGACTGTTATTGGTATGTTGGGCACATATTCTAGCGGTGCAATGGGCACAAACTAAGGACTATTGTCGAAGAATTGGGCTCATTAATTTTGGTGCATTAGGCGCATTCCTTGACTCAAAGTGTTGGGAACAGTTTGCTTTGATTAGGTGTCATTGGGCACACTTTTGTTGGGTGCTATTGGAGCACATTTCAGTTCCATATTGAAACATATGCAAACTAATTTGGCATATATATTAGAGTCCAGATTGCATATTTTGGCTTTTGGTTTCTTTTGGTTTAATGCACAAGTTTTCAGTTCATATTCTTTCTTTAGAGTAGTTCAGTTACTTTTATTTATTTGCATATTATTTTAGTTAGCTTTCAGTTTATTTTTTGCTTTGCATCAAATATCCCTGTAATATAAAAATGTAATTTATTGAGCCCAAAATACACTTAGACTTCTTTTTTAACTAAGATTATCTCCTGTTTTGGCTAGGTACCTGGCATTGCGAAATCGACAATATCAGATTTAGATTTCTTAGAGGAGCCTTTGTTTGTAGAGCTACAGTAGACTTAAGAGAAAGTAAAGTGTGGTGTTGCTGAGTTACTGTTGCGGTCTTATTCTTTAGTTGTTTTCCTGTTTCAATTTATTTAGCATTTCTTTTATTAAGGTCTGTAATAAGCAAAACTACCTAGATGCATTTTTAGTCTTCTTTTTGAGATGAAATTCCTTACATACTGTTCTAGATGAATAAAAATGTGGATAATGTATTTAGCTTCCGCACTATGTTCTCTATGTTATACTATTCTACAAATATTATGCTATGATCATCAGTTTACTAGTCTTGCATTGTTAATCAGGTTAATGAAAAACTTAACTTAATTAATAGTGAAGTTCTTATCACTTCTCATCCCACATCTTGTCATGAGGTTCTATGTTAACCATCATTATTTAACCTAAAACATTGTAGGAGGCGAGTTATTATTTGGAGTAATGACCCATTCTATCGCTAATATTCTTTAGTTACACATAGCATTTGAACGGGGAATTGCACACATGTAGAAGGTTCCTTATGGTTTAGCAGTTGAGAGCTTGACATACACAATGATTTGCATGAGATCAGACATTGCACATGCAGTGGGAGTAGTCTATAGATTCATGGGAAATCCAGGAAAGCATCATTGAGATGTGGTCAAGTGGATATTGAGGTATCTGAAAGGTACAATAGGCAAAGCACTCTACTTTGGTGGGTGTGACATTACTCGATAAGGCTATGTACATTCAAATCTTGAAAATGATGTTGATAGCCAAAGGAGAACTATTGTAGATATGTTCACATTAGAAAGTGTAGCAGCGAGCTGGATCTCCTGGCTACAAAATATTATTTCTTTATCTATCATGGAGGCGGAGTACGTGGTCATTAGTGAGGCAATTAAGGAGATGATTTTATTAAAGACTTTTATGGTAGAATTTGGCAAAGGGTAGAAGGATGTGAGGCTCTATAACAAAAGTATAAGTGTGATTCACTTTGTAATGAATGCAGCATTTCATGCCAGATGAATCACATACAACTTTGATACCATTTCAACAGAACACTGTTGGAAGTATGATAGACTAGATTAGAGATGATTCACACTTTAAATCATCTCACTATCATTCTTACGAAAATAGTAACTAAGGATAAACTGAATTATGCACTACTTCAGTTGGCCTCAGCACATGATAGGAGAGCAGGGGGGTGCCACACCACATTCTTGATAGAGATTTAAGAAGACAATGATGGATCAATGCTAGAAGAATGATGATTCCAGTAGGTCTCCAAGTGGTATATTGTTGGGATGTGGAGACCAATATGATACTAATGGAGGTACTAATTAAGCTCCGATAAGCTTTAGAGAGGTTCTGAAAAAATACCAAATGAAATTGGGAAAGATCAACAACAGCAGGCGCCACTGCACATCGTCGTGCTCTATGGCACCTAGCACCCGAGCCCAAGGTATTATAGTACATCATGGCCCCTATCTACCCGAGTGAAGGGGGTGCTGTATTGTGCCTTAGTGCTTGCCTGCCCAAGACCAGAGCTCTATGGTGTCCTGTAGTGCCAGACAGAAAATTGCTCTGGTTTAGGCATTGTCCTAAGATATTTAGGGGTATTTTCCTAAGTATAAGATTCAATTAAGAACCTGTTATAAGCAATAAACATGTATATAAGAATTTATCATTTTGACATCTAAATAATATATTAATAAAACTAATAATTTCAAAACCACACTTATATATACATATATATACATATATTCAATTGATTTAGAGATTGATAATATTTGATGAATCCATAAATTATATCTCAAAATAAAGAAATATTTCATTTATTTCTGATCTTAAGACTGCTTCCTTAATCAAATTCTATTTATCTTATCAAGAAAAAGGCCTATCCAAGGAATTCTGATTCATTTGTGCAATTTTCCAAAAATTTTTAAAGGAAACCGCTATCGCGCGCTGCAGGGCGCTACAGCGCACTGTAGCGAGTTATTTTGCAAAAACGGGCACTATCGCACACTGCAGTAGTTCAGTTTGCGAATCGCAGGTGCGAGCACGTGCTGTAGCGGTTCATTTTGTGATATGCTGGCGCTCCAGTGCGCTGCAGCGGGGCATTTTGCGAAATGCTGGTGCTCTAGCGCACTGCAGCGGAACACCTTGCAAAAAGCGGGGGCAATCACGCGCTGCAGCGAGTCATTTTAAAAACTGCATGCGCGGGTCGCATGCTGCTGTGGGACATTTTGCGAAATGTTGGCGCTACAGCGCGCTGCAGTGGAGCGCTTTGCAAAACACTAGCGCCACAGCGCGCTGCAGCGGGTCACTTTGTGAAAAAAGGACGTGTTCGCACGCTGCAGCGGCCCTCTTTGCAAAATTGTTTCTTCCATAGCGCGCTGTCGCGCGCCGCAGTGGCCCGCCGCAATTTTGTCTAGCAGAAGCATTAATTGCGGCTGGGACAAGACCCCTAACCAACCTCTTGTCTCCAGTCATCATTACTCTTACTGCAGCTCCATTTTTAATAGAGAAAATGATCTTTTGATGTGATGTAATGGCTAAAATAATGGAAAGAATATGTCACCTCATCCATCAAGTGGATTTTGCCATCAATGCTCAGATTTTTAAGAGGCATTTGCTGGATTTTGAAATGAAAAAGGAAGAAGCAGCCCCTCATCTATAAATACCACTCCTCTTGACTGGAAGAGGGTTCCAAAAATTGCTCATTTCACTTAAGTAAAGAGAAGGGCTGCATAGAAGAGAAGAAGAAGTCCCTAAGGGTGGAGAAGCTCTACTTGCTAAGGAGAAGAAGGAGAAAGGCAGCACTAGGGAACTAAGAGAGGCACTTCAAGCAAGGAGAAGAAGAGTCCAGAGAACCTCCCAAGGAATGTTCCTAGTATTTTCTAAACTCTTATTTTGTAATTTCTCTTCTTAGTTGATCATTAAAGGGTCTTTATCCATGTATGTGTTCTTTTTCATCTCTTTTGTAATGGAGAGCTAAACCTCCCTTGGGGAGGGTTGGGGTAATCCCATATATTTGATAGCTACTTTAATTTGTTTGAAGTTTTCCTCAAGTATTAATAAAAGTTATGAACTTAATGCCTTGCTCAAGAAATGCATAATATTACTATAATCTTGATTTTGAACCAAAGGAAAAAATGGACTAATGAACTCAAGGACTAAAGTGTCTTGTGCTCTATAGCTCACCTTGGTTTAGATGTTAGATTTATGAGTGAATGAGAACTTAGAACTATGTGAGAAAGTTCTTGAGCTTAGTGCACCTTAATCAAAGCTCAACTAAAGTGTTGATGCATGTGATGCTAAGACCTACTAATCGAGTTCCTTTGCTCAACATAATTGAGGGAGGGAAAGAAATAGTTGTGTGCTCATGAACGAGGTGACATAGTTATTGAGCCCAATATAGTTAATCCCTCATCTCAACTATGTGTGATGCGAGTGACTGCTCTTAGTGGAATCAATGGTTATAAGATCTTATAAATTAATAATCCTCATCTCCTTGATCAAGTGATAAGATGAGAACTACAACCCTAAAATCTTATAAGAATCTTTGTGCTAAAATAGAACCGACTGTGTATTCATTTCATGCACAAGATTTGAACTTGTGAATCCTTAAGATAAAACTCAAGGAAGAATAGTGTGCACTTGATTTAATATAAGTAAATGAAAAAATAAATGCTTAAGGAATCATCATGCATAAGTGACCTATCATAACATGTGGGAGAAATCCAACTCTCCTCTTCCTTTTATTTGACTTATTTTCTACTAAGTAATTGTTGTGCTTTTTATGGAACCAACTCAAACAACACACTCATAGCTTAAATATTAGTGATAATAGATACACCTTAGTAACAAAACATCCGATTCTCTGTGGTTTGATAAATCCTGGAAACTCAAACTTTCCATTTATTACTTCAGACCACGTACACTTGCGTGCAAGCGCAGACGTGTATTTACAGTCTGTCAAGTTTTTGGCGCCGTTGTCGGGGAATTATAATTTATTTCGTATTAAGGATAATCTATAAGTAAATAGTGATTTAAGTATTTTCTTGCATATACTTTTAATTTTTGACTTTTGTAATTATAGGTACTAACAACTTACTTTTCTGTTTCTTAAATTATTGCTGAATTTTTGAACATTATTACTATATTTGTTTTTGATAGTCTGATTACTGTAGTGTATCACTATAAGAGTTTGCACGAATTATCTGTTTGACCCTGAAATTGAGAGAACTTACTTGCAGGCTAGGAGAGACCAAAATATTTTGCTAAGCCAACAAGCCGTTATGGAAAATTATAATAAAAATATAGGAGACCCATTAGGAGAGCCTAGGGGAAGAGCACTAAGAGATTACACACTACCCACTATTAGGGGAATCCCCCATTGCAATTATCAAGCCTAATATAGAAGCTAATAACTTTGAGATCAAACCTTCAACTCTGAGTATGGTTCAAAATAATCAGTTTGGGGGATTGGCCACTGATGATCCGAATTCACATATTTCAACTTTCCTTAAAATATGTGACACCTTCATATTTAATGGTGTCTCTGAAGACGCGGTTAAATTATGGCTTTTCCCATTTTCTTTACGAGATAGAGCTAAGAGTAGGCTCAGCTCTCTTCCAAGTGATTCAATCCGGACATGAGACAGTTTGGCTAAGAAATTCTTAGCCAAGTATTTTCCTCTGGCAGAAACCACTCTGTTGAGAATTGAGATAACCAACTTTACTCAGTTGGAAGGAGAGACACTCTATGATGGATGGGATCGATTTAAGGAATGCCTAAGATATTGCCCACATTATGGGTTTCCCTTATGGATGTAAGTGCAAAGCTCTTACAATGGTTTGAATGCTCCTACAAAGACACTCATCGATGCAGCTGCCGACGGCTCTATTAGTGGTAAAACCCAAGAGGAGGCTTACGCCCTATTGGAAGAAATGGCTAACAATGCATACCAATGGCCTTCTGAAAGGCTTAAAAGAGAATATATGAAGGTGAACGAATCCAATCAAATCACAGCATTACAACAAGAAATCCATGCCTTGAATGAGAAATTTGAGAGGATGAATGTTAATGCTATTCTGGAAATACAATGTGAGTTGTGCGGAGGGAAACACAATAGTGAGAACTGCAATTTGAATAACCCCTTCGTACAAACTAATACCGAACAAGTGAATTACTTAAGAAATAATCACATAATGAACAATCCTTACTCCAATACCTATAATCTAGGGTGGAAAAACCACCCTAATTTTTAGTGGAGTAATAATAACAATAATGGAAATCACATGGGGGGAGTTCATCAAACTTGCAGGGATTAAATAATGGAATTAATCATAACAATCACCACCCAAATTTAGAAGGAGCTTTCAACTCCTTCAAAGCTGAAATGATCCAATTCATGCACTGCACCAAAACCACTATCACTCACCACGATGCCTCTATCCAAGGGATAGAAGCATCCCTTAGGAACATAGAAACCCAATTGGGGAAGATCTCCAAGCAGCTGACCATTTGGCATCAAGGGGCTCTACCCAGTTCTACCGATGTAAACCCAAGGGAGCTGGTTAGTGTAATTAATTCAGAAGAGGTATATTGGGGAATTAATACTGATAAAATGAGTACCATTGAAGAAGAGCTAGAGGTTCAGGAAGGAGAAAGGGTTACAAAATATGCGAAGCTCACAGCTCCAAAATGTGAAGACCCCGGGAGATTGAGCATTCCATGCATAATTAGAAACGAAGTATTTTTAGATCCCTTGTGTGATCTTGGTGCTTCAGTCAACATTATGCCCTACCACATTTACAAACATCTGAAGGTAGGAGGAATGGAGTGCACCTCTATGGTTCTAGTTGCAAATCTAGAATCCCTTACCCCTCTAGGCATCATTAAGAATGTTGCCATTGAATTGGGAAGTTTTATTGTTCCTACTGATTTTGTGGTGTGTGAGTGGGATAGATGGAATAAAAATTCCACAATCATTCTTGGGCGGCCTTTTCTGATGAGTAGAAAAGCTATTATTGACATAGGTCACAAGGTAATGAGTATAAAAATCAAGGGGACATCTGAATTAATCAACCTTAAATCTACCATCTTTAAACAAAGAGAGATGGAAGAAGAGGTGAGGTAGAAAATGAGAGAAGAAATATTATGGGTAGATGATGTTCTTGGAGATCTAAGGTTAGAAGAAAAAAATTCTGATAAAAGCTCAACTCCTTCCTCGGAGAAGGGGAGCAAGGAAGGAGTAAGAAAAAGAAGAACAAGAAGGGGAAAAAGAAATAAGAAGACTCCCCCAAAAGTTGAACTCGAAAGAGTGGATCCGTTGAGGGAAGGAAGAGAGGGCGAGGGTTCGAGCCACCTTGAGGGTTGTGCTCACCCTAGCATCCTTAGTATATTGAAGAAGAAACTTTTGGATCTGATTATTTGATCATTAGTGCGTCTAGCTAGAGACGTTAAATTAAGCACTTCTTGGGAGGCAACCCAAGAATAAAAAAAAAAAAAAAAAATGAAGCTGCGCTGCAGCGAAATATTTCGCGCCGCAACAGAAATTCCGCAATAGCGCGCTGTAGAGGAAATTCCGCTATCGCGCGCCACAGCGAAAAATCTGCTACAGCGGTTTGCTCCAGCTGCAGAAAATTTGACTCCCTTGGAATCCATGCAGTCAAAAAAGTCATGAAATTTGGGTTCCCCATGCAGTCAAAAGGTGGGCTGAAAATGCTACCCCCAACCCCCCCTCCATATGGATCACCACATTTATGGCATGGGGAAGACCCATTGACCATACTCTCTCTTGCCTTTGATTTTCTTGGCTATATAAGGAAGGCAAAAGGGGGGGAGGGTTATCCTTGCATCTTCTAAGTTTTCTCACTTCCTCACAACCTCTTGCTCCCCTTTAATTCTTTCATCATGTCTTTCGGCAAGAAGGCTATTCCTAGTAAGGAGGCCGAAGCTTCTTCTTCTAGGGGAACTTTTAACAAAAAAAGGTTCTCTTCAGCTAAAGTCGAGCACCAATTCTACTCCATAACTTCTAAGCGGAAGTTAATTCTGAAGTAGAGCTTTAGCAGCTACTTGCCCACCTTTTGACTGCACAGATAGATGTGGGTTCAGACATTTTATAATAGATTGAATGCACCTACTTGAGCACTGAAGGATGCAGCTGGTAGGGGTTCCTTGAGTTGTATGACCCAAGAGAAAGCCTATGACCTATTAGAAGAAAAGATAAATAATGCTTATTAAAGGCCTACTAAAAGGCTGCATTCTAATTAGAAGGACACAGATAACACTGCTGAATCGCACCAAATAGCTTCACTTCAATGTGAAATTGCTATGTTAAATCAAAAAATAGTTAAGGCTAAGTGCAATTCAAGAAGTAATTTGCAGGCTCTATATATGAAATCATTGTGACACCCATTGTGATAGTAATAGCCAAACATCTTATTAAGATATGAGAGATGTCAATTTTGTTAGGAAGAGTCAACTCTCCTATGCATACATTTAATCCAAATTTGAGTAATGCTAGTAACTCTAGTAAGAAGGATTACCTAGAGCAATCTCTAAGTAAATTTAGAAACTCTACAATTGATTATATCAATATGATTGGTGCTACATTAAATAGGCATGAAGTGACTTTAATAAAGAAAGAAAACACTGATAAAATAATAGAGAAACAACTTGAGGATATCCTCACTCATCTTAAAAAACTTGTATTGGTGGGAGCTATACTTGAATATGAGAATAAGCAAGGGAATAACAGATAAAAATTCTATAACTCTATGAAGAAGAAAAATCACCCAACCGTTAAGAAATAGTGATGTAAGAAAAAAATGAATCTATATGCAGAGTGTATGATGATTTTCACAAATAAAAATAACAGATTACTCAATATTAAGTAAAGATAAAACAAGAAAGATTTTGGGTGAGAATGTTGGATTAAAAAACATGAGATTGAGATGACTTGATCCATAATTATGCTAACACACAAAATGCCTTGACATATAAAAGTATAGAGATAAATAAGACCTATGGTTGAGTCTAACCTACGTTAAAGTTAAGGCAACCAGTGGCAAAGCTGAGATAATTTGAAGTTGAACTCTATATGCATTCCTTCATCGCAGGATCTACTTCCATCCTTAGATTTCCTTCTCTAACGCTTGCACTACTCGCACTCAAGATTTCATTCTCTTAAGAATGAAATTACTAATAAACATAATAAGTTGAGAAATATTTTTTCATTCAATCTTTAACGCCATAATACATAAGATATTGGCTTATTTATACCCATACAATATATGTCAAATGAATATCAAAACCATAAAATTACCCTTTCATGAAAGTTCAAAGTGTCTTTTTCTACAAATGACTAATAAAACCATCAACCAACCCACTCATGAAGGACTAAAGTGTCTTTTCATATAAAATATCAAAAAAACCTTAAACTAGCTCTCACATGATGGACTAAAGTGTCCTTTCTCTAAAATAACACTCATGACAAAAATATGGTAAATGGACTAATCAATTTGCCTATTTAAATGAATTCCACAAATAAGCTTGTGTAATAAAAAATAGAAAATACATTATATAATTATAGAGCCATTAAATCTTAATTAATGATTTGGTGTGTCGATGATGATTACTCGTGTAGCAGTTATAACCTAATATGGTCTAACTTTTCAAATGTAAGCCAAGAGTCTTCAAGTGGTGATTGTCCTTTCTAACAGATAAAAAACCTTTGAACTTCTCAATCTTAAGTGCTAATAAGATGCTGTAATAGCCCTAGTGCTGTTTCCCATTATTGGTTAATCCTAATTAGCTTAATATCATTTTCATTGCTCTTTTAGTAGCATTAGGATCTAACACCTAAATTTTGGTGCAGTTTGGAGATCGTTCAATTTTGACAAATATTTTAAATAATTTAAAGAACTTTAAATTTTCCAACATTAATTTGACCTCCAAATCAAAATTAGAGTTCACCATTGAACTTCTCACCCCAAATTTAGCTAAGGGTGAAATTCTGAGACTTTTTGGAAGTCATCGAATTTTCTTGAATATTTCTAATATGTTTAAATACTCAAAAAATTATGATAATTAAACTGAACCCCAATTAAAAATTTGACTCTATTTTTGAGTTTCTGACCCTCAATTTAGCTGAGAATAAATTTTTGGAATTTTTCAGAGCTCATTTACAAACTTAATTTTAATTATTAAGATTAACAAATTTAATTAAAATATTTTGAATAATCAATTCATATATTTATTATTTTCCAAATGGTTGTTTACTATGAGAAGCAGAAAACCAGAGATCCGCTGTCAGGCGTGGAACATTGGGTAGCCAGATCTATCGATCTGGGTCATCTCGTAATTTTTATTATCTTAATCCGACAATCTGATTTGAATCTGCAACTCATTAGATCTAAGCCATTGGATCGGGACCCTGATCCAATGGATGATAATCAACCTGAAGATTTGATCATTGACAAGAGCACTGTGCTCCTAACTACACCAGCTTAGTCACGATTATTGGTCGAGCTCAGGGCTAGAGCAGAGCCTGTTTTCCGACCACTTCAGCCCTCCATTTGCCCCTCATTTTACTCCTCATCCCTCATTTGATCATTATAAACCCTTGCATAAAGATAGGAGATGTCGTGTGGCCCTTAGAATCTCATCGAATGCTCGCTTTCATGATCACTACGTACGCTTCTATCTTTCTCTCTATCGCTTAATCTATACATTTTGTGTTTTTTAATTGTATTTAAGAGCCCATAGTATTGTTCCCTGAGCTCAAATGAGCTTGGGCGCGATTAGCCATGCCAGTGTGGCTCGCAACTGTAGAGTAATGTACAGTGCCCGAGCCCCTCTCTAACTCAATCCTCACCTCCCCGATGGCCCCGTCGCCAAGTGAGGGTGTCCTTAGGTCGACCTCGACCCAAGGAGCTATTTTGGATTGTCGTCTAATAAAATTGTTCACTCTAGAGAGGGAAGTTTCTCTCCACAGTGAACCCTAGATTGGCTGAGGATTCATATTAGGATTTTCTAGTATAGGTTATACCACTTATAGTTTTGGGTTCCACGAGTAGGTCTCGACACAATCTTTCAAATACGGGGTTGTTCGTCATTTGGAACCGCCAAATTGAAGAGCTAGGTTGAACCTTAGCTCCCCCCTCTCGGAGTAGACAGTTAGAAGATGGACAGTGCTACAGTTCAGCTGAAACACGATATTGTGCGGTTCATTCATATGGGCCGGCTAACTCCTCATCAGAGAGAAACGGAGCTACCATTTGCTTGATTTAATGGAAATATAAATTATATTCTATTAAATGCAATTTTAATAATTTGAATAATTTTTATATACTCATCCAAATAAAGTAAAATTATATATCATTTTAATCACAAAAATGAGAGGAACAGTAATGTGCAATTTAATTTTGAATTTGACTGTTATTTTTACTTATCACTTTTAATTGTAATTAAGAGTACAAAAACTCTAATTAGACCAAATGATGTCCAAATTAAATTTACATAGTGTCATTTTATTCCTTATGCTATAAGGATTCCCTATTTGCTTTTTTTAATTTCAATTGGATGTCATTTGGAAGATTTGCATTTTTAGCACCTCAAATTCTAAATGAATGCATTATATATTAGGTAACTTGTATGTTCTTAGACTTATAACCCTAGGACAACACACATGGACCTAGGTTGAGCATTAATAACATCTTAGGATGTGATTTTAGCTAATGGAAACTTAGTTGGCTACTTATTGGGGTAGATTTAGCAAACATAGAAAGATTCATCAACATAGAAATAAAAGTGTAGACAGAACCCTATGTAACAGCCCAAACTCTTAACACCAAGGTATTGTCCGCTTTAGCCTGAAAGACCTCACAATTTTGCCCTTAGAAGATAACTTTCCAGCAGGTCACCCATCCTGGGAGTGCTCCCACCTGGGCACGCTTAACTTTGGAGTTCTTATCAAGAACTCCACCATTATCTGAAAAGGCACCTCAATGTTTAAAAGTTTCACTTATTACTACTTAAGTGGGTCATCATAATCTCCCAAACTTAAGTAACTGACGTCCTCATCAGTATCCACACACAGATCCAAGAACCATCCATTGGGTAGATAGGACTAGAGTGACCCCTACAGGCGCAAGAGGTACCCACAACCATGTAGCACCTTAACCATCATGGGTTCAAGAGGCTGCTCACATGAAGTGGTACTTTGCCCTATATGGCACTTAGCTCCTATCTGACAACCTATGGTTTGCTCTGATACCATTTGTAATAGCCCAAACTCTTAATACCAAGGTATTGTCCGCTTTGGCCTGAAATACCTCACAATTTTGCCTTTAGAAGATAACTTCCCAGCAGGTCACCCATCATAGGAGTGCTCCCACCTGAGCATGCTTAACTTTGGAGTTCTTATCAAGAACTCCACCGTTATCTGAAAATGCGTCTCGATGTTTAATAGTTTCACTTATTACTACTTAAGTGGGTCATCACACCCTATGACTTGATTAGACACTTAATTTTGTGTAGTGATTCTAAGACTTTGAATGAGATTTGGCTAAGTGGCTTCTCAAGATAGTATGAAACATCCTTAGAACCTTTAAGTGTTGACTTTAGCTAGGTTTAGTAATTTACCTTATTCAATTGTAGACTCCACCTTAGTCCTTCTAGATTCTAGATTAGTATTAATAAGTTCTTATAGTGGCCTTGCCTCTAAGTAAACATTAGAACCCCTAGCTTACTTAAATAAACTAAGAAACTATTAGATTGTAGACCATCCCTTAAATTCTACATTTAGGACTTCACTAGTAAGTAATTAGCTAACTTAATGAACCTATAAGCTAATATCACTTCAAACCCTTAGTTGCCTTAGTGAGCACCAAAGTTAGTAAACAGATAACATATCTCCTATTCATTGTACCATAGCCTTAATCTATGTCTAGTAATAAGAAAAGAATAGCAGGTTTAGCAAAATTATAAGATTGTAATCATTATGCATTTATATACTTATAAATTATTTTGTCACATAAGTAATTCCTAATCAAAAAAATATTTTTAAACCTCAACTACTTATAGTATTATATTTCTATTGACTTAGTGATTACTAATGTCTTAGTCAATTGGGAGCTTTAATAGCTCCAATCATATAGTAAGATAACTAAATTAGACAACGATGGTATCACATGATTTATAATTAACTTGAACTCCTTGTATGCATTTATGCTTTGAGACTACAACCTTGAACTTACATAAAGACATTCTGCATGAATGAAACCTTAAAATATTAAACTTAGCAGTTTCATATGGTGGACTATATGCCAGGGCAAGCTATGGAGTAATAAGGAGACCACACATATTAGAGAGGGGTAGTATGTTTGCATGTTAAGGGAAAGCCTACTTTACTTGGTTAGACAGGTGTGCTAGTCTCCTCATTTGTTTTATTACTTTGCTTACAAAACAAAATTTTACATAAAATAAATAACTTATCATTATTTTTATCACAATCTTAATGATTGTGAGCTAATTATCAGTCTTTTGACTATACTTATTCAGTTGATGTGACTGAACTACACTTTATTTTACTGTACAATACCTTTTATTGTCTTACATTATAGTCTTTACTTTACTTACTTGTCGTGTATGTTGCTTTTCACTTACATTTATGCTTACACTGTTGTCTTTTAAATGTTACTTAGCATTATTCCAAATGGACATATTCATGTATCCCTTTATATTTTCATATGCACTTTAGCCATTTTTAGCATTTATAGGATGTATACTTCACTTATTTGATGCAGACTAAAGCAATTTACTTATGGTACTTTACTTTACTATAATTGCATACATTCATAACCTTTCCTTTTGATGCTTAGTGTTTCACTTACTCAAATAATTTTAAATGACTAATGTGATATCTACGTATATCTATATAAGACTTAGTGTAACCCTAACAAATACTTAGTATATTAATTCTTATCACTTCTATTTATTTTCTTGGTTGTGCCCTACAATATTAAATACTAAATAAGGTAGATCGGGAGCATCTTGGGAACCTGTAGTTTGGTCAAGCACTGACCATCATTAGCTTGAAGATGTGTACCGTTTAATATTTTTGTGAGGATGAGCTCAATTGATAATAATGAATTTGCTTATAATAACTTTAATCCAAAATATTCTTACATTCTCTTCTGTGATGGATGCATTATCATTCTTTTATATATGCTTGGTTTGGATGCTGGATGTGGATGTTCCTACTACATTTATATTGCTTACTTTTTTGTATTTACTTTAATTTCTTTACCTCAAAAAGATTCTTGACCATATAGTACTTAATAATGAGCTAGATTTCTATTAATTATGTGTTAACTACTATAGTAACACCTAGTGTTGGATTAGACTTTACTGAGTTAGCACTGGGCCATTATAGTTTGTATCAGAGCCATGGTTGAGAAAAGGAAATAAAGTGAATATCCATCCATCCAAATCAAACAACATATAAATGTAGAATAAAAGCAATGATGAATCTTGCCATATGTTAGTAAATGCAACATCATATTAATAATGAACCTAACTCAGCTTAATCAATAATAACTCTCAGATGGTGAATTAGAAATTAGATCTATACTATTACATTGGGATGTTCTTCCAGTAATGGGATGAAGATCACCTGAATGGGCTCAAGTATGGAAGACTCTTTGTTAGAGTATGACTAGGAGGAGCTGTACTCAACAAGATCATTAACTCTTTAGCATTCATATGAAATTGTATACCTGAGCTGGCAAGAGAATGGCTCTCTAGAGTGTTTGAAGCATTCCACATTATTGATTATACTAACCCAATTCCTTTCAGAGTTTTGGATCTACTTTTTGATAACTTTTTTGACGAATGGTGGATTTGTGCCAACTTGAAGATAGCCAGTGCGAGCCAAAGTTACTGTCGTATTCCTATTTATCAGAACTTCGAGATTCTCTTTTTTTCTACCTTATATAAATAAGTATATAAGTTTTATTTATTAGTATATTTCCCTTACCATTTGCTCTTAGTATTTTCAAAACATGTATTTTAACTTGAATTGTCTGTCTCTTCCTTAGAATGAATAATGAATATGACACCCCTGTTCCTTCCATTGCTAAGGAAACTTATAATAGCCATATTATTGTTACCTATTATTGGGTAGCCCAATTAGCTCCACTTCACTTCTAGTGCTCTTATAATAGTATTAGGAGCCTTCACTTGAAGTTTGGTGTGATTTAGAGATTGTTTACAATCGATGAATATTTTTTATTATTTTAATCAACCTAAAAATTCATATTCTAAATTGACCTCAGATTCAAAATCGGAATTCATCATTGAACTCCTCACCCCAAAATTAGTTAGTGTTTGTCTTTTGGGAATGTTTTGAATTCACCAAATGTTTCTCAAATATTTTTAAAATATTGAAATACCTAAGAAATTAGATAATTAAGTTGACCTTCGATTAAAAATCTAATTGTATTTTTGAATTTCTAACACCTCATTTTGCTAAGGGTTAAATTTTGGGAATTTTTGGAGCCCATTTGATTATTAAATTTTTATTAATTAATATGTTATAATTAATTTATTAAATAAGGTATCTAATATATATATATATATATATATATATATATATATATATATATTATTCCAAGGGCTAATAACGGAACTACGGGATCCTGCTAAGGGGAGCCGAACACATAGCAGCCTCGTTTGCTAGTCCTGGCTGTTGGGCACTAATATGAATCAGATCTGATGGCTCACATGCGATGAATCAATCGGACCATCAGATCAGTCGACTGATTTGACAATCCGAATCACGACCCTATACGTCCTTTCCATAAACTGCGATCGTGCACCTGCCGCGGCTGCCAGATGCATGCGACATACCTCACAATTGGCTTGTTAGCTTACTATAAATCCCTTAAGCTTCCATTTCTCCTTCCTTGCTAACTCCAACTTCGTGAAGACCTTTAGTACCTACAGCCAAAAAATCCTTGCCGAGACTTAAACTTAACCCTAAAGTCGATGGAGACGAGGACTAAGGTACTCTTCTCTCAGATTCTACACTCAAGGAATCACTAAATTAATTACTCCAAAGCTTATTTTGCATCCCCAATAGAGTTCTTAAGACTCAATCGGGCTTGACCGAGCCCGATGAAGCTTCAAATTGAAGTTTGGTCCAAAGTGATGCAAGGTTACGTCTCCTTCACCGATACCATTCGCCCTATGTCATCTAGAGTTAGACTTTTGCAATGGTAGGAGTCATTCGATGGATCTCAAATCTTCATGACCTATCGAACAGTGGGTTAGATAAGCAATGGGGTGGTGGGATGCAGTCTGATTTTGGAACCCTAATTGGCCTCTTTTGGTTTCATGCCGCAAAGAAGTCGCGACCGCGATCCCTGTCGAACCAGGCACGGTTTAACCATTCTGAACTGCAACTCATTATGTGTAGTTTGAGCCACCAAATACGCGTTGAAACACTATGTCGAGTCAACCCACATCGGCCATTCTGTGGTTGGCGTGAGGGCTTCCACGCCGTGCCGATTTCCATGTTGGTCCGATTTTCCATGCTGCTCCATTTTCAGCACCGAGCGATTATGATGATTAAATGGTTCAATTAAATTATAATAACATAATTTTTTAATATTAATGCAATTTTTGTTTAATTATGTCATTTGATATAAAATTATAATAGGTTGTTCTTCGGGTACTGGGAAAAAGACCATCAAAATAAACTTAATTATGGTAAACTCATTGTTGGAGTATCGCTGGAAGGCAGAGACATCCTCAATAAAAAGCTCAAGTCATCGGTGTTTAGATGCAACCGCATACCCGAGTTGGCTCAAGAGCGGTTGTCCAGAGTGACTGCAACCTTCCAAGCGATTGGATGTCCAGAACATATCCATTTCAGAGTGTTGGATTAACTCATCGACGACTACACTGAGGAGTGCTGGGACCCTGCTTTTGATAGGCTACTTTGAGAGAGTTGACATTATCATCGTGCTTTTAGTTATTATAAGATATAGATTCTCTTCTATGTTATGT
Organism: Gastrodia elata; assembly: GCA_016760335.1. Taxonomy (NCBI): domain Eukaryota; kingdom Viridiplantae; phylum Streptophyta; class Magnoliopsida; order Asparagales; family Orchidaceae; genus Gastrodia; species Gastrodia elata. The sequence goes on from CM028686.1 coordinate 11,957,694, forward strand.
TTTGTTGATGATTGGATTAGCATCCTTTAGTACCTTTCATCTATCTTTTGTTGCTTTTTAAGGAACTTTCCATTTTATATTCCTAAATCTATTTATTTTAATGAGAATTGCTTCTTTCAGTAGTTCTTGAATTTGTGTATCCTTCCCTTTCTTAGTATGGATTATGAACTCGATACCCCTCTCTCTTCTGTAGCGAAGAAAGCTACATATACTACCTCTTCTCCGACTAATGAGCTCAAAACCATAATGGTGATGATGAATATAATGATTGAGGTGCAAACTCGTGCTGCAGAGAGGATGTCCTTGTTGTGTCCCTCACCTCAGCCTACTCCTACTCCTCAACTGACTTCTGCTCTTGCTTCTCAAGTGATCCATGTTGCTCCACAACCAGCTCCTAGATATATTTTGGATAGCTTTCTTCTCACCTTCTAAAGGTTGAACCCTCTAATGTTCAATAGTTCAACTTCTCTTATAGAAGCAATAAATTGGATAAGGATCATCAAGAAGGACTTAGTGAGCATTAAGTGCACTGAAACCAAATCAATCCTTCTCACCACTAAACTATTCTTAGAGGAAGCTGAATTTTGGTGGCACAACGAACTAAAGTCTCATTTCTCTAAAGTTCATGTCGAGGAGATTTCATGGGAAGAATTTGAAGAAGTCTTAGTGAGGAATTCATTCATCTTTTTGTGCAAACAATTATAGAGGGCGAGTTCATGCAGTACAGCTAGGGAAACTAGATATTCCTTACCTACAAGATGGAATTTAGGAAACTGCATCATTTCACTGTTGATCTTATTCGCATGAAAATGGCTAGATGCAGCCACCTTCTTAAGGGACTAAAGGACTTAATCAATAAACACTTGATGTCCTGCATCACGACAACATTTCTAAGCTCCGAGAGGGAGCTAGGATGATCGCGCACCATCAAATGCATATGGAGCTTAAAAAGAGACCTCACTCCGCAACTCCCAAGTTAGAGCTGTTCAAAAGGAACTGTCCTTAAGGACCCAAAGCTTACCAAAGTAACACCCCATGCCGTCACCGTGCACAATTAGCTTAGTTTAAGTAGTAACAATTGGACGTGGAATGGTGCGTTAATCGAGAAGGACTACTGAACCTCCCCGAATACAGCCACTAAGATAAAAACAAAGAGTTGCTGTTGAGACTCAACCTTAAAGAGAAGAGGGCTAAGTACTAATCCTTAAGATAAGTGTATTATCCTTATCTTAAGTGTTATATAGGGTACTCGTGTACATTAGATTATGAATAGAAGTAAATTCTAAGTTACACCAATACTAGCATCTCATATATATATATATATATATATATATATATATATATATATATCCTGATCATATCAAAATACTAATTATAAGTAGTAATAAAATAGAGTGCGGAAGCTAAGGCATACATTAAGAAACATTCATCGCATAAGCTAAGTAAGGCAATCATCTTAGAGAAGAAAAGAAAATACATCTAGAATTATTACAAATTGTTTACCAAATTAAAATACAGAAATTAGTCCAAGTACTGAACTACAAGTAACTAGTGCAGAGAATAAATGCTGATGAAATATCCTCTAATGCTCCACGAACTCCATCTAGAACTAATGTGAAGGCTCCTGTTCTAGCTCCACAAGTTGCTCTAGATCCAGCAAATTGCCAGATCTCAAAAGTACCACGTGTTAGAAAATAAATCTAACACATCGAAAGCTACTATAATAGCCATAGTTATCTATTACTTAGCATTTAAATAGTTTAAGTAAAATTGCAAAAATGACAGTAAAATAGCTGAAAACTCAAAACAATACAAATTGGAAAGTAAGGTAAGATGAAACTATAACTAAATACTGAAATGAAAAAACAACAAGTAATTTAAAACTGAATAAATAATGATAAAAAACTCTGTTGTATATCACTGAATTTATAATTAGGCACCTGAATATGCCACTGACTGAATGCCACTGATATGCTGACTTGGTGTCTCATGACACTCTACAGATCCTAGGTGAGCGAACACTCTACTAATAGAAACCTTAGGCAAGCTCATTTGCTTCGCTAATGCAGACATGACTTATGCATTTTATGATATGCCAAGGCTGTTATGAATATATGCCTTAAATCATTAAAATCTAGAAATCATTACAATATCAAGTAATGATTCCATTTATCTTCATTGTGCAGAATTCATCTAAATGAATTATGACTCCTAATTCTAATCTATTTTAATAGCATTAGCTAAGATTATACCTAAGCTTATCAAATGAAGAGGTTGTATACAAATAGTTGGTATATTTCTAAGAAAAGCGACTTTAACACTTAGTTTGTTTATCTGTACTTATCAAAATACATGATGATAAAAGGCATGAACCGATCACAGTTTATTCTCTAAGTCTAAGTTATTAAATACCTTAATTACAAGCATAGTTATAGTTTTAAAAGAAAGGTAACTTGAAGTATTTAGTTTGCTTAACTGCACTTATTAAAATGCATAATGATAAGGTCCATGACCCTATAACAGTTTGTTCTCTCAAACTAAGCATTAAAACCTCTACTTACAACACTCCAGAACTTAGGATGTTTATTTTGATTGAATTGTACTTGTCTAATTACTTGAGATAAGACCAAGGCTTTACAGTTCTATTCAGAGTAAATCAACCAATTCTATTTTCTACTAAAATAAATCAGTAATATGGATATACACTATCACCTCTAACTGATAGTTCTAATTGATTCTAACAATTCTATTTAATAATCAAGGAATAACATACTAATAAATCCACACTCCACTATAGTGAGTCTTACACAAAGGTTTGAAGGATGTGAGATAGAAGCAACCCAATTTAGGATACTACCATAAGGAACTAACCTCAATCTAAATCATTAGGTTATCCTACCATGAGGATCTAGGATCAAGTAATTAAAGCAAAAAGGTACATCTATGTTCCTACCTCAATATTTATCAATAGGCTCTTCCTATCTCAATAGCTCATCTAATAGTAAGGTTTAACAATTATTTAATTAATGACACTAGATCATAATCTTAAAGATTTAGTACTAAAATATACAAATTATAATCTAATATCTAAGTTTTATATTTATATTTACAATGCTTATTTCATTAGACTAAATTAAACAAATTAATTGGGTAAACCCATCTGATCACAACCTATACTATAGTTATGGGATTCATTCATGCAAGCTATTAGGAATTGATCATTTTGCAAACCATAATTATTTTAAGATTTATCTCATGCTATGGGTCATACTTAAGAGAAAATCATGATATAAAGGTATCGGTTCATATGATTAATCACATGAATTCATCATAGATCTTAATTAGTCTTATTTAATGATTTAAAATCAATGCCCAATCAGTAGATATTATCGAAATCATGCAAGTTAATTCAATGTTTAATCAATTGTCATAACAAAATTGATTAAGTTTAGAACTTAATTTGATCAAGTTAAAGTTTAATCCCAAACTTAACCAAATTAAATTTGTTTGCATTTAAGATGATCAATAATAAATTAGTGATTTATTGGTGCATTATTGATGCCAATTTCAAGTTTAAAATCAATATTAATTAACTTAATCATTCATTAAGATTCTTAGGATTTAAAATTAATTAATATCAAATCAATTATTTAAGGTGTTCAAACCAGGGTGTAAGTTCTATAACATGCATACTACTGTTATTAAAGCATATGGACATTTAATGAATCAAAACAAAAAGTAATTATGTCTAATCAAACCATAAATCAATGGAAAAAGGATTAGCACTTAATTAGAAATCTAACCATTCAAAATTCTTGAAACTTTACCATTATATTCTATTTATCCATATGAACAATCAAAGACTTATTTTACTAGGTTTGGTTAAGTATAAACCCTAATTTTTACTAATCACCCATTTCTAAGATTAGTGCATAATTAGCAAAATAATGATCAAAATTAATAACCTGACACGTGCATTCTACAAGGCATAAGAAACATAATGTAACTTAAATCAAGAAATTTGGCTAAGTGTACAAGCTAATCCACACAAATCAAGTTCTCGATTAATTAGGCAATATTAATAAATCCAACCATAGAAACCTAAATATTTTTACATATTATTATTACTCATGATTTTATGAACTAAATTGCATATATAATCATATGGGTTGGATCAATGGATCAAAAGTTATTGTATTAATTAAATCTACATTTTTCTACTTAATTTTTCTATGGCTTAAGTAATCACATTATTTTCCTTAAGGAAAATAATTCTGATTATTATTAATATTATTAAATAGGCTCACCTCAACATTCAAATGGCGCGGGTCTGCCAAGGCCTGAGCGACCCAGGACTATCGCACCACGTGGGTCGTGGGCTGGCCCGCCCCACAATGTACCGTCGTCCCCAATCCCTTATCCTCGACCATAGGCCGATTAGGGAAACCCTAGTCGCCCAAATCCCAAGCATCCAGGCTATGGCACGATAACCAAGGGTCACTACATGTTCACCATGACCAGACGCATCGATTGGAACCCTAAGCCCCTTGTGAGAAGTCTGGGAACTCACAGACCTTACTCACCTGAGAGCCACACCATGGAGCTACTGTGGGGAGATAATTATCCCCACATAGACCATGATTTGCCCTAAGTTTGATCCTTGCACCTACACAGAGGTCAGATGGATCAAACACTCAAGATAACTGGGTCTGGGACTCACTGAATCGCTAGGTCCTTACTTGGACCCAGCTCTCCTGAAGGATGGTAGCCCAATCGATCAATTTGATTAATCTAGATTGACCCAGACCTTAATTTCATAAGCATTGTATTCAATTGGCCTAACTGAACAATTATGGATCAAAATGGAGGAGATATCAAGCTTAATCGGCTCTTCACACCTACTGGGGTACTTGGTTTGATAGGGGAGCTCGTATAAATCAGTAGAAGAGACTCTAGTGCTGTAGAGCTTGCCGAAGATTCTAGGGGTTTTGAACACTAGGACTAACCCTCTATCAGTACTTTGCAAGCAATAAAAACACCGATGTGAGCTCAAATGAACCAGTAATAAAGAATTGTGGAAAATTCTAAATGAACTCAATTAATTAGTTAGGGGCCCTAGGAAGGATCATGAGACTATTTATAGCCTGAAGGAATGGTTTGGGGTGTAAAGGGTGAGCAGGAGATGGCCCGAGAGCTCACGCTATAGCCGAGCTCTCAAATTCCATTTTGAGCTTAGCTGGGAAACATGGCCCGATTGGGTTGCCATACCATTGAGGGAATATCCCCAATGGCTTGCTGAGGTGAGGTTGTAGTGGGCGATAGGATCGACAGCTGGCATATGGGCAAATTTTGCCTGTCGGGAGAGGGGCGCGCCCGTAACGTCGAGCCACTGTGCGGGTGCACTGTGGGTTGTCTGATCTATCGATCAGATTGATGTGATCACCTAGATGAAATGGATATTAACAGTCGACCGTGGGAGCTATCCGAACCCTAGAATCTATGAGAAAATCAGACGACAAATCCACGCTTCCGCGAATCTAGATTCAAACGGTTGAGATTGCAGGTTGGACGATTGGATAGAGCGAGGCTTTGCTATTGCGTTATTCGGGCTCTACAACAGATCTCGTGTTGTCCGCACAACGGATACCAGACTGGTAAATCGGTTAATGGGTATATTTGCAAATTTAAAATTTTGGGAACCCTTATGTGCAATTTACCAATTTAATTTAGATTCAATTAAGGCCTAAATGACCTCCACAAATTTCCAAACTTTCCCTCATGTCTAACTTGGGGGTGAGGAATTAAAAAATGCTATAAGATTTTTGATTGAAGATCAAAATATTTTAGCTCTTAATTAAGGTATCTAATTGGACCCAAATGTTAATTTGACCTAGAGAGGTCCGAGTGAACTCAAATTTTCAGGGTTCACTTCTAATGACCTATGAAATGAAATGAGATTTAATTTAGTGCATGATTAAGGTTAGATTAGGCTAAGTATTAACCAAGGGTTGTTACAACCGACACCTGCAAAGCAATAATCAACTTGGAAAGCATGGGTTTGTCGCCAAAAGACGCATCCTTACAGCAAGTGCTTTTACTACAACAACCGGTGTTACACCTATTGCAGAATAGGTCATCGTTACTGAGAATACAAGGCAATTTGAACCATAGACAAAGAAAGGATCAATCTCTAAGCTACCATTCACAATCCCATTATAGTCAATTCCCAAGCCTCAGTGCCTGCCTTAATGCTTATTCCTGCTAATGGAAGTTCCCAAAACCAAAGGAGTCACCTTCACCTGCTCAAAAGCAAGCATAAGCTAGGATCTTCATCAAGGGAATAGTTGTTGAACTATCTTTTGTTGTACCTCATGTGTATGCTCTGACTTCTGTTGTTGCCTTAGAAGACAATGATAACGTCACTAGTACATTCTGCATTTAATTTACATTATTCTTTCTTTTTTTCTTGAGAATTTATATTTTGTTCTTTTTGCATTTATTTCATTAGTTGTAGCTATGGGCAATGCCTTGCGAGTGCAGATTCCATCTAGAGCTAAAATGTGTGCTAGCAAGTTTTATTTATTAGATATCCCGATTGGTAACAAATTATTTAAACAATCCAAGCTTATTGTTATGCCGATCACAAATTTTGACATATTCATAGGCATAAGTTGGTTGAGTAAGTTCAACGCCAAATAGATTGCCACTGGAAGAAATTTTTACTAAGGGTAGGAAAGAAACCCAAAGTTTTTGTAGGTAAACTTGGCTTGACTGCTTTACTTATCAATGCGGTAGAAGCTGAATGCCTCATTATTAAGGGTTGCAATGAAATTTTAGTAACCTTAATCTGCAAAGTTAAGAAAGATAGAGCCCTGGAAGACACCAACATTATAATGAAGTTTCTAGATGTATTCCCTAAATATATTCTTGGATTGCCCCCTTTGAGAGAGGTAGAGTTTCTGTAGAACTGATCTCAAGAACTTAGACTAAATCAAAGGCTTTCTATAGAATGACTCCAAAAGAGTTGCAAGAGCCGCATGAGCAACTGCTAGAATTGCTTGAAAAAGGTTTTGTTCACTCTAACATGTCACCTTGGAGAGTTCCAATTTTGTTCATCAAGAAGAAGGATGGATTCATGCGGATGTGCATTGATTATCGTGATCTTATCAAGGTGACAGTGAAGAATAAGTATCCTATTCCTAGAATAGAAAACTTGCTAAATCAGCTTGCCAAATCAAAAGTCTTTTCTAAGATTGACTTGAGACCAGGTTACTACCAGATTCATGTTAAAGATGAAGATGTTCCCAAGACTGCATTCAGGACTCTATATGGACATTATGAGTTTCTAGTCATGTCTTTTGAACTGATGAATACTCATTCTATTTTCATGAACATCATGCAGCCAATTCTTGAGCTGTATCTCTACAAGTTCGTTATCTTTTTTAACTAAGACATCTTAACTTATTCTAAGTCAAATGCTGAGTATGGGAAGTATCTGCATGTTGTTCTTGAGTTGCTTAGAGATCATATGTTATTTTATGAATTCTCAAAGTGCAAATTTTAACATAATTCCATGGTATTTCTAGATTACATGATTGATGCAGAAGGCATTCGGGTTGACCAAAAGAAGATCCAAGCAGTTCAGTAGTGGGTGCAACCCAAACTATTAATAAAATTTTATAGTTTTTTGGGACTTGTTGGATATTACAGAACATTTATTGCAGGATTCTCTCAAATCATTGTGCCATTAACTCTATTAACTAGGAAAGAAGTACTATTCATTTGGAGTGCTGACTACAAAGAAGCTTTTCAAAAGTTGAAAATTTTGTTGACTTATGCAGTATGTTTTTTATTACCTCAAAAGGGCAAAGATTTTCAGGTGTATATTGATGTCTCTATAGTAGGACTTGATTGTATTCTAATGCAAGGTCATACTGTGATAGCCAATGCCTCCAATTAACTTAAACCCAATGAAAAAGTCTACCCTGTACATGATCTTGAACTTGCAGGGGTAGTTCTTACCCTTAAAATTAGTAGACATAACCTCAACAAAGTTAAGTGTGAGATATTTACTGATCTTCAAAGCTTGAAGTATATATTCACCCAGAAGAAACTTAACTATCGACATTGTAGATGGCTAGAGTTATTTTGTGACTACAACTTGGAAATTCAGTATCATCAAGGTAAAGATAATATATTAGCTGATACCCTTAGTTGTAAAGTGACTTTGTCTTCACTTTGTAGTAATAAATATTTGATCGAAGATTTTGAAATGTTAAACCATGAGACAAACATATTTGCAGATTTGCATAAATATTGATTTGTCATCTAGCCATAATCCTCTCTAAGGTCAAGGATTGTCAAAGCTCAAAAGGAAGACACTGATTATTCCAATCTTGTATCAAATATTACTAGTGGGAAGAGATCCTAATTGCATTTTGTCACTGATAATGTGATCTTTTAGAAAGAACAGTTATTGGTTCCTAAAAGCCTACAATTGAAAATTTTATCAAAAGCCCATAACACTGGTTCCATTATCCATCCTGGTAGCAGTAGCATATATCAAAATTTAAAAAAGTCATTTTGGTGGACTTCTTAAGACCCGGTACATCCCTGAATGGAAGTAGTCTGACATTTTTATGAATTTTGCCATGGGCTTACCTAAGAGTAAGTCAACTTCTATTGTGATTTGGGTGATTATCGATAGACTCAGTAAATCATTTTATTTTCTTCTGATTTGCAGACCAATTTTGTAGAGAAGTTGGCAAAGATCTACATCAAGGAGATCATCCGTTTACATGGTACACATAAATTGCATTGCTTCAGATAGAGAGAGTAGATTCACTTTTATTTTTTGGTATGCTGTTCAACCAGACCTAGGGACCAACTTAGCCTTGAGCACTACTTTTCATCCCTAGACTGATGGTCAAACTGAGCGAGCTAACCAAATCTTAGAAGAAATTTTACATCTTTGCGTTTTTAATTTCAATGGATCATGGGAAGATCACCTCACCTTAGTTGGGCTCTCCTATAATAAAAGTTATCAATCCACTATTAGTATGGCTCTATATGAAGCAATTTATAGTGCCAAGTGTACTACTCCTATTGCTTGGCTGAAGTAGGAGATTTTAAACTATTAGGTTCCAATCTGATTGAGAAGATCAACAAAAAAGTTCTTTTGATTATGTGTAATATGCTGACAGCACTGGATAGACAAAAGAAATATTAAGATGATCGCCATAGTCCATTAGAATTTTAGATTGGACAGCGTGCTTATCTAAAAGTTTGTCTGATGCATGTTGTGCAATGGTTTGGCAGTCTAGATCGTGGCCTTGTACGTCCTTGCCATGGTTGCCAGAAGTGTGCGCTGTACCTCCCAATTGGTTTCTCAGCTTTGTATTAATCCCTAAACTTCCATTCTGCCTCTCTTGCTATCTCTGAGCATGCAAAGGCCTGGACGACCTTCTAACAACGGATCCTTACTGAGACTTAACCCTAACTATAATGCCCTGTCTCATCGCCATGCACAAAATAATTAAATTTAGGAGTAACAATTGGCGGTGGAGCAGTGCGTTAGTCAAGAAGGGTACTGAACCTCCCTAAATAAACTAGTTGAGTTAAAAACAAAGAGCTGCTATTGGAACTCAACCTAAAAGGTAAGAAGGCTGAGTACTAATCCTTAAGATAAGTGTATTATTCTTATCTTTAGTATTAGATAGGGTGCTCCTGTACATTGGATTATGAATAGATGTAAGATGCAAGTTATACGAATATTAGCGTCTCATAGATGAATATATATATATATATATTGATTACATCACAATACTAAGTATATGCAATAGTAAACACAAAGTACAGAAGATAAAGCATACATCCAAAAATATTTATCACAGCAACTAAGTAAATCATTCATCTCAAAAAAGAGAAGAACATTCATCGAGAACTATTACAAACTATTTACTTAATGCAGAAACATAGTCAAAGTACTGAACTGAAAGTAACTAGTGATGAACTGAATTGCAGAAACATAGTCAAAGTAATGATTTGAAAGTAACTAGTGTAGAAAAGAAATGCTGAATGAAGAGTCCTATAATGCTCCCCAAACATCTTCTATATTTCTTGTAAAGGCTTTTGATCTGGCTCTACAGGCTACTCAGGATCAAGCAAATTACTGGATCCCAAAAGTAGTACGTGTTAGACAATAAGTCTAACACATCAAAAGCTAATATAACAATTATAGTTATTTAATATTAAGCATTTAAATAGGTTAAGAATAACTGTAGAAAATATAGAAATATAGCTAAAAACTAAAGTAGTACAAACTAAAACAAATGTAAACTAAAACTACAGCTAAATAGTGAAATGTTGAGGAAATAATAAATAATTTGAAACTAAATAAATAATGATTTAAAATGGCATTGTGTGTCACTAAATTTATAATTATGCATTTGAATATGCCACTGAACTGAATGCAAGTGATATGCTGACTTGGTGTCATAGGACACCCCACACATCCGAGGTGAGCAAATGCTCTGCTAACAGAGTCCTTAAGTGAACACATTCGCTTTACTAATGCTAATACGACTTATGTAGTTTATGTTATGCCAAGGCTTTTATGACTATATGCTTTAAATCATCAAAATCCAGAAATCAATTCAATATCAAGTAATGGATCCATTTATCTCCAATGTGTAGAATTCATCTAATAGAATTCTAAATACTAATTCTAATCCACTGATGGGCATTAGTTGAGAGTATACCTTAACTTATCAAATAAAGAGGTTGTATACACATAATTAGTATGCTTCGAGAAAAAGTGACTTTAACACTTAGTTTCTTTTATTGCACTTATTGAAATGCCTAATGATAAGGGGCATGAGCTTGCCATAGTTTAACCTCTCAAACTAAGTGTTAAATATATTAATTTCAAGCATACTTATAATGTCGTAAGAAAAGTAACTTGAAGTACTTAGTTTACTTAACTGCACTTATCAAAATGCATGACAATAAGGGGCATAACCCTATCATAATTTAAGCTAAGCATTTAATTAGCAATGGTTGTGATGCAATCCTAGTAACTATGATTGGTGAAGCCAATGAAGATAAATTTATGAAAGACACCAATCTTGCGAGACAGTTCCCAGATATGTTCCCAACTGACTAACTAGTACTACCTCCTTTAAGAGAGTTGGAATTTTTAAAGCCCCTTATCAAATGGCTCCCAAGGAACTGCATGAGCTAAGAGAGCAACTGTAAGAACTATTAGAGAAATGATTCATTTTTCTGAGTATGTCACCTTGAGAAGCCCCTATTTAGTTTGTAAAAAAGAAGGATGGCTCGATGTGGATGTGCATAGACTACCGCGAGCTAAGCAAAGTGACAGTGAAGAATAAGTAACCCTTGTCGAGAATTGATAACTTATTCGACCAACTTGCGGTTGCAAATGTTCTCTCTAAGATAGACTTGAGGTCTGGGTACTATCATATTAGAGTTAAGGATGAACACATCCCAAAAATAGCATCCAAAGCATGCTATGGCCGTTATGAATTCTTAGTCATATTATTTAGACTGACTAATGCTCCATCCCTATTCATGGACCTAATGCAACACATTCTGAAACCTCACTTTGATGATTTCTTCATAGTATTCATTGACGATATCCTGATCTACTCCAAGTTAGTAGCTGATAATTATAAGCACTTTGTGACATTTCAGAACTGCTCAAATGTTGTAAGCTCTTTGCCAAATTTTCAAAGTGCAAAATTTGGCTCCATTTTGTGGCATTCATGGGTCATGTGAATGATACTGAGGGGATAAGGGTTGACCACAAGAAGATCTGTGCAGTGCAGTAGTGGAAACAACACAAGTATGTAGCTTAGATCCAAAGTTTCCTGGGACTTACCAGGTACTATAGACTATTAAATCTAGGGTTTTCCAAATAGTAGTGGCATTAACTCAGTTAATAAGGAAGGAAGTGTCGTTCATCTAGAACTTAAATTGTTAAGATGCATTCCAGTAGATGGAGCATCTGTCAACATCCACACCAGTCCTAGTGCTACCCCAAGAGGGAAAAGATTTCAGGTTTATACTCAGGCCTCTACTTTAGGACTTGGATGTGTCTTAATGTAAGATGGAAGGATAATAGCCTTTGCCTCTAGATAGTTAAGGCCTAATGAAAGAAGCTACCCCATTCATGATCTTGAATTAGCAACAGTAGTTTTTGCTCTCAAAATCTGAAGATACCACCTGTATGGTGTATGGTGTGAGATATTTACAAATCCCTAAAGTCTAAAATATATATTTAGACAAAAAGAGCTTAATTGTAAACATCGTAGGTGGCTCAAGTAAATTAACAAATAAGATTCAGAAATTGAATATCACCCAGGTAAAGCTAACATAGTGAAAAATGCGCTAAGTCGTAAAGCAGTATTATCTTCTCTTTGTTGTAATGATGCCTTAGTTGAAGAATTTGAAAGTTTGAATCATGAGCCGATCAGAACAGTTGTAACGCCCCATCCTGTCACCAAGCACAATTGAAATATTAATGATAACATGATTGGTGATGCGTTACTCAGGAAGGCTGAACTTCCCTTAATCTAGCCTACTGCTGGATACTAATTCTTAAGATAAGTGTAATATCCTTATGTGGTGCCCCACCCCCAAACCACAATATTAGATCAAGGGGTGGTGCGCCACGTTGATAAATCCTTCACTTATATTTAGATTAGGTCAAATTCCTAATCCACTAATAAGGGAAGGATGTGCCTAGGTAAATTCAGTAGAGTCATGAACTAATTACATACAATTCAATAGAGCATGGAAGCATGAAAATAGTAAAGTATTACATCTAATTCCACCATAACATAGATATATATGATAAACTTATAGCTTAGAATAAACAGTACAGCAAAAAGAAAGCACACAAGGTACCTTTATTATTATATCAGTTTTAAATAAGTTTAAATGAAAAAAAAATATCACTCAACCTCACTAAAGTAAATGACAAACTATACTAAAGCTCTTCAACTCTAGACTGATGTTCCTCTTAAAGTGGATCCTCAAATTATTTAGGAACTGACATTGTCAGTCAAGAAAAGAAAATCTTATTAATCACATTTTCTTAGTATATTTGTGGTGCCCCACCCCCTGATCTGCAGGATTTGACCTAAGGGGTGGTGTGCCACTCTGGTAAATCCCTTATTATTGGATTAGGTAAGTTCCACAATCCACTAATAAGGGATTGACATGCACAAAATGAATATAAGAATCAGTCACTAAATCTAACATACATATAGAGTGCGAAAGCAATATGAGGTAAAAATCACATCAATCCACCATATATCAAGTAAGAAATAATAATATAGCTCAGTAAATAATAATGTGCAGAAAGTAAACACAGTCACGAGTATCTGCATTATTACATCATTTAATTAAAGTTTAAGAGTAAAATAAAGCATCACTCATCCTCACAATGAAATAAAAGACAACTAAAGGTCTTGTGCTCCAAGCAGCTGCATCTCGTCTATACAAGGCTCCTCCTCATGCGCTGGATCCTCAAACTGCTCAAGATCTGACATTATCGGTTTCACAATACCAGGGACCCAGCCAATAAAAGGAGATTCTTATTTGACAAATTGTCTAAGTACATTTTAAGCTAAAAATTTGTCAAGCATTTATTGATATCACCATTTACACTTAAAACATAATAAAATGAACCAACTAGCATGGGAAAAGAAAGCATACAAGAAAATATGATAAGTTATAAATATAATATTTATAACTAAGCAAAAATTGAGGCAAAAGTACACCTTAAGCAAACTAAATAAGGAATATACATACAAATATAGCATGTAAAAGTACTGAAAACAAAGTCTAATTCTAAACATACTGATGATCATATGATGTACGCTGATGAAAAATAGTAAGTCACTGGTACATATAATAAGCAGTAAAGTCTAGCATCCTATATATATATATACAAGTAAGCAGGTGAAATAGGGAAATACAACTGACTGAAATAACATGCATCAACAACACATTAAACAGTAAGCTGAAATTGAAAAAGAACATATAACTGCCATATCAAAAAGAATTGGCCAATCCAGCCCAGTAATATTCCCATAGCCTTTCTGGGCTATGGCAGACAAAAATTCCCATAGCCTTTCTGGGCAAAGGCAGACAAAATAGAACTATAAAGTTGAAGTGGCAGAACATACAATGCAAATATCTTTTAGTTATTTTACTTTTGTTTCTATGGACACATCCAAAAATAGCTAAGTGAGTCAAGCATGTTTGCAAGACTAAATGGGTTCCAAGCTTAACACACACTCCTCAATGAGTAATGTTAAGCATCCTTATTTCTCCTTACCCCTATCCATTGGGGTAAATGTGCACCATAATTGACCATAGACTGAACCCAAATGCAAATATTTTCCTAATATTCTAATTTTCATTTTTATGCAACAATGTTTTCTTATATGATATGTTCATGAAAAGTAAGCACAAAGTCAAGACATGTGTATCACAAAATAAAGAGTGAGCAAGGGACTCAATTAAATATGGTGATATCATTTATTGTCTAGTTAAACTATTTTAACTATTATAAGTTACACAAGTTCAAATTCTCCAATTCTTATTATCGAGTGTAACATAGAAGCACGACCTTCTAAGTTAAAAAGGATTAGAACTGATGAGGTCCTAATCTAATTCAATCAAGTACAACTAAAGGGTAAGAAATAAATCACAACATCCTAGTTAGATAAATTTAGATGTTCTATCTAAGATCTGATCAAGATCTACTAAACTAGGGATTATTATTTCAATACCACAAGATTAGAGTTAAGCATATAATCTAAAGGTATAATCTAAGAAATCTAGGGTCTTAATCTAAAGGTGAACTAATGATTAAAAAAAATCTTATTAAGCAAATCAAACTTAGTATGATGACTCTCTCATCCTGAATCTAATGTTAAAAGATAAAACAATCAAAATTAAATTGTAGAATCTAGAAACTATTAAAACTAAGGTTTAATCCATTGAATAACTCATTTACCTAATGAATGAAAGCTAATTTATGATCTAGTCCTAATCTTAGGAATAACCCTAATATAAAGTGTTGAATCCCTAAATATAAGACTTAGAGAAATTTATGAATCTTGCAATTTTGACCTAATAGTTGATTTTACTACTTAGAATATTTCTAATATAGTTCTAATACTAGTTTTAATGATTTAGATGATAATCCAGGGGTATACAATGCTTAACCTAAATTTTGGGCAAAATGACCATTTTGCCCCTACATAAGGGTCTAAAAATTCTACTATTTGAATTAGGGATCCAAATTAAAATTTCTTACTACTAAATGATTCCTTATTATCTAACATGAATATAGACAGTAAGTACATTCAATTGGGATAATAAATGGGTTGTATAAGTCCAAACTAAGGTTTTTGACCTAAGGGGAATTTTAGTAAATTACACCTAATGAAATCTAACTTTATAGTTTATTGTTGGTTGTTGTTCAAAGATTCCATAGAGTCCAAAAATACTAAATTCTAAGGTCTAATGAATTAGTTATAGCCATTTCAAATTCTAAGGGCAATTTGGTAATTTTCTAAGTTAAGAGGGGTCAAAAAGCTAACCTTTCCATTCGGTATCCAAATTCAGCAAATTCAGTGGCTATAGCTTTCCTATATCATACTGAGTACTTTAATTGGGAGTAGACCCAAATTGGACTTCAATTGGTCAAGAGATGATCTAATTAAGGTTAGGGGCATTTTGGTCATTTCTGATTTTTTTCTCAAGATCAGAACTTAAATATTATTTTAGATTATTGTTGATATTGACATTTTAAGCTATCTAGCACTTTGGTTTTTTTGATTTGGAGTATAGTTGACTAAGATATGGTCAAATCAATATTTCGAGCTTTAGGGGCTATTAGGGACTAAGATATGGTCAAATCTAATTTTTTGATTTGGAGTCTAATTCGAAAACGGTGAAGTTTTGGCCATTTCAGCCGATTGTGGACCAATCCGGATAGTTCTGGACTCTACGGTGCGCTGTGGCACCTTTTGACAGAAAGTCAGGCACGCTATGGCGCACTGCAGCGCTTTTGATGCTATGGTGCGCTACGGGGAGACCAATCCGAGAGTTGGATGCTATGACGCCGCTGCGGCGAGCTGTGGCTAAAATAAGTGCGGTGGCGTGCTGTAGTGCTTTTGATGCTACAGCGCGCTACGGCGGTTAAACTTTTGAATTACTGTTCAACTACTTTACTTATTGATTTCATATGATTTTCTCGAAATGACGCTGCCACCCTCTGTGGAATGCTGCAGTGGTTTAAATTTTGGGTTACTGTTCAATTAAATTTTCTCTTAATTACCTATAGTTTTTCCTGAAATGACACTGCAGCCCACCGTGGCACACTGCAGCAAATTAGTTATAGGCCCTTATTTTATCTCCAGAAGTGCTGTGGTGTGTTGTAGCACGCTATGGCGCGCTACGGCGGATTCAGTTCTAAATTCGGGTGCTACGGCGCGCAGTAGCGTCCGACGGTGATTTTGCCTGAGCTAAAACTGTGAAGGGTCAAGTTTCAGGCTCAAATACTCTCAACTAAGAGCACTTCATGAGCAATGCCATATACCTATGGAAAGGTTTTTCCGAGACCTTTCCATTGATACCCAAATTGACACCAAACAATCAAGTTATCAATGCAAACATTTGGGTTAAGGAACTGGGTGTGCAAAAATTTGTATTAGCAGATTTACATATCATTCCCAATTATTTACAAATTTTTATGAGTTCCTACATCTTAAATATAGCTTCATAGTTGCACAACTAAGGTAACACAGAATCTTAAATAATAAGCATAGATACAAAATGGAATAGCCATTGTATTAACCAATGGAGGGGAATGGGAGTACCTTAGCTTTGACAATGGTAGAATTTCTAAGGGCGGCTTGAAAGCTCGAGAGGTTCTTCCTTCAGCAAATACAGCAATGGGAGGAGAGGAGCTTAGCTTGGAAAGGGAGATAGGGGGACATGGAGCTGAGAGCTAAGGCTCTTTTAATAGAGGAGAGGCATGCCAATGGATGGGAAGGCTTGAGTTGACCCATCCCACTTGGTGAGGTAGGAGGAGGTTGGCAGGGGGTAGAGGGGACAAGCTAGGTTGAGCACAGCAAGGGGGCTGAAGGGAAAGGGGGCTCAGCTAGGATTGGATGGCTATGGGTCCCACCCAGCTAATGAAGAAGGAGGAGGGAAAGATGACAAAAAATGGAGTTAAAGAAATTAATTTAATTAATCTCAAAAATCATATTTTCAAAATGATCTCAGAAAAATCCCAAAATTTTACTCTTGGCTAATTCGAGGGTGAGGATCGTAACGCGAAATCATAAATTAATTTCGATGAGTATTTAATTTTCTTATTTTTGGGGGGTATTTATATATTATTAAAATATTCGACAAAATTTCGACGACTTCCGATTGCCACCAAATTATCACCCCAAGCTAATTTAGGGGTAATGAGCATATTGGCGAAGTCCGATTTTTGATATAAAGTCAATTTAGATAGGTCAATTTGCAAGGTTTCTGGAGTTCCTAAATATCAGGACCTGATCTATTTGACTCCTGATTCAGAATAAGTCTTAGTGGATAATACCTAACTACTTGATTAACACTTAGGATTAAGATTAGAATGGAGATTAGACTTAATTAACAAGGGTAACAACTTGGGTTGTTATAATATTTTAGGCTAATTAAGCTTATGTATTTAATGATATCATGACACCCTCAGCAAGTCTAATCAAGCTTACTCATACTGATTTTATAAATAAAATACAAAATAACAGAACTCAAGTAAGTCTAGCATCCTAGCATGCTCATATATATATACAAAAATCAAGAGTTACAAAAATATGAAAAGTAAATAAATGCTGCATAAATACTGAAGGAATATCAAATGAAAAGTATAAGGGTACAACTGCTACATGTAATGTAATGCTGAAATACAGTAAGTGCACAAAAATGCTACATAAAATACTGTAGCAATACAGAAAATATGGTCCAAAATCAAGTACGAAAGCATCCAGGAGACATTTCCTAGAGCTATAGGAATACAGGAAGGATACTACCTAGGAGGCATTTCCCAGAGTATCATGAATACAGGCTTCCTGTATCTAGGAGAAATTTCCTAGATTAACAGGAATACATAATATAATTTCATCTAAGAGACATTCCCTAAATCATCAGGAATATAAAATATAAGTTATCTATGAGACATTCCCTAGATTATCAGGAATACATGATATAAGCAATAATACGGTCAGGGCAAGTTAAGTAAGACACATCATATAATGAGGCAAAGTAAATAAGGTTATCCTGGATCATCTAATGCGGCATAGTAAGTAAGGTTATCTTACATTATCTAATGTGTCAAAGTAAATAAAGTTATCTTACATCATCTAATATGATAAAGTAAGTAAAGTTCAGAATTAATAAAGTAAAGTGTGAAAGACATGGTATAAATAATACTACACAAACTTTATGATATTATTTGTTTTCTAATTTAATCGATTCTAAATACCTAAAATTTTACAAGTTCAAGATCTCCAACATCCTACTATCCAGTATAACCTCAGCACTACGGTCCTATAAGGTAAATGGAAATTAAATGAATGACGCCTACTTATGTTGAATAGCTAATCAATCATCCTAATTAATGAATTTAGACGGTGTAAACTAGAATTTAAATGTAAACTAGATACACTAAAAGGTGAAATCTATAAACTAATAAAAATCAAGGTTTCACTCATTGGATAACCCATTTACTCAATGAGTGAAGTTTAACATAATTTTCTAGTTCTTATCCTTAAGAGAGAAATCCTAAAGTGAAAACTGCTACTGAATGACTGATGAATTAGTTAAGCTTTGATTCTAACTAACCTTAACTACCTTCATTTACTGAACTAATTAACTTAAGGATGATATAATGTAGATTTAAATTCTTGTTATAATGCTTACGAATCTACTTAGGAATCCTTAAGCTATAAATTGGGATTTTCTTATAATATTAAACTAATGTGTTCAAAAGTCCTAAATTGATTCCAAATTATTTATTTTACTGATTTTAATATTTTAATTGAGATTCTAGTGGTTAAGGGCACTTAAACCTAAATTTGGGCAAAATGACCATTTTCCCTTACTTAAAAGCTTAAAATACTTCTTTTTAATTAAGGGTTCCAAATTGAAATTTGTTGATACCAAATGGTTCCTTGTTATCTAATATGAAGATTGATAATAGGTACATCATATTTGAACAAGTATATTAAGCCTTATGGGTTCAAATTAATGATTTTAACTTATAAGGGTAATTTGGTAATTTTACTTAATGAAGTCTTAAAATTTAGTCAGTTTATTATTATTTACTGTCCAAGAGTTTTATAGATTCTAAGAACACTAAATTCAAATGTCTAATGATTAAGTTATAGCCAAAACAAGTTTTAGCTCTAAAAAGGTAATTAATGGATTTTTGAATGGGTCAAAACCTAAATTTCCATTTGATATTCAAATTTAGCATACTCAGTGGCCATAACTTTTATATAACATACTGAGTACTTTAATTGGGAGTGGACCCGAATTGGACTTCAACTGGTTAAGTTATGACATAATCTAGTTCTAGGGTGATTAGGGCAAATTGGGGGATATAATTATCAAACCCTAAATTTTCTTGCAATTTATTGTTAATTAGGTTCTCCTGATCCAAATGGTATATTGGATTACCCAATTTGAAGTCCAATTGACCAAATTATGGTCAATTAGGGTAATTAAGGGAGGTACCTAAAAGTGATTAGTCAAAACCTACACCAAACAACAAAATTGATACACAAGAATAATTTAGGCATTTTCCTAATTAAAATGAGACCCATATTGATTATACTTGGATCATTAAGTACAAAGTTATGGCTAGATGAAGTTTTCTAGGGTTTTGAACTACGCAAGAGGTCCTAAAATATCACTATGCTAAATACTCCTCTTATTAGAAGTTTGACACTGCCATAATGTTCCTCTCACTTTTCTGATTAAAATGAGATATATATTTGATATATTTGGATTTAAGGATTTCAAATTATGAGGGTTCAAAGTCCTGAAATTAATTAATTAAATATTTTACCTAAATCAAGAAAAAAAAACAAATTATTAATTAATTAGTGGCCCCACTAGCTAGGATAGACAGAGGCAGATGGGACCAATCAGACACGACAGAGAATGGTGGGTCCCACGCTGCTGACTCGACTGCCAGCGGGCGACTAACCAGAAGCGGGACCCACAGTTGTACGACAACCAAAAATACAGGCCCGGAACCGAAGGTGCGGGTCAGGTTGTACCTGACCTGACTCGAAATGGGGGCTCCCTACGTTCTGATAGATCTCGAGGGCAGACGGCTAGGGCAAGGCTTTTGGGGGCCTGCTTGGCGGTGGCGAATGCTGGCCCGCACGTTGTTGGGAAGGTCTATGAGAGGCCTTTCGATTGACATGTGGAACAACGTCGAAGGGGATCTAGATCGATGACAAAAATGAACCCTAGGGGAAGGGCTATAGAGTTGTGAAGTGCGTGCGACGGTCCGTCACTGTGGATCCGTGGCTAATCCCATCCAATCGAGCTCGATCGAACCACATGATTGCTAATCCGTACGATAAAATTAACTTTTGAATCAAAATCATAAGCATCAAATAAGGAAATCGGAGGGATAGGGCATACGTGAACGGACGGTTCAAAGGGCTTCGAGGTCGAGCAGTTCTCTTTCGAATCCAAGCGAGCACTAGAGGCGAGGACCCTCGAAATGAGACTTGATCTTGGGCTTAATCAAGGCTTGGAAAATCCTCCCTGGCGACTGCAGGCAGCCGTTGGCTGCGTGCCATGGTGCTGCAGCACGCGGCGTGCGCAGTCGAGGTCTGGGATGATGAGATCAGGACTGTCCGTTTGGATGGTCCAATCGAATGGGTCGATCAGACGGACCGATAGATAGTGTTAGCTGATGGCGCGAACATATTCCTAACGGGTCGTCAATGGATGATTAATAGTATTTTTATTAAGCTATTTTTAATTTATTTTATAATTAAAATTAAAAGATTAATTATACTCCAAAAATTTCTAAATATTCACCCCTTGCTTATTGAGGGGTGAGGAACGCTATGGCAAGGTTAGATTTCGATTCAGATAAGTATTAAATTTTCTTATATTTCATGGTATTTTAAATATGTTAAAATATTCGACTAAATTCCAACGATTTTCAATTGTCCAAACCATCACCTCTATCTAAATTGGGGGCAATGAGCGCAATGGCAATGTAAGTTTTTCTATTTGAGGTCAAAATAATTAGGTCAATTTTTAGGGTTATCGAAATTCCCAAAATCAAAGTTTGATTCATTTGACCTCTGATTTGAACCAAAACTCTAGGGTGAGGTCCTAATGACTATTTGAGAGTGATGAAATTAAAATTAAGATATGGTTTAGTCCTAATTGACCAGGGTAATAACCTTGGGTTGTTACACTTTATCCTAAGTACTAGTTAAGGTACTTATAAACATAATCTTTAGAAAGGATAATAAAGAGATATCCAATGTATATGAGTACTCCATATGAGTTTCTTATTGATCACATCATAATAGTAAGTATAAGTAGTAGTAATAATAAAGTGTAGAAGCTTAAGTATTCACCCATAGCATTCATCACAGGAGCTAAGTAAAAGCATTCATCTCATAAAAGAAAGAGAAATAGTACATCTAGAATTACATATTATAAACCATAGCTTAAAATAAAATGAACAATAAAAGTCTTTCATCTTACAATAGAAAGTAAGCTAAGAAATTTAGTAAAAGTTATGCTAGTTACTACTTCTCTTGCTCCTCTTAGATCATCTTAGATAACTCTAATGCTAACTCCTCCTACTACTCAGGATCTGACATTGTTGATTTCATATTTTCAGGGCCTCAACCAAAAAGAGAAAATCTTGTTAGACAATATGTCTAAGTACAATTTTGGCTGCAATTAATATTTTCTTAAGTTTGAAGCATTTTACTTAACATTCAATAAAACATAAATCAAACTATAAAAAACTGAAATAAACAAAAATAATAAATTTAAATATTGAAACTAAAAGCAGGAAAAACTATAACTAAACAAAAATATTAGAAGTAAATTATTTGAAAGGAAATAGTAAACTGGAACAATAAAAAATAGAACTATGCTATATGCCACTATATATGCATCTGAATATGCCACTAAATTTATGCTATAAAAATGCTTAACTTTGATGTTGCATGGCATCCCACATCACCTAGATGAGCAAAATTGCTATGTTAGTAACATGATATGCTTATGTTATTCATTATTTGCTAAGGAGTTTAATACACAAGGTGCTTTCAAATCATCAAAACTAGAAAATAGACAAATAAAAGTAAATATATATTCTTGTTGTCTAACTATTTAGCCTATTCCCTTTAATACGCACTTTCACTTCAAATACTTTATAAATCAGAACATTTTAATCGTATCAACATTTAATTCCCGTTTAAATCGACTAAAGTCAACAATTACTCAAAATTATACTTTCATCGCATTCTAATTCATCACATGGTTAGCAGTACATATATATGGTTAGTGTCCTAAGAAAGGTGACTTTAAACACTTAATTTGTTTAACTGCACTTTTCAATGTGGACAAAGATAAGGGATAGAATCCTCTTATAATTTATTCTCACAAACTAAATTATTCAATCCCTAGCTTAAAACATACTTTCAAGATAGGATGTTTATCTTGAACTGAAATGTACTTATTTAATTATCTAAGATAAAACTAAAAACTCTACAATTTTATTTAGAGTAAATCAACCAATTCCTTATCCTACTGAATCAAGTCAGCTATATGAATTTGCACTACAATCTCCATATTATAATACTAATATTATCAATTGACTAATTTAAGAGTCAAGGAACTCCAAACTATAGAGCCTAAACTCCATTATGGTAGGCCTTATTCAAATGATACCAAAGAAATGACATATATGCCATTCAATATAGGTTGACTCACTAAAGATAACTCAATCTAAGTCTCTTTAGGTTATCTCACCATAAGTCATAAGATCAATCATATATGGTTAGTAATGTTCATCTAAGGTCCAACCTCAATGCATCACAAATAAAGCTGTTCTACCTCAAAGTTTAGTTTAGCCAAAGTTATGTTATTATCTTAAAATAATATTAATCCTTAGCCTAAAAGTGATCTAAAACTTCAACACTTTCATTTTACAAGCTATAATTACTAAGGCTAGATCTAAGACCAAGAGAGGAAATGAGTTCATTCAAGGTTATAAGATTAATTATTGATTAAGGATACAAACAAAATATAAAAATTCTTTAAATAAAGTACTAACGCTATCCTCAGAATAGGTTTGAAAACTCTTAACACCTACTTCTATAATTAATGATTTACTCTACTAGTTCAAAATAATAGAACTATATGCAAAGTCGATGGATCAATCATTTAGTTAAAATGAAGAAATCAAGTATACTAATCTATTAAATTCTAACTCCATGTTAAGCATTCTCTAGTCATGAAGCAAATCATTAAAAACTTATGGTATGGTTGATTAATAAATTAAGTATCGCTTATTTATTGGTTAAGGATGAGTTCATATTAGTTTCTTACTTAAGAGAAAAATCAAGAGAGAAAGAATGAGGTCAAGATAAGGGTTCACTTAAATCACTTAAGCCTTAATATTTTAACATGCCACTTTATGGAGAACAAATTCATGCTAGTTTAGTGAAAATCAATAATTACGTTAAGTTTAATTCACTAATGACTGTAAATAAGGATAATTGGGGTTTAAGACAATTTGACATAAATAAAGATCAAACATGCATAAATTGAAATACCATGGTCTTCTTGAATAGATCATTATTTAAGGAACCCTTAGACACCAGAATCAGTAGATTTAATAAGCAATGAAGTTAATCTTCGCTAAATGGGGTTTTAAGCTAATTAAGCACAATTAGAATTTATGCTTGCCAAAATTTATTTATGTTGTTTCAAATATGTTACTTACGGTCTAATGATTCTATGAGTATCATATTTGCCAAATTCAGAGTTCTAAAGATTCTAATAATCACTAATTAAGTTCTAAAATAATTAGCACTTAATTATAAATTTAAATTGTAGAAAATAAACTAACTTGGTCAAATAATTCTGAACATCCTATTGAACAATTCATGATTGTAAGCATGCCATTTAATTAGGGAATTATGCTAATTTTCACTAATAATACAATTTGGTAATTAAGACATAATTAGCAAAATTGATCATGGAAATTAATTCTTAGATTGCAATTAGATTCTACATGATAAGGAAAAAGCAGAGATTGTAATAATGCAATTTGGATAAGTGAACACTCTAATGTTCACTAATTAGCTAAATTATAATTAGGGCATAATTAAGAAAATTATACAAAGAAATTAAAATATTCTTGCAGTTTATTAATTTGCATATTTTTCTAAGCAAAATAATAAATTAGATCATACCATTTGGATAAGAATTGAGCAAAATAAATGAAACCCTTATTTCATTAAATTTTCTTTTGATTAGCACTTTAGGATGTGTATTTAATAATTGAATAATTTCCATTTTTCTTATTGGGCACTATCGGGTCATTCAAAACCCAACGGGATGGCCCAGTGAAGAAATTGCATGGGTTGACCAGGACCCGACGGCGTGCAGTGTCGAGCAACGCGGGTCATGGGTCGGCCAGACCCGTGTTATTCATCTTCTTTACCTGACAGCGGGGTCGGGGTGTGAAATTAAGTTTTGCTAAAAACTTGAATCCCATCGAATACCATCGAATAATGCACTGGTTTAGATCTTAAAACATTTATATGACTTAATTTAATTCAAAAATGATGAAATCCCTAATTGTATGGTTGTAATTCAATGTAACCCTAATCGACTAAAATGGCTCTTAAGGTTTACAGTGGAGGAGCAATTTGCTTTCCCTTTTCCAACAATTAGGCATAGAGACATCCCAGCACAATCCTTGGATCAAGGCCCGACCCAGAGAACCTATCACCATTCCATGAGACTGCTTTGGTGCACCAAACCTTCCTATGGCTCAGGCACTGTACCGCACTATACTGGCTTGAGCCAATCGTCTATTTACCAGGTCTTACTTGACTTGATTAATGATGCAATTAGTTAAGATCGAATGTAATAACTATTCAAATACAATTAAAGTAATTGTAGGAGGTTAGCACATGAAGAGGAATGGGCATTGACTGAGCAATGGCTCTGTCCACATAGCAAGTACACACAATCTGGACTGAGCCAGAAGACCCTAAAACTCTTCTACTAATTATATTGATCATAATCAAGGTTCACATCATTATAGATCAAGGGACATTGAGCTTACACAGCTCAATAGGTCAAGGAGGTACTTTGCTAAGAGAAAATTATGGAGGATCGAACAACTAAGATGTTGGTTGGCTTCTAGGAGACTTCATAATATTCTTGAGGACTCAAACTTTGAGTCAGACCCTCAGACTAATGGACTCGATATGTGAAGGCACTGAGAATTTGCCTGGAATCTATGACTTGGTGAACATGACTAGAAGATTCAACTGGTGGATATAAGAGGGATCAAAGAGCTATAAATGCCAATTAGAGCACACTGTGAGCAAAAAGCTCACTGTGCAAAACCTTGAGGCTATTTAAAGCCCCAGAAAGTGGCTAGAGGCTGGATCATCGACGTGTAGGGGAGGAGTGGGGGATAGGTTCTTGTGCCAGAGTACAGGGATTATTCTGACGGAAGTGTGAATGAAATTAGGATGATGATCCACTGTGCAGGAGCTCTGGCATCCATCTGATGGATCTATCAAAACTACAAAATGGCTCTGATCGATCAGATTTAAACATTTAGATGAGGGGGTGATCCAGATGGTAGGATCCATGCACACTATTTGAGGAGCTATCGTGGTGCAAGCATGATTGGATCTAGGTTGTCTGATCCATGGGAGCGATGGCCAGATGTAGTGGGAATTTGCTGTTGTGGGACACGAGCTATGTAACGGATAGCCTGTGGTCTGCACAATGGATCCCAATCGATTGGAGGCTATTGAGGTTTAAGAATTTAATTATGAAATGTTGGCAACCCTAATTTAAAAGTTTTCCAAACATGAATTAATTTAATTATGGCCTAAATGACCTCCAATAAATCCAACACATACACTCTTGGCTAATTTGGGGTGAGGAAAATAATAATAAGGTTAGAAAATGATTTCAAGATCAAATTATTTTAGTTATGCTCTAGGGTTCCAAATTTGGCAAAACTACCAATTTAGCCTATTGGGGTTCAATTGACCCCAAATCTTCAGAGTTAGATCATAATGACTTGATAAAACTAATGGAATTAAAACTAGAGGTAGGTTAATGCATACATTAATGGGGGTAACAACCTAGGGTTGTTACTTCAACAAACTTTCTTATAATTTTGTTTACTTGTCAATCATAATCCTTATTGAGATCAAGAATTATCGAAGCCCAAAGCAAAATGAAGGTTATTCCAAGCTTAAGTCTAATATTGAGAAAGGAAATAAATCTGAGTTGTGTCATGATACTGACAGTGTAATCTTTCAAAAATGAAGGTTATGGGTTCCTAAGAATATACAGTTACAAATTCTTTCTGAAGGCCATAACTCAGGTTATAATATTCATCCTAGTAGCAGTAAATGTATCAAGATTTAAAGAAGTCATTTTGGTGGTTGAGCATTAAGACATTGTTATTTTTTTCTCTAAGTTCCACTCTTGTTTGTTAGTAAAAGCTGAACATCAAAAGCTTGGTGGATTTCTTACACCATTATATATCCTTGAATAGAAATGGTTTGATATTTTCATGAACTTTGTATGGGATTACCGAAGGAAAAGTCTATTGCTGATGTTATTTGAGTGATTCTCAATAGATTGACCAAGTCATCCTATTTCATTCTGATTTATTAAACTGGCTCAGTAGAAAGGTTGGCCAAGCTCTATATTAAGAAGATTATCTGTCTACATGGAACATCGAATTGTATCATTTTGATTGAGATACTAGGCTTACCTCTCAATTTTGGTTAGCTGTTCAACAAAACCTGGGGACCAATTTAGCATGACCACTTCCTTTCATCCCAAGACTGATGGTTAAACTTAATGTGTAAATAAAATTATGGAAGATCATATATGTTTTTGTGTGTTAAACTTCAGTGGACTATGAGAGTATCACCTTGCCTTAGTTAAGTTTGCCTACATCAATAGATATCAGTCCAACATTAATATGGCTCTTTATGCAATACTTTATGGAAGGAGTTACAATACTCTTGTAGCCTAGAATGAGGTGGGTGACACTAAGCTTTATGGTACTGAGTTGCTTGAGGAAACTAATATGAAGGTTCTACAATTTGTGCGTAAATATTGGCAGTGCAAGATAGACAAAAAAAATATCATGACGCTCACCACCAACCTTTAGAGTTTCAAATTGGGGATCGAGCATATTTAAAAGTTAGTACTATGCATGAAATACAAAGGTTGAGCCTGTTAGGAAAGCTGAGTCCAAGAAATTTGGGAACCTTCGAGGATATTAATAAAGTGGGAATGCCATTGTATAAGTTGAATTTGCCAGAAAGTTTTTTAGTAGTACACATTGTTTTCACATCTCATCATTATGAAAGGGCTTACTTGATCCTAAGAAGAAAGTTCAAATTCATGCAAGTGAATTGCAGCCTGATTTCACTTTTGTAATTAAAGCTGACTCAATTCTGGGATGTCATCTCAAGCAATCGAGGAACTGCAGTATGCTAATGGTCAAAGTTCACTGTCATAATCACTCTATTGAATAGGCCACTTGGGAAAAGGAGGATACACTGAAAATATTTCTAGAATTTTTCCTTTACTAAAATAATTTGCAATCTTATATATTCATTTCTGCTTATTTCATAATGAATTTGTTAGGGCAATGAGGGTGACACCTCTTTTTAGAAGGGGATACTGTAATAACCCTAGTGTTGTTTTCCTATTTTGGATAGTCCAATTGGCTTAATATGATTATCAGTGCACTTATATTAGTATTAGGAGCCAACACATGAATTTTGGTGTGATTTGGAGACCATTCATTCTCGATAAATATTTTGAATAATTTAAATAACTTGAAAATATCCTAATTTAATTTGACCACCAAAACAAAATCAGAGTTCACCATTGAACTCCTCACCATCAAATTAGCTAGGGGTGAAATTCTTGAACTTTATGGAAGTCATCAAATTTCCTTTATATTGTTAATATACTTAAATACTTAGAAAATTAAGATAATTAAATTGATCTCTTATTTCAAATTTGTCTTCATTTATGAGTTCCTCACCCTCATTTTAGCTAGGGGTGAATTTTTGGAATTTTTAGAGCTCATTTAAAAGATTAATTTGAATTATAAATATTAATATAATTAATTATGTAATTAAAAAATTAATTTAATTTATTTAATCCATTCCAACAACCATTTAATCGTTAACTTCGAAAAGCTGAAGATCCATTGTGTGGAATCAAGCATGGGACAGTAATCACACACAATTTTGGCTATAATACCTTTTCCTCAGCCGAATCGGATGATTGAAGATGGTTTGATCCAATGACCAGATCACAATAGGGTGATGTTACCTTGTCTTGATTCTTGAGTCAGCCATGACAGCCCTGGCCACAGGAGGTCGTAGCATGGCCATTGGCACAGTCCTTCCCAGGCCTTAATAACCTTCCCATTTGAATGCATATCACCTTCCCGATCCCTAGAGACCTTTTGCTAGAGCTAGGACCAGTCATAGCGTCCATAGGAACTCATCGAACCATTGTCATCTCTGATGCAAGGTACGCCTCTACCGCCCTCTCCATTGAATAATTTTTGTATTTCCTATTTCATTATTATATTTTGGAGCCTTCTCTATTGTTACCTTATCTTATTTGATTTTGTGTGAGGCTAACCTATCTGCAGTGGCTCAGGGATGTACAGTAATGTACATTTCCCAAGCCATACCCTAAGTCAATCCCTACATCCCGTTGGCTCCGTAGCCAATTCAGGGTGCCCTTGGGTTAGTTTCGATCCAATGAGCCTATTGTCACCATCAGCTTATTCAATTGCTCACTATGGAGAGAGAATTGCCTTTCTACAGGGAACCCTAGGGTTGGCCGAGAATCTAATTAGGGTTTCTTATATTATGTTAATTCATATAAGGGTTTTAGGCTCGATATATAGCCCTCGTTGCACGCCCTTGGGGGTAAATCTTGATCCAAGGAGTCTATTGTTACCATTTGGCTTTACTAGAGTGAGGTGCTAGGTCAAACCCTAAGGGATAAGATGTATAGTGCCACGGTTTGGCTAAAGCAAGGCATTGTGCGGTTCACGCTATCGGACTGAGTTAATTGCACCGTTAGATGAATTGAACTGCTATATGCCTAATAATATTTTAATATGAACTTTTGGTTAATTAATGCATAATAAATAATTTAAATAACTTCTTAAAGACTTATCCAAATATAGTAAAATTATATATTATTTTAATCAGTAGAATGAAAAGAACAATAATAACATTTTATTTTTGTATTGGACTGCTATTTTGGCTAATCACTTTTAATTATAATTAGGTGTTCAAAAACCCTAATTAGGCCAAACGAGATCCAAATGAGATCCAAATTGAACCTGCTTAGTGGAATTTTACTCCTTATGCTATAAGGATTCCATATTTATTGTTTTTATTTCAATTTGATGTCATTTCGAGAATTTACATTTTTGGCACCTCAAATTGTCATTAAATGTGTTTTTCATTACTTGTAACTTGCATGTTTTAGGTTCCTAACGCAAGGACAACAAACCTAAGTATTTGTTGGATGTTTTGACACCTTAGAATGTGGATTTTAGCCATGGAGATTATAGGTAGATACTTGAAAAATAATTTAGAAATTTTAAGAATAAGCCTTCAACATAAAAATAGTGGTATAATGGGAAACCCTAGAACTTGATTGAACACTTAATTTGTGTAGTGTTTCTAAAACCTTTGGTTGAGATTGTCTAAGCTAGTTTCCCCATGACACTAGGAAACACTACTGAAACCATTAAGTGTTAACTTGAACTAGGTTTAGTAATTTACCTTCTTCAAGTGTAGCCTCTACCTTTGCCCTTCTTGCTTCTAACTTAGTATTAATTGGTTATTATATTTGCCTAGCCTCTTAATAATAATTAGAATGCATAGTTTACTTATAAAAATTTAGAAGCTATTGGATTGTAGGCCCTCCTTTAAATTCTACACTTATGACTTCCCTAGCAAATAAATAATAAACTTAGCAAACCCAATAAACTAATAACAATCCAAATCCTTAGAAACCTTAATGAGCTACTAAGTTAATAAACCTACAAACTATCTCCTAGTTATGGAACCTTAGCATTAAAAGTCTAAATCTAGTAATTAGAAAAGATGCATGTATATATTTCTAAATTATTTTTTCATTATAAGTAATCCCTAATCAAATCATTACTTTCAAAACCTTAACTACTTATAGTATTATCCTTTAATTAAATTAGAGATTGCTAATATCTAAGTCAATTGTGAGCATGATTAGCTCCAATTATTAAGAAAGATAACTAAATTAGACAATAATGGATATCACATGATTTACAATTAACTTGAACTCTTTGTATGCTGCTATGCTTTGAGAATATAACCTTGAACATACATAAAGATATTGTGCATGAATAAAACTTTAAAATATTAAGCGTAAGGGTTTTATATGATGGACTATATTCCATGGTAGGCTATGAAGTAATAAGGAGTTCACACATATTCTAGAGGGGGAACTTCACTTTTTTATATGGTGGACTATATGCCAGGGCAGACATGCTTAACTCTTCATTTATTCTATTACTTTACCGTAGAAAAAAACCTTACTTAGGATAAATAACTTAACATTACTCTTTTCACAATCTTAATGATTGTGAGCTACTTGTCATAGTCTTTTGACTATGCTTATTCATTCCATGTGACTGAACTTCACTTTACTTTACTGTACATTACCTTTTATTGCCTTACATTATTGTCTTTAATTTACTTACCTGCAGTATACATTTCTTTTCACTTACATTTATGCTTACACTGCTCTCTTTTAAATATTACTTAGCATAATTCCAAATGAACATATTCATATATCCCTTCATATTTTCATATACATTAAAGTAAATCTTAGCCTTTATAAGATGTATACTTCCCTTACTTATAAGATGTATGCTAAAGCAAACTAGTTGTGGGTACTTTACAATTTTAATTTACTTTACTATTTTTACATACTTTCATATCCTTTCCTTTTGATGCTTGGTGCTCCGCTTACTCAGAAAATTATAAAAGGCTAATGTGATATCTGCTTAAATCTAAATAAAACTTAGTGTAAGCCTAAAATGTACTTAGGCATTTAAGTCTAATTACTTGTTTTTATTTTTTTCATTGTTCCCTACTGTAATAAATACTAAATATGGTTGATCGGGAGCATCTTGTGGAACTAAGAGTTGGGTCAAGCACTGACCCTCATTGCTTAAAGACTAGCACCTTCTACTAATTTTGTGAGGATGAGTGCATATAATAACATTTCATTTGTTTGTAATACATTTAGTTATGGATGGTTTTACTTTATTTTCTATGATGAATGCATTTTCATTCTCTTATATATGCATTTGCTTATTTTTCATATTTACTTCAATTTCTTTTCCTCAAATTGATTCTTGGCCATGTAGTACTTAATAGTGAGTTAGATTTTTACTAATTCAGTGTTAAGTACTACCGTAAGGCCTAGTGTTGGGTTAGACTTTACTAACTTAGCACCGGGCTGTTATAGTTTATCTTAAAGTGAGCCCAACAAGGGGGATCCAAATAATTGGACTTTTTGGTAAATTGAACCCAAGATATCTTGGATCACTTAAAGTGATTGCTAAAGTTGGAATGTCATTATATTGGCTTAATTTATCTGAAGACTTCACAATCGTGCACAATGTTTTCCATGTTCAGCTTTGAGAAGATGTATTTTGGATCTTAAACAATAGATTAAGATTCCTGTAGTAGAATTGTAGCTAGATCTAACTTTCATTACTAAGCCCATCAAGATTTTGTGGAAAGACCACAAGCAATTGAGGAACTACAATATTCTTATGGTAAAAGTTCAATGGTAGAATCATTCATTTGAAGAAGCCACATAGGAGAAAGAAGAGAATATGCAGATGAGATTTCCTTAACTCTTTTCCTAATCATGTATTCTTGAGATCTTTTGTTTTCAATTATTGCTTGTATTAATCTGTAAATTCATTAGGGCATCAAGGATGAAACCTCTTTTAAGAGGGGAGACTATGGTTATTAATTATCATTTATTACTCTAATTAGCTTAAAAATTGAACCATTAAACTCCAGGCATCATTAGGAACCAACTCCAGAATTTTGGTTCAATTTGGAGTTCATTTTAATCTTGAGAATATTTTATTTAAATTAAATTAATCGGAAAAATAAGAAAATTAAGTTAAACTTCATTCAAAAATTTGGTTGTGTTTTTGAGTTCCTCATACCCAAATCAGCTCTGAGTGAAGTTCTGGGAATCTTTAGAGTTATTTTGATAGCCTAATTTTAATTTGGAGTTAATATAATTTTATTTAATTATTTAAATTAATTTATAGAGTAATTAATGATCATTTCAGTTATTTTTTTTGTCGAACAGCGAGTGATCCACGTCATTTGATCAGGCTTTGCATCTGGATTGGATAGTCATCAGATTAGGTCGCTGATTTGATTGTTGGATTGAGCTGACAATCCAATGGCCAGAACACAATAGGGTACTATTCTTTATCGTGTTCCTCCACACAGGACAAGATCGCTGTTGTGGCGCAGCTACCATGTTACGACCCACTTCTCGCAACCTTTTCTTCCTCTCATCGAATCATGGCAGAACAAAAATTGATATGATGCTTTTTAACCTTTGAGGTGATGTTGGAGCTGGAAAAACTAATGAGTAGACATAAGATATGCCAGATTACCTTACTAGCTAAGCTCCTTGTGCTTTATTCATCTTGTTATGCTCATTTGTGCATAATTGGGTCTGGTTGAATAAAACAGGCTCGTGCATGTACAACGTTGCACAGTGCCCGAGTTTTCGTTTGAGATGATTTAAGCATCCAGCCACTCCAGTTGCCCCAATTTGGATTCCTTAAGTCTACTACAGTCCGAGGACTCCATTCAAACCTGGCTTGAGAATTGAGGTTCACTATGGAGGGAGCAATTTCCTCCACAATAAATCCTAACAGGCCGATGTGCTCGAGCCACAATTGAGTGATTAGGTTAAGTTCATAAATGGTTTTTAGGTGAGTTGGGAAAGGCTCGACATCTGCTTCATTTTGGTATGTAGTGTGTGGGCTGGATCAAATTGTGCTGGGAGCTTTTTGATGTCCTTGACCCTAGTTAATGAATCTGGGAGAAGAACAGTGTCAAGCAAGTCAACCCCGACCCACCCAACATTGATAATGGACTCGAATTCCTTATTTGATTTTAATTTAATTTAAGTTAATTAAATAAAATATAAATACTTATGCAAATATATTAAAATATATACCAAAATGATTAGAAAAATGAGTAGAACATTTATATGACAAAGAATTTAAATTTTGATATCTAATTTTATTAATCACCTCCTAATTATCATTAAGTATGTTTTTGTTCTTATTAAGCCATTTCAAGTTTAAATT
This sequence comes from Gastrodia elata, assembly GCA_016760335.1. Taxonomy (NCBI): domain Eukaryota; kingdom Viridiplantae; phylum Streptophyta; class Magnoliopsida; order Asparagales; family Orchidaceae; genus Gastrodia; species Gastrodia elata. The sequence goes on from CM028686.1 coordinate 11,991,517, forward strand.
GACCCTACATACTATCATTTTGCTCTTTATGCGAAATAAATTACCAATGATTTCATTTTATTTGAATGTCAAATTGAGAATTTGAATTTTGAGCACCTAATTATATTAATATTTTAATTAAAATTTAGGATTTTTTCTATTTAAGATACTCGAATCCCTAGGAAACATAGATTAACATAGGGTAAGTTCTAAATAAACCTTAGAGGGTGGTTGGATGAGAAATGACTAGACTAATGTAGTCATGATCGAACCCTAGTTTTCTTAAGAAATAACTTAGCCTAATCTAGCTATATACTAATCAGTAGTATTTTATAAGTGATTGTATGGGTAGAATTAATAGTAGATCCAAGTTTTAAGGAAATTTAAGACCTAGAACCTTATGAAGGATGCCAGCACCTTGTTACATATACTAATAACTTAGTAAGGGTATCGACTAATTAAACAAAGTCTAATAAATTCCTTGAGTTTTGCCAAGGTAAATTAGCAGTAATTCAAAGCCACCAAGTTTAATGTTAATTTAATACTAACCTAATTGTAAACCATTTGAAGATATTAAGTGTAAGCTAAGAAAAATATTAAATAAAAGTCATATTAAGAGGTATTAAGATTATTACTGAGATAAGTTGAATAAGGTGCATTAGATGTTAGGACTTATAATAGTTTAAGCTCTTGAATTCCTTGATTTAGAAAGAGTGTTGGTGAAACTTATAGAGCATATTAATGTTAGATTTCATTAGATAATAGAGAAAAAGAGTAATTTAGTAGACTTCTATGATTTTTGTCCCTATGTATAAGATTTAATTAAGAACCTCTTATAAATAATTAATATGTATATAATAATATATTAATTAAGCCATTATTTTAAATACCCCACCTATATACCCACATATATACATATATTCAGTTGACTTAGAGTTTGACAATATCTAAATATATTGGGGGCTTGATTAGCCCTAATCATTAAGGTAGATAACAAAAATAGGTATCACATAGTTTACAATTATCTTTGAAATACCTTGAATGTTGTTATGCTTGAGACTATAACCTTTAAGATTCATTTAGATATTGAGCATAATAAGAGTACCTAAAATATGTAAGACATTACATTAGTGTTATAACTTTGGGAGGATTAGTCTGTACAGACATGTTTGACACAGGGCATGCCATGAAGAGATCAAGATACCACACAAATCCTAGAGGGGGAGTGCGTGTATATGTGTGTTATAAGTGACTCATTACTTATAGTTGGGCACACCAGCCTAACTTATTGCTTTGTTATGTAACTTGCCTGCATTACATACTTAAACAAGATAAATAGAATAATGTTACTTTTTTCAAAATCTTATTGATTGTGCGTGACTTTGCACAGTCTCTTAAACTGTGTCTTATAATCTACTCTATCCATGAAGTTGAACTTGTTTTACTTACTTCCTTACTTCAGCACTATACCTTATAGTTTTACTTTTAGTTGTTGTGTAGTGTGTGTTTTCATGCTTTCACTTACATTTTCCTAACACTGCATTTTTTTCTTACTGTCACTTAGCATATATAATAGCTGGACATATACATATTTCCTTTACTTTCATAAGCACATTAGTACTTATATCTAGGTTGTAGTTGTTCTTCTTACATATTTTATGCAGGATTAAGCAGCCCATTGTGAGTCTTTATTGCTTACTTTATAGTTCTTTTGTAACTTTCATTACCTATTCTAATTCATTGCATTGTGCTTTGCATTTAGGACTATTATAAATGGCTAATGTGATATACGCTAAACAAAAAAAAAACAATATTAGCAAACCCTAAAATGTACTTAGACTTTAAGTCTAATCACTTGATTTTATTTTATTATCTATGCCCTACCATATTAAAAATCAAATACAATAGATAAAGAGATTGGAATGGAGCAGAATCTAGTGGTAGATCTTGAGAAGTTGGAGTACCCTCAAAGATTATAGCTTTACTTTTTTGCAGCTAGTATGAGGATGAGGGGCATTCATTATAGTTTGTATAACTGAACTTAAACTCTGGATGTTTTGGATGATCAATACTTATGCATTGGATGTTGGTTTTCCTTATTCCCTTAGATTCTTGGACAAAGGTAGTGCTTAAAAGTGGGATAACATATATAATTTCCATATTAAGTACTACCGTAACACTCATTGTTACTTAATATTTATCGTAACACCCTTTGTTGCTGAAGTCCATAAATGAGCAAATAAAACTATGTGATTATCATGTTACTGAATATTTCCTTACAAGAAATACTAAATTTTATCCTTATAAGAAATCATAATATTGTTTTACTTAAGCTCTTGATCATCCTCAAGTAAGACAGACTCAAGAATGTAGTCAAAGGTGGTTATTTAGTTATCTTTGAACTTATAGTGCTCATCATTCTAATTATGAAATTTAAGAAATATGAGGTGTGGCTAGCAGTGACATCATTACAGGTTTGAATTTCATTTATTGTATAGATTTAATAAATAATCAATGTGACCTTAGTATGAGTTTAGGTTTAGTCATCAATTGGGCTTTGAATAAATCAAGGCTTGGGATTTTTATGTGTCATATGTGGTCCTTCTCATTAGAAATGACCATTCTCAAGTGGAGAGATAATGTTCTTCATCCCCTTGCTTCCCTCTTTTATATATATTCATATGTATGTATGTATGTATGTATATGTATTCATGCATTTTAGCATGAGGCTTCATACTCATGAGAATATGTTGAAAGCCTAAAGCCCCTTAACCTAATGTCGATATTCACCACATAATACCAACCTCACTTTCCCCCACATTTAGAGTATCTTATCACTCATATGAGCAAGGTATTTTGTAATGGTCATTTAATCTAAGACCTAATTAACTAAACTAGTGAGATTTAAATATAGTCGTTAGCTGATATTTAACTGCAACTTACATCATCTCTCAATTATCATCTATTTGTTATGTTCTACAATATAAGACAGTACATTCATAATTAAACAAACAACATTTCATTTTTTATCCTGCAATTTCATTAACTTGAAAAGAGCAATTATTATACAAAAGACACTAAAAAAAGAAAAAAGAAACAAAAAAACAACCTTGTAGCGTAGAAGAAAAAATAAAAATCTCTCACATTCAAACTTCCGCCTCTTCCACTTCCATGGGCTCTTGATTGCCTTCGTTGTAATAAGGCCAAGGATCGGTAGGGGCATCCTTCAAAGGTGGGAATGGTGAAAGAGTAGCTTCATGCATGCTCTCGCGAGTCTACCAACAATTGCAAGAATTAAATAAGGTGCTAAAAAACTTGAGGTGTAGCATTGTTAGCTTGTCACATAGTTAGTGAGGTAGGAAATATGTGACTCAACTCACTTACTGGTCTTATTATGCAGGTGAACGAGCCAATCGTACCATTACTAAAGATCCTCTATCTCTCCCCTTATTACAGTTGCAGTAGATGATTCACCTTCCCTATTTATGTCAAGGTGGCTCTTAGAATATCTTACTGGCATAATTTTTGGAATGCTACTTTTGGTGAGGGGTGCTAGCACAAAAACCTGTGGTTTATCATTGTGAATCTCACTCAACACCTTCTGCCAAACATTATTTGGTGAATAATGTACCAATTGGCATTGCTAGGAAACTCCTTGGTAGAAAGTTCCATAGCTGATTAAAAATGATTCTCTCCACATCAATGGGTCCTAACCTTTGAATAACAAAATTTTATTTGGCATTAACTTTAGTGACATCACTCAAATGATCAATTTGCATAATTTTACTGGAAATCAAATATGATACCCTATAGACTTCATGGCCATGGCGGAGATGGAGAAATTGGAAATTTCACCTTTACAAGGGGTTTTAATAGAACAAAAGGCTTTAATTACTTCACTTGTGTTGAAGTTTTTAGCCAATAATTCTCAGAATGCATTGATCATAATGCTCTACAATTTATAATGAGCTAGTATTGTCACTTCAAAAAAAATCCCCAACCTTTCCATGCACCAAAATTGTGTGATTTTTTCTCTTTACTACGTTCATGTAAACCTCTTGGACTAGAGGAATACTTATTGCTGTAGGATGAGAGCATAGTTTTTCTCTGTTCTTCCAAACATCATGAATCATTGACTCAAGATAGGGAATGGTGAATTCCTACTCTTGAATAACTTTCTTCTAGGAGGTGATCAAATAGAACTATTGAGCAAATTTACATGATGCAAAGTGACTGCCATAGTATGGCTAGGTTTGGAAAACCTTCCCGATCAAGTTTTTCTTGGATGCCATTGCTTGCTTGAGGTTTTGAGAGTGAATACAAAGGAGATTTGGAAGAGTTTATGAGAATCTTGATTATGGGTGGTTGTAGGAATGTTGCCCTTTATAAGGATAGAGTCTTGAGGTACCCTATGTAATTTACCAATCAAACATTCAATGTGAATCCTTTTACTAGAGTCCCCGTGGATGGTCAATGGAAGCACTTAAAGTCTTATTTTGACCCATTCAAGTTTGGTCAAACTCACATCAAGGAATTAAGTTTCTTAGAAATTCCTAAGACATTCACATTTTTAAATAAAAATAGCAAGGTAGAAAGTTTGACTAGTTAATTGCACTAGAGTGTGCATAGGTGCTCCTGGTTCCATGCTGCCTAAAAAAAGGCACAAGGGCACCCCTTAGTGAAGTTCTCTTGTGTACACCGTCAAAATTCTGCCCGACTAAAATTCAGAACCTGCTTCCTACTTTTACGATTCAATGCACAACTTTCTCCTCACCATGTACTACCTTTATCACAACTAGAATTTGAATAAGACACAAAAATAAACAAAAAAAAGGAACTTTAGGTTGCCTCTCAAAAGCGCTTGGTTTAACATCGTCAGCCTAACTAAATGGTATTTATCAATGCATAGTCTATTTCAATACCTCCTTACAAATTTTTCGTTTTTCTATGGCATGAGCACTGATGCAATTTTTGTCTAACTTTGGAAATTTTGGTGCAGTGCTACTTTTTGAATTCCAAATCCTATGATTCCCTTTATTGAACTTTTTTTTCACCTTGAAAAATTTTAGGTCTATTTGTCAATGGTTGAAATTTACTTTTGTTCTTCCATATATGAGATTTCATTTTTTGTAAGGGAGGGTGTGCTTCCACACTTATTTTAGAGCTTTTTTTCACTAACATTTTCAATTCCTTTATCCTTATTTAATTCATTAATAGAATTGTACAACATTTTCTCTCTCTTGACCTCATCCCTTAGTCCTTCACGATTCAACTCAAATGCTTTAATTTTCTACTAGAGATAAAAACACTCAAAAAATCAATCTCCTCATTTTTATAATTAACTCTCAAACACATAGTCTCCCTTTCAACATCAATTAATACTCATGTGGTTGTTAAAAAGGGTCACTCGAGAATGATCAAAATTTCATCACTCGGTGCATCAATCTCGAATATTATGAAATCTACGAGAATTCTAAAACTTCCAAACATAGCAATTACATTTTCAATCATCCCAACTTAGTATCATTGAAGATGAATGAGTGAGTTGAACAACAATCTGCATCTCCCACATTCCTCTTATTCCATTTCACCCATAAATATGGTAGGGCATAATATTAATAGAGGCTCTTAGTTTGCATAAAAAATGAATCATAATAATGCATGAATTTTGTTCTGAATAGCATCAAAATTCTACAATGAAATAATACTAAAAAAAATAATGAAAGAAAATAGAGAAAATGCTACTAAAGAACATCCCAAAAGGTTCTCTTCATCTACACTTTCTTCTTCTTTATACAACTTCAGCTTGCCAATGGTAGTAGTATCGTTTTTCCCCTTATTGAGGCTGGAATTTCTTTGTTGGAACCCTATTTTTATGCAAAAATTCCCCCTCATTGTTTAGGGTTTCATTTAAGCTTTATACTCCTCCAAGATTGCCCATGGGAGGCCAAGAGTCACCTCCTTTTCTTGGTCAAAATGCAGTTTGTATTATGAATCCCATAGGGCGCTTGAGCGTCCATAAGCATGCAAATTTATATCAAAGGTGCGCTCAAGCGCACCAGAACATGCGAGTCTCTACCACTTTTATGCTTGAGCACATATGCTTCTATCAATCTGGCACTTGGGCATGTCGTAGCGTGCACATTTCCCTCAAGCTGGTGCTCGGGCATGCCGGATCGCTCAAGTCTTAGTCATACAGGCACTTGAGTGAGCCTAAGCTTGCAAATCTTCGTTATTAATAAAAGAATAATTTAACTAAATTAAATTAATTTTTATAGTGACTGGATTTGCTTTCAGAACCATGGAAAATCCGCTGCAATGCCCTGACAGCGGCTTAGCCTATTCCGTGTTTCAGCTATCCTTGCACAAATCTTGGTGCATCGCATCCAACGATGTACAATCCCCTGTGCTAAGATTTATCGTCAACCCTAGCATCATTCCCTTGATCCAAAGACTGATATTTAATCGACTTATGTAACTAAGTCGGAGTGCATATGAGCCATTAAGAGCCAACAGTCAATCCATCAGATGGCCCAGAGCAACCCCAACACTGTGGAGCTTTGTCTCCAGCTTGATCGCTCACACCTCTGGTCCCCCTCGATAGATAGGCCTGATGCTACCTCCATGGCAGTACGAGAACGATTGCATTCTTCCTCTCTTACCCTCAATCACAATGGTTTTCCAGCAGCAATCTCCTAGATTTTCCCTCAGTTATCTAAGCCATCGGTCTCTCCCTCGGGTTAAGCGCAAGCCATGGCTCTGAGCCTTGGTTGCCACCTTCTCCATCATGCTAGCTACAAATAGCTCAAATCCATCACAGTGAGCTTTGTAACTATCTTCCCTCTCCTTCTTGGTTGAGCTCTCTGAACTCCCGACGATTCTAGCTTTTCTCTAGCCATCAGAGGGCGTAGTCTATATTTTAGACCCCCCGTGTAGCTTCTGCCATTGTCTGGAAGTCCCAACATTTCCTTCAACTTATCATTATTGTGCCTGCTTCTCGGCTCCCTAGGTATTGCTTCTTACCTGTCGAGTTGGGTGGAATGGACATCAATTATGCTCAATAGGTTAGTTCTCTACTATGCATAGGGTTAGTCTCTATCTTAGGAAGCTCCTGCACGCTTCGAGCCTTCAAGTGTAGTTTAGACAGCTGACATTGCTATCTGAAATGAATCGGGTGTGTCCAATGAAGTTGCAGAAGCTTCACTAAACTAGAGTGCTCAATCTTAGTCCCTATCTTTTCATGATTGTTCATGTGAGATAACCATACCCATTGTGATTATCCTTGGGGTCTGGGCTTGCTACAATCGATCACCCTAATTGATCGAGCATCGATGCAGCTCACAGACTACCCGGAGTAAGGTTCAGGTCACTAGGCGCCTCCCATGCCAAATGGCCTATGGGCTTTATTCTGCCTCACCATCCTAATGGTGTAAGGATTGAGACCCATACCTGAGGATGCCTCTATGGAGATAATTAGCTCCCCATAAGAAACCCTAAAGGAAGGCCTCGGTTGAGTAAGGTGACGGTGTTTCCAGGCTCCGGGTAGAGGGTTTCTTTGACCAGTCGATTCAACATCAATGGATGGTGTAGTGATCAAGTTTGAGCCACAGCGTGGTCTATTAGTGAAGAGTTTGTCAACATAGGATAACACTAGTCAGCATGTTAGGGGAGAAGGCGGGGAAGGCATGCAGTAAAGAGTAGGGTCGGACCCCGACCTGCTCCTTTAGATTTTGGGGTGAGAGTATTCAACCAATCAATTAGAATGAAATGTCTTAAGGAAATTAAATGGAAATTCTAATTTAATTAATTAGCCTACAATACTTTAATCAAAATCATTCCATTTAAATTAAGAAAATAACTTTGCCAATATAGATCCTAATGATATGATCGAATAAGTCATTTTGATCAAAAAATTGCAAAGAATCTAAATTTAAAATAAAATTATAGTTTATGAAATTAGAATTTTTTAATTTAGCCTAATTACTCTAAAATCTTAAATAGTAAATACATTATTCATTTATTGGCCAAAATGCTTGATTAATATCTCTAAATGTTCATATGACAGTGGAGAATATAATTATGCCATTGAAAATATTTTAGGTTTTGTTAAACTACTAATCACCTCATAATCACCCTAATTAATGATTAAAGCCAAATTAGTTCACTTAAGCTCTGATATATGAAATCTTGATATCAATCATCTCCATATGCTTTGTAGAACTTATTGGTGAACATAAACATTTAATTTTATAGTGTAATTTTGTTAATCACCTCCTAAGTGCAAATTTTATAATTAAAGTGTTTATTCTTTCATTTAGTAGAAATAAACTTATTAGAATTGAATAGGATAAATTTGAAATCCTAAACCTTGAAATCCTAATTTTACCCTTAAGGAGGGGCACTTTGGTCATTTTGTCGAAAGGTTGGTTTAAGAGCTCTTAAACCCTTGAGTTTTAATTAACTACTTCAAATTAGTATTATAATGGTATTTGATCATTCTATTATTTCTTAACTTGAAGAATGGATTCTAAATGTGAAACCCTAATATGTACTAGCTTTACTTAAGGAATCATCAAACCCTTATGATGGACTTAAATCTTCAATATGGACTCATTAAATGAATATGATGCTTATGGAATCAGTACTAATTAACTTAATTATCATCCAAAATAATCCTTACACTTATCCTAAACATATGTCTTTAGAAAATCCTTAGTCAAGGCCTACCAAGATCTTAAGTTAATAGTTTAAGCCTTTAGATCTTAGATTCTAATTGCTTAGATATATTGAGTGGATTGAGCTACTCAAAAGATGGATCCGTCTTAGAACTTATAACCTTCATTCTTAAGATTCTTTAGGCAATTCTCTTAAGTGTATAATGTCTTAATTTTCTCTCTCCTTAGTGGGTTAGGTGATCCAACTCTATTGAATAATGAAGTTATTCAATAAGTTGAATCTAGTTCTTAGATTAAAAGGATTAACTTGATTATTTTGTCTTGTGACTTTAGACTTCATCCCTTCTAAATCTAGATCTTATCTCTGTCTTTAGTCTTTAAGTCCTTAATTCTTCATCTTTAGAGTGAGGCTTTGTGTAAGACCTTAGAACCTTAGATGTTAGCACCTTGGATTTAAAGCTTAAACCCCAAATTAGAGTATAACTTTAAATACCTAAATCTTGATTATCTTAATCAAGATAGGGTATGGATTACTAAGATACATTAATTAAGTCATTAATTAATTATTATACATTTGTATATGAAACTTATGATTATAAATGAGAACATGTTAATTTCTAATGTTTAACCTTTAAGGTCATGAGTTGGAAATTTTACTTGATAATTGGATATTAAAGATCCTAAGCTTATATTCGCTCAAAATATATTGTACAAATTAAATTAGATAATAATTGATATCACATGTGTTTTTGTAAACTCTTGCTTACTTTAAATTTGATGCTTTTCACACCTTGTATTTGAGCTTTATGCCTTCGACATATCAGTTGAACATAGGATATTTGATGAGTATCCTATCTCAGTTTTGAAATGCATAAACCTCATTATTTAAATCAGTACATTCAATTCTTTTGTTATCTATTCAATAGAGTGTGTCTAGTTAGTATGCTTCTTTAGTTCTTCTGTAATAAAATAAACTGGGCCTAGCTCAGTGGTTGGCTTGGATGATACATATCTGATTCTATAACTTTTCTGGGTCTGGCTCTGTGGTTGGCTAGTATAACATATGCTGACTTTCTATTCAGTGACTTTATTTAGCCAATTTTAATTATGGCTGTACTAGCTTAGACACATCTCTAATTTTAGTTTCAGTTCAGTTTCAATGGCTTTGTTTAGGCAATTTCTATTACAGCATTTTATGCATATTTGCTTATTTGTTTTTTATTTTCAACGCACTTTTACAGTTCGATTCAATTTTGCTCAATACTTATTTTGCTAGGATGCTAGTTACATTAGATGCTTGTCAATAAATGTTTCATTTTACTTATATACTTCAATTCAATTTGTCTTTCTATAAATTATCATATACTTATTTGATCATAAGCATATTGGGATGAGCTTTTCTTTCACTAATTGTTGTAATATGTATTTATTGCCAAATCATGTTGCAGCTTCTGGTTGAGGTATGTGCTTTACCTACTTCATTTTTGTTAGTTTTAATCATTTATAACTATCCTGTTTCATTAGTTTCTTATTGTACCCCTTGATTGTTTAATATTTAGTAAAATGTGATATCTTAAGCATGTAGATTTTCTTAAAATAGTTTAAAATGTACTTAGATAATTTTCTAATACAAGCTTTTTTCTTTTTATTGGCTGGGGCCCTGGCATTGTGATACCGATAATGTCAGATTCAGAGTTGTTCATGGAGGTATCTTCAGTTGAGGAGCTTAGCTAGAAGAAGGACCTTCCTACTGTTACTAAGGATTACTTTTGTTTTCTATTTGTGAGGATGAGTGTGATGTTTTCTTAAATTTAATTTAGTATTATAATAATTTAAAAGCTACATATAGGATCATTCTAAAAGCTCTTAACTTGAAGAATGGATCCTAAATGCTAAACCCTAATCCTTCCTAAAATTTCTTTAATTAATCAACAAACCCTTATGATGGTCTTAAATCTTCAATATGGACTTATTAAATGAATATGATGCTTATGGAATTAGTGCTAGTTAATTTAATTAACATCCAAAATAATCCTTATGCATATCCTAAGCTTATGTCTTAAGAAAACTTACGTTTTGCCCTACTAGGATCTTAAGTTAATAGTTAAAACCTTTAGATCTTGATTCTAATAGCTTAGATACATTGAGTGGATTGAGCTACTCAATAGATGGATCCTTCTTATAACTTGCAACCTTCAGTTTTGAGATTCTTTAAGAATTTCTCTTAAGTGCTTAATTTCTTGAATTTCTCTTTCCTTAGTGGGTTAGGTGATCCAATTATATTGAATAATGAAGTTATTCAATAAATTAAATCTAGTTCTTAGATTAAAAGTTTTAACTTGATAATTTTGTCTTGTGATTTTAGACTTCATCCCTTCTAAATTAGGATCTTATCTCCCTCTTTAGTCTTTAGGTTCTTAATTCTCCATATTTAGAGTGAGGCTTTGTGTGAGACCTTAGAACCTTAGATGTTAGCACATTGGATTTAAGGCTTAAGCCCCAAATTAGAGTTTAACTTTAAATCCCTAAATCATAATTCCCTTAATCAAGCTAGGGTATTCATTTCTAAGATAGATTAGTTTAGTCATTAATTAATTATTAAACATTTGTATAGAACACTTTTGATTATAAATGAGAACTTGCTAAGTTCTAATGTTTAGCATTTAAGGTCATGAATCTTAAATTTTACTTGATAGTTAGATATTGGAGATCCTAAGCTTATATTCTTTCAAAATAGATAGTACGAATTAAATTAGATAATAATATATATCACATGCATTTTAGTAAAGTCTTACTTACTTTGACTTTGATGCTTCACACACCTTGTGTTTGAGCTTTATACCTTGGACATATTAGTTGAACATAGGATATTTGATGAGTTTCCTATGTTAGTTTTGAAATGCATAAACATCATTTACTTATAAATCAGTAAGTTTAGTTCTTCCGATATCAGTTCAGTAGAGCGTGTATAGTTAGTTTGCCTCTTCAGTTCAGTTCTTTTGTAGTTAAATAAACTAGGCCTAGCCCTGCAGTTAGCTTGGATGATATAAGTCTAATTCTATAGTCCTGTTGAGTCTAGCTCTGTGGTTGGCTAGAATGGTACATGTGGACTTTCAATTTAGTGGCCTCATTTAGCCCATTTCGATTATGACAGTACTATCTCAGACACATCTCTAATTTCAGTTTCTATTCAATTTTAGTGGATTTGTTCAGCTAATTTCTATTATAATATATTATACTTATCTAGTTATTTGTTTTTTGCTCAGTCCAGTTCAATTTCAACACTTATTTTACTAGAATGCTAGTTACATTTGATGCTTGTTTCAGTTTACTTATATACTTTAGTTTATTTTATTTCTCTATATATCAGCATGTATTCATATGATCATAAGTATGTTAGAATGAGCTTTACTTTCATTACTTATAATTTTATGTATTTATTGCTTTACCTTATTACACCTTCTGGCTTATATATTATCTTTACATACTTTATTTTTATTAGTTACAAATATTTTGCTTATAACTATCCTATTTCTTTTGTATCTTGTTATACCCCTTGATTGCTTAATGTTTAGTAAAATGTGATATCTTAAACATGTAAATTTTCTTAAAATTATATAAAATATACTTAGATAATTATCTAACGTAAGTTTTTTTTTTCTTGGATGGGGCCCTAGCGTTGTGATATTGACAATGTCAGATTTAGAGTTGTTCGTGGAGGTACCTTCTAGTGAGGAGCTTAGCCAGGAGGTGGACCTTACTGTTGTTACCAAGGATTAATTTTGTTTATGCTTGTGCGAACGAGTGTTCCTTTTCCTTAAATTTAATTAAGTATTATAATAATTAATATTCTGGATGCCTTTACTTTTTTGCACTTTTATACTGAGTTGAGTTACTGTTATTTTCCTTTTTGTGCTATGGGAATGGATGTTATACTTTTTTTTTCTTCCACACACTATTCTTTTTTATATTTGTTGATGAGTGAATTTTAACTATAGGTGGCATATTTTGCAATTAAGACAGGCTAGGCTGAAACCTAGCTTGACTATAGTTGTCAATTTGTCACATAGTGATCGCTCTATCGTAATCATATTAATATTAATATTAATATGACTACGACAGGGTCAGTGCTCCACAGGTGGGACCATTTATTTTGCTCCTTTTGCTGCTGGTGATGTGATGAATCCATAAATTATATCTAAAATAAAGAAAAGATTCATTCATTTCTGATCTTAAAACTGCTCCTTTAATCAAATTGTGTTTATCTTTTCACGAAAAAGGCCTATAATGGGAATTCTGAGCCATTTATGAAATTTCCAAAAAATTTCAAAGGAAACCACTGCCGTGAGCTGCAGCGAGTCAAGTTGCGAAATACGGGCGTTGTCGCACGCTGCAGCGGAGCAATTTGCGAAATGCTGCCGCTCCAGCGCACTGTTGCGGGTCATTTTGCAAAATCTGGCGCTGACGCGCGCTGCAGCGGGTCAAGTTGCGAGCTGCTGGCATGATTGCACGCTGTAGTGGTTCAAGTTGTGCACCACGGGCATGATCACGTGCTGCAGCGGAGCATTTTGTGAAATGCTGCGGCTACAGCGCGCTTGAGCAGTGCGATTTGCAAATTCTGGCTCTACCGCGCGCTGCAGCGGAGGATTTTGCGAAATGCTCCCGCTGCAGCGCGCTGCAGAGGTGCGATTTGCAAAATGTTAGCGCTACAGCGCACTGCAGTGGGACACTTTGCAAAAAATAGACGCGGTAGCGCACGGCAGTGGGACACTTAGCAAAAAATTCTTGCGCCATAGCACGCCGTAGCGCGCCGTAGTTCGCTAGTGCGCGCTGCCGCGGCCCGCAACAATTTGTTCTGGGAGGAGCATTTATTACGGCTGGGACAAGACCTCCAACCTGCATCTTGTCCCCATCCATCATACCTTCTACAGCTACTATGTTTTTAAATGAAAAGGAGGCTTATGAGGTGATGTATTGGCTAAACAAACGAAGATATTGGTCACCTCACCATCAATTGGGATTTCTTTCCATCATTGCTCAGAATTTTCAACTGGAATTGCTGGTTTGGATATTAAGTGGGATGAATGCAGCCCCTGTACTATATATATCACTCCTCTTGACTAGAGGAGGGTTCCAATTTTTGCTCAAATCACTTAAGTAAGGAGAAGGGTTGCACAGTGGAAGAGCGGAACTCCCCAAGGGTGGAAGAGCCAATTTACTAAGGAGAAGAAGAAGGAAGGCAGCACTAGTGACCTAAGAGAGGAACTTCCAGAAGGAGAAGAAGGATCTGGAGAACTTCTAAGGAATGTTCCAAGTATCTTCTAAGCTCTTCTTTTGTAATTTCTTTTCTTAGTTGATCATGAAAGGGTCTTTATCCATGTATTTGTTCTTTTTCATCTCTTTTGTAATGGATAGCTAAATCTCCCTTGGGGAGGGTGGGGGTAACCCCATGTATTTAATAGTTACATTCTAATTGTATGAAGTTTCCTCAAGTTTTAATAAAATTTATGAACTCAATGCCTTGCTCATGAAATGCTTAGTATTACATTAATCTTAATTGTGAATTAAAGGAAAATAAACTAATTAACTCAAGAACTAAAGTGTCTTGTGCTCCATAGCTCATCTTTGGTTAGATGCTAGATCTATGAGTGCATAAGAGCTTAGAACTATGTGAGAAAAGTTCTTGAGCTTAGTGCACCTTAATCTAAGCTCAACTATAGTGTTGATGTGTGTGATGCTAAGACCCACTAAGTGAGCTCCTTAGCTCAACATAATTGAGGGAGGGAAAGAAATAGTTGTGTGTTAATAAATGAGGTGATATAGTCATTGAGCCCAATGTATTATTCCCTCACTTCAACTATAGCCGATGCGAGTGATGCTCCTAGTGGAATCAATGCTTATAAGATCTTAAAAATTTAAAATCCTCATCTCTGTAATCAAGAGATAAGATGAAAATTACAAACCAAAAATCTTATAAGAATCTTTGTGTCAAAATAGAACCGACTGTATATTCATTTCGTGCATAAGATTTAAACTTGTGAAACCTTGAGATAAAACTCAAGGAGCAACAATGTGCACTTGATTTAATTTAAAGTAAATGAAAGACTATGCTTGAGAAATTATCATGCATAAGTAACTTATCATGACTTATGGGATGAGCCTAACTCTCCACTTCTATTTATCTGACTTAATTTATACTTAATAATTATTATGCTTAGTTTAGAACCAACTCAAACCAATTGCATCCTAGCTGAAACATTAGTGAGAATAGATAAATCTTAGTAATAAAACAACCAATTCTATGTTGTTCGATAAATCCCGAAAACTAACACTTTCCACTTATTACTTCAGACCACATGTACTTGCGTGCAAACGCAGACGTGTAATTATAGTCTGTCAAGTTTTTGGCACCATTGCCGGGTAGTTGGAATTTATTTCATATTAAGGATAATCTATAAGCAGCTAGTGATTTAAGTATTTTCTTGTATATACTTTTAGTTTTTGATTTTTGTAATTATAAACATTTATTTTTTTGTTTCTATCCTTTTATTTCTATTGAATTTCTGAATATTATTGTTAAATTTATTCTTGATAGCCTAATTATTATAGTGTATGAGTAGAAGAGTTTGCACGAAGTATCTGTTTGACCCAGAAAATGAAAGAACCTACTTGCATGCTAGGAGAGAACAAAACCTTTCGAACCAACAAGCCATTATGGATAATGATAATGAAAATCCTATATAGCCATTAGGAGAGCCAGTAGGATTGGTTAGGGGGAGAGCACTAAGAGATTATGCACTTCCCACTGTTAGAAGAATCCCCCATGAAATTGTTAGGCCTAATATTGAAACCAACAAAAACCCTCCACACTTAGTATGGTGCAAAATAATCAGTTTGGGGGATTAGCCATTAAAGTTCCGAATTCACATATTTCAACTTTCCTTGAAATATGTGACACCTTTAGGTTTAACGATGTCTCTGAAGACATGGTTAAATTACAGCTTTTCCCATTCTCTTTACGAGACAGAGCCAAGAGTTGGCTCAGCTCTCTTCCAAGTGATTCCATCCAGACGTGGGACGATTTGGGAAAAAAATTCTTAGCTAAATATTTCCCTCCGGTGAAAACCGCTCGGTTGAGAATTGAGATAAGCAACTTTACTCAGTTGGAAGGGGAGACACTCTATGATGGATGGGACTGATTTAAAGAATACCTGAGGTGTTGCCCTCATCATGGGCTTCCTTTATGGATGCAAGTTCAAACATTTTATAATGGATTGAATACCCCTACAAGGACACTCATTGATGCAGCCATCGGGGGTTCTCTTAGTTTTAAAACCCAATTGGAGGCTTACAACCTCTTGGATGAAATGGCAAATAATGCCTACCAATGGCCTCTCCATAGGAATGATCACCATAATAAAAATAAATGTAACTCACTCAGAAATTCACAACAAATCCTTGAGCTCACTAAAAAATTAGAATGCGGGTATGTAGATTCTTGTCATGAGGAAGATGGTGAGTTAAGAAATGTCAATATAATTTTGAATCATGGAAGGAATAGGGAGAGATTGGAAAACTCACTATTCGAATTCAGAACCTCCACAACCAAATACATGAATAAAACTGATGCCACCTTAAACAGGCACGAACACACTCTGTTAAGTCAAGAGGAGTTAGTAAAAAGAATAGAACAAAAGCTAAAGGAAATCATGAAATTGTTAGAGCAACCTTCATTAGTGGTAGTCATCAATAAGTATGAAGAGGAGTCAGGGAATGCAATAACCCTAAGAAGTAGAAAAATTACCAACCCGGTTGTGAGAAAGGGAATTTAGGAAAACATAGAGATAACTAGAGAGGAAAAGGTGGAGGAAGAAGAAATAGTCAGAAAAGTGAGGACTGAAGTTCAAGATGAAGAAAGGAAAGATTCTAGAGATCAACTTAAGGCAGTCTCTAATATATCTTATCTCAACATTTAGCCAGGGAGAAACTTGATGTCCAATACCACAAATTCCTAGAAACTTTTAAAACTCTTCATATAAATATTCCATTTGCAGAAGCTCTAGAACAAATGCCTAGTTATGCTAAATTTATGAAAGATATCCTCTCCAAGAAAACAAAAATCAATGAAAAAGAAACTTTAGTATTAACAGAAGAGTGCAGTGCAATCCTTCAGAAAAAGATTCCCATCATGAAGAAAGATTCGGGGAGTTTCACTATCCCTTGCACTATTGGAAGCTAGTCCTTCCAAAAGGCCCTCTGTGATCTAGGTGCGTCCATTAATTTGATGCCTTTTTACATATTCAAGAAGTTAAAAATTGATCACCTAAAACCCACCTCTGTTCTCCTCCAATTCGCTGATAGATCCGTAAAATCCCCTTTAGGAATAGTCAAGAATGTGCTCGTAAAGGTTGACAAATGCATCTTCCCTGCTGATTTCATCATCTTGGATATGCAAGATGAAAATCAATAAATTCCTATTATCCTAGGTAGACCTTTCTTGGCCATCGGAAGAACCTTAATTGATGTAGATAAAGGGGAATTGAAGTTGCGATATGGGGAGGAGGAGATTAAGTTTCATGTGATCGATTCTATGAGACACCCATCTAAACCCAATGAGGAGTGTTGGAAAATCAATTCAATAGAAGAAGCATGGGTAATGAGAAATACAGATGACGAAGTACTGTTAGCAGGGGAGGAAGATGAGAACCTCACGAACATGGATATGTTTGTGGAGTTGGTTAAGGAGAGAAAAATAATTCAGCCCTCTATAATCCTTTCCCCAGAATTAAAACTGAAGCCCCTTCCCACACATTTAAAATATACTTATCTAGGGGAAAAAGAATCCCTTCCTATAATAATCTCCTCCCTGTTAAACCAACATCAAGAGAATCTTCTATGTAAGGTTTTGAAAGGGCACAAGAGAGCAACCGGTTGGAGTATAGCTGATTTGAAGGGGGTTAGTCCAACTCTTTATATACACTGAATCCTTTTGAAAGATAACTCCAACCCTTCAATTGAGCCCCAATGGAGATTAAATCCCAACATAAAAGAAGTAGTTCATAAAGAAATCATTAAACTCTTAGACGCTGGAATTATTTTCCCAGTTTTGAATGTCAATGGGTAAGTCCTATTCATGTGGTCCCCAAAAAGAGTGGAATGATAGTTGTTCTTAATGAGAACCATGAATTGATCCTCACCAGAACTGTGATCGGATGGAGAGTGTGCATTGATTTTAGGAGATTAATAAAAGCTACCCGTAAGGACCACTATCCTCTTCCTTTTATTGACCAAATGCTTGATAGATTGGCAAGGAGCCCCTATTTTTGTTTTCTTGATGGGTATTCAGGATATAATCAAATTTTTATTTCACCTGAAGACCAAGAGAAAACCACTTTCACCTGCCCCTTTGGGACATTTGCCTTTAGAAGAATGCCATTTTGATTATGCAATGCTCCAGCCACCTTTCAACGCTATATGATGGCTATTTTTTCTGACATGATTTTGGAATTTCTGGAATCTTTATGGATGACTTCTCTATCGTCAGGAGCTCTTTTAATCATTGCCTAACTAATTTAGAAAAAGTTTTAAGAAGATGTGAAGAATCAAATTTAATCTTGATTTGGGAAAAATGTCACTTCATGGTCAAGGAGGGCATTGTTCTTGGGCACTTAATTTCAAGAAGAGGGATAGAAGTTGATAAGGCTAAGGTTGAGGTAATTGAAAAATGTCCCTCTCCCATCAATGTAAAAGGAATTAGAAGCTTCCTTGGGCATGTAGGTTTTTATAGAAGATTTATCAATGACTTCTCAAATCTAAGCATGCCACTCTGTATATTACTAGGGAAGGATGTCAAGTTCAGCTTTGATGAAAAGTGCTTAAGAACTACTTTAATCTCTGCTCCAATAATTTCTGCTCTGAATTGGGATTAACCTTTTGAAATTATGTGTGATGCGAGTGATTTTGCAGTTGGTGCTGTCATTGGGCAGCAAAAGGAGCAAATCTTCTATTCAATTTACTATGCTAGTAAGCTCCTAAATGATGCTCAAAGAAATCATGCTACCACGAAAAAGGAACTTTTAGCTGTCATCTTTGTCTTTACTCAATTTAGGTCTTATCTATTTGGGTCAAAGACTATTGTTTATACTGATAATGCCGCTATTAAGTATCTCATTTAAAAGAAAGAAGCAAAACCGCGCTTGATATGATGGGTGTTGCTCTTGCAAGAATTTGATCTTGAAATCTAGGATAAGAAGGGAAGTAAGAATGTGCTTGCATATTATTTATCTAGATTGACCCACCTGGATAATGGTAAGCTAACCAAAATTTGTGAATCGTTCCTCGATGAGAGGCTTTACACTGTCGCTTCAAATTATTCTCCTTGGTTCGCTGACATTGCAAATTATCTCACAGGTGGAGTCATACCAAAAGACATGATTTACCAACAAAGAAAAAAAAATTTCATAGATATCAAAAATTACTTTTGGTATGATCCATTTTTGTACAAGTGTTGCAATGATCAACTCCTAAGGAGATGTGTCCCTGAATCAGACATTAGAAATACTCTCTATCATTGTCACACATCTCCGTACAAAGGGCACCATGGGATTGAGCGAACGGCTGCAAAGGTGCTTCAATCCGGATTCTTTTGGCCCCATTTGTTCAAAGATGCCGCCGACTTTGTCAAAAGCTGTGACAAGTGCCAAAGAATCGGGAATTTAAGCAAAAGGGATGAGCTCCCCTTAAATGGAATTTTTGAAGTAGAGTTATTTGATATGTGGGGAATCGACTTCATGGGACCATTTCCCTTGTCCCAAACCAATATGAATATTCTTGTGGCGGTTGAATATGTGTCCAAATGGGTTGAGGCATTAGCATGTCTAAATAATGATGCTAAAACTGTTATTAAATTTCTCAAGGAGCACGTGCTAGCTAGATTTGGGATGCCCAGATTTTTAATCAGTGATGGGGGAAAACATTTTTGCAATCGGTAGTTGAAAAATATCTTAAAAAGCTATGGGGTGAGGCATAAGGTGGGTACTCCATACCATCCTCAAACTAGTGGGCAGGTTGAAGTCTCTAACAGAGAGCTTAAGCAAATTCTAGAGAAAACTATAAACCAAAATAAAAAAGATTGGACTTCAAAACTTCAGGATGCCCTATGGGCTTATAGAACTGCCTTTAAAATCCCTTTAGGAATGTCTCTTTATAAGCTCATTTATGAAAAATCATGCCACCTTCCGGTAGAATTGGAGCACCGAGCTTTTTGATCAATAAAATAATTAAACTTTGACTCCCAAAAAGCATGTGCACAAAGAATGCTGCAATTAAATGAACTTGATGAATTTAGGTTAAATGCCTATAAGAGTGCCAAGTTATATAAAGAGAAAACAAAAAAATAGCATGATAAGCTGATTAAGCTAAAACATTTTTAACCTGGAATGAAAGTACTACTTTTTAACTAAAGATTAAGTCTATTTCTAGGAAAACTAAAGTCAAGATGGACAGGACCATTCACTATCACAAAGGTTTTTCCTCATGGAGCAGTTGAAGTCGCCTCCAAAGATGGCACTATTAAGGTAAATGGAAATCGGCTGAAGTTATACTTTGAGGAAGAAATCTTTCAAGAAAAGGGCGGATGGACCCTTCAGGACCTCCCGGATGAAGGTATCACATAAAGGTCTTTCTCGTGTCAGGCTGAGACATTAAAACAAGCGGTGATTGGGAGGCAACCCAAGATTAATAAGGTTGTATTTTCCGTTTTATTTTTTTTTGTATTAGTTATTTTTCTTTGCATTTTTCATTTTGTGTGATATATTAATTTATGAATTCTCATCTTCCCTAGTTTTTCAAGTATCCAAAAATGACAGTTTTTTTTGAGTTTTAACGAAATGAGAGTCGCAAAATTTCAATAAAGACAAAAATATGAAGTAAAAGGGTGCTTGACAAAAAGTGATCAAATGAATTAATAGCATTAAAACCTTTTAACCAAGGAGTGAATTAAGGTTAATCTAATCTCCAAAAAATTTAAAACATGCTTTGAACAAAGTGTGGGGGAAAGCTTGGACTATGACTTGAGATTTTGGTGAGTACTCTAAAAGAGTGTGCTAGGCACCTGTAGGACTTCATGATCAGAAAGAGGTGAATTAGGGATGAAGAAAAGTATCTCTCCCTAAACTAAACAAAAAAAAAAAAAAAAAAGAGATGATGAAAAATATCTCTCCCAAGTGAATGAAATGAAATAGAATGATGAAAAATATCTCTCCTTTAATCTATTCATCTTTGTGATACATAAGAAGGGGCATATATGGCATAATACTCTTGAGTATTTCACTACCTCTCTAATCTAGGTTTTCAATGGAATCTTCCTCATTACCTAGTCTCAAGCATGAAAATCAAATACTTCGAGATTAATTGATAAACTTTACTTCATATCCAAAGTTAGAATACCTAATTGCCAAATGACTTGAATCACTTTAGTTAAGCAGATGTCTTTACTTACATATCAAAAATCTAAATTGATATCTTCTGTTGACTATCAAAACTATAAAAATAGAAAAATGCTATTTTAAGCTTAATCAAAGACGAGCAAGAAGCTAAGTGTGGGGGTGTGATGAATCCAAAAATTATATCTAAAATAAATGAAAAATTCATTCGTTTCTGATCTTAAAACTACTCCTTTAATCAAATTGCGTTTATCTTTTTAGGAAAAAGGCCTATCCTGGGAATTCTAAGCCATCTGTGAAACTTCCAAAAAATTTCAAAGGAAACTGCTGCCGCATGCTCCAGCGGGTCATTGTCACGCACTGCAGTGGAGCATTTTGCGAAATGCTGTCATTACAGCGCATTGCAGCGGGTCATTTTGCAAAATCTGGTGCTGACGCGCGCTGCAGCGGGTCAAGTTGCGAACCGCTGGCGCGATTGCACGCTACAGTAGTTCAGGTTGCGAATCGCGGGCGTGATCGCGCGCTGCAGCCGAGCATTTTGCGAAATGCTGCCGCTCCAGCGCACTTCAGTGGTGCGATTTGCAAATTCTGGTGCTACCGCGCATTGCAGCGAAGTATTTTGCGAAATACTCCTGCTACAGCAAATTGCAGCGGTGTGATTTGCAAAATGCTAGTGCTACAGCGCGCTGTAGCGGGACACTTTGTGAAAAATAGACGCGGTAGCGCGCGGCCGCAGGACACTTAGTGAAAACATCTTGCGCTATTGCACGCCGCAGCGCACCGTAGGGCGCTAGCGCGCGCTGCCGCAGCCCGCTGCAACTTCCTCTGGTAGGAGCATTTATTGTGGCTGGGACAAGACCCCCAACCTGCATCTTGTCCCCAGCCATCATTCCCTCTACAACTGCTATGTTCTTAAATGAAATTGAGGCTTATGAGGTGGTGTATTGGCTAAATAAATGAAGATATTGGTCACCTCACCATCAATTGGGATTTTTTGCAGTCATTGCTCAGAATTTTCAAATGGAAATCTTGGTTTGGATCTTAAGTGGGATGAATGCAGCCCCTCTCCTATATATATCACTCCTCTTGACTAGAGGAGGGTTCTAATTTTTTCTCAAATCACTTAAGTAAGGAGAAGGGTTTCATAGTGGAAGAGAGGAACTCCCCAAGGGTGGAAGAGCCAATTTACAAAGGAGAAGAAGAACGAAGGTAGCACTAGCGACCTAAGAGAGGAACTTTAAGGAGGAGAAGAAGGATCCGGAGAACTTCTAAGGAATATTCCTAGTATCTTTTAAACTCTTCTTTTGTAATTTCTATTCTTAGTTGATTATGAAAGGATGCGTGTGATGCTAAGACCCACTAAGTGAGCTCCTTAGCTCAACATAATTGAGGGAGGGAAAGAAATAGTTGTGTGCTCGTGAACAAGGTGACATAGTCATTAAGCCCAAGATATTATTCCCTCACTTCAACTATGTGCGATGGGAGTGACACTCCTAATGAAATCAATGCTTATAAGATCTTAAAAATTTAATAATCCTCATCTCCTTAATTAAAAGATAAGATGAAAATTACAAACCTAAAATCTTATAAGAATCTTTGTGCCAAAATAGAACCGACTGTGTGTTCATTTCATGCACAAGATTTGAACTTGTGAAACCTTGAGATAAAACTCAAGGAGCAACAATGTGCAGTTGATTTAATTTAAAGTAAATGATAGACTACACTTGAGAAATTATCATGCATAAGTAACTTATCATGACTTATGGGATGAGCCTAACTCTCCTCTTCTCTTTATCTGACTTAATTTCTACTTAGTAATTCTTGTGCTTAGTTTAGAACCAACTCAAACCAATTACATCATAGCTTATACATTAGTGAGAATAGATAAACCTTAGTAACAAAATAACCAATTCTATGTGGTTCGATAAATCCCAGAACTTAACACTTTCCACTTATTAGTTCACACCACGTACACTTGCGTGCAAATGCAGACATGTATTTACAGTCTATGATGATGCTCGATCAGTCTTGCATCTTACAATAGCTTAGCAAAACTGATATGATTTTAGAGCACAAGATGATCCTTAATAGAGTCATTAATATCCTTAAGGAAATTACTAAGGTCAAAAGCGAACCTAGATAGCTTCAGTATGAACAAGGTTAGAAGCAAACCTAGACAGCTTCCAAAATTCCACTTCATATGCTAGCACATATCTCTTATGACCATTTGGGTGGATGGGGGAATAAATTCCTCCATGATTGCTTCTACAAACTCTTCCCATGAAATCTCCTCAACATCGACCCTAACAAAGCGGTTTCTTAGCCCATTGTCCCACCAGTATTCAACCTCTTTGGCAAACATATGGGTGGAGAGACAAATAAATTCACTCACTTGGCAATTAATGCTACCCAATGGACTAACATGAACTATCTAGGGAGTAGGATAAATCATCAAAGGGGGTAGCAGATACATTGAAGGTAGGAAGGCATGAAAAAAACCCTCTACAAAAAGATTAGGCATTAATTGAGGACTAACATGATCTATCAAGGGAGCAAGAGGACACAAAACTTTTTTGCCTAATTGAGTCTTAGCTTCGACCATGATTTTCATTATGTAAGGTGGAAGAAGAGTTAGAAGTTGTCATCTTCTTGAAAAGAGTGAAAGGAGTGTGCCTTAAGATCCATTATTAATAGGAAACGAAACAACTCAAAAACTAGTAAAAAAATTCTTTTCATTAATTTCTATGTTTAGAACAAGCTTTGGAATGCTAAAAGGCTATGGAGAAAAGAAAGACTAATATATTAACTCTAATATAGTACAATCATTTACAAATTTTCACAAAGAAAAAGAACCTCAAAATTTTGAAAGATGGGTGGATGATAAAACTTTCGACTTTCTTGAAACCATTCTATTATAGGCGCAACTCTTTCACTCTTTAGCATATTCATCAAAGAGTTGATCTAAAACACTAAAGTGAAAGGAATATAAACAATATATGTCATTGAACGCTTTAGTTGCTCTGTAGAGCCACTACTTGGCCAATTGGGAAGAACCATCTCCCTGGAATACTGGCGACTTCAAAATTTTATTGAGCACTTTTCCAACAAGTGAACTTTAGTCTATTCTGATAATCGTCATCCTAGTATTGGAAGAACCATGTATAATATTCAAGTATTGACTCGCAACTTTACATCTGAAGAATTATCACAAATTAAATTGATTTGAGTTATTTATTATTCAAAAAATATTTATTATTCTAAGGCATGTTTACTAATGTTTCTTCTTACTTTTTTATATTATTGAATTGGATAGATAAATATTCACTTAGTTTTCTTTTCTCAATCTAGCTCTGATACTAACTGTAATGCCCTGGTACTAAGTTAGTATACACTAGCCCAACATGAAAGGTTACCATAGTAATTAATATTAAATCAATAGAAAACTAACTCACTATTAAGAATTACGTAGCCTATAATCATTAATGATAAAGAAAAATAAGTAATAAAAGTGCAATATATGCAACTGTATTTTTCATCAAAATCATCCAGAGTAAAAGAAAGAAATGACATTAGTCACATAAATAGTTTTAAATTGTTATAAAAACTCTCATCCTCACATAAATACAAGAAAAACATAATGCTAAGTCTTCACAATTACTTCAGAAGGTCAAGATCTGCCTCATATTTAAGCTCCTATATAAGCTCCTAATCTACCGTATTTTGTATATAATAAGGTAGGGTACAACCAATAAAAGAAAAATAAGTAATTTGACTTAAAAAGTCTAAGCACATATTAGGATTTTGTAAGTTTTATTTATTTAAGTTTAGCGGATACCACATTAGCCATCTACAATTATAAATAAAATGGTGCACAAAGCAATGGAAAAAAGTATATAATAAAAATGCAAAAGAATTAAAAGTGAATGAAAAGGAGTAGGAGTACTCACAAGGGATGCTCTAGCGTCCACAAGAAATGTAAGGAGGAAAATAATAAAAACATCAATGTATCTACAAACACAAATGTGCAAATGAAGATTAAAGGAAGCAAGCATATGTCCAACAGGAATGTATGCTAAGTAATAGTATAAGTAAAGCAGTGTAAGGAAAAATGCAAGTAAATACTAAGTAAACATACAATGCAAAGAAGCTGAAAGTAAAATTGTAAAGTGCAATATATAAACAAGAGGAAGAAAATTAAAGTATAGTAAAATTCAATCTCAAGGACTGAGTAAAACATAGTCAAATACTATGCTAAATCATTCACAATCAATAAAATTGTCAGAAATGCATTTTAAACTTATTTTTTTATTTAAGTTTTTTTATGCGGGCTCAATGTTGAAAAATGTGGAGTTAAACTCATATAGTTAACCAAAAGTAGAAGGGTCTTCAAAAAATATACACACACCCCCTCTAGGATATGTGCAGTCTCTAGATCACTCCATAGCTTGCCCTGACTCAAATATCCACCATATAAAACTCCTATGTAAGGATTTTTAAAGCCTTATTCATATTATCTTACTGAATATTCAAGGTTATAGTCTCAATGCAATGAATCATTTAAGCATTTCAAGATTAATTATAAACCATGTATCAATCCATTATCATGTAATTAGGATATCTACCTTAATGATTAGGGATAATTAAGCCTCTAATTGACTTAAACATTATCAATCTTTAAGTCAACTGAATATATATATATATATATATATATATATATCATTCAAAAATTATGATTTTAAAATTAGTTTTAAGTTATGAAAATAATGAAGTTTCATTACACCTATCCTGCACCAAATAACCTCAAATAACTTGGCTCTCTTCTTTAAACTACTTGTTTTAGACTAATACTAAGATTCTCATTCTACAAGGTTCATTAGAGCATCTAATTAAACTTAAATCTAACAAAATCACTAAGGTTAAGGTCTCTTAGACTCTACAGCAAAACCTACTGAATAAGTGTTCTAAAGGTATGGAATTTGCTAACATTAATTCATAAATCCTAATCTTTCCAATGAGAACTTAAAGGTTAACTAAATTGATTAGACTACTAATAATTTCACTAAAATCACAAACTTTCACCTACTAATGTACTAAACTAAAGAAGGTTTAATCAATCTTAAATCTAAGGAAAAAAGGCTATAGACTAGATCTCCTAAGGCTTCATTAGGTCAATCTAATGAGACTTAGGCATGGGACACCGGACACTCTACTCCTACTTAAGGACTAAAACTATCACAATTTCAATTAGTTGACTAGATCAAGTCATGGATTCTCTCATCATTACCATCTTTTTAATGGTTGAGGCTCAACCTAAGTTTACTAGGGCTAGATAAATACTAGGCTACTCAAAGTGTTTCTCTATAAACACCAAAATCTAAGGTTCAGTCAAGGCATAATTTAGGTTTATCTATGTTGACCTAGGGTTTTGGGAGGCTAAATGGAGAAACCCTAGATATTTAAATATAATATTAATTTAATTTAGTGCCCAGAGCTCATATTTGACATTAGATGTCCAAATGAAATGAAATTAATGGCTATAAATTCTCTTAGCAGAAGGGGCACAATGACATTTAAGTAGGGTCAATTTGAACTTTAAATGGCTAAATTAGTTCTTAATTGAACTGAGTTATAATTAGATGATGTTTAATAAAATTAATTATTAAAATTGAAATTAAACTTCATATTACTGTTCTACTCATTTTTTTTGATAATTATGATATTTAATTTTGCTATATTTGAACTTATATTTCTCAAAATATTTCAATAATCAAATTTTTATTATTTTCTCTAATGTCTAATTATTAAAATCGAGATATTCCCGGGAAAACGATGTTTGAGGGGTTAACCCGGCCGGGTCTGCAGGGCCCGACGGGCCTGGCACTGTTGAACATCAGGGGTCATGGGCTGCTTGTCTCAGCGTTGTACATCAACTACCAGCCCTTCGCTGCGCTCGAGATACGACTATGGCATACTTCTAACACAAAATGCTGGTCCTCCCAGTGCCGCCATGCTCCAATCCAGGTATTGTCATGTTCCTTAAGTCATGGCGCGTCTATCAAGCCTAAAAGCCTCAGGCCACGACATCAAAGTTGTAGACACGACATACCCCTAATTTCTTAGGTTAGGGATTACGGTTGAGGGGAATCGCTCACTCCATAGTGGCCCTCCCCGGCTGAGGAACCCACTAATGGATTGCTTGGGTTAAAGCTGACCCAAAGACCTATTATGGTTAGCTAGGTTGGCCAAATTTGTCTGGATAGCCATTCAAGGGTTCGGGCACTGTACAACACTATATTGGCCTAAGCCTTCCCATACAATCAAAGTTTGCACGAGCTCAATTGAGCTCGGGGAATGATACTTTGGGTTTCAAAATGCAATAACAAAACAAGAGTGAATGGAAATGCGTGGAGAGGAGAACTGGGGGACGTACCTAAGGTTCACCGGAGGTTTGTTTCAACTAAGAAATTCGCTGCTAGAAGACCTTGTCACGCCATCCTGAAGATACTAAACGAGTAGCACGGAGAAAGGAAGAGAATGGAGGGATTTTAAAGGCTACGAGGGGCTAGCCGCTGCAGCTCATGACAAGCCGTGGCACAGCTCTTCGCCACGGCCCGCGGCCGTGGCCCATGTGGCAGAATACGACACGGAATAGTACCCTGTCCTGTTCCAGCCATTTGATTGTAGTTCGATCCAATGGCTGGATCACCTCGAATCCGCAGAAGGTACCACAATTATCCAATCAGAACGATGCCTTTGTTCAGAAGTCGCAGATCACCCGCTATTCGATCAAACGGTCTTTTCCTTGTAATTTAATTAATTTATTTATTTAATGAATTCTAAAAATTTAATTAAATAAAATTAAGCTACCAAATGAGCTCTAAAAATTCCCAAAATTCTCGTTTAGCTAATTTTGGACGAGAAACTCAAAAATGAAGTCAAATTTTTGATCGAAGGTCAATTTAATTTTCTCATTTTTCTAACTAATTAAATGTATTAAAATAACAACTAATTTAAATGGTCTCTAAATTAGCTCGAAATTTTAAGGGTGGTCCAAATGATATTTGAAGTCTAATTGTGAAGTTTTTAAGCTATTTGGACTACCTAAATTTAGGTAACAACACTTGTGTTGTTACAATTTACTTTGCATGTTTAGTTTTAGTTTAATAACAAAACTAAAAATTCGATTATTTAAGCATTTGTAGAGATAATAGTAAATAGTATCTAGTAACCAAGATCAATTAGCTTTGAATTCATGAGTATTATGTTAAAACTAAAATCTCAATTTAAGATAAATAAAAATTAAATAAAAATAATATAAAATAAAACCCAATATAAAGATCCAACTCCAAAAATTAGAGTGCCATTATGATCTTAAATTTTTGTAACTTAATTTTTGAAGTTTTAAATTGAAAAAATTAAAAAAAATGAAATTAAAATTGAAATTCAAAAATTTTTGTAGTTTTAAATTGAGTATCAAATAATGATGCTACATATAATGTTTTGTCAAAATCAAGCATAAGATTTACCATAGTTAATATTAAAGTTATAAACTTCAAAAATTAATATAAAATAAAATATAAGCCTAAATTTGATAATTTATGTTCGAGAACGTTCGTCACATCGAAACGCTCGAATCATCCAAAAATTTGTAATTTCTTGAGTCCAAATATTTTAATGTTATGGTGAATCCTAGTCACCTGATCTCGATCAAATGACCCAAAATTTTCAAGGCAGCAAAATAAAAACTACTTGTTTTGGCCTAAAAGAACCGACCAACCCTAAAATCACAAGCATCACTTCCTCAATCGGCTCCTTCCATTCGATAAAAATCACAATTCATGAACGTTGGTCAATCCTCCATCTTCTTCCTCCTCTCTCGCATCGCCACTCCATCCTCAACTCGCCACATTCTTCCTCTCGCTCGAAATGCTAATCGCCACATGAGAGGCTCATCTGAACCCTTACCGGTCTTCTACTAGCATCGATCTTAATCTTCATCATGGTCCTTGTTCTTCCTTGGAGAGCGCCATTGGTCTTAGTTGAGCTCATCGACCGCATGTGTCTCCCTTTTGATTTGGTAAGGTCTTTCCCGTCAGTTAAAAGAAACAAGATCTGAATTACTTCATATTCTAAAATACATCAAAAAAAAAAGGCGCAAATCATGAATTCTACAGCATTCCTAAACGTGTCGTATTATCTATGCGCTAACTTGTTAAGAACTTTTTTATTAGATTTGTCAACAATGCCTCATTAATCTTGTAGGCACTCAGTTAATGACGTAAAAGCTCAAGTGACTCTGAATCCAGAAATCCATTCACGAATGCTGAACATGTTTTGATACAATAACATTTGGCATTATTTTTGAGCTTAAATTATAAGAAGAATTGGTTCAATCAGACTATGTTTACTTTGGCATCACTTTTATATATATATATATATATATATATATATATATGAATGATGTTGTTACCTAATAATTTAATCTCATAATTTATTATCCCATATCATAGATTCAAATCTTAACAGTCACACATAATTTAATATGTATGTGTATATTAAATAATTACTTTAAATTTTGTTTATTGTTGTTGGCTGCATTTAGAAATATTCCTTCAACATTTATTTATTATTATAATGTATTCCTTGTCTATTTTGAGCTAACAAGATATGATAAAAGTCTAGCATTCATCTAAAAATCTCATTTCAAATTCGATCATCATTAATATAGTGATTGTGTTCTATTTATTGTTGATTATTATCTTGACAATTCTTATTAGAGCCACGTTAACTTGTGATTCCTTTATCATGACAAACAAGTTTTGAGAAACAAATGCTTGAACTAAAATGCATTCCTTTTTGTTCTATTTTCATTAATTTTGTGTTGCTGAATTCTTATAGCTTCATATATTACTAGATAATAATACTAGCCTTCAAGAATATTTTTGTAGGAATAAGATTATTGTCTCAAATATTTTCTACATGCTTATAGTAAAAGTATATGGGTAACATGTTAGAGCACACGGCAGAAACGATGTGGACGTGATACGATGATGCTTAGCAACCAATAGATGAAATTATCCAAGCAAAAACAAAATAGAATAAAACCACAACACAATCACAACGTAAACCACAAGTGTCCAAACACAAAAAATTTACATAGAAAACCCGTTGACAGAAAAAATCACGGACCCACACTACACAGAAAAATACACTATGAACAAGATGATTACAAAGTTACAAAGAGCTCCACCTTCTCATGAACTAGAAGGATCTACCACTTACACAGCCTCCTGATCAACTTCTTCCACTCCAGAGAACACCAGCTCTCACTCTAGGTTGAAGGATAGGAGTAGCAGCTAAAACCTAATTATGGTTATTTTTCTCATTCTCAACACATAAAAAATAATCAAACATGTTCCCTAATATACTTAGGCTTCATTTGAACCACAAATTGTCAGAAATTCCCCCTAAAACACATTGGATAGCATCAAAATCTGAAGCAGGAACCCGGAGGGGGCTACAGCGCGGTGTAGCGCCCTAATATCGAACAGTGGGGCTCTGAGGTATGCTACGGTGCCCAAGCTCAAACCACAGAAAGCTGGTACATGCCATAGCGCCCATACAGTGTGCCACGGTGCGCTACATTGCCTATCCCTCAGCAGTAAATTTTTGCAAGGCACGATAGGGCGCGTTGCAATGCCTGAAGTTCCCCTGACTTGTCCCTGAATACCTCGAGACCTCCTGGAAACCCACTAGAGCTTCATTGGCATCTCCATGATGATCTAAATGGTCTTCACTTCCAAACAATCTCCCAATTACAGATCTATTGTGATCATCAATTATTTACCTTGGATATTCATTATCTTCTTTCACCCTTGTCAAGAATGTAATGTGGCTCCCACCGCTCTCTCAACATATGTTGAGGCTAACTGAAGCAGCACATAGCTTCAGTTTCTCCATTTTTATAATTATTGTGAACATGTCAGTGGGACTCTTTGAAGTATGGATCTTCTCCAATATTAGTTGACCTTCTTCCAACAGTGTTTTGATGAAATAGTACTGAAGTTGTATATACTTTGTACTGACATGAAATTCAGCTTTTTTGTGAAATGAATTATGCTAACACTATCAATGTAGAGATTCACATGCTTTTACTCATTGTCAAATTATGTCGTAAAGTATTTCAACCAGATCATCTCCTTACTCGCCTGAGTTATGGCGACGTAATAAGCCTCCATGGTGGATAGAGAAACAATGTTTAGTATCCTAGAGATCCTGTTCACCATACCACTTCATAATGCAAACACATATCCGGTAGTACTCCTCTAACTATTAACATCACCTATAAGGTTTGAATCTACAAAGCCCTGTAGAGTAATATCAAACCTACTAAAGAAAAGTGCTTTGTCCACCATTCCCATCAAATATACAAAAATCCACTTGATCTCATTCCAGTGGTGCTGTATCTGGTCTCATGCAGATCATCATGTGTATCAAGCTTCCAACTATTAAAGCATATGGAACCTTTTGCATGCATTCCTTCTCCTCTTCATTCTTCGGTATTTGATCCTTTGATAAGATACAGTGACTTGCTAGGGGCGTGCCCATTGGTTTTGCCTTAGTATTGTAGAATCTTTGCAACATATTCCTTGTGAGACAACTTCAGAATTTTTGCACTTCTCTCTGTGTTGATTCTCATTCTAAGAATCTACTTGACTAACCACAAATCCTTCATGTAAAATTCCCTTGACATTTGCTGCTTCAGCATTTTAATCACCTCCATATAAGATATTGCAATCAACATATCATCCATGTATAATAAAAGGATGATATGAGAGTACTTACACTATCTTATATAGCAACAGTGATCCACCTGGCACCTCTTGTAACTTGATTTTGTTGAATTTCCTATTCCATTTCCTAGGCGCTAGCTTTAAGCCGTAGTGGCTCTTCTTGAGCCTGCACACAAGCTATACTTTCCCTTTTTCTTGAGCCTTATACCCTTATGGTTATTGCATATAAGCTCCACTTCTAGCTTTCTATGAAGAAACATAATCTTTACATCCATTTATCCCAAGTGTAAATCTTTAACTGCAATGATATTCAACACTACCATGATGGTAGTCATCTTCACAATTAAAGTAAAGATCTCACTATTGTCAACTCGGTGCTACTACAAAAGACCCTTTACTACAAGCCTTTGCTCCCATCTGGTTCTTCCTTTACTGGGTAAGCCCATTTATACTGAAGGTCCTTCTTTTCATCTGGCATTGCTGCAAACTCTCATGTCCCATTTGACATGAGTGATGTCATTTCATTATTCATGGAAGCCTGTCACCTGATAGAATCATTCTTTTGAAAGGTTTCTTCAAAGCCTTTTGGCTTACCACCATTCTCTAGTAATAGATAAAATAGAGAAGGAGAGTACCTTCATGGTAGTTTAGTGACTCTTGTGGATCTCCACAACATGAGTGCTTGTGGTTAAATCTATCTAACACCCTCATGAGCATCTTCCTATACATGCCCCTCTGGCTCAATGTTATCGACAACTTTCATGTGATAGGGCTCACTATCTAAAGATACCTTGGAATTATTGTTGACTCCAAAATAGTCCTTGAACATCTCACTTTCATTGAAAGTGACATCTCTTCTTCTGATAACCTTTTGGTTCTAATTGTCCCAAAACTTGTAGTTGAACTAGCCCATGCAATATCCAACAAATGTGAACTTGATGGCCCTTGCATCAAGCTTGCTCCTAGATCCTGCATCAACATGCACATATGATGAACATCAAAATACTTTGAAATGGTTCAGTTTCACCTCCTTTATCATATAGGCCTTCATTTAGGGGTACATAAGGTCCTTGATTGACCAAGTATACCATAGTGTTAATAGCCTCAGCCCATAATTGTTTTGAGAGACCTGCATGTAGTCTCATGCTCCTAGCTAGTTCTGTGATCATCTTGTTCATCAGTTGTACAACACTATTTTGTTGCGGTATTCTAGGAATTGTAAATTCACTCTTGATTTCTCTTAAGGCATAGAACTTATTAAACTTTTTGTCATATTAAGCATAAACCATGTCTCATTCTCAACCAAAGTAAGGCATTTCCTAAACACATCAAATACATCATATTTGTGCTTTAAGGAATAAACACATACCTTCCTTGTATGAACATCAATGAAAATAGCAAAGTATGTGGATCCACCTATGGAAGAGGTAGGAGCTGGCCCCCTTACATTTGTATGCACCAATTAAAGTTTTCTACCTTTTAGCTCTCTTCTAACTTTAAAGAATATAACTTTTTTGTTCTATCCCAGTACATAGTCCTCGCAACATTTCAAGTCCACTGACTTTAATTTAAAAATGCTTCCCCCTGACTATAGAGATTTCAAACCCCTCGCATTCATATAACCAAGCCTCCAGTGCCATAGACCAGTGTCTATCTGCTCAACAATTGAAATAAAATCAGACACTTTATATTGATCAAGTAAGTGTATCTTTCATATTGTCCCATGCAACAACAGGTGCACCCATGGTGACTTTCCTAGAATCCACTATAAAGCTTGTATTGTGGCGCTCTGTAGCTAGTTGGTTAATTAAAATAAGGTTCCTCCTTAGACATGACATATGCCTACATTCTCTTAGCTTCCAAACTATACTGCTTGGTAGCTGGATGTCCACACCACCTTTACTTATAGTATTGCATGCTTTGTCATCTCTTAGATGCACCTTCCTCAAGTCACCCTTTGTGTAATTCTTAAAGGCACCTTTCGTTGGAGTACGATGAAAGGATGCGCTCGAGTATATCACCTAGGACTCCATATTGATAGGTGAATAGATCAATGCATCCCAAACCTCTTTTGTTGAAACCTTTATAGTGGGGATCCTTAAAACACAAACACCAATGTTGTGGAGATCCCCAAGAGTCACTAGACCTCCATAAAAGTACTCTCCTCTTTTGATTTATCTATAACTAACGGATGTTGGTGAACTAGAAAGATATGAAGAGGCACCTTAAGAGGATGATTCAATCAAGTAGGAGGCTTCCGTGAATAATGAAATGGCATCACTTATGTGAAATGCGATATGGGAGTTGGCAACATTACCAATTAAAAAAAAAAATCCCTCAAAATAAGTGAGTTTACCAACTAAAAGAAGAACTGAATGGAGCAAATGTTACAAGGAAAAGATTGTAGTTAAGGGCTTTCAGTAGTGGCACAAAGTTCACTATAGTGTGATCTTTACTCCAATTATAATGGTGACTACCATCAGGGTAGTACTAAATATCATTACAGTTGAAGATTTACACTTAGAGCAAATGGATGCAAAGATTATATTTCTTCACAGAGAGCAGGAAGAGGAATTATATATGAAACAACCGCAGGGGTACAAGAATAAAGAAAAGGGTAAAGCATAGCTTGAGTTCAAGCTAAAGAAGATTCGATACCTAGTTAATACTATAAGAGATTCGATAGGTTCATGTCAGAAACTGGGCACAAGTGGTGCCACATGGATAACAGCTGCTATATGAGACTGTGTAAGTCCTCCTAAGACATCTTGTTGATGTATGTGGATGATATGTTTATTTTAGGATTGAGTATAGAGGAGATTAAGATGTTGAATGAGAAAATGCCAAAGAAATTTGACATGAAGGACTTGGGGCCAAATAAGCATATTCTTGAAATGAGAATTACAAGGAGAGAAGTGAATTAAATCTAATGTTGTCTCAGAAAGAATATAATGAAAAGGTGTTGAACATGTTCAATTTGAGTGAGGCAAAACTAGTGGGTACTCCCCTCGCAATTCACTTCAGCCTATCAAAAGATTAAATAAAAAGATTATAGAGGAGAAGGAACACATGAAGAAGGTTTTTTATACTTCAGTAATTGAGTGCTTGATGCACGCGATAATCTGCACGAGATTGGATATTACAAAAGTTGCGGGAGTGGTCAACGAATTCAAGGATAATCTAAAGAAGCACCACTGAGAAGCGATCAAGTGTACTTTAAGATATTTAAAGGGAATAGCAGGCAAGACACTTTGTTTAGGTAGGTTTAATATTATTCTATAAGGATTTATAGATTTAGACCTTACTGGAGATGTTGATGGCTAGAGGAGCACTATTAAAGACTTGTTCATATTAGGAAGTACAATGATGAGCTAGATCTCTAGGCTATAGAATAATGTTTCTATATCCAACACGGAGAGTGAGTACGTCGCCATCACCTAGGCGAGTGAGGAGATAATTTTGTTGAAGTCCTTTATGACAAAAGTTGTCAAGGAGCAGAAGGATGTGAAGCACTATAGTGATAGTTCGAGCATGATTCACCTCGCAAAGAATGATTTATTTCATGCCAGGATGAAGCATATATAGCTTTGGTACCATTTGATCAGGACACTGTTGGAAGAAGGTCAGCTAGCATTAGAGAAGATTCACACTTTAATGAATCTTGCTGACATGTTTATAAAAGCTATAAAAGTAGAGAAATTGAAGTAATGTTCTACTTCAGCTAACTTAGTCACATGATGGGGGTGAGCCACACCATGTTCTTGATAAGAATGAAAGAAGATAATGAAGATCCAAGATTGAATTAAGATGATCCCAATATGTCTCCAAGTGGAAGATTGTTGGGATGTAGAGACCATTTTGGTCATTATGGAGATGCCAATGAAGCTCAGGTGGGCTTCCGGGAGATCTTAAGGTATTTTGGGACAAGTAAAGGGAAGTTTGGGCGCTCCAATGTGGCGTGCACTCTAATGTCTCATTATTAGATTAGATATATTAACCCAATAATGAGTGTTACTGTAGTACTTAATACTAGATTAATGATTCATAACCCGCTATTGAGTATTACCTTTTTAATTAGCGGATATGTGGGTAAAAGGAAACTCAAACATTCCAATCAAACATTCTAATCAAGCATTCATCATTCATAATGTAAAAGTATACCAGATGAAAGATTAGTTTAAACATCATAGAAACATTAATATATAAATTAAGAAGTTATTCACTCATCCTCACATAAATAATATAAAAGAAAATTAATAAGATTCTTCAGTACAAAACTATAGTTAAAGTTCTTCCTTGGATACAACACCTAATCTACTCTACTGATCTACCTTATTTGGTTTATAATATGGTAGGGCACAACCAATAAAAGAGAAATAAGTGATCAGACTTTAAAAAGTCTTAAGTATAATATAAGGGTAATAAAATACATTATGTTATTAAGCAGATATCATATTAGTCATTTACAATTTAATATAAGCAGAGTATTTGGCAAGGAATGAAATAAAAGTAAAGAACTACATAAGGTTGTGAAGTAAGAAGGCTCACATAGCTCAATTAACTTATTCATTCCTGCAACAAATATGTTAGTAAGAGAGTTTATAAAGTAAGCATTTGAATAAGTATTCAAATGATTCATATGCTAAGAAAAAATAATGTAGATAATTATTTAAATGACATATAAGAGAGTTATATTGTCTTAAGTAAGACTAAAATAGTATATTGTTGTAGTGCAATAAGTAAAGCAAACTCATCTTAGGAGATTGAATAATTAGAAAGCATAGTCATAAGATTATATACATTCACAATCAATAAGATTGTGAGATATGCATATTATGATTTATATATCCTATAATTATATTTTGTGGGTGCAAAATAAGTTAGGAGTTGAGTATTCCACTCTACTATAAGTAAGTGGGGTTAACTGAACACACACACATTTCCCCTCATAAGAATAATATGATCTTTAGATACTCTAATAGCCTGCCCAGGCTCAATGATAGTTGTACTAAAATCCATCATAATAAAACCCCTCTGAAGGATATTTTAAATATTTATTATTATGCACAATATCTTAATGTATAATTTCAAGGAATTGATTGCAATTCGTTGCAACATTTTAAGGATTATCAAATTATTGTAAATCACTTGATATCCATTGTTTTTTATTTTTTTAATTATCTATCTTTATGATAGGGCTATAAAACACCCAAATTAACTTAGACAAATCCCTAAGCTAACTTGATATATATATATATATATATATATATATATATATATATATATATGTATATATATATAATATAATATAATAAGGTGAGTTTTGGCAAATTGTGATTTAATTAAACTTTATGTAGTGATAAAATAATTTAAGGATTTAAATATTAAATGTGAGTTAAAATCTATGCTGTAAAATAATTGTCTCAATCCTAAGCTAATGATGTTTCAAACACATTTATATGGAAGCTATCATACTGAGATTAATTCATTTTACAATCTTATTATTGCTAACTCTAAATTACCATTATTCTCAAGTTATAATGTCTCAGAATTGTTTCCTAAGGTTTATTTTATTTTAATCAACTCAATTTCTTCTAACATTCTACTTAATAATTTAATTATATACTTAATCTTTCTATAAATTTATACCCAACTTCAAGTTTATTACAAGTCCTAAGGATATAGGTATTTATTATTTTCTTGGATACTTATTAATAAGTGTGTACTATTTATTCTAATGAAGATCCCTTATGTGGAGCTTTTTACTACTAATAAAAATAACCTTTTAATCTTACATATTTGGAAAATCCTACCACTAGGTCCTAAAGTTCTCTACTCTATTATTACTTAATAATGGAGTTTATAGTTTTTATCAAAAAAGTAAATATAACCTAATAGGTTGATTTACTAAGGTCTCTAGATTCAATTTTTGAATATAATGTGATTTAAATGAACGCTTTATCATTCGCTGATTATCGATAATAAGATTGAATTCAATCAAAAGTTCCATTTTTAAGTTCTAATTTTCAAATCTCTTAATCTCACTTCTAGAGTTTGAGATTTTTTCTAAGCAATTGAATGAATCTACATTCACTTAATCATTTCAGATTGAACATTTCTAATGTTCATCTAAATATCAAAATAAGTTAAACTTTTCTATCATTATTTTAGTGTGTTTTTATATCATTTCAGCTATAAAGTGAGCAAATTACAAAAATGATGAAGCTGTAGAGAACTGACGCTATACCACGCCACAGCGCATTGTGGCGTGCCTCTACATTTTACCTTCCAAGCGAATAGCGCTATAATGTGCCACAACACTAAAAATCCCAAGACTAAGGTGCAAGAGCGTGCCACAGAGTGCTGTAGCACGCTGTCACGACCAACAGTCCGAGCGACAGGCACTACAGCATGTTACAGTGCCAGAAATCCCAATAACTAGGTGATGTAGCGCACTGTAGCATGCTGCAACGCGTCGTCACGCTCAACCACCCAAGAGTCAGGGACTACAGCATGCATGAGATATACGGGTCAGGCCAAACTTGCCTGACTCATATGAAAGGATCGGCAAAAGTTGGGATGTCTTCCCTAGATCAACAAAAGTTTCCCAAATTTGGGCATCTCACGGGTCGTGCCCTATACAGATCGAATTGGTACCTAAATCAGCTCGTGAGGACTACTCTAATGCCATTATTTTTGATGCCCTAAGCTTTGAGAGTCATGATTTTTTGGATAGTTACTTTACATAATAGTAACAGGGGTCACAAATTTGCAATCAAATTAGGCTTGCAAGCACTGTAATAAGTAATCAAACTCAATTAGAAGGGAAAATAAGATAAACAAGGTACCTATACTTTCGGCAATGGAGGTCTTCTCAGCTTGGGGCAAAGCTTTATAATTGATATCAAAATGACTACATGATCAATTCTGATTGTGTCTATATAGGTGGAGAAGAGATGTATGGGCTTGAGCAGTGGATTGGCTTGCAGAGAGCTCTACCAATTGTCCGTGTGTGCGCCAGTCAAGGCCATGCCGCACACACGATACTCTGTGTGAGGAAGAAGTCTCCCTGTCCCTCTAATCAGGGTGGGCTTGATCAAATAGCTCTGATTGAGTTGCACAATTGAACAGCCCGACCCGATTAAGGGTGGCGGGAACCACCCACTTAATTTTTTTCTATTTAAATAGTATATTTAATACATTTTGGTAATTAAAATTAAGCTACTAAATGAGATCCAAGAAATTCTAAAAATTCACCCCAATTAAATTGGGAGTGAGAAAACAAACAATAAAGTTCGAATTTTAATCGGAAATCTATTTAATTATTTTAATTTTTTGGGTATTTAAAATAAATTATAATATTCGGGAAAATTTGGGGAATTCCAAAAATTCCCAAATTTCACTCTTAGCTAATTTGGGGGTGAGAAGTTCAATGGTGAACTCCAATTTTAATTTGGAGATCAAATTAATTATCATAATTTTTCGGTTGGATAAAATACTAAAATAATCAGAATATTCAATTGCGCTCCCAATCGCTCCAAATTTTTATGATTTGCTCTAAATATTATTTGAAGATTAATGGAGACATCTACAAGCTGATTTAACTGCTAATTACTAATTAACAACATTGGGATGTTACATGCACCTTTAACTATCGAGAGCTAGGCACCACATCGCCCTGTGGCGCACCGTGGAGCGCCATGGAGCCCCGTTGTTTGATACAGGTGCACCACAGCATGTTGTGGTGCAACATGGTTTGATACTGGGACACTACGGCGTGCTATAGCGCTCATCTGAGCTCAGTTTTAGATCTTAGCGATCCTCTTAGTTTTCATAGGGGCATTTTGGGGTCCAAGTGAAGCCTAGGTTCTTAAGGAAACATATGGAAATGTTTCATACTATGGAGAAGGTGTAATAGTTTAAGAACTTCTGATGTTGTTACTTAGTCTTAGACATCAAAATTAGGATAAAACCATCACCATTGGTCTATAAATAAAGTTTAAAGCAATTCTTAAAAATTTAATGCAATTTGGGAGTCATTTGAAATCATCAAATATTTTAATACATTTAATTAATCACAAAATTAAGAAAATTAAATTGAGCACCGATTAAAAATCTGAGTTCATTTTTCAGTTACTCACCCCTAATTAACTAGGGGTGAATTTTTGAGATTTTTCTGAGCTCATTTAATATACTAATTTTAATTAATAAAAATTTTATTGATTATTAAGTAATTAAATTTCTCTTGCAATTTTACCTTTCAACCGCACCAATTTGTTGTTGGGAAGCAAAACACAAAACAGCCTAGTTGGATGATTCGAGCTGTTTCGCATTTTTACAAATTAAATATGAGTGGCTTATCGATCTGACAAGATCTAGCCATTGGATCAGAGGTCTGATCAAACGCACAGATGTCGTCCCGTCATTTAAATAACCCCAAGATCGGATTTGGTCCATCGAATCTGATAGATAGGTCATGATTGACAGGAGCATTGTGCTCCTCTCATCTTCTACAACTAGACCACATGCGCAACTGAGCGAGTGGGGGTATGACCTGCAACCGCTATCCTCATTTTCTAGCCATATTAACCATCCATTTTTGGTGCCATTCAAGACCTAAGACTTCCCACACTATTTGACAGAGTCAATTGGAGCTGAGAGTTGAGTCATCGCCATCTGGTCCTTGGAATAGAGAATATGTCACGGTGAACGATACCTCAGAGTTTCCTACCCTTTAGTTGTGCAAATGTGTAACTATATATTTTTTATCACATTTTAAGACCTACTCTATCACTCCCCAAGCTCTATAGAGCTTGAGAGAGCCTAGCCAAGTCAGGGTGATGCGAGCCTATACAATAATGTGTACTGCTCAATCCCCTAAATTTAGGGGTTTGGGTTCCAAGCCATCCCTGCGTATGGCATTAGGTTCCATGGGCTGGGCATTGCCCTTGGAGGTTAACAAACCTTAAAATCTATTGGTTAGGGCACTATGGAGGGCGCAATTGGCCCCTCCTAATTTGAATTGCGCCAGTGGTAGCTGTCAGGGCTAGCGGTTTATAGGTCCAGGTGTTGGGCTCTACGTTGGCTTCATTTTGGAATGTGTGGCATCTTCTGAATAAATCAAAGCGTGGCAAATTTAGATACTCTAGCATTTTGGTCACGACATTTTAACAAAAGAGATGTACAGCGTCGGGTGGGTCGGGCCCGACCCGCGAGAGACACTGTCAATAGGCTTGCACACTCGAACTAATGACATGCCCTAATATAAAGTTAAAAACTCATATTTTTCATATTCTTAGGTTTTAATTAAATTATTTAGTGTAATTCAAATTTAATTAATTTAATAACTTTTAAAATACAAATTCAAGCATCTTGAAATTATAAACCAAAATGAGCAGAACATTAATATGATATTAACTCTTTAGTTAGATAATTAATTTTAATGATCACTTTCTAATTATTTTTTAATATTTTTAAGGTTTAGATTAGCCATTTGATGTCTGATTTGATCATATTGATTGTCATTATACTTATTATGTTATAGGGAAGCTATAGCCACTATGTTGATATCATTTGGCCATCAATTGAAAAATATGAGATTTTGACCCTTGATTAATTTAATATTAAATTCATATAATTTGGACATTTCCTATTTAGGTTTCATAAAACCAGTGATACATTAGGGGACTTAGCTTATGGCATGATTCAACATTAGATGATGCATTAGATAGGAAAACAACTAGAATAACCTAACTTAGTATCCGTAAACTTAGATTGAATACTACTTTTACAAGAGAGAAGGCATGAGAAATTCCATGCCTTG
This sequence comes from Gastrodia elata, assembly GCA_016760335.1. Lineage (NCBI taxonomy): Eukaryota > Viridiplantae > Streptophyta > Magnoliopsida > Asparagales > Orchidaceae > Gastrodia > Gastrodia elata. The sequence goes on from CM028686.1 coordinate 12,033,230, forward strand.
ATCTTGTGATTAATCATTAGGATAGAAATAAGTAGGCATTTGTGTAATACTAATAACTAGGAGACATTCATAAAGATCTGAGAAAGAAACTACCAAATAAAGATTAGTGTTCAACTAGTGTCTAGATTTCACTATAATTTAATAAATGAACTAATTGACCTAGGATGACATACCTAGTGTCTACACCACATCAAGGTGAGTATTAGGCTTCAAATATTTAGGATGTTTAGTTAATGAGCCAAGGATAGGTTGTATTTGGTGATGTTGAGAGTTTAAACCTTTTAAGGAGCTTCTAATGAAGTCAAACATAGGAACTTAGTGTTATTAATACTAGAACATGGAACCTTAGGATAAAAAAGAAGTAACCTTTCTACTTATATTAGAATACTAATAAGTATAAGACCATCCTTTAAGTCTTGACAATATAGGCTAGTAGCTATGTTAAATTATTAACTTTATGGATAACTTAGTATTGATTTATTAATGACATGTCTAAGGATAAGATAACCTAAGTTCATAGATAAAAGAAACTTTAATTATAGGACATTAAGATGTTCATGAAACCTGTTGTTTGGATAGTGTAGTTATTGAAATCCTAGAACCTAAGCCATGATACCTATAGTATATAAGTTAGGTTGTTTTTTCACCTTGTAAAGAAGAAGTAAATACGATAGCTTAGCATTAGGATATGATTTTTTTATTTATAATCTTGCCACTATATCTAAGAATTAGTTTGTCACCTAAATAAGACCTTAATCAAATCATTACATTCAAAACCTATAATTAGTACTTTCAAACTCTCATTATAGATATACATACATACATATATATATACATACATATATATATATATATATATATGTGTGTGTGTGTGTGTGTGTGTGTGTGTGTGTGTATCAATTGCTTGAATATTTGATGACGTCTAAGCCAATTGAGGGGCTTGATTAGCCCAATTAATAGGATAAGTAACTAAAGTATTTAACAATGGATATCACATGATTTACAATTAGCTTTAAAATCCATGAATATTGCAATACATTGAAACTAAATCATTGTAAGCATTCATTAAGGAAATTGGGTATAAAGTAAACATATAATTATCTTACATAGGAGTTTAATGTGGTGGACAATTAAACCATAGTAAGCTATAGAGTGATATGGAGACCACACATATCCTAGAGGGGGAGTGTATGCGTTATTGGAAAACCTAGCTTTACTTTGTTAAACAAATGTGCTTAACTACTCATTTGTTTTATAATTTTACCTACCAAATAAAACACATTTAAATCAATATGATAAATAACATTTATAATTTATAATCTTTATGACTGCATTTATAGTTTATTCAATCCTTGAGACTGAGATCTTCTTACTTTCATATAATATATTTTATTTACATTTATGCAATGCATTTTAGTTTATATTTCCATTTCCTTACATTGCTCTATGATAAATCCAAGGTTTATAATAAAATAAAAGAAGACATACAAATAATTTCTTGTTAGAATTGTCTACTTTGATGTGTTTTCCAATATTTTTAGGCAAAAGAACAAGCTTAGCAAAATTTGGAAGAAAACTAAAATTCTGGAAGAAAACTGCTGTGGCGCGCCACAACGAGCTTAAGCGCTTTGAATTTGAAAGCTCAGCGCTACTGGGTGCTGCAGTGGCATTCATGGAACCCAGACTCAACAAATAAAGAATAATTAGATCTGCTATCGCGTGTTGCAGCAGTTTTGACTCGAAATCACACCACTACTGCGCGCAGCAACGGAATGAACATTTAATGAAAATTAATTAGATTTGCTACTGTACGCTGCAACAATTTCAACTCGGAAGCTCACCGCTATCACGCACTACAGCGGTCTTGACTTGAAAGCTAACCACTACTGCGCACTGCAGCAGAATGAAAACTAATTAGATCCGCTGCCGCATGATGCACCGATTTTGACTCGAAGGCTCCCCATTGTCGTGCGCCGCAGCAAAATAAAAATTTAATAAAAAACAATTTGATCCTCTACTGTGCGCTGCAACCATTTCAGACCGAAAGCTAGGCACTACAGTGCGCCCCTACGCTTGCCATATTTCCAATAAGGATCGAGCATTAAATTCAGCAAAGGGAAGCCCACAAAATTAAATCTTTTGCCTTCCCCAGCTGCTTGAAACCCCAATTTCAGTAATTCCTTATAATTTTCAAAATAATATTAGGATATTCTTAATTGCATGCCATTACAGCAAGGGAGTTGATAAAGTGACAACTTTGATTGCAAAGAAGGCTGAGGGTTGTTCTATTTAAGCTGGCATGCGAGACTAAGAGAGGGTTCCCCTCTTTGATATTCCAAAGTCAAAATTCAGAGCCTGTTGTGGGAAAGAAAAGGAGACCCTCACCATGGAGGAAAGGAGTACCATTCAAGGAGAGAAAAGAAGAACATTTCAAGGAGCTGGAAGGGATAAGGTTGGAGAGCAAGAAAAGATCCAGAGAATGCCAAAAAAGGGTTGTTCCTGGATTCTTCTCAAAAGTCTTTCTTCATTTTCTTTCAATAGAACCATGTAAGGGTTCATATTATTATATGTTATTTATTGTATTTCTTTTGTAATAGAAGGCTAAGCCCTCCTTAGGGAGAGTTGGGCTGCCATCATGCAATGAGTAAAAGGGACTTATGGTGTTTGTATGAATATTCTTCAATGAATAAAAAATTTGTTTTATTCTATTTTAGATATGTTACTTGTGTTTGCATGCCTGTGGAATGAATGCTTATCTTTTTTCTTAATAGTTTATAACAACAATAATATCTAACTAACTCTACTTTTCAAGCTCAATGGAATGCACATAAAGGTCCTTACCGTGAACACATGTTCGCTGCACGAGGATTCTCGGTGGAAACACCTTGAGATTGAAATGAAAGGTTGATTCGGCAACTTAAATCTCTTTGAGCTCCATAGCTCACCAATTGGTGTAAGGTTAGAGAAATGTGCGTTAGTGCTTAGAGCCCAGTGATAAGCTCTCAAGCCTAATAACACTATTCTTTGAGCTTAATCGAGAGGTTGATGCAAGTGAGCCAAGATCCAACAATCAAGCTCCATTGCTCAGTAGACATTAAAGGAGGTGAGGAATTATTAAGTGCTTATGGATGATCATAACAAAGTTCATGTAGCCCAATAATTCATTTCATTATCTAAACTACGCATGTAGCACATGATGCTAATTGTGTGGAAATCAAGCTTATGTGATCGCTGAATTAAAATGATTATTTTGATAATTTAGATGTAACAACTCTTAATTAACTCAATTCAATCACATGAGAGTCTATGTGCCAAGATCAAACCCTTGTGTATTCATCTTGTGCACTAGATATAAAATAGTTGGAATTAGAAGACCAATCTAAGGAATGCTATCTTCACTTGATTAAATTAGCAGGAAAATAAGTTTCATTAAATGTTGAATGAACATGAATACCGACACCAGTCCCATAACATTTTGAATGATGAAAACTGAACCCTCCTTTTTCATCACATAGTGTCTTCAATTTAAGATCTTTGAAATATTAATTAGGAGCCACAAAAACAAAAATATCTTAGTCTGAACATTGTTAAAAGTAGATAAACCTTAGTAACAAAACTCATCGTTCCTTGAAGACAATAAATCTTAGAACTTACCTGCCAAATGTTACTTTAGACCACGTACACTAGCGTGCAAGCGCAGACGTGTATTTACAGTCTATCACTCTACTTACTTAGCATATATCATGTTGTACATATACCTACTATTTTGATGTATACTTGTATGTTTAGCTGTTCTTGTCCTTTTTACTTATATATTTCATACAGGTTGTGATCAACTTTTCTTATTTACTAATTTTACTCTTTTTACTTATTATTTTATAATAATTTCTGTACTTTTCATTTTGACTGCATTGTGCACCTCTTATAATAATTATAGATAGCTAATATGATATGTACATAATCTAAAATAACTTAGTGTCCCTAAAATGCACTTAAGCTTTTTAAGTCACTCACATGTTTTTCTTTTACTAGCTGTGCCCTACCATATTAAATACTAAATACAGTAGATCAAAATCTTGGTGAGGATCTTGAACATGAAGTAGATCGAGTCCAGTTGTTGGGCCCTATACCCTCCGTAGTCATGCAAATACTGAGATTAACATGATTATGATGAATACAATTTCCAACTATGGTAAATCTCTCAACTATAGTCAAGTCAGGTATAAACCAACTCACCTTAATTAAAAGACTTTTCACCTGAAACTGTAGATTATAAATCAAAATATCAAAGTAGTAGAAGCAGAAAAAGAATACAACATCCACATCATAACATAGTAAGAAAAGTAAAATAATAACTCATCTCAACATGACAGTGGATAATTTAAATACATTCAGAATATAAATTATTGTAGACTGAATTTAAGAGATAAGGAACACTCATCCTCATAGCTGAAAATAAATCTAACTAAGCTAAGCAGTTGGAAGGTCCTCCTCCTGGCCATACTCCTCTCTAGCTGGAACCTCAACTAATAGTTCTGAGTCTGACATTATTGGTATCACATGCTAGGGCACCAACTAAAAAAAGAAAAACTTACAGTTAGAAAATTGTTTAAGCATATTTTAAGCTAATTTAAATGAAATTGAGCATTTAAGATACCACATATTTTACTAAGCATGCAAGAAATTAAGGTGCAATAATCCACAAGAAACATGATAGATATAAATTAACATTTATTACTAAATAAAGCAAAGTATATAAATTAACATACCTCAATCAAAAATAGTAATAAGGTTTAGTAGTAAATATTTAATTGACTAAAACGTATTAAAAGTAAACTCATCTTAACATGCTTATGATCACATGAATACGTGCTGATTTATATAAAAAGAATCTGAATTGAAGCATAAGAAAATTGTAATAAGACTAGCTACCTAAATATGCAATTACTGAATAAAATGCTGAACTGAAAGTATTGAATTGTAATGAACTACAAAAGCATACATAAAATAATAATATGCAAGTAAAACATATGGCCAAATGAACCACTGAACTAGAACTAAACTAAAAAGCAAAAGTATGCCTAAAGTAGTACTGTCATAATAGAAATGGGCCAAAATAAGGCCACTGTACAGAAAGTTAAACATATATCCCCCTTGGCATCCTTAGAGCTAGGTCTGAGTTGAACTTATAGAATCAGGCATGTACCCCCTAGCCAGACATAGAGCTAGGTCTAAGCTTATTATATATCCTAAGAACTTAATTGAAGAGGCAGTCAAAATTAGAACACACTCTATTGTACTGAGAACTGAATGAACTTTATAAAGTTAAATCATGTTTATGCAATTTCAATTTTATCATAGGATACTCATCAAATATCCCATGACCTACTAGTATGACCAAGGCAAAAGGCTCAAACACAAGGTGTGTGAAGCAATAATAATCAAAGTAATAAGAGACTCAACTAGACATTTTGATATCCATTATTGTATAATTTAATTGATCCTATTTATTCTGAGCTAGTACAAGCTTAGGATCTCCCATATCCAACTATCCTATAAAATCATAGATATATAACATTAAAGCTAACATTAGATAGTTCTAATTCATAATCTAAAGTGATGACTACAAGGGTTAAATAATTAAATCAATGACTTAATTAATTTATTTTAATAGCTCAAACCAAAACTTGATTATGCCAATCAAGATTAAGGATTCTGGGTTTTACCTCCAATTTGGGGTTCAATCTTGAATCCCAGGTACTAATCTTCTAAGGATCTAAGGGCTCATACCCACACTTAATCTAAAGGTAGAGAATCTTAGAAGATGAAGGATTAAGAAACTATGATCTTAAAGAAAGTTCAAATCTATAATTATAAGATAAAATAATTAAATAAGAATATATGAATCTTAGATCTAAGTTCAATCTATAGAATAATCACATTATTCTATAGGTTGAACTAACATAAACCCACTAAAATGATTCAATCAGATAAGAAATTAAATAATGAGATGATACAATTCAAAAGGATGATTAAGGATCTAAGATCTAAGTCTTAGGCTTAATCACATAAGACTTCAGCTGGATTTAGACTTAGGGTTTTCATTAAGCTATTTTCTTAAGAATAATTATTATGATTAATTTTGTTAAGGCAATTTAATACTAGCTTCATAATATTAAATTTCATTGTTTAGGATTAAGGAAGGTTTAAAGATCACATTTAAGATTTTAGGATTTACAAGAGAATTTTAAGAAGAATTAAACTTTAAGCACTTTAGATAATTTAATTAGGTCTAAAAGCTAAATGTATGATATTAATACATTGAATTATTGATTATAAGCATATTAATGACATTTCTAGGGTTTAAGAATTCTTAAACAATATATTGGTCAAAATGACCAAAATACCCTTCTTAAGGCAAAAATTGGGATTTTATGATTTAAGTATCCAACTTGATTCTAATTAGTTCTAGTAGGCTTAGAATTGACTAATAAGAGAAATGAGGCACTTAAATTTAAGTTTGAACTTAAGATTTGATTAATTAGCATTAATCACTTTTTAAGGCTAAGAAAATTGATTAAGAAAATTAGGGTTTAAAATGGGAATCTAAGCACTTAGGCAAGTTCCAATATACTTAAGAAGGCAATAGGAACTTGGTTTACCCAAATCATAAGGTTAATTGGCCATTAATCCCTAATTATGATTTAGGGTGATTAAGAGGTGATTAACAAATTTAAATCTCTTAAATTACTTATAAAGGCATAAATAGGTCTCCTTTGTCTTATGAAAAATTAGAAACCTTAATCATGTATTTTGGACATTTAATGAATTAATTATTCACTAAATAAAATTAGAGAAAGATTAGGCTAAATAAGAAAATCTAACCATTGAATTTATATTTTTTTTGTATATTATTGTTCCTTATGATTTTCTAATCCAAATGGTACATTGGATCATACCATTTTGATAAGAATTGATTATGTTATTCAATTAATTTAGTTTTAATATTTTCAACTAATTAAACCATATGATATTTAATTAAATGAATTAATATTTAATTTTTTGATGGAAAATAATTCCAAATTAAATTAAATACCCATACCCAATAACCAAACAGCCCAGGTCGGATCGGGGCCCGACTGGGTCGGCACTGTCGCTGACAGGCTGATTAGGGAGAGCTTGAATCACAAAATTCTCAGCTGATACGCCATCTCAAGGCTAGGGCTCAATCGGTACACCATTAGTGGGTCAAGGCGTATTGACTGAACCTAAAAGCCCTCACTAGGAGGTCTTAGATCGCTAGATGGCTACTCCATGGTTTTGGCCCTAACACAGCATCTAGGCTTTACTGTGAGAAGTTAATTCTCTTTACAAGATCAACCATTCGGCCAGAACTCAATCCCTACACCATTCTGGTGGTGAGGGATTGAAGCGCTATGGCTACGAGGGTTGGGGTGGCCTGGATCGTTGGGTCCGTACTCGAGCTTGACTGCAAACTCTCATCAGAACCTAATAGATCAGGACAATCAAATCAAGCTAGACCAGACCCTAGGGACAATCACATTGGGTCTAATTAGCTCGCATGATTGATCATTATATGGAATTAGGAGGAATTGAGGTTCGGGACTTCAGAGAAGCGTCACCACTTCCTCTGGATTGAGTTCCATCCCGATAGTAAATCCTCACTATTAGGAATGAACCAGTTCAATATCAATTGATCCCATGTATCTTTAGGACTATGGAAGAGCATTCAAAACTACATAGAGCTACTCGAAAGCAAGGATTAAGGGAACCGAGCTCACACAACTCAGTAGGGAGAAGGTTGTCCCTAGTCTTGGGGTTGCATGCATGACAGAAGGGAACTAAAGAGGGCTAGAGATTTCTAAGGATTGCAGAGACTGAGCAGGGGGTTTGAACACCAGACCATGCCCTTTATTAGCGGTTCGTAGCAACTGGAATGCCAGAATTTGTCGAGAGCACGAGAGGAGGAGAAGCTTAAATTGAAAGATCATAGTGAGCAAAAGGGTCTTATTGAAATTCCTATATGGGTATTTATCGATGTATGAGTGACTAGTGGTGGCTACCAATGTCAGGGAATAGGGCATAGGCTCGGCCCAAAGATGCTCCATCAATTACCTTAACTTGTGTGGGTAGGGCCTCAACCATAGTTGGGGTGCTTGGGAGGTAAAGGCAAGGATCAGAATGGCTTCTTCTACGTGGCATGAGAGTAGCAGACTGGCCGGGGGATGTGGTTGTAAGAAAGGATCTCTCTGTCTGACATGAGATGAGGATGAAGACGATCCAAAATCGCGAGAGTCTCCATGGCCAACTAAATGATCTTCAGTTGGAGTAGGACGGTTCTGATCCTCGGACATCTAATGACCGAGCATTGATGCTAGATCAGCCGTTAGATTGGATCAAGAGATTTAATGGGCGATTGGGATTAGTTAAGGCAGATGGTTAGATGTCGTTAGATCCCTTCTCAGAAATGCAAGGCGGTCAAGATGTCATAGATCTGATCGAAGGGGCAGGCTGTTAGATCAGACCCGCGGGGTCAACGGTCCATATGGCGCCCGCAGTTAGGAGGTAGTTGATCATTGGAGGAAGGGTATAAATGCAATTAATTAGTGTTATAAACCTAAAATTACAATTGAACCATTTTAAATTAAACCTAAGATAAACCTAATTGATCTCCAAAAATTTCCAAAATTTCACTCTTAACATATTTGTGTGTGAGTAATTCAAAAATACAATCAGATTTTAATTTGGAGTTCAAATTATTTTTGCTAATATTCAGAATCCAAAAATAGGCAAAATAGCCAAAATGCTCAAATGAGCTCTGATGGATATCAAACTTCTAGAGTTAGGTTTAAATAACCCATTTTGTATAATGGAATGAAAATCAAAGCTTTGTTTAGCTTAAATTAGCTCTGTTTAGCTAGTGTAATAACTAGGGTTGTTAAACCAGTAGATGCAGATTAAAGACCCCTTTCTTTTAATATCATTTTTACTTTATTTATCTTGTCAGGATGAGTGTCACTATGCCATAAATATTTGTATAACCTTAATTAAACTCTTGATATTTTACCTTACTATTCTATGATGTATTTTGTGTTTCTTTCTTAGATAGCTAGAATGGCATGTCTTTTTATAGTATTATGCATCTGATTCTTTCACTTTAGAAATTTTTGGCTCCCCAAGTGCTTAATTATAATAATCCATCGTTATTACTTAGTGTTAGACATCCAAATTAGGTTAAAACCATAACCATTGGAATCCTAATAGCATTATGAGCCAACCTCTAAAATTTAGCACAATTTGGAGATTGTTTATTTTTGGCGAGTATTTTAATCCATTTAATTAATCAGAAAATTAAGAATATTAATTTGACCTCCCATCAAAACATCAACTTTATTTTTTAGTTCCTCATCCCCAATTTACCTAGGGGTTAATTTTTGGAAATTTTCAGAGCTTGTTTGATAGCTTAATTTTAATTAACTAAAAAGGATAACATTTATTAAATATTTAAGTAAGCTTATCTCTCATTTAATAGTTTGAGCCTGCTCCGCTGCGCCAAGCCAAACACAAAACATCAAATCCCATGGATTCAGGCTGTCTGTGCGCAGGGAATTGAGGAATCAAGCGTTCAAGACTCCGCTGCTTGATCTGACCGCTTGATTGGATCGACGATCCAACAGCAATGACATGATAGAGCGTTGTGTGCTATCAGGTTTTGCACAATAGAACAACTTTGTCGCAGTTAAAGGATAGTGGTTGCCCTCTTAGTATCCCTTTATGGCAGTTATGAGCCCCAATCTTGCCATCAATTGGTTCCTCTCATCAAGCCTGACCGCTGGTAGTGTCAGTTGAAGCTAGGAACCCTTTCCATAATGATCTGAGCTCATCAGCTGCCCATCATCATGCTGATAGGTACTTCCAATTCTCACTCAATTGTTGTGCATTTTCCTTTCTTAGGGTTTGATTATAAATTTTTTTATTGTGTGTGTGCATTGTCATGCTCCAGTAGAGCTCGAACGAGCTCTTTTGGTGCTCTACCCATAAGCGTAAATAGTTATGTACCCTAACCCATAAATTTGAACCTAGGGCTACACTTCTTAGGGGGTTAGAGGAGGAATGATATGATGATTCAGGTGAGCGAGTGTGACGATCCCAATATTGAGAATCACTAAACTCAGCATTGATACATCACCACAATATCTAATACTAGATTAGAAGGAAACTAATCCAAATCATTAGATACTGTGTTCGGCCAAGGAGTTAGAAGCGAGTCTTAAGTTAAGATGGAAGGAATTTTTTTCTTATGTAATATATTATATGAAATACATATGAGGATGTAATTTAAAAGCAATTGATATGAGAACTTGCAATACTAGATATGAAAATTCTAAACATTTAACCTGTGAAACATGAGTAGACTATTTTCTAATATAGTTCTAAGTCATTAAATTCTTACAAAATTTGGCATAACTTCTATTGTATTTGGTTAAAAATACACCTGCAATTTAATTATATAAGTCTTCCATTCTAATGGAAGATTAAATTGAAAGAAAGCAACCTAAAACTAACATGAAATCATTCCATGATATAGAATTATTTAGTTCCAGTTCTAATATAAAGCCTATTCATTACATAGGATTTGCTCATTTACAATTCTAATATAAAGTCAATCCATTACATGGGATTACATATTTCCAATTCTAAAGTAAAGTCAATCCGTTACATGGGATTGCTCATTTCCAATTCAAATAGCTTAAGGTGAGAAAGTATATGTGTAATAATTATCTACCTAAAGTCTGCACAATTCACATCATTTAATACATACAAGGAGATAAGAAGAGATTCTCAACTTAGATATGTAACTATATTCCAATTCTATATGAAATCTAGCATACTATTAATTCCAATTAACCTACAAAGTGATTATGCAGCTAATCTCCAGTTAAATATGCAAAGTAAATATGTAAGATAATTATATAACTAATAATTTATTTAACATTCATTTATATTCATTCATCCATTCATCACATCCCAAACATTTGAATAAAAAATTTAAACTCCAACACAAGCATAGTAAATGCAAAGAAATAACTTAATTATTATAAACTATTAGTAAATAAAGGAAATTAAAGAAAGTAATAGCTCACACTTACAATATTAATAAGCTATATTTTTGTAATTTTAAGCGGAAGCTGCTAGCTTTTTGCACTTGGTCTTGCTCCACTAGCCACCAAATGCACCTGATCTATCACATTTTGGCATTTAAATGCGATAGGGCAAAGCCAAGTAATAGAAAATATGGTTAGACTAAATAGTCTAAGTACCTTTTAAGATTGGGCTAAGCATTTTATTAATTCAATTGGACATCACTACTAGTTACAACATAAGCACAACCAAGGGTGCAAGAAGGTAAGCATACAAGTGTGGAAAAATAAAAGTAAATAAAAGGCAAAGCGAGTAAGAATACTCACAAAAATATTCATCCTAGCCTGCAATTAAAATAAGGGTAAAAGCATCCTAAATAGGCTAGAAAGAAACTAAAGTGCATATGAAAGTAAATGAAGTAAAGCATATATATGTTCAAATGAACTTATGCTAAGTAAGGAAAAGAGACTGAAGAATTTAAATATAATTTTAACAACATTCACTGTAATTTAAGTAAATTGTAAGCAAGTAAAGCACAATACTAAAACATATAAAATTCATAGTATAGAAATTGGAAGAAGATCATAGACTATTAGTCTAAGATTCACATAGTCTAGAACTATGGAAGGTAACATAGTTAAAAGCTATGATGAGGCTTAACAATCTATAATAATGAAGAAGATCTCACATATTAATTGATTAAAGTTATAATAGAATGTACTCTTTTGCAGGCAAATACAGAATAAAGTGAGGAGTTAAACACGTCTATTTAACAAGTAAAGGAAAGCGAGGTCAAAATAATAACACTCACATTCACCCTCTGAGAATGTGAGGTATCCTTATTACTCTATATTAGCCTGCCATTACCTTATCCAGCAATATAAACCCCTATTATTTTCAATGTTAAAGTTTTACTCATGCACAATGTCTTATATGAATTATTCAAATGAATAAGGCTCAAAGCTAAGCAAGCATTCAAGGAAAATTCAATAATTGCAACTAAGTGATATCCAAAGTTATATAAATTTAATGATCTACTTAATGATTGGAGCTAATTGGACTCCCAATTAACTTTGAGATATTGATCTTAAGTTAATTATAAATGTAGTAGTAGTTGGGGTTTTGAAAATAATGGTTTCAATTCATTTATTATGATATGACAAAATAGTTTATAAGTATAATCAATCCAAATAGTAGCTAGTTCTATTCTAATCCTAAACTATAAGATTCAATTATGATAATTAAATCAAGGCTTAGGTGACTAGTAAAAAAGGATTAAAGTTAAGGAACTATCAAACATAAGAAATTAGAAATTAAAGTTTAATCTAATAAAGCTTACTAGCTAGGTTATAGTTTGAAGAGTTTATGAAATCAAGTACTAATATAGCTATGTTATAATAAAATGAAATGTATAAAGTAAATAAAAGATGGGATTTAAGAACTACAAGTTCTAAGTATCTTAATAGTTAAAGTTAAGGGAAAATCAATAAAATATTAAAATTACCCTAAATGAATTAGGGTTCCTATTACTAGCTCTTAAAGGATTCAAGAGAAGACTTTAAGGATTAGTTTGAATAAACTAGGCTCTAATCAAATCACTAAAGGCTAGTCCTAGTTATTCAATAATCTACAATTACAAAAGCATTAAGACTAACTACTCTTAATGGATATAACTAATAGATCTATGGATCAACTATAATTTATATTATAAATTGATCCTAGGGTTTCTACCTTAGGTTTGAAAGATGAATCAAGCAATTTTCAATTTGATTCACATATCTATAAAATGAGAATTAAGCTCAAACATAAGTAACATAATTTGATATGAGGAATAATAAATGTGACATGTTAGCTATCCTAGGGTTTTAGAATATCTAATACATATAATCTAGGAAATTATAATTCATCACATTAATACTAATTAAGAGTCAAAAACCTATAATCACAATTTGTTGTCCAATGGAAATAATATACATATATTTGAAATCCTTATATCATAAGGAGAAGAATGAGTAGGTCAATTTTGGACAACATTTGAAATTTAGGGTTTTCGGGACTCCTAATTAGGGTTAAAAAGTGATTAAGAAAATTATAGTTCAAATGTTAAATTTGATATCATATTAATATTTCACACATTTTTGTGAGTGAAATGGATTATTTGATCATTTAATTTGGATATTAAATAATCAAATTAGGTCACATGAAATGATGAAGCTAATTTGTAATTAATTAATTAATCTTAAATACTGACTAATTAAAACATTCATCAGAATAGAAATTAAATTGCATATTATTAATCTACACATTTTTGTGATCAGAATGGTATATAATATTGCATTATTTGGACGAGTATAATTAAAGTTATTAATAAAATAAAAATTAATCATTTAATTAATACTAATTAAATTCCAATCAATCAATAATCAAATCAGAATTAATCATTAACAGATAACGGCACAAAATTAAAGGCAGCACAAAATAAGAGGAATACTAAAAATGAGATAGAACAGTGGCATGGAAAAAGAGAATACGGCTGACGGCACATAAAATTGTGTGCGTCGTCAGACGCGTGGCAAGGCCTGCGGACGCCGCCAGTCAACGCGGGTTCGTGTAGAAATCCACGCGGATGCGCGGTCCACTCAATGAATTGGCCCGATTCAAGGTGAATATCAAACCAAAATCCAACGGGGTGTCGAGCCACTTCATCTTCGTAAGGCATCCGAAGCGGACGCCTTATGGCTAGACCTCCCGGCTGAACCTGTAGGCCAGACACGATGGCATGCATACCGGCATGAAGCCCGTGCCAAGACCAACCCAACGAGCCTAAAATTGGTTCATGGGGTCAACTTCAGTGGCAACGGGATGATGCTCTTGGTTTCCTAGTCGGAACCCTAGAGGCAACTGTGGATAGTTTGGTCCATCCATGATCGATCTGACTCGATCGAGCCTGATTAAGGTCAAGATCGAGAGATTGTTGCACAGAATAAGTTCTAGCACTATCAACTTTAGAGGGAGGAAAGTGATTGAGTACCTGGACTGCTTCCAATTTCTCTACCGCGGTAAACTCCGGCGAGCTCCTGACGACAGCACCGCAACTCTCGGCTCCAGGTAAGAGTCTTTAAAAGATCAGCAAGCCCTAAGAAAAGGAATGGGGGCTCTAGTGTAGGCTGGGAAGGGTTGGACTGATAGTTTGTGCTACAGCCACCAGTCATCAGGCGATCGTGGCTGAGCTAGAGGACGACGTACAAGAAATTAATCCTAGCCGCCTGTGCAATCCATCAATCGGACGACTGGACCAGCTTGATCGAACCAGGTCTCTCTCGAACCGTTCGATCTAGTAGAGAAAAGGTGCAATGGCTAGTATCTGCATGGATCATTGTCCCGTGTATTGGTCTCACGCATGGGATCCGTGCAGTTTTAAATAATTAACGTTAACAGTTTTTTATTTAATATTTACATTAAATAATTTAATTACTTTAAATAATTAATTAATTATACACATTTTAATACTCAAAATTAAATAACCATATGCACTCCAAAAAATCCCAAAAATTCTCCTTTACCTAATTAAGGTGTAGGAAACTCAAAAATAAATCAGATTTTTGATAGGGGATCAATTTAATTATCTTAATTTTTTGAGTATTTAAATATTATTAAAAATTCGGGGAAAATTCGATGACTTCCAAACGCTTCCAAAATTTCACCTCTAGCTAATTTGGGTGTGGTGAGTCCAATGGTGGACTCCATTTTTTATTCTGAGGTCTAAATAAATTAGACATTCTCAGAATTATCAAAAAACTAGGAACTGTTGGAAATTGCCAAATAATCTCCAAATTGCACGAAAATTGAAATAGAGGCTTTTAATACTATTATAAGACTAATGGAAAAAGAAGTAGATTCAATTAGGTCACTAATTGACGAGTAACAACACTAGGGTTGTTACATAGACCTTTTGATAAGTCTGAAGAGGGACACTTGAGGTTGCCGGAGGTAGGGCAATTTTGATGCCCTAGATCTCGGCTCTCTAGTCTTGCCAAGTTGGGCCCAAGCGACACGAACGTGTAGCCAGGCTCTCATGCATATAGCTGGTTGCATGCCCACATTCAGGCCTGTCATCCTTGCGCATGTTCCTTGTGAATAGTAAAATCATAGAAATAGTATTTAAGTATATATTTCTTAAATATTCAAATCCTCATAACCTCTTAAATATGAACCAAACATATTGGTGTTGTATCTCAAAGTGATTTGAAAAATGCATGGATCATTAATATTTCATTAGATTTTTAGTTTGATGATTCATTTTACTAATCTCCTTTTAATTAAAAAACCTTTAATTCTAATATTATTAATGCCATAACTTAGTCAATTCACCCCAAATTTGATATTTCAATATATCATTTTGATCACCAAAATATGTTGGACATTAATATGTTATTAATTTTCCAATTTGATAATTAATTTTGTGATAGACCTTTTAAATGTCATTAAGACTCATTAGTACTTAGATTGACCATTTGATGTCTGATTTGACCGTACTTCATGTCATTGTACTCTTTATGATATAAGGAAGTTATTGGAATTATGTTTGCATGATTTGGACATCAAATAGAAAATGTGAGTATTTGACCCATTAATAAATTAATATTAAATTTTCAGAATTTACTTTTTTCCTAGTTATGTTCTCTTATACCCTAGAAAAACTGAGCTTATGACATGTTTCAACATTAGAAGATGTTTTGAGTAGGAAAATACATAAAATAATCTATTTTAGCTTTGTGCTACTAAACTTAAGATAGAGCCTAAACATAGAAAGGGTGAGGCTAGTGTTGAGAGTTTAGTGTGATTCCTTAATAATTAACTTAAGAATTGATTATTTTATTGAATCTAGAGCTTAGGCTGGATATTAATTGAATTGTTCCCTATGATTATGAGAATCACTAGTAGAATCTCTAAGTGGATAGCTAGAGCTTAACTTAATTCCTTGCACATCTTAAGTGTAGACTTAACCCTAGTTACCCTATTAAGTAACTTAGTACTATCTTAATTGACTCTAAAATTTCTAATAATTTTATGTGATCCTAGAATTAGTAATTATAATATTCCAACTGAAATTTTCTTTTACTAGAAACACATTAGTATAAAGTTAATTATATTAGTATAGTTGATGGTTAGGATCTCCCTGATTCTTAGATTACCTTAGTGAACTGAAGGAGAGAAAACATTCATGCTAACCTTCTATCTAAGAATACTAGTACTAGTCTAAGCCTAGTAATTAAATAAAATAAGATGATTAATAGTAAGTAAGACTCTTATTTCAACATAAATCAATACTTACACATTAATTGCCATCTAGTTAACTTAGGGTAAATCCTAACTTATAGGATAGTGAAGTTGTAAATCATAAATAAATCTTAAGAATTACTTTAGCTAGTATTTAGAAACCCTTAGTACAACATTTGTGATTAAGATAGGTCTTGTTAGATAATAAAATGAAATCTCCTTAAAAGGATTAGTGTGTAAAGAATGACTTAGTAAATAACCTAAGTGACTAAATGTAACCTACTTAGGATTGTATGAGTGGCCATATCATGCAAAGTGCAAAACTTAGAATTACATAGGATGAAACATTATTAAGACTTATAATCCCTTAGAATGGTTAAGTGATTAAGCTGAGACCCTAAGTAGTCTTAAGTAATAAGGAGGCTTAGAACTACAAAGTGCAGAATGCTTAATTAAGGACTAGGACTTAGTGTCCATAGCAAATAGACTTGGAACCTTTGATTTAACAAGAAGAACATAATATTGGATTAACAACCTAATGTGAGAAAAATTAAGATAATACTAACTTAAGTAACATCATCCATTTAGTCTTAAGACTAGAAGTAGTCTTAAGACTAGAAGTAGTCTTAAGTACTAAGGAGGCATAGAACCTTAAAGTATAGAATGCCTAAGTAAGGACTAGGACCTAGTGTCCATAGCAAATAAACTTGGAACCATTTATTTAAGAAGAACTTATTTACTAGATTAGATTCCCAATGTGAGATAAATTTAAATAATAATAACTTAAGTAATATCATCCTTTTAGTCTTACCATATCAAACTAGAAGCTTTATAAAACCATTAAGTCTAAGACTAGACTAAAATTATCCCACTAGTATTATTTCTAAAATTAAGATAACCTAAGAGGTTAAATGGAGCAATCTTCTCAAATAGAACCATAAGTTATTAATGAGATATAGCAAGTATAAAATTATGGTAACTCAGGTGTTTGGATATATTAAAATATAGAAACCCTTCAATCTAAGTATTGATCTTTTATGTTTAAAAGTTGAAGAATCCTTTAGCTAGAACTTCAACTATATTAAGTCATAAGAATCAAGTAACCAAAGTAGTGTATTAGTGAAACCTTACTTTCTAAGTTAGAATATTCCATTATACTAGAAGTGTTATTAGATAGTTTAGATAATTGTAGTATTAGTAATAGGATAGGATGTTCATTTGTAATATTATAATAACTTTATAAATTAATTTTTCACATAAATAAGACCTTAATTAATTTATTACTTACAAAACCTTAGTTAAATTATATATATTATTATGTATCAATTGATTGAGATATTTGATGAATGTCTATGTCAATTGCGGGGCTTGATTAGTCCCAATCATAGGATAGATAACTAAAGTAGAAAATAATGGATATCATAAGGCTTACAATTAGGTTTGAACATCCTTGAATTTTGCAACACAAAGAGACTAAATTTTTGTAAGCAATCATTAAATACATTATACATAAATTAAACATATAACATTACTTTGGGGTTTCATATGGTGGACTATGTTGTACATATGTTCTTGAGCCAAGGTAGGATATGGAGTGATCAAAAGACCAAACATATCCTATGAGGAGGAATGTGTGTGTTTATGAGAAACCCAGCTTACTTCTGTTAGGAAGACGTGCATGACTCCTCATATTTATGTTGCATTTCTCAGAGAACACAACACATTTAAATCAAGATAAATAAATTAAAATTTTCAGCTATAGTCATTTATTACTGTAATTATAGTTTATTCAGTACTTGATACTGAGATTTTCATACTTAGATTATTATTTACTTGTATTTATAGTTCTCTTACTTACTTCAAGTAGTGTAGTTCAGCTCATATATTCATTTTCTTTATATTGCCATATGTCATTTGTACATATTTCTACAATTTATTTGCACACTTGTATATATAGCTGTACATACCTTTCCTTACTTATTTAATATAGGTTGTGTACCAGCTTTCCTCTTTTTACTGCTTTTACCCATTTTATTTAATGCTTACAATCACTTACTTTACTTTCCCTTATTACTGCTTTGTGATCTGCCTATAATAATTGTAAATGGCCAATGGCATGTTGCAATGACCCCAATGTTTGATCTGAAACCCCATCCAACATTCGGTGTTTTTGCAGTTCCTAAAACTAGAATAATGAGTCTTAATCCACTATTAGGCACTACAGGAAGCCAAGGGTCTCTAAAGGGGAAAATTAGAAGCATAATCATTAAGCAAATATATAACATTCCAGCCATTCCAAGAAGAAAGAGAAAGCTTAGCACATAATATAAAGTTAAAGATCCAGAGTAAATTAAAAATTATACAAACATTTAGACATAATGACACTCATCCTCACAGAATGCATAAAGCAAAAGAAATAGCGAAGAATAAAAGGTCTTTGAAACTATAACTACTGGATCTAATTTACCTCAGGTACAAGATCCACTCCAAGCTCCTGATCTACCACATTTGGTATTTAATATGGTAGAGCACAGCCAACAAAAGAAAAACAAGTGATTATACATCAAAATTTTAAGTACATTTTAAGAATAAGCAAATTTTTAATTTAAGTTTTAATTGGATATCGCATATGCAGTTTTACAATTAAAGACTAAAAATGGAGCATTAAGCATCAAAGTATTGGGTAAAAATAATTATATAAAAGATACTAAATAAAGTAAAGATTATGAACTTACAAGTAGGCTTGCTCTAGCCTTCAACAATAATAAGGGAAAAGTAAGCATCCAAATAAGGATAGAAACTACAAAAGTGCATATGAAAGCATGCAATGAATACATGAATATATTTAATGAATATTATCTTAAGTAAGAGAATGTGAAGCATTCAAGCATAAATGAGAATAAAACAACATGCACTATATCAAGATAAGGACTGTAAAGTAAAATAAACTACAGTGCAAAATGTAAGAACATAAATTTAAAGTAAATTAAAGTGAAAGTAGGGTTTAGTTACATGGACTAAGCAAAAATAGTCAAAGACTATGAAATGTAAATATAGCTTGAAGGCTATGAAAGCACTCATAATCAATAAGATTGTGATAATATAATGTTTAGTTGCTTAAGTTATAACTGTATGTTATGTGGGTGCATAACATAGAGAGGTGTTAGGCACATCTACCTAACCTTGAAAAAATAGGATTTCTCATAGCACTCACATTCCACCTCTGGATAAGTGTGGTCTCCTTACTACTCCTTCGCCTGCCCTAGCAAATCCACCTTATAAAACCCCTATAGTTAATGTTTTTGAATTTTATTATATGTACATTGTCTTTATGAATGTTCAAGATTGTAGTCTCAAAGCAAAGTAGTATTTCAAGGAATTTAAGTAATTGTAAAATATGTGAAACACAGTATTATCATTGATTTAGATTATCTAAATTGATGATTAGAGCTGATTAATCTCCCAATTGACTTATACATAACAATCTCTAAGTCAATTAAAAGTAATACTATAAGTAATTAAGTTTGGAGAATAGTTGCTTTATTTGGGTTTATATAAATGAGAAAATAGCTTATATTTATAATGATGCAACATGAGGCTAATCCTATATTAATCTAAAGCCACATAATCTTTATTGGTTACTAGACTTAAGGCCTAGAGTGCTAATATGAATGAATTTAGATTGTATGTTCTCTACACTTATATTGGCCAAACACTTAAGTTATTACTCACTTATAAGAATTCTATTTGATTTACAACTTACGACTCTATATTTAAGAAGGTTCAATTTGCTAAATACTTAGATTTCTTTAGTTTTAGATTTACTAGTAGAATAATATTAGTCTACTCTTAGACTTATGATCTTAATAGAGCTTCTAGTTTGATGAGGCAATACTAAAGGGATTGGTATTACTTAAGTTATTATTGTCTAATTTCTCCTCACAGTTAAGTTACTTATTCTAACATTATGGTTATTCTCTTAATCGTAAGGTCACAAACCTTAGTATTACAATTACTTGGAACCTAAGGTTTGTTCCAATACTAAGCACATAAAGGATTCTAAGTACTTTGACACTTAAGACATTATCTAATCTTAGCTCATTTCACTAAGCCAGTCTAAGAGAGTCTAAGTTTAGGTGATAAGGACACTAAGTGATATGAAAACTAAGTTCTAATTCTTATAATAATTGTTAACACTTAGCAGATTCTATGTCTAGCTCTTACTTAGCTGATTGAAGCCCTAAGGGTCAAATTATCTTTAGTATCTAAACTCACTTCAAATCTTAGTCTACTAATCCAATCTCCCTAATATGATTGTAGGCATCTTACTTAGAAAAGAAGATTAATTACACAATACCTAGGAGGTTGCGCTTAACACTTAGATCAATATCTAAGTTGTATACTTATCATGCTAAGACTATTCATATAATCCAAAGTTACACTTCACCAATTAGGTTATTCTATACAATCAAGTGGAAGGCACTAGTCTTCCTAAAATGTTGTCATTCCAATTATCTATCAAATCCTCTCTTAGATACAAAGGTTATAATAAGGATTACTTAATCTTATTCTAACTATTTCAAATGATCTAAGCATGATCTATATTTTCACTATCTTACCATTTAAGATTTATTTGAAGTTATCTGAAAGACTCTTAATGGGTAAATAAAAATCTAAGCTAGATTAAGGATCTCACTTACAATTAACATCCTCATTGATATCAAGCTACTAGCCCTAAATCAAAGTAAAAGTTCTATAATTAGAAAGAAAGAATGTAGGCTCACTTTTTAGAAGCTTACTAACGTATACTAGATTGAAGTGGTTCTAGCACATAGGTTTGCTAAACTAGCTAAATACTCATTTGGGAGGTAGTAGATGCAAGTAAAAGAAAATGTTACAATCTAGAAGTCCTAGTTTACTTAAGCCAACATGGGTGCTAAAACTTAATAAGGAACTAGAGAGGTTGAGGAAATGTTTGAGATTGTATGGGAAGGTTTTACTAAGTAATTAGTCCAAAAAGGAGCACCTACCACAAATAAAGGCAAACTAAAAGCTAAGTGCACCATATATATGATATATGTTTGCTACACTTAGAATGTCAAATACTCAGGACTAGGGATTTTCAACCTACACTATCTCTCCTAATATTGAGGCTTATATTGAGGCTTAAATCACAAGTTTACTAAACAACACAAGGCTTCCAACTACACTAAATAAGACTTAATCTCACAATTAATGTGACATGAAGGTTCAAATAAATAGACATGCTTGTTGTTCCAAGGCATTAAGGTTTATACATGCAAGTATTCAAAGTTAAGGAAATCACATTCCATGAAGATTTGAGGAGCTAAATACCCAATGTATCCAATTATTGTCCAATCACAATAAAAATATTATATACACAATCCTCACATTACAATAAGAATAATGATACTAAGTAGATCAAATTTGGACAATATTAGAAAATTTGGGTTTTGGGGACTCCTAATTGCAATTAAAATGTGAATAGGAAATTTAAACATTTAATCATAAATCTAATTTTATATTATTGTCTTACACATTTTTGTGACTGAAAAGGACTAATGGATAGCCAAGTTTGGGAAAGAATTGGCTAAGTTATAGCATTTGCAAGATTAGGCTAATTATTGATTATTTAATTAAATATAAAATACATTAGCAGGAAAGAGACCTATGTGAGTGATGAATCCACTGTGCATAAATCTCCAATAAAATATTTTAGTCTTTTAGAACTAAGTATGGGTTCTAAGTACTGAACATACCTTTATATGGATTTGAACTTGAAGCTCATTGATTGATGGGGATGAGATGCCAATTACAACACCTGCAACATTTGGGAATAATACATCTAAATGATAATTTCTATGATAAACTTTGCTTACTCCTAGATGAACATGGATTCCAACCAATTCATTAATAATAGAGATGTTAATGAAGTTGAACATGATCAAAGGATATCTTATTTGTGTTTGGCTCAGCAACTATCGAGCACAAACAGGAAAAAGCTCATGTATCTTAACAAGTTCAAAAAAATTATGGCTTGAATTCAAATACTATTGAACCAAACATAATAAAGATAAAATACATTAGAGGAGCATAGAATCTTGAATACCATAAAGGGTGAACAAAACAAAATTTTGGCATCATGATGAAGTCGATACTTTACATTTTGAAATATTTGTAGTTATTATTTAAAGCAATCTATTAAGTATTAATAATTTATTAAATATACAGAATATCTATAAATTTACAAGTACTTCTTTAAACCCTACTACAATATGAAGTATTCCATGGATTGAGCTGCTCATTATTATTTAATATAAATGTGAGTGTTAAATAAACATGTTAAAAATATTCTACTAAAAGTCTTTCTAAATGAAAAAAAAATTATTTGAGACTAGCATACTAAACACAATTGAACCAAATGTTCATTATGCCTGACTTGTTGAGAAATAAACATAAGCTTACATTCAAACTCAGTTTGTTTTTCAAACAATTGCCTAGCATATTTTTATTTTTTTTCTTGCAAATTTGATTGAGCAGCATAACAGCCAAGTTTTATAATACTTTCTATAGGCAGCTTTATCACCGTATTTTTGAATTACATAACATCGCATAATTATTTTTAATTAGATAAAACAAAAGCTAGTAAGAAGATGTGTTTTATATATACTTTAAGAAAAAATATTCATATATTAATTGCAACATGACTGATGATATTAAGATAACTATGCAGCAAGCTTTATAAATTAGAAACAAAGAGAGCCTCACTTGCAACCCAAGAGAAAATAAAAAGAAAATGAAGATCTATAGCTTGGCGAGGTCATTTCCTGTACAAAGCCTAGTTCTCGCTCCTCATGGGAGAAAGATTCCGGCCATTGGAATAACATCATACCACCTAGAAGGGGAAGAAGGTGATGGATCGGCACCCTCAGCCTCCTGCTGAGAAGGAAGGATCAAGCAGCTGGACTCTAGGTCTCTAGTCGAGTGATGGAGAGGTGCAGCCTCTCGGCCTCCTATCAAGAGCGGAGAGGCACAGCTACCGAGGGTACTGAGGTGCAGCTTCTAAGAGTGGAGAGGTGCAGTTGTCAAGAGGGAGAAGTTGAAGGAAGCCTCTAGGCCAACTACCAAGAGGTGAATCACTAGCTCCAAGCATGCTATCAGATTGCTTGGAGGAAATGGCTGAGGGAAAAAGATTAAAACTAGGTTTTAGGAAATTAGGTTTAGGTTGGGATGAGTGGGGTTAAATATAGGCTCCATTAGGTTGCTTAGAGCCATTCAATCAATATCGACTAGCTAAAAACTACTCAAAATTTTCAAGCTTCGATTGAATGGCCAAACAATCTCTAAAATTACAAACTTCGTATTGAAATGAGCGACTCGATGAGACAAACACGCACGTTCAAAAATTATTAAATTTAAATGATTGTTTTTATTTATATTAATTTTAAAGAGAAGAACTTTAAAAATTCACCACGATCAATCCGTAGCTCAAAAATTAGCAAAATTTAAAACATTGCATCCCTAATTGATGCTTAACCAAAATACACAAAAATTTCTAATTTTGGTTTATATTTTTTTATTACTAAGTTCTGAAGTTTAAACTTTACAAATTAATTTAGGACAATCCAAGATACTAAATGTGCTCAAAATTTTGTAGTAGGATTCCCACAATACGCTTTATCTAAGAATATTTTTAATTAGTTTATATTTGGCTTGAATTGGGATCCTAATTTTAACTTAATTTTCAAAGCACTCAAAATACAACAAAATATTTAAAAAATTCGAGGACTTCCAAAACTTCCCAAAATATCACTCCTAGCTAATTTGGTGGTGGCGAGTCCAATGGAAAACTCCATTTTTGTTCTGAGGTCAAATTAATTTATGTATTTTCCTAGATTTTTGAATTGCCTTGAATACGCATTGATAACGAATGATCTCCAAATTGCACCAAATTTTAGGTGCAGGCTCCTAATATCATTAGAAGTATATTGGCAATAGTTTTAACCTAATTTAGGTGTCTAAAACCAATGAATAATACTTGGGCTGTTATAGATATCCACTTAATCTAAAATAGTTTAGCTGCCCTAAAATGTATATAGACTTTTTATGTATAGGCTCTTGTTTTTACTTTATTGGCTGTGCTCTATCATATTAAATACTTAATACAATTGATCAAAAGCTTGCAGTAGATTTTGAACTTCAGGTAAATCATGTCCAGTAGTTGCTGATTGAAGACCTTTACCTTTTCTATCATTCTTTACTTTTGCATCCCATGAGGACGAGTGTCATTATATCATTGATTATATAACTTTATTTCAACTCTGGATGTCTTACTTTAGTATTCTACAATATATTTGTACTATCTCTTCTAGATGGTTGCAAAGGTTTATATTTATATTATATTATGTATCCAACTTTACACTTTAGAGACCCTTGACTTCCTATAGTGCTTAATAGTGGGTTAAGACTCACTAACCCAATATCAATTACTATAGTAATATCAAAAATTGGATTGGATTCCTGATCCAATTTTGTGGTTATCACATTAATAGTGGGTTAGGACTCATTAACCCATTATAAAGTACAATAGTAACACCAAGTGTTGGATTAATATAACTAATCTGGCAATCGGACAGATCGACCCTAAATTGGATTTTGGCTGTTGTTGGTCTCCTTCAACCTATAGTGAGAGATGAAGATTTCTAATGAAAAAGAGGTTGATTGGGAGGCTTTGTAAGTGGTAGATCCTTCTTGTTCATGTAAAGGAGATGCTATTTGTAACTTAATAGACCTAAATTATATAAGTTTGTATTTGCACTCAAGTGTGTGTGGTTCTAAGTAATATGGGATGGTGACATTCTGAGATTTATCGTCCTCTTAGAACGGTGTTGTGATTTATTACTATAGTATATCCAATTTTAATAATTTTTGAGCAATGGATTTGTTGGGTTTGTGTTCCTTGATTATAGTTCCTAAATTACTTTGGTTTTGAATCAAATTAGGAAAATTGGGGAGATTTGAGGTTAAACATACTATTTATCATGGGTTTATATATAATTATTTTTATTCTCAAATCCTTATCAAGTTGAATTAGTCTTCATTTCATTACCAAGAGATTTAGTATTCCTAAGAAAATTATTAAATGTACTAAATCTTATCTAGTGCTCTAAGATGCCACTATAAGGTTCAATCTCGACACATAGATAACCATGTGAACATCTAAGGAGCAAAATCATCGCTTACGTCTAAATGATCAAATCAGCCATTTTTTAGTTAAGGATCACATGATCTTAATTTCGCCTATGGCTCACATGTGTCTACTCTAAATTTAACTAAGGAAGTGATCTATGAAGTTAAATGAGCTTATGTCACATCACTCATAGCTTCACATGCTCAAATTCCTTTTGTAAATTTTGTGTGAGCTATGGAGCTCTACAGATGGTTCTTGGCTCACATGCACCAAGTTCATACTTTCAAGTGGTTTGAACTGAACTATGAAGATCAAAGAATATTATTTTATATCTCATCATGGCTCAACTGATCAAGTTTTTGTCCAAAGTTATGGATAACCTGTTTTTGCACAGTGAGTGTTATGACAATCTTTCGCAATGCTAACGCTCTAAAGGGCACAACTTGTTCGATAAGGCCATCATCAAGGTCTATGAGATTTTTATTTATATATTTATATCAAAACATTAAATTCTAGAGGATTCATCATTCTCCAACTTTACAAAATTAAATATGCAAATATTTTGAGCTCTAAATAACATTTCATTGGAAGGAAGAGTTTTTATATTGCATTAAATCTTCTCTACTCCATAATCTTTCCCAACCATCCCCAAGGGGGATAGAGGGGGGGGGGGGGGGGGGGGGGTTAAGCAGCCATTTCAATAGATACACAAAGAGTGATGCTAGAGATGTTAAGCTTGTTCATTGCTCTTAATAGAAAATAAAAGGAAAATTGAGAAAGAATACAGTTCTCTTCATTTCCTCTTCTCTTCGATCTCCTTCCTTTCTCCTTGCTCTCTAAGCTTTTCCTTCTTCTGAAGCTGTAGCCTTCTCTTCCTCTTTTGGGTTTGGATGTGCCTCTTAAATGTCTTCCATTAACTAAAATTTAGAACCCTCTCTAGGTATTTCTTTCTTCCTTTTATAACTTCACCTCAACCCTTCTCTTTCTTCCTAGTAGCCAACTCTTTTCTTTCTTCTTAACAACCAACTCTTGAAAACTGAAATTCAGTTAATTTTTAATCCCTTATTCCCTTGGAACTGAGCAAGTTTAAAGCTTGTCAATATTATTTATTGTGGGAAAATGGAGAGAATTAAGTTTTTTTGTATTTCCAATGCTTACTTGGAGCAGATTTCCAGTATAACATTATGGTACGTGTTACGGTGCACTATATCGTTAAGCCTTCGGCCTTTCTTACACTACAATGCGTTGTAGCACCCTGGTCTTAGAAAACTAGGCGTGCACTAGCCTTTCTCTCTAGAACTTTGGTGTTGTGGCACATTAAAGTGCCTTGGTCTCTTGAAGCCATGTGCTGTGGAATGATGTAGCGCCTTTCTCTCTAGAACTCTGGCGCTCTGGTGCATTATATGCCTTTCTTCTTGGAGTTCTATTGCTATGGCATGCTATGACGCCTAGCTTTCTTGAAATGTGTTGCAGTGAAGCGCAGTAGCGCCATTCCCTCTATAAATGTGGCACTGTGGCGCGCTGCAGCATGCCATAGCGTGCTGAATTATTCATTTTCATCTAATTCCATCTTTTTTTATAATCTGATCACTACATCTAAGTCCCTCTAGAAATGTGGAACCTTATGGAACCTTGATTTTAATAAAAACATGCATTCTAAAAAAGAAAATGACTATAATTATAGGGCTCATCATAAATCTTTAATCATCTTGGTTCATAGTTGATTTTTATATGTAGTGTGGCTTCATAGTTTTTCACTCTATCAAGTTTTTCACATAAATTTTTTGTGTTTGGATGCTTGTGTGGTTTATTTTGTGATTGTGTAGTGGTTTTATTCTTTTATGCTTGAATAATTTCATTCATTGCTTGATAACCACTGACAATATCTTGTCATTTTTGCATGTACAAATAGCTTAAGTATGCATTATAACACATTTAAAGTGCACTGATTGCTAAGTTGGGATTCTATGTGCATGTGTATATTGTAGGAATTTAGTGTTTAGTTATCATGCCATTTGAGTGTCATGCATGTAAGAGTATATGATTGTATATATATATAATTATGTTAAAAAAGGGTAAAATTCTAGAAGTTCAACTATGCACAATTAAATAATTAAGAATATAATTATCAAGTATTATAAAATAATATTAATCTAAATGCATAAGCAATTAAAGAATTTCCCAAGTTATATTGCTAAGATTCTTGTTCTAACAAAAGTTATCATAACAAATGCATGCAGATATGCCTGATTATTATATAGTTATTATGCAAGTAACGGTACAATAATGACCCCAATATTGGATTAGGAAATCCTGTAACAACCCTAGGCTGTTACCCTGCTATATGTATAGCTTAATCAATCTTTAATTTGAATACCATTGCTTATATAACATCAAATCGAGCCTATCCTAAAAATTTGAAGTCCATTGGACTTCTCTAAGTCCAAAATGATATTTTGATCAGTCTATATGCCTTAGATTAGACCTAAAATATTTTTATCACAAAACTAAAATTTGATTGTATTTTTGAATTCCTCACCCCCAAATTAGCTAGGGGTGAAAGTTTGGTGCAATTTTGAAATGATTTAGGCCATAATTCACATTTAACAAAAATAGATTAAATGCATAAAAGGGTTCCTAATTTTACTAAATTGCAAATATACCTCATAAACTAAATTAATAGCTGGGATCCGTTGTGCGGACCGCAGGCAATCCGCTGCGGAGCCCGGGTCATGCGACAACGGAGTCCCACAAATCTAACCGTCGCGCTTATCTTATGGATGACTAGGATTAAATCCAGCGGAACCGCGGACCTGCCATAGATGCATCCCGTGAATCCTATAGTGTGAATTCAATCGGATCAGACCGTTAGGATCCGGAGGATCAGGACCGTCGCATCTTTTTGATTGATCAATCAGATGGCTCTAGACCCTCATGCAATGTGGAGCTTCATCTCTACTCACACGTGTGCCCAACTGAGATCCTCCCTGTACTACCAGCTACCCTCCTTATCTCCCACTCACGCCTCCAGCTCAGTAAGCCGTTCGGGATCCTCCCGTTATGGCGAGGTGCCCCAATCGGGCCTCGTGGCCCGACCGAGCTCGAATTAGAAATTCGAGAGCTCGGCTATGGCCCGACCTCTCGAGTCCTCCCCAGCCCGAGCCAACCCTCTGGAACCTTCCCCATTCCCTACTAACGCTATAAATAACCTCAGCACCCATCTTTGATGCATTTTGCTGCTTAATCGGGTTCAGTTTCTCCTCTGCCCCCAAGTCACCATTGCTGTTTGGCCGAGCTCTCCCAAGAGTTCCCGATGTGCATACCACCGATAGAAGAGTCTCCTGGCATTTAAGAACTCTTAGAGAAATCTCAGGAAGCTCAGCAAGCTCGGCATTGACCCCTACGGCGTCTGCAAGTTCCCCGTCAAAACCAAGTTCCCCCGTTTGCTCGGGCTAAGCCAATAGGGCTCAGACCCTTTTCCTTTCAATTTTTAATTGTATGTATTATCGAGACAAACCCAAGGCTATCTAACTTAAGCCCTAAGCTAGTCCCGATCGATCGAATCAAATGATCAGGCTGAGTCTTTAAGAAACGCCACAGGTTGAGAAAGGCCCCGGTGTTCCAGCCCACCTCAGGCCCTCAGACCTGGGGGCTTTGATCCGCCTCACCTCCCCGATGGTGTAGGGATCAAGCCTTGGGGCTGGCATGGCCTTTGTGAGGAGAATTGCCTCCCCACAGTAGCTCTAAGGCAAAGCCTCTTGGGTGAGAAAGGTTCGGGCTACCCCAACCACCTCACAAGGAGCTATGGAGTTCAATGGAAACATCTTGGCCCACTGATGGTGTGAGGATCAATTAGGGGTCATGACATGGCCGAAGCGCTCAGACTTTTGCCATGGAAGCCAACCTTAATTCCCTAGGTATCAAGGAAGGAGGGATGGGGATGATGGCACAGTGCGGGCCGGGTCTGCCAATGACCCGCGCTGCGTGACAGTGTCAGGTTCCTCGGGCTCCGGTCGATCCACGCCGTTCGGCTAATGGGCCGAGCCCGTTTAATTAAAATCCAATTAATTAGATTTATTTTCCTTAAGGAAAATAATCCAATTAATCCAATCATAGGAAATTATTTAAATAAAAATACTGAATGTATTAATTGAATAACTTTTAATCCACTATTCCAACCCCTATGATATTATATATCAAATTAATCAGAAAATCCTCAGGAATAAGAATAAATAATAATATTGAACATCCAATGGTTAGATTTTCCATTTTTGCTTAATTATTGTAGATCTTGATTAGTGTTGTTTAGAAATTATACTCAACCAAATTGCATGTTTATGGTGTTATTAGCTTCTTTATGATTAGTAGAATGAATGTGCTAAGTAGTTTATTTTTTTGATTTCTGCATTTTAACTTATGCCCTAATCTTATTAAATTATGATTAGTGAAAATTAGGGTTTGTAACCATTGGATCTTAGCAAACTTAGTCTCTAATTAATTGTATGATAAGATAGAACTTATGAGCCAAATTGCATGAAGTTCTGATTGTTGTATTAGTAGTTATATGCTAATCCTTTTGGATTGGTTTAGGGTTTAGTTAGCACTAATTACTTTCTGTTTTTATGAATTTTTTTATTATTATGCATCATGACGATAAGTTAGATGTATTGAAGCCATTATGCAAATTTATAATGTATAAAATTTAGTAAACCTTATTTGAAGAACTTAAACACCTTATTTAGTCTTAAGAAGTCTTAAGACTTTGATCAAGCTATTAAGACTTGATCTAAGTTTAAGATTGCCACCAATAATAGATACCTAATTCACTAATTTGATATTTAATCTATAAATGAACTCTTGATTTTAATTGGACATGAGTAGGGGTTAAACCCTAATATACTTAATTTAGATCCAAACTCTTAAACCTTAATTAAATGGACATGATTATAAGATGATGTAATTGGCATTATTCCAATAATGCATCTAATTTGATATTGATCTTAAATATTTGGATTATACATGTAAGGGTTAATAATAAATCTATGTGATTGCTTAATCTAAATCTAAACTTTAGATCCTTAATTTTCTCCTAAATAAGTCTATTAGCATAAGAAGATTAATAGAATCGTATTGATTAAACAAGTGATCTAACTCTAATAACATCCTTGATTTAAATCCCATAATCTTTGAATGAGTTATGATCAGATGACTTAATCATATAATTTGATCACTCTAAATCTAAATGATAAGTAAAACCTAGAGTGTTAGCATTATAATTAAGAGTTCGAGATCCTAGGTATCTCACCATAAAATTATCTCTAAAATACTTTAAAGGCCAAAGCTAAATATATATTGAGGTAGGAAGGACTTCTTGCAAACTTATTGAGGTAGACTCTTATATGATCCCTGTTACCTTAGAAATTAATCTTAGTACCTTGTGGTAGAACTCACCTAAGCTACTTAGAGTGAACCCTCTCCTTACGGTAGAATCTATATTGAGTGATCCTTGATCACATTTTCTTGGAGCCTTGTATAGGACTTACCTATTTAGCATAGGATATAATAGTCTTGATAAATCCTTGATGATTAAATAGAGTTGTATGAACCCAGGTTATTGGTTGTTATAGAATGGTATACCCATAGTACTGGTGTTCTTCAGTAGTATTCAAGATTGGATGATTCACTCCAATATGGACTTATGACCAAGTGCTATCCTAAGGGATTAGATGAATACAGTCTCGTTAGAGTAAATCTCCCAAGACTAAGAGTGTATTAAATAGGTACTCATTCCTTAGTTTGATTGAAATACAGATTACGAATGGGCGATGCCTCCTAGCGAAGACCACATCAATAGGTGTGGCTCAAACAAACTAAGTAATTATAATCTCCTTCTTTAAGACACTGAGTGTGATTGTGAGTTGGGCATCTTAATAACTTAGCTTGATATACAAATCGCCAATGGGCGATGCCTTTTATCAAAGACTGCTTCGTTAGGGTGGCTTAATCAAACTAAGTGTTAAGAACCACCTTTCTTGCAAATGTGCTAAATATGTGTATACAATCATCCCATCTAATGATTTTTAAGTAAATCTTTAATTATAACCAATTATCGTTCAATAAATTAGGAGTCAGAATCCTTTTAGCAAAATTTTGCATAGTGGGACCTTGAATTCATCATTGGTATTTAAAGCTTTAAGGATTTCTAGATTTTCTTCAAATAACATAGAAGCATGGGCATAAATATGAGCATGAGCATGATGAATGATTCAATGGTGATGTATGATTACCAGTGATAAATTATGGGTTACGGAATGTTACATACCTTGACTAGGGAATTTCAGGTTGCATCGGCATCATTGTTCTGGCTTCCCAACTGGGTGTATGTACACATTGGACAGTACGACTCATAGCCTTTCAGTGATTATTTTGTTACATATTTGTGGTATACCGTGTTGTGGCATATTTGAGGGCATTTTTCCAATGACATATAGTACAGGATTGGATAGTTTTCACATTGATCTCTGAGCATTTGATAATTTTGGTTACTTCAGTATTCAGTTTTTGATGCAATTTTACTTTGCTTAGTCTTTACAGTTCAGCTACATGGTGCCTTTACTATTATTTTCTACAATCGTGTTTACTTTACTGTCTATTACATTTAATTTAGAGCTGCTTAGTTAGTTGCGATGTTTTAGACTTCTTGTCTAACATGGGGTACTTTTGGGATCCAGTAATTTGCTAGATCCCGAGCAGCTTGTTGAGACTGGGCAGGAGGACTCGCAGGAGATCCAGGAGGAGTATGTGGAGCTTTAGTGGATCCGTCTTCCACCTTTTTACTTTATTGTTTCTACTTTAGTACTTCAGATAGACTTTACTTTTACATCATTTAAAATCAATTTATAATAATTTTGGATTATTTTACTTTTCTTTTCTGAGAAAAATATTTACTACTGCTCTGTGATGAATATAATCTGGATGTTTTGCTTTAGCTTCCACACTTTGTTATACTACTATACTTAGTATTGTGATGTGATCAGCATACTGGAAATGCTGATATATTGATAACATATATTAGATTCATATTTACTTCTTTAAATCCAATGAACGTGTTAGTCTAATACTTAAGACAACTACTCTACTCTTATCTTAAATATTGACTCTTGATCCTACTCTTGGGTTCGAGTCAGCAGCCTTAAATGTGGCTAGTTTTAGTAAGCCTATTCGGGAAGATGTTGTGGTCTGTTCATCCTGTGTAGCACATCATTCCACTATCGATCAGTTGTACCGTTGCATGCGGCGATGGGGAGGGGCGTTACTGTTGGTATCAGAGAAGTATCATAAAGTGTCAGATAAGGAGTTTTATTCCTCTCTACTTTATGATCAGTTTTCTGTATCAGGTCAATATCACAAGTTACTAAGTGTAGTAAAAAGCAAACATCCAAAACATTCATTAAGTTATTTAAGAAATGAATGGGTTGACTACATCTAGAATGATGCATCATAGGAATTTAGTGCACATAATAATTTGAGTGAAACTCTGAATTTTTATTACCAAAAAGGACATCTTAAAACTTGATCAAACTTTGAAAATAATGATAAAACATGAATGAAATACTTATGAGTGGAGTTACTTTAGGAATGGAATACTCATAGTCAGTATTTGGGTTCTACCTTAGGAGGTTTGATGACTACTGGCTAGATGATCTCCGAGATGGCCAGATCTACGGAAGGGTCAACCATGGAGTGTCACCTCGAGGAGTTGAGGTGCTAGATAAAATCCTTATCAACTCATTTTTTGGAGGCACCAGTCTTTCAGCACTTGCCAAAGAATGGATGGATCGCGTTACTACCGCACTTCGAGAGACAGCCCATCCGGAGGAGTATCGTCTAGAGATCGTAGAGATCCTACTGTGGGGATCAGTGAGTCATTGGTGGTATTGGGTTTATAGGAGATTAGCTCGGAGGAGCCACATAGTCACATATGATGACTTTTGCACTGCCTTTTGGGTAGAGTATTGTAACTAGATTTTAGAGATCATATTATGTCATTTTCTATATCTCAGTTATATGTTTTATGGATCCATGTATCTTCCCTTTTGAGAAAGAAAGGAATGAATGAAATGAATGTAAAATGTTATGTTCCAAATTTGCACTGCCTTTATAGTAATGAATCCTGGCTCTATATCTGCTCCTACCCTGATTAAAAATGCAGTCTCAACCGGCATACCCAAAGAGTCCAACCCAATGGCCAGTTTAGTAAAGGCCTTAATAGATAGTAATGCGCAAAAGGCACAAGTGACACATTCTCTTATTCTTTCTGTTAGGCAACAAGCTGCAGGGTTCTCTTCGTCTTCCCACTATATGGGCGATGGAATCCTGCACAATTTTCTTCATCTCCGAACTCCTACTTATAATGGAGCGCTGAATCTTATGGACACAATGAACTGGCTTAAGATGGCCAAGAAGAATCTGGCCAGTATCAAGTGCCCTAACTCTAAAGCCCTGCAATTGACTTAGACATTGATAAAATATCTTAATCAATTGATACATAATATTATATAGTTTAAACAAGGTTTTCAGAATATTGATTTGATTAATGTCTTATTTATGTGATAAAAAAAATTATAGATAGAGTTGCAATGTTATAAGTAAACATCCTATCCTATTGCTAATACTTCAACTATCTAAACTATCTAATTACACTTCTACTCTAATAGGACATTCTAAGTAGAGGTTTCAATACTACACTACTTGGGCTACCTAATTCCAAAAATTTGTGCTACTTGAAGTTCTAGCTATAGGATTCTTCAACTTTTAAAATTTTTGTCTCACTACATTTAAATTATTAGGTTTCCATGACTTACACCATCCAAATATTTAAGTTAGCACTATTCTTTAATTAGTCTTTTATGAACATCTTAAGGCTCTATGCTTAAAAAGGTTGTTCTATCTAACCTCTTAAGTTATCATAAACTTAGATATGACACTAGTGCGATAATTATAGTATAATCTTAGACTCAATTATTTTATAAAGCTTCAAGTATAATATGGCAAGACTAAAGGGCTAATATTGCATTAGTTATTATTATCTTGATTCACCTCATATTAGGTTCATAATCTAACATCAAACTCCACTTCTTCATATATGGTTCCAAGTCTAAATGTCATGGACACTAACTGTAACAACCCTAGTGTTGTTACCCATTATTAAGAAGTCCAATTAGCTACAAATCATAGCCATTAGACTCCTAATAGTATTAAGAGTCAACCCTTGATATTTTGGTGCGATTTGTAGATCGTTCATTTTCTTGATGAATAATTCGAGTAATTTAAATAGCCTAAAAATTTTAAGAATTAAATTGACCTCCGATCGAAAATCTGACTCCATTTTTGAATTCCTCACCCCCAAATTAGCAATGGGCGAATTTTTTGGATTTTTCAGAGCTCGTTTGATAGCTTAATTTAAATTTATAAAAATATTATAAATTATTAAATAATTAGTTTGATTAAATTTTTAATACAGCGATCATAACTGTTGGGTGCGGCGATCCGGTGCGGGAGTGCAGAACGTGGAATAGCTGAATCAGACAATCCAGATCGTCTCATGTTTCTACGGTCAACTCTACCCATTGGATCAGACTCTCCTTCCAACAGTTAAATATTTGCTTTTTGTTAATTAAATCGAAGGATCAAATCATGTGTGTTCGATCGCGATCAGATAGCTAGATTTGTTAGGGTCACTATACTACTATGCATTGCCTTATGCATTGCCTTGAGCCATAATTGCACATCATAGATGAAGGACTATGAGCATCCTTGCACCGCAGTCCACTACCTCCCTCATCTTCTTAACCTCATGGATGCCTTCCTCTCCCTCATGTAGATCATTTGAGCACTCGAAGGAGTTATGGGATTGCTAGCCGAGATTAAATTTGAGAGAAGGCGAGCGGTCACATAGAAAGGTAAACAAATTTTACCCTATGATCCTTCCTTAATCCATTTATTTTACATTTCATTTCATTATTGCTTAGGATGTAGTAGTGATCTAGATTTCTTAGGGGTCTTGATCAGATCTATCTAGCTTGGACAAGTTCGGACATTCATAGTAGTGTACATTGTTCAACCTCATCAGAGAGCTCAAACTCTTCTCCCTTTCTTGTCGTTGCCTCTCCTTACCTATAATGGATGATGGAAACATATGGACCACATTGGGGTCGGTCACATGGCCTGGGGCTTACTATGGGTGTCGCAAAGCGAACCCACAATAAAACCTAACCCTATCAGTCCGACCAACAATTAGGCCGATAAAAGCTATACCGGAGAGGGATACTGGTTCCAGGTGGAAGTACCCACCATCTTTCCAACATGTGTCGTGTGTTGTCTGGAACAACCATAGTAGAAAGTTAGGGCAAGCCCTCGCTTCCCCTTTACGGCCCCTCCCATCGAAGATGAACATTGCCGACAGGTCAACCTGACCTGTGCGGCACTGTGCCAGGTTCTGCTTACACAGTCGACTCATGGGCACAGGTTTGCGCATACGGTCGACCCGCGAGCGTGCAAGGCATACGCCCACACATGGATCAGCCGTGCGTGTGGGTGGAGCTTAAGAACAGTAATACTAAAATATTTTAAATATTTTAATTTTTTTTTTAATTTATATCCTTTGATTTACACATCCAAATATAACAAAATTATATGTCATTTTGATCAGAAAAATTAATGCAATTTTAGATTGAACTAACATTTTTGTTAATCACTTTTTAATTTTAATTAGGAGTACTTAAACTCTAATTAGGCCAAATAATGTCAAAATTAAACCTATTTATTATTTATTTCTTATGCTTGAAACATCATATGCTTGCTAATTTTATTTTAATTAAACATTTAATGGAGAATTTGTAATTTTGGCATTTCAAATGTCTAATTAATGACTTGCATATTTTCTAACTTGTGTTTTTTTAGGCTCCTAACCCTATGACAACAAACCTATGCCTTGATTGAAATTATATGACACCTTAGATTTTGAAATTATCCATGGAGAACTTATGTAGATAATTTGATGGCTTAGTTTAGTAAACATAAAATTGATCTTCAACATAAAAATTATAAGATACTATGAAACCTTAAGACTTGATTTGACACTTGAATTGTGTAGTAGTCCAAAACCCTAATATGAGATTGGATAGCCTAGTCTTCCATGCTAATATGTAAAATCATTAGAACCTTAGAGTGTTAGATTGATCTAGGCTTATGTAATAGCTATAGGTTTTTTCTGAGTTTAACCAAGGCTATCCAACCTCTAATTGTGATTCTAATAAATTCACTTAGTCATTAGGACCTATCCCTGAAGATATGGGCTCAATCGGACCTCACAATGTCAAATAAGCATTTTTGTTAAATTAGGAACCCTAATTAATAGCCAAAATATTTTGATCGTCAATCCAAAACTTGAATGCATTTTTGAATTCCTCACCCCCAAATTAGCTAGGGCTGCAAGTTTGGGAACTTTTGGAGATCATTTAGGCTTTAATTGGATTTAATTTAATTTGGAAAAATTGCACATAAGGGCGAATAACAAATCTAAATTACAAATTTATCATTAACTAATTAAACGGCCCAAAATTCATTGTGCGGACCACGGGTGATTCGCTACGGAGTCTGGGTGGCACGATAGCAGAGTTTTGCTCCTTCTCACCATCGCTCACGATGTCTCAATAGCACGGATCTAACCTCACAGAAGCACAAATCTGCTTTTAGATCTACCCAACAGAACCCATGGCCTGGATCACACCAAATCTAGCAGTTATGCCCCAAAGGATCAAGACTGTACAACATTCCTAATCGATATATCAGACAATATTTAGAAGTCCCAACACTGCTCACCTTCATCCCCACTTGCTTGCATCCCCGACCGAGGAATATCCTTCATACCCAGACATCAAGCTCTGTCCCCCACACCCCTATCCACCTCAGCATGCCGTTAGGATCTTCTCTCGCTTTTCTAGGTGTCTCGATTGGGACCCATGGTTCGGCCAAGCTCAAATTATAATTTGAGAGCTCAACCATGGCTTGAGATCTCAAGTCCATTCCAGCCTACTAGCTTCACTCGATTTACTCTCTGAGGCTATAAAAAGCCTTAAGAATTCCACAGTGCATTGTTTGCTAACAGTGAGAACTAAATTGCTCTCTTCCCCAAATTCTAAATTCCTAGGCTATTCTAGTTCACCTTATGCTCCCAGCCTTTGCCATCTACAATCAAAGGGTTCATCCTAGTGTTCA
Source organism: Gastrodia elata (assembly GCA_016760335.1). NCBI lineage: Eukaryota > Viridiplantae > Streptophyta > Magnoliopsida > Asparagales > Orchidaceae > Gastrodia > Gastrodia elata. The sequence goes on from CM028686.1 coordinate 12,071,163, forward strand.
GGATCCCTTGTACCTCCCTGTAGCTCAACTCAGCCTCAGGACCTTCTCTAGTAGTGTCAGTGAGCTCTCTTGATCAAACTAGGTACCCCCCTTCTATCGTGTTGAGCTGTGTAGGCTCAATACTTCACTGTGATGACTCAAAATAAATCTCCTAACCTAAAAGAATATAATGCAATAAATGTGGAGGCTCAAGTTTGCCCAGATCGATCTAATTGATCGATCGGGCTACCGACCTCTTTAGGAGCTGGATCGAGTAAAGTCCCAGGCTTCCAGCCACTCCTAGGCTATGCCAATATAAGGCATAGGCGTGCCTAGTATTTCTAAATGAGTAAATAATGAGCCCTTAGCCTACCATATTATTTGTGGGGAGTATTAACTCCCCATAGTAATACCCGTACAAGAGATCTAAGGGTAGTTGCCATCCTGCAATACAGGCATTCCCGATAGGGGCTTTGGGTCTCCATCCATGCGTCTGGTCATGGTGGACATGTGGTGATCATCGGGAGGTCATGCCATGGCCTAGATGCTAATGAATTTTGAGATTAGGGTTTACCATAATCAGCTTGGTGTCATGGTGAGGTGAAAGAGGAAGACACCACTATGCGGGTCAGGCCGACCCGTGACCCACGTTGTTCGACAGTACCAAGTCCTTGGGTCAATCTGACTGATGAATCCATAATTTATATCATAAATAAAAGAAAATTCTCATACAGATCCTTATTCAAAACAGCCCACCTTGATAAAATTCTGCTTATTTTCAAGTAAAATGTGAGCTCAATAAATTCTGGGAGAATATGGAGGATTTCTACAATTTCTGGGGAAAAACTACTGCAGCGCGCCACAGTGCGCTCTGGCTACTCACATGTTGACAGCATTATCCTAAGGGGATTTCTAAAATTTGAAGTGATTCCAGGACAGCGCGCTATAATGCGTCATAGCGCGCTATCGTGGATGAATGATCGAAAATGAATTGCTACAGCGCGCTATAGCGAATAAAGTTTTTGAACGTGAACCGCTACAACGCGTCACGGTGGAGAAGTTTTTGAACTTTAACCACTACAGTGCACCACAGCACGCTGCAGCGCGCTACCACGGACGAAAGATCAAAAGTGAATCGCTACAGCGCGCTACAACGGTAAAGTTTTCAAACTTTAACTGCTATAGCGCGCCACGGTGGAGAAGTTTTTGAACTTTAACCGCTACAGCGCGCCACAGCGCACTACCGTGAATCGAGTTTGAAGAGAAAATACTACAGCGTGCTACCGTGGATGGAGTTACGAACTTCAACCACTGCAGCGCGCCACAGCACTCTGCAGTGCGCTTCAGCAGGGCGCCAAATTTTTATCTTCTCAGGGCATTAATTGCAGCTGAGACATGACCTCCCAGCCTACTGCTGTCTCCCAACTACCATATCTTCTGTAGCAGAATATTTTTTTAGAGGAAAATGAGGGTTGTGAAATGATTATGAGATTTTAAAATGGAAAAGAAGTCATTTCAAGCCTCAAGTGGGCTGTGCACTCATGATAGTTGAAGTATGGAGGGAAGAGCCAGAATTTGTATGCAAGAGAGGAGATTGACTCTTCTATAAATATAGCTTCTTTTAACAAAAGAAGGGTTTCCAATTTTCACTCAAAAATTCTAGCTTTTATAAAGTTTCATAGAAGAAGATGGAGACCTCTCCAAGGGAGGTTGAAAAAACTATTGCTATAGGAGAACAAAGTCAAGCTGCACTTGGGAGCTAAGGGAAAAGAAAAGAGGAAGAAGAGGAAGAAATCTAGAGAACCCCATTGAGGGCTATTCCTAGTAACTTCTTAATCTTTTTTTCTTCTTATCTTAGCTGTATTGGAAGGCTAAGCCCCCTTGGGGAGGGTTGGGCTAAATCTATTATGATATGGAAGGGACTTAAATGAATGTTGGAAAGAACTTCCTCAAGCATTGAAATAAAAACCTATGTTGAATGACTTATTGAGATCACTAAAAATAATATTGTGGACTAAATGAAACATATGTAAAATAATTGTAACTATAAATATTAACACCTTAATTAAGGTCTTGTGCTTCATAACTCATTACTTAGTTTAGAGCTGGTCATGCGTGTATTGGTGCATAGTACTCTGTGAGAAGCTCTTGAGCCTAATCGCACCATGCTCTTAGCTCAACTAAGTTGAAGCGTGTGAGCTAAGACTTATTAACAGAGTTCCATTGCACAGCATTAGTGAAAGAAGGAAGAGGGTTTATGTGGAGTCCTCACCCAGGAGGGCCACTCTGTGGGATATTTCAGCGAGAAACTCTCGGGCCCATAGCTATATTATTTTAATAATGAGTGTGAGTTTTACGCTTTAGTGTAGAGCCTGAGACATTGGAGGCACTACCTGTTTCCAAAGGAGTTTATCCTACACTCGGATCACCAAGCTCTTCCCAATGAAACCATTTCTTTATTGGAATTGTGCATGACATGCCTGATGCTCGTTAGTGGAATAAGTGCTGATTAGATCATTTAACTAAAACTATTATTTTGGCAACCTAGATGTAGGAAAACTGAGATGCCCTAAGTGCGATCTCATGAGGATCTTTGCACTGAAACTGAACCCTAGTGTGTTCATTTCAGGCACAAGATTTGAACTTGTATGAATTAGAGGAAAACTCAAAGGAATGCAATGTGCACTTGATTTTTCTTGGCATGACCATGAAAGAATGAGAAGTTCTTGAGAAGTAATTCAACATGTGTCCCCATCTATTCACATGAAGGAAACCAACTCTCCTCTCTAAATCAAACAGTTTATTAAATTAAAATTATTGCTTTGTTAACAAAACCATATCAAAGATGAAATCATACCGTTTAAACATTATTCAATATATATATATATACCTTAGTAACAATACACACCGTTCCCTGAGGATAATAAATATTGGAACTTACTTTCCAAATTATTACTTCAGACCATGTACCATTGTGTACAAGCGCAGACATGTATTCTATAGTCTGTCACTGATCCATGCCTTTTGGTAATGGGCTAGACCTATTTTAACATTTATAAAACATTTAGGAATTATTTGTCTTAAGAATGCTCATTTGATTAATGGAAATAAAATTAAAAAAATGCAGAATAAATTAATTGAATAAAATTTTAATTACCTATCCAAACCATATGAAATTATATGCCATTTTGTTTAGAAAAATATAAAGAACAAGAATATACAAAATTATTTCAATTTCTGTAAATGTATTTCCTAATTTTTACTAATTACTTTAGTAGCTTGATTAGGAAAGATTAGCAGGTGTACTTAGTCAAATTGCATGACTTTAGTTTCATTTGACTTCATATGTCTAAATCGATGCATGTGCTAAGTAGAATAATTTTCTTATCTGTATTTTATAAATTATGCCCTAATCCTTGATTTGCATGATTAGTGAATCTTAGGATTTGTGATTAGCCAATTGTGAAATTTATGGATTTTGATTGTTCATATGACATCCTAGAACTTAATTATCTAGTGGTATGGGAATTGGATAACTAAATTTGTATAGATTTGATTAAGGATTGATTAACCTTAAATGCCCTCTATTTTGGTTAATTTGTTGTACATATGATTCATAAATAGTAGTGTGCAGGTTAGATAACTTAATTTCAGATTTGGACATTTAAAATTTTTAATTTACATTAATCAAGATTTAACCCAAATTAACTTAAGGAAATGCTTAAAGAGGTTAAGACTGAACTATTGCTAATTTAAATATCATTAATTGACAAATAACTTACTAATTTCCTCATCAATCAATCTCTATGTAATTAACCTTAATTAGGTCAAGTTTGGGTTCAACCTTAGCTTGAGTAGATTAAGTTTCAAACATAATTAACTTGAGTTGAACTACTTGATTTAGACATTCAATAACTTGCATAAATTTGATAACTCTTTCTAATTTGTCATTGATCTTAGACTAGTAAACTAAAAAATTTAAGAGCTTATAATGAATACAAGTGATTTAATATTTGAATATGAGCTTAAGATCCCTAATTTTCTCCTAAGTAAGACCATTAGCATAAATTAATTTGTAAACTAAGATTGATTAGTACAACAATCAATTCTCAATAACTTCTATGATTTTATCCCATGATTATTATAGTTGATTATGTTGTAAGTACTAGATTTGCACACCTAATGTAAGGATCTAAATTTTGTGATTAAAAGTGGTAAGTCTAAGTGAACTTTAAGTATCTTAGATCATAACTTGAAATTGAGTGTTTCTTTTAATACTGAGACATTTAAATTAGAAGATAATGTTAAGATCAATTAAATTATCAAGACCCTTTAAATAGACAAACTATTTAGGTAGGAAGAGCTTATTATTTGATTTTGAGATAGAAGCTTTGATGAACCATATTAACCCTAGATAATTGATCTTAAGACATTGTGGTACAATATCTGAAAGATTCTAGTCGAGATTATTTCTAGTGGTAGTATTCTATGTTGCGTGGCTTCTAAGTCATATTCTTGGAACCTTTGTGTAGGACTCACCACAATAGAGTTAGGATTTATTAGTTTGTTATTCTTTAATTATTAAATAGAATTATTAGAATGAAATTAGCAGTATTATCAGATGGAGATGATAATGCATATCCATGGATCTTTGTAACACTGTAATGCTGTTGGGATATAAGATGATCCTTAATTGAGTCCTTAAGTCGTTTGAGAAAATAAATGCATTTATCTTCTTCAGTCCATACCTAATCAAGAGCAAATCTTGATAGCTTCATGAATTATATTTCAAAGTCTAGGACTATCTTATCGCCTTGAGTCAATTGGGTCAACTCGGTTTTTTTGATTGATTGGGGAAAAAGAGGACTGAACTCTTCTCTAAAGACTACTATAAATTCATCCCAAGGAATTTCATCAATATCTACTTCTACAAAATAGGATTTCAGCTCGTTATCCCACCGGTATTCAGCTTCTTCAATGAACATGTGGGTGGTCAAGCGAATAACTTTGGTGCTAGAGCACTTAATGCTTGATAGGTAATTCTCAATTATCATCAACCAAATGGCTACTTCAATGGGAGTAGTAGATCTATTGAAGGTCAGAGGATTGAGACGGAGGAAGGCATGAAGGAATCCATCCACAACTAAACTTGATGCCATTTGAGGACTGACATGGATGATTTGGGGACTAGGCAGATTAATTACTATCTGAGCAGCTTGAGTCTGCAATTCCACCAGAATCTTCATCATCTTCACCAAAGTCTTGATATTTGCTGAAGTTGAAGAATATTTGGAGTCAGCCATCTTCTCGACAAAAATGTTGGGAGTGTTTGGTTCAAGATTCACCTTACTAGAAAGAATTGAAAAAAGGTGAGTGACAAAAGGTAAGGGAATTAGATAGATCAATCTAAGGTGATGATCAAACTATTAAACACTACCCAATGTCATTTAAGCTATAAATCTATCACTAGAGTTAGTTTGTTATCCTAAGTTATTCTATTTGATGCATAATCTTTACCATTACATGTTTATCTGTATAATTGGGAGGGTATTGGCTTATACATTTATTTTTACTTTCATCAGAACTTCCTTGATACCAACTATAATGACCCCAATATTGGATCAGAAAATCTAATTTAACATTAGGTGTTACTGTAGTACTTAATATTGGCATAGTGAGTCTTAACCCATTATTATGCACTACGGGGAACCAAAAGTGGAAAACTTGATGCACAATATCATATAGATATATAGCATTCCAGCCTTTAAGGAAAGGACGTTAAAATACTTCACTGAACAACAAAGTAGAACATTTAGAGTTAATTAAAAATATACAAATATTTGATGTAATGATACTCATGCTCACGGGATACAAAAGAAATAAAAGGATAGTATAAAGAAAAGGGTCTTCAATCAGCAGCTACTGGGCACAATCTACCTCAGGTTTAAGATCCACTCCAAGCTTTTGCTCTACTATATTTGGTATTTAATATGGTATGGCACAACTAATAAAATAAAAATAAGTGATTAGACTTAAAAAGTCTAAGTACATTCTAGGAAAACTAAATTATTTTAAATTTAGTGTATATCATATTAGCCATTTATAATTATTATAAGTGTACAAAGCAGTAAAAAGAATAAGTAAAGTAATTGTAATAGGTGTTAAACTTGTGGAAGGCTAGGAAATAAATTTCGGGAATGTCAAACCTCATAGACTATTCATTTAGTAAAGATCAACCATTTTCCATCTGTTCAAAATTCAATTCCAATTAGATCTCAAGCTTTAGCTCTCGAAATTATACCTCCCCTAGTGACAGAATCAGGTCCCACTCTAAGGAGTAATCAAAATAGAGAAGAAGGTAATGCACTTGATGCACTACCAAGGGTGTGGCGGTTGCCCCTAAATCAACTAGGATTAAGTGGTCGTCGTCACTGGGAAATCCATCACTTAGCATTAGATTAGGAATAAGTATTCCAAATCCACTGACATGGGAAGGATATATGCCCTATGCAGAGAAATACAACGTTAACTAAATGATTATATGAGAATATCAAAGTGTGAAAGAAGAAATATCATATACTAATATCCATACATCCATAATACGATAAAAAAAAAATTAACTAAGATTAAATATACAAGAAAAAAAAATACAATTACAACTTTTATTATTACAAAACTTTAAAAGTTTAATGAAATAAAAGCTAAACACTTAGTCTCACAAGCAGGAATAAAAAGAAGCTAACGATCTTCACCAGCACGCTCCTCTTCCTGAATAAGCTATTCAGAAGGCCTAATAAGTAGGTTCGAGAGATTCGTCTGATCAAACGGTAGGTGTGCTATCTGGGAATGGCGTCAACTGTTTAACTGACGGCGACCGTTAAGTAATTAATAAATATATTATTAATTAAATATTTTCACTCTAATTTTATTAATTAAACGTAATTAATTAAATGTATTTTAAAAATTTCCAATAAATCAACGCTAACTATTTGAATGGTGAGGAACGCAATGGCAAAATCGGATTTTGATTTCGATGAGTATTAAATTTTCTCATTTTTCGGGGTATTTAAAATATATTAAAATATTTGCTAAAATTCTAATATCTTCCAAATGCTTTCAAAATATCACCCCTAGTTAATTTGGAGGTGATGAGCACAATGGTGAAGTCAAATTTTGAATTTGAGATCAATTTAAATAGGTCAAATTCTAGGGTACATAAAATTCCTAAAATCATGATTTGATTCATTTGACTCCTAATTTGGACAAGGGCTTTGTGGTGAACTCCTAATGACTTAGTTAAAGTACTAAAATCAAAATAAGGGCTTGGTCGAGTCCTGATTGACCTAAGTAACAACTTAGGTTGTTATAGACTCCCCCACTTAAGAATGATATTGTTCTCGACATCACTTAAGTAGGAAGAATGATTCGTAAACAAAAGACAATAAGTTGAAAGAGTAGGGAGTTGAAGAAGTACTTAATGTGGCGCTCCACCCCCTTTGTCGACAAGATTAAGCTAGGGGTGGCGTGTCACTTTGGCAAATCCCTCAATTATCATTAGATTAAGGTGTAATTGCTCAATCTACTAATAAGGGAAGGATGTGCCCGAAATAATGCAGCGAAATAATTCACTAAGTATATAAAGTCATCAAAGTGCGGAAGTAAGACAATAAAATATGTGCATCCAATCTACCATAATATAAGTAAGAAGTAAACATGCAGCTCAGAATAAAATAGTATAGTAAAAGAACATACATAAATACCTGAATTATTACAAATATTAAATATATTTTAATATAAAAGATAAAGCTCTCATCCTCAAATAATTAAAGGGAGCTAAGCTAAGGTAATTATATTTTATATTTTATAGCATGAGGAAGTAAGATAATTACCTTATTAATCTTCTATTTTGGTTATCAAGTAGAAACTCTAATCTCTAAGTTATTAGAATCTAAAGTTAAGAGATTTGAACCCCATATTTGGAGTTTAACCTCTTAACTCCTAATCTTGTTAGATTGTATCAAGATTGGCTAGTAGCGTAAATTAGGATTATTGATTTAACCAACTGATTTTAACAGGAAATAGTGATTGATTTAAGTTAGAAATTGATGAGTTCTAATGGCTTGATCTTTATAGGATCGTGACTCTGAGATTATTCTGGATAGTAGGATCTTAAGGATCATGAGCTTAAATATTCTCTGTGTAATTAAAGCAAATAAATTAGAAATATTTTATCACCAATAATAGGAGAGTGAAAGGTGAATATAATATCTATAAATTCGGCTAAAGACAAGCTTACATAAGCTATATTTACTTATGTTCCTTCGATACTATTCGATATCCTAATCAACTTGTTTCTGAAATTAGTTTATTCTCCCAAATCAAACCTTATAGTTTAATTAATCATTAGGGTGTCAAGGATAACACCTCTTTTAAGAAGGGAATTCTGTCACAACCCTAACACTGTTATCTTGTTTTAGATGACCAAATTAGGTTAAAACCATCACCACTAGTCTCTGAATAATGTTTGGAAAAATCCTTTAAAATCTAGTGCAATTTGGAGCTCATTTAAATTTATTGAGTATTTTAATGCATTTAATAAATCAAAGAATTAAGTATATAAGAATAACCTCATATTAAAAATTCAACTTTATTTTTGAGTTTATCACCCACAAATCAGTTAAGTGTGAATTTTTGAAATTTTTGGGAGCTCATTTGATAGCTTAATTTTAATTAATAAGAATGTTATAATTATTAAATTTTTATATTAATTAATTTAAGCTTAAACAATTATCCCAACGACTTTAGCCATCTATCGCAGCGATCCGATGCGTGGGTATAGAATAAGAAACAGTCAAATCAAGCAATTCGAGACGTCCCGTGTTCCTTCACATGCGATCTAAGTGGTTCGTCGGCCGAAAGATAGCTTGCCACTAGAACAGAGGCCATATCCAATTGCCAGATGTTTATCCACCGTTTAAATATGCTCTTGATCAGATCTAAGTCTCCAAATCTGATCCGAGGGCTATGATCAACAGAAGTACTGTGCTCCTATTTTCTTCTCCAGCTCTGCCACACGTTGCAGAGCAAGTGGGAGTACTACCAGACAGTACATTTATATATGTTCCTTCGATACTATTCGATATATATTAATGTGTGTATGTGTGTGTATGTGTGTGTATATATATATCGAAACAGTGTAAGTGTATATATATGAACAATCCATATATACACCCACATAGTTTATAAATAAATAAATAAATATATATATATATATATATATATATATATATATATGTGAATAGTATTGTAGCCCAGTGGTAAAGGCTCAGGATTTGTTATCCCAAGTCAAGGCTCAAATCTCATCGGCCACACATAAGGAAATATATATATATATATATGTGTGTGTGTGTGTGTATGCTTGGGTGTAAGCGAGTGTATATATATATATATATATATATATATATATATATATATAACTATTCTGCATGCGTGTACGAAATATAGATATATATGTGTGTGTATATATATAAAACACACACGTAGACGCACTCACATATACCCACATTGTATATATATATATCGGTGTGTGTCTGTGTGTTTGTGCGTGCGCGCGCAAGGTAAATAGTGTTAATCTTAATGGAGGAATAATAATCCCTAATTTTAATAAGTAAACTCAAATTAGATCTCAGAGATCGTATGACTTGATTTAGTAAGATTTCAACGACTGTTTTGTTTTTAAATTTAAGTATGGTTATTTTCGGTTTAATATTTTCAATTTTCATGCACAGTTTAGAATAAAGAAAAATAGAATAATTAGAAATTTAAAATCAATTAGCCAGCTAGTATTGGCCTATAACCTAATAAATTAAATAATAAAATAAGTTACTTTTGCAAATAATTTATTTAATAACTACTCCGCTTTCGATGTTCAGAGACCTAATAAATGGCTTTTGATGCTTGAAACCCTTGAACATATATCAGTCTTATGCATAAAATAGATAAAACATAAGCCAGACTTATGCTCAACTCCTTAGGCTGATAACTATGATGATAAAATGATATTATTTTTAAGTGGAGGACTCTGTAATAACCCTAATGTTATTACTAAATCAATTAGCTTCAAATTCAAGAGGATTAAATCAAAATCAGAATCTCAATTTAAGTTAAATAAAAATAATATAAAAATACCCTTAAATGGAGCTCAATGTAAGGATCCAACAGCAAAAAAATTTGAAGTGTTAACTTCGAAAATTTATAAAAACAAACGCACAACTTTGTTCACGATTGCTTATCATTTTGATACATTAACATTTGATATCTATTTTGAGCTTAAATTATAAGAAAAATTGGTTCAATCATACTATGTTTACTTTATGGTTAAAATATATATATATATATATATAATCTTTGATTTGTGTGGTTTGACAATTTTGCAGGTATGATGGTGGATGTAATGGCCGTTTCGATTGTTGATTGATCATGCCAGTTCGCCTATGCCGTGCCTGCTGAGTGTGCTTTCCGAATTTGATGGGGCTTTTATTTGGCCCATGCAAAATTATTTTGGTTGGTGCTTCTGTGTTGTCTTTCCTGTTTAGCTATTTTGATGTTCTCTAATACATCTTCCTTCATACTATGGTTTTCTTTAGTTTATTTTTTTTTTCAACTTATTTTTCTGCATGAGACCTTTCAGGTTATAGCTAAGACTTTGCTTCTTGGGGCTGGATTTTAGATTTTTAGTGTTATTAGGATCATGTAACCTTATACCCCCATATGTATCCTTTAATGTAAGCATTAAAAAAAATAATAATAACATACATGTAAGCATTATATTGATTTATAGTAGCATTTTACTTCAACGCAAGAGGTTATTGTGAAGGGATTCCAATACCATTCATTTACAAATGCACGTATGTTTGTTACAAACAATGGTTGATAGGAATGACACAATTATATGGATTTCTTGCATCTTGAACTTTTAACTTTCTTAATTAAAACTTAAGAACGCTTTGCAGCAGAAGAACTAATCTTTCATATTTAGAATGCTTCTCTTATGTTCTATACAGATAATAGTATAAATCCTAAGATATATATATATATATATATATATATATATTAGATATTTATTTTAAATTATGTTTGCTGTTGTGGGATGCATTTGGATAGATTCCTTCACCACTTTTTAAATTTTATTATCTATTATTGAGATAAAAGGATATGATAAATGTCTACCATTCATCTAGGAGTCTCATTTCAAATGTGTTCATCATTAATAGAGTGATTGTGTTCTATTTGATGTTGATTATAATCATGACAATTATTATTAGAGACAAGTTATGTGTGATTCCTTTATTGTGACAAACATGGTTTTGAAAATAAATGCTTGAATTTAAATGTTGGGAGCATATCGAGCACCACTGCAGAAGCGGTTTATGCTGGAAGTTCGGAGTTGTATTGATGGTTACCAAACAAAATGTAAGATTACAAAAACAACAAGAAAAAGGAATCACAGCACATGCATGCAACACAACCACAAGCACACCCAAACAATCACAAATTTTATGTGAAAAACCTAAGAAATGAGAAAATACGGAGCCACATCAACATAAATTTCCACTAAGAATCTTGAAGACTATAGAGTTACAAAAAGCTTAATCTTAACAATGAACACTAACCCTTACTCTAGGATAAAGGGGAGAAGTAGCAGCCACCCCCTGTGGTATCTTCACCAACATACAAGAGCTCCCTTGCACAGTAGCTCTCCCTTTGGGATCCTCCTTAGAATCTCCTCCAATAATAGTTAAAGCCCTCTCAAACTCAAATGCCAATATAGGAAAATCCTTCCATTATTCTCTTAAGTATCCAACTATATTTTGGACTCTTGTATCTAAAATGCCACTCAAATAGCTTAGGGCGCAACCTGGACCAGAGCAGAAATCTGTCAGGCACTACAGCGCACCGTAGCGACCCTACCTTAGGTACCATCCGCCAGAGCGCGTTGAAACTCCCTACACTCGAGTGCACATCCATTGTGGTGCACTACAGCCCGCACCGTGGTGCTCTGTAGCTCCTTGATCTCGGGTGCCTGGCACTGGGGTGCGCTGTAGCGCCCCAGTCTCTGTTTGCTTCCGTTTGGCAAGCTACAGTGCCACAGCCCTAGTACTTCATCCACTAGGGTGCACTATAGGACCCTAGTCTTTGTCTTTTGTAGCCATGGCACACTACGATGCCTTCCTCTTTAAAGTTGGGCACCATGACGTGCAATGGCGCGCCACAACACACTCTGGCACTTGTGCTACCGTTGAGCTTCCAACTTTGTACTGAATCAATTTGGAGCCTCCTAGAAGTTCACCAGAGCTCCATTAGCATCCTTATGATGATCTAAATGGTCTCCATAATATAATAATCTCCCACTTGGAGACCTTTTGGAATCAACCCGCCTTTTGGAATCATCCCGCCTTTCATCCCTCCCTCTTATTACATGCAAAGGCCAACTGAAGCAGCACGTAGCTTGAGTTTCTCCATTGTTACTGCTTTTGTAAGCATGTTAGTGGGATTCTTTGAAGTTTGAATTTTCTCCAATCCCTATCATTCTTCTTCCAATAATGTCAAGATGAAATAGTACCGAAGTTGTATGTGTTACGTCCTAGCATGAAATGCTGCAATTTTGTCTTGGTGAATAGTGCTCATACTATCACTGTAGAGTTTTACATTCTTCTTCTCCTTTCCCAAATCTTTCACAAAACTTCTAAGCCAAATCAGTAATGGACATACATGGCCTCAATGCTAGTAGATAAAGCACCAATGTTTTGTAGCTTGGAGATCCAGCTCACTGCTGCACTTCTTAATGTGACCTTATATTAGTAGTGCTCCTCTGACTATCAACATCTACTACAAGATCTGAGTTTACATAGCCCTGTAGAATAATGTCAGATCTATTAAAGCATAGATCATTACTTATTGCAATTGTTAGATACCTTAAAATCAACTTGACTGCATCCTAATGGTGCTACCCAGGGTTTCCCATGAATCTGCTAACTAGTCTCACTGCAAGGGAAATATTAGGTCTCGTGCAGATCATCACGTGCATCAAACTCCCTACTACTGAAGCATAAGGAACTTTCAATTTGTGTTCCTTCTCTTTTTCAGACTTCAAAATCAACTTGTCAAATCTCCCATACAATTGTCTTGGTGCTTACTACTAACTGTAAAGGCTCTTCTTGAGCTTGCACACTAGCTCAACTTTTTCTTTCTCTTGAGACTTGTATCTTTCAGGTTGCTGTGTGTACAGCTTCTCTTCCAACACTACATGAAGAATTGCAGTTTTGACATCTATTTGCTCCAAATACAAATCTTCAATTGCAATAATGTTTAGCACAACCCTGATGGTTATTATCTTCATAACTAGGGTGAAGATCTTACTATAATCCACCTTGTGTCATTGCTAGAAGCCTTTTACTACAAGTCTCGCCTTGTATTGCTTGCTTCCATTTAGTTCTTTCTTCACCTGGTAAACTGATTTATTTTGAAGTGCCTTCTTCCTAGTTGCCAGAGGTGCCAACTCCCTTATCTCATTTGACATGAGTGATTCCATTTCATCATTCATGGTAGCCTCCTATTTGATTGAATCTTCAACTTAAATCACCTCTTCAACAATTTCTAGTTTACCATTATCTGTTAGTAATAGATAAAATAAAGAAGGAGAGTACCTTTGTGGCAGTTTTGTAACTCTAGTAAATCTTCTCAACATGGGTGTTTATGGTTCAGCATTGACACCCTTCTAAGATCTTCATGTCCTCCTACATCTGGTTTAACACTATCATGAATCTTTAGATATCGGAGCTCACCATATGTAGCATCCTTGAAATCTATTATGATTCCAATACAATTCTTCTACATTTCACTTTCATTGAAAGTTACATCCCTATTTCTGATGACCTTCTTGTTATGATTGTCTCAAAATCTATAATCGAACTTGCCTGCGGCACATTCAATGAATGTACAGTTGATCTCCTTAGCAACAAACTTGCTCCTGGATCCTGCCTTAATGTGCACATATAATGAGCAACCAATTACCTTGAGGTGATTAAGTTTCACCTCCTTTACGCTCCAAGCCTCCTTAAGAATCCCTTCATTTATGAGTATGGTAGGTCCCCAATTGATTAAGTAAACATATGTGTTAACAACTTCAGCCTAGAATTACTTTGAGAGACCGACATGAAATCGCATGCTCCTATCTCTTTTGATGAGTATTCTGTTCATTCGCTCTACAGCACCATTTTGTTGTGGTATTCTTAGAATTGAAAATTATTTTTTGATACCTCTCAAGGTACATAACTCCTTGAACTTCCCTATCACAGTGCTCATCACCATTATTGGATCTCATGCACTTAAGCTTCAATCCTATCTCATTCTCCACCATAGCTAACCACTTTCCAAATATATCAGACATGCCAAATTAATGTCTTAGAAAGTAAATCCATATCGATATTGGTCATCAATAAGGTGATGAAAATATGGCTCCACCTATGGATGATGTAGGAGTAGGCTCCCAAACATCTATATGCTCTTTCAGCCCTTTTCTAATTTTAGAGAATGAAACCTTCTTGTGGTTGCCCAACTCCCCATCTTCATAGAAATCCTAGTCTACTGACATTATTCCTTGGATCTTACCCTTTGACTATAGAGATTTTAAACCCCTCTTGCTCATATGACCAAGACTCTAGTGCCATAGACCTGCGTCTATTTATTTTGTAGCTGCAATGGAATCAAACACTTTATTTATCAGGTAAAAGTGTACTTTTCATGTTGCCCTATGTAATGAGTACACCTTTGGTGACCTTCCAAGAGTATCCTATAAAATATGTGTTGTAGCCCTCCCTGGCTAACTAGCTCACTGAAATAAGATTTTTCCTTAGACATGGCACATGTTTAACATCTCTTAGCTTTCAAACTGCACCGCTTGGTAGCTGCACATTCACATCACCTCTACTAATGATATCACATGCCCTATCATCACCAAGATATATCTTACCCAAGTCACCCTTGGTGTAAGACTTGAAAGCACCCCTAGTATGAGTTGCATGAAAGGACACACTCGAGTTCGCCCCCCCCAGAACTCCATATTAACATGTGAGAGAATTAATACATCTTGATCATCCTCAGTTAAAATTTTCATGGTGGAGCATATGACCTTGCTCCTACTACTTGGCTTCTTTAGGGTAGAGCAGTCCTTCTTGAAGTGACTTATCTTTCCATAGTTCCAACAACTTGGCTTTGCTTTTTTAGAATATTGATTTGCCTCATATTTATATAGACCTATTTCTATTATGCTTTCAGTCTATGCCTCTTCCTCTGATTTCAGCATTCAACACTGAAGTACATGCCTCCTGTGGTGCCTCGCTCCTTAAGTCCACAACCATTAGACTAAGGAGTGGAGTGTCACTCTGGCAAGTCGTTCATTTATAACTAAAAAGCAGTAGAAGCAGTAAGCATACAAGAAATAAGGTAAGTTATAAATACAACATTTTTAACTAAACAAAAAGTGAGGCAAAAGCATATCTCAACAAATTAAGCAAGGAATGGGCATATATATATATATATATATATATATATATGTATATATATAGTACAGTAAGTGAAAGTACTGAAAGTAAGTCTAATCCAAAAAATGCTGATGATCATATGACATATACTAATTAAAGACAGAAATCTAAAAATAGTACATATAGTAAGCAGTAAAGTCAATCATCCTATAAATACATACAAGTGAGCAGGTAAGTAAGGAAATACAACTGACTGAAACATGCATCAATAATACAGTACACAGTAAGCTAAAACTTAAACAGGTATGTAAAACTACCATATTAAAAAATTGGCCAAATCGGGCCCAGTGAAATTCCCAAAGCCTTTCTGGGCTAGGGCAGACAGAAATTTCCATAGCCTTTCTAGGCTAAGGCAGACAAAACAATAGTAGAACTAAGGAGGTAGTAAATACAAATGCAGAATCTTTTAGTTATTTTACTTTTGTTTCTGTGGACACGTCCAGAAATAGTTGAGGAGTCAAGTACATCTGCAAGACTATACGGGTTCCAAGCTTAACACACACTCCTCAATGAGTAATATTAGCATCCTTATTACTCCTTACCCCTGTTCATTAGGGTGAATGTGTACCTGAATCTACTAGAATACACTGAACCCAAAGGCAACTATTATCCTAATTATTCTATATTTTTATTTCAGGCACAAAGTTTTCTTATATGATATGTCTAAGGAATTAAGCACAAAATACAAGAAATGCATAGCAATAAAATATAAATCAAGTAAGCAAGGGACTCTTCTATACTTGGTGACATTATTGTTATCTAATTAAACTATTATAACTATTATAAGTTATACAAGTTCAGGATCTCCAATGCTTACTATCAAGTGTAACTTAAAAATACAGCCTTATAAGTTACAAAGATTAGAACTGATCATATTCTAATCTTAATCAATCAAGTACGACTATAGGTTGAATCAATAAATCATAATGTCCTAATATGATGAATTCAGATGTTCTATCTAAGATCTGATCAAGATCTATTAAACTATAGATTATGGATTAAACACCATGAGATTGGGCTTAATCACATAATCCAAAAGGATAAGACATAAGATCTAGGTTTCTGTCTAAAAGTGATCTATTGATTAAAGCATATCCTATTAAGCAAATCAAACTTAATAGGATGAGTATCCTATCCTGAATCTAGGATTAAAAGATAAAATAATCAAAATAATTTGTAAAATCTAAAAACTCATAAAACTAAATATTCATTTATTGAATAACTCATTTATCCAATGAATGAAATCTAGCCTATGAGCTAGTCATGATCTTAGGAATAATCCTAATGTGAGGTGTAAAATCTTAAGAAAAAACTTAGAGAAATTTTGGGAAATTTAATACTTTTGATCTAAAAACTAACTTTTTAACATTTAGAATGATGCTATTAAAGTTATAATATTAGTTTTAGTGACTTAAGAGATAATCTAGAGGTTAAAGATGCTTAACATAAATTTTTGGCAAAATGACCATTTTGCCCCTACTTAAGGGTCCAAAAAGCGACTTTTTTTTAATTTAGGGCTCCAAATTAGAATTTCTTACCGCTAAATGATTCCTTACTATCTAACATGAAAATAAATAGTAAGTATGCTCAATTTGGATAAGAAACAAGTCCTACAGGTCCAAACTAAATTTTTTGACCTAAACGACATTTTAGTAATTTAGTCCTAATTGAATTTAAAATTTTTTGTAGTTTACTGTTGGTTACTATTCAAGATTTCCATAGAGTCAAAGAACACTACATTCTGAGGTCAAATGGCTAAGTTAGGGCATTTCGGTAATTTTGTCGATCAATAGGAGACAAAAACTGCACTTTTCCGTTTGAAATTCAATTTCAACAAACTCAAATTCTATAGCTTCCTTATAATATACTGAGAGCGTTGACAGAGAATAAACCCAATTTTGACTTCAAATGGTCAAGTTATAGCCTAACTAGGGTTATGATTATTTTGGTCATTTCTAAATTTTTATGTTTCAGATCTTAAATATTATTTTCGTTTATTGATGACACTAAATTTTTAAGCTAGTTCGTACTTTGAATTTTCGAATTTGGAGTTGAATTGATCAAGTTATGGTCAATTGAAGTCTAAGGGCATTTTGGTCATATTTAGGATATGGTTCAAAATGTTACTTTTCAAACTAGGCTCCAAATGAGAAAAGTAATACTTCAATAGTGTTGGAGTTGTTCACCTGAATATTTTAAGACCCATATTGCCTATATTTGGACGACTAGGTTAAAAATTGTGAGGGTTTGCTTAGGTCCTAAAACGTTACTACGCTATACATACCCAAAACGAATTTTTGAATCATGCTATTTGATTCCTTTTATTTTTTTGAGTAAAAATGAGATCTATATTTATTTTGTTTGGAGCAATATACTTAAAGTTATTAAATTTTAAAGTTTGAGTTAAATTAAATTAATTTAATTTAATCACTATTCATTTATTCAATTTAAATGAATTTACAATTTAATTTATATAGTACTAATTAATTAATTAAATTACTGTTTTAAATTAAATTGTATACAGATTTTAATTAATGCTAATTAATTAATTAACTTAATTAATTTAATTATTTGGTCCTATTGATTAATTTAAACTAATTATATCCACTGTTTTATTAATTTAACTAAATAACTAATTATTAAATTTATCAAATTCTGTTAATAATCAAGCAATTTAATTAGGCAACTCCTAACTTATAGTATTAATGAAATTGTCCTAATGTTTTGATACCAATTTATTAAACTAATTAATCTAAATTATTTACTGATTCTAATAATTAACTAAATATTAAGCTAATTTTTCTTAATTTAATACTAAACAGTTATTATATATATAAGTATATATACTGACTGTTTTAATTAATATAAACTAATTAATGATTAATTGATCTTCATTAAGTTTACTATATTTAGTTAAATTAAGCCACTGTATATTCATTAATACAACTTAATAATCCATTAGCATAATCTAATCATCCTATTATGACCGAATATTTACATCTATATATATATATATACATATATATATATATATATAGGTCTATAATTATAACTAGAGAAATGCTGTTTGAACCCATCCACATGGCACCCAACTCCACCCGTCCCACGTGGCAGCCCACGTGGCGCAGACGTGGCTTAAAAACCCTTCGGCTTCCCCCCCATAACAGCATTTCTCTTCTCATTTGTCATTTCTCCTCTCCCTTTCGCATTTCTCTTCCCCCGATCGCCCGACGCCCGACGCCCCGCGCCCGGCGCCCGACGCCCCGCGCCCGGCGCCCGACGCCCCGCGCCCGACGCCCGACGCCCGACGCGCGATGTCCCTCGAAACGCACTAATCGACCAAGAACTCAGCAGGCCAAGAACTCAACGGGGAGCTTCTCCTGTACCAAAGACGGAAATCTTTCATTCATTGAGTTGCTTGTTTTAGCTGGTCAACGAAGTGAAGTTTGCGCTCGATGGGTTTTTGTCCTGGCGGCCGCTTCAAATTCGAAGGTCAAGCTTAGTCTCGCTGCTAACCATCTGCAGCACTGATAAGGGGCGCCGCCTCATCAAGGAGCGCGAGTAAGCCTGTCAGGTTTATTTTTTTCTTAATTTGAGAGGTTTACGTGTGCACTACACCGTAATCTTTTGTTTTTTGTTGAAATATTTGCTTGGAATGAAGAAAAGCTGAGGAAATGCAATGGAATCCTTATAACTGTTGCTCGTTAGGAAATCTACATCCCTTGATCTGAATTCCCCTCTCTTTAATAATTTCTTCTCAATTAAATATCAGATGTTTATGTACATTATGAACGGGAGAAAATTTGCTCAGGAGTTTGATTAAGATAATTACTAAGCTCGACCTATTTTACCCTTTGTAACTCTTCAACTCATTAAAATCCTTCGTAATTTCTCAACTCATTAAACCGTATATTTGTAGCCTTCTTCATTTATTCATTTATCTGTAACGATTACTGAATGCATTCAATTATATATTCTTCAATTTGTTTTCTTTGCTCACATGTATTAGAGCGAGTTCTTGAATTCGTTTGTCATGCGCTAATTTTTTTTTTTTCGACTACGTTTTCATCCCATTCGTAAAAGGTGACTCCTTCAGACGAATGCTCTTCACATTAAAACTGACGTTTTGAAAATTCCAGCACTACTTTTCCTTCTTCCACTAATATGACTGCCGCTCCATTTGCACCGTCCATAATTCGCAATCTGCAGCGCAGCATGTCAACACCGATCATGTTCAATCTCTTGGACGAGACCGTTTTCGTGGTCGTGGGCGATCCTCATTAGTCTGTCAGTTTTGCAATCGAACTTGGAATATGAAAGCAGATCGTTACCATCGCTAGAATCTTCAGCTTTATCCGCCAAGCCGATCTTCTTAGCCACCAACATCATATATAGCTGAGTCGAATGATCAATGGTATTTTGATTATGGCGCCACTCATCATGTTACTGTAGACATTGAACGAGTTCATCTATATTGGCAATAACTAAGTACACACTGCAAATGGTTTAGGTTTTCCTATCACTCACATCGGGTCTTCCATTTTAGTCTATCATCCTTTTGTTTTCCATTTAAATAATATTCTTTATGTTCCCTCTATTTCCCAAAACCTCTTATCTATTCATAAATTTTCAAAAGATAATAATATATTCTTTGAGTTTGGCTTCCACTGCCACCTTTTCCATCCTCATTCTCAACTGCTCCAACACATTCCACAACATCTCAACATTCCATCCACCACTATGCCTTCGTTATGTTCAACTTGTCAGTTGGGAAAGAGTCATCATTTGCACCTCCCTCCTATTTTAATTGAGGTAACTAGACCATTTCAATTAGTTAACTGTGATGTATGGGGTCCTAACTCTATTGTATGTTTCCAATTATTGATACTGCATAATATTTGTTGATACCTTTTCACATTTTTCTTAATTATATCCTTTGAATTGTAAAGTCTAATGCTTTACCAACATTTATGTCACCAAATGGTTGAAAAAATGTTTGGTTGCAATATTTTATATTTTCAATCTGATGCCTGATAAATTTCATTTATTTACTTATGTTCTTGATAAGTTGGCATTTTTTATGTTCAATCTCTTGATAAGTTAGCATTTTTTATTTAGCAATGATAATAATAATAATAATAATAATAATAATAATTATTATAATAATACAAACTATTTTTTTTAATAATAAAAGATAAGAAAATTAATAATAAAATTTGAGTAATATGAAAAATTATCTTTTTTTTCTCCTCTTTTTTTTCTTTTCTTTTATTCCTTTTATTTATGATTTTTTTTTTCTCTTTTTTCTCTGCTTTTTTTTTAAATGTTGGGCGAACAATACGGTACCCTGGGCAACAATGAGAGGAGTCGTCGGGTTGACGGGTTGGGGCGGATCGAGCGGGCCTCGATGGGCTACTTGGAAACGTAGGTCGGTGTTAACGGGCCGGCGGCAGAGCAACTGGCGGAGGGAGTAGCTATAAAATAAAAAAAACTCAAAATTTTTTGAAAAAATTATGGTAGAAAGCTCTTATTGAGTAGAACAATATTTCTTTTTGCACCAAGGTGTGTAAATCTGCTTTGATACCAAAAAAGGTTGCGCAAAGTTGACGATGGAGATAACACGCATGAAAGCGACCGTTCAACTTCAGGAAGTTTTTCGGTGGGTCAAATAAAGTTGGAATTGGACGAAACGTTGGGAGATTTTTTATGGGGGTGTTAGCGATTAAGAGAATATTTTTATAAAGTTTTTGAAGGCTATTTGAGAGAGTTATGGACAGGGAAGTGGGAGAGCGTCGAGATTTGTGTATGTTTCGTTGGAGGGGTGTTTGATGGCTGAAACGAAAATGGATTTTGGAGAAATAAAACTAAAATGAAAGATAACAGCATGAACTATAAGAAATTAGAAAAAACAATAAAAGAAAGATAGATTGATCAATATTATGTATATCTTGATCCTTCAGGATTATACACATATTGAAGCTCGCTGATTATGCACACCAATGGAGTTTCGGTTATCCACGATAAAACCAAGAGCTCTCAAGCCATGTTCTTGCAATAAAATTTCATTCAATTGTTTGTCAATACAAAAAATTTGGAGTCTTATTTATAATCATATAAGACATGCCAAATTACAATAAAAATCATATACCAATCCAAACTAAATCTCTCATGAAGGACGAAGACGCCTTTTATACATAAAAGTCTAAGTCAATCATTTTATTATATCCATCTTCCTATTTTTTCCTTTGTAACTCCTCAACTCATTAATACCCTTTGTAACTTCTCAACACATTAAATCATTATATTTGTAAGCTTATTCATTTATTCATTTATCTGTAATGTTAACTAAATATATTCGGTTATATATTTTTGGATGTACTCATGAAATCAATGAAATAACATGCAATATTCTCTACTTTATTTTCTCTGCTCACAAACATGAATAAACTAAAGTTACAATATGACAAAGAGCTTAATAAACTGTTCAATTTTATAACCTACTTGAATTACTATCAAATGATGAACATAAGAATCTATACAATTTAAATTTTTGTTTGGATGCATAAATCTGAAGAATCTCTGTTAGCGTTCCCGCAAGCCTTTTGTTATTGCTATTACTATTCCATAAGCAAACCCGTGCTGGGTTAGCTTCCGCTGATCTAGCATCGGGTACTCACAGATTGAAGGTGCCGAAGACCGCGACTGCGGCTGGCTTCGTCTTTGCTTGCGACGTATCCTCCCAAGGCTGCGGCTGGCGTTGCCGGCTGGCCTCGTCTTTGCTTGATTTCAGTTCAAGTTGTCTTACATGAACTGAATGATGTTTTTATGATTTGTGATTGTAGAATAAAAGTTGAAGTGGTTTTACTGCAAAAAATTTGCAAATACTGTTGTTTGTGTTTTTTGTTTGATGGAGAATTTTCATTCTTTTGCATCTTAATATTCATCCTCTCACGGCTTCCTTCATTTCATAAACAACAATATGTGCATCAGAATTTGTTCCATCAGGCTTGTCCTTCATCTCACATATCAAGTCGCTCTACTACAACTGCCAGTATTTTCTTTAGATTTGATCCCGCATTACTATGCTAGTTCCAAAAGCTTGTACAGCCATACGCCAATTGTATATAAATTACATCAATTGACTGACCATATAATGCTTGACCTGTTTTTGGTTAAGGTAAAAGAAATGTTGAAGTAAAATAAATGCAATATAAAGTTTTTTAAGTAAAGTGAATACGATATATTTGGAACTAGCATAGTAATGCTTGACTGCAATATTAAAGGAATTTGTTAACTGTATGAAGATTTAAGAACCTTATCATTTTAATCTTTCTTAATTTAAAATAAAAAAAAGATTGTTTTATACAAGGCTTTTTTTTAAGAATTATATTTGTTCTTTGTTTTTTCAATTTATTGAGCTTATTTTTAATAAAAATAACTAAAAGCCCATAAAAATTTGGAAAATTACTCAATATGGTGTAGTTGTATTTGAAGGCCATATTTACCATCTTATCAGATTGAACAAGTAAGGGTAGCCGCTGGAGAATATTATTTCCATTCTGCATTCATTGGTGTAAATGGAAGAAGGCTTGAGCTATTAATTAGCTACTGTGCTGAATTAGGTAATTTTCTTTCATGAACATTTGTCATTTTCTTTCTCCATTCATTTATTTTACTAAAATTATATGAACATTCTTGGTTATGTTTTGGTTTGCTTAGGATTTACATTTATTGAAGCAAATAGTGTGGTCCGACTTGATCTTGACATCAATTTCCTGGATGTACTATATATTCAAAGGCCTACTACTAAATATCTACAATCTGGTGAAAAAATTGTTCTACAGGCTTTTGCTTGTTTCCCTTTAATTTTCAATATTTGTAATTGAAACGTTCATGGATAATGCTGACATCTAAAGATCATTGAGATCATTAGAAAAACTTGTTAATCTTTTGTTCAATCTACTCTACGCTATTTTTCTGTCTTTCTTGCACATAGGCAAGGAGTCCAGGGAGAGCTCTTGTAAGGATATCAGTTAGCAGCAATCCAAATAAGGAAGACTTTATTCTGGTACATTCTTTCTATATCAATATGCTAAATACTTAAGTAAGCATGAGGTGCGCCTCTATGCTTGGAAAAACTATGTTTCTGTTTTCTTTTTTCTTACCTACATGTAATTCTCACAACCCAGCCTTACTTTTTTGTTCTGTTGTTGAGCACTAGCTTCTCTATTATTCTGTTTGTTGAGTATATATCATTTTATTTCTGCAAATTCATATGATTGTGAATACTAATTGCAGTTAAATATTTAAATAATTTTTTTTTGTATAATATTAATATATCGTATACGTCTGCTTGATTGGAGCAAATGTGAGTATATTTTCTTACTCATACAATAAGATGGAATGATCACTTAATATATTAATTTACAAAAAAAGAGAAAAGATTAAACAATATTACGTGGTAAACATTCTTTTAATTTAGTTATTATAGGAAATGCATAATGCTGTAAGCAATGTTCAGAATTTATAGCATCTGTAAGGAATGGAATCGTGGCACTATGTAGCGTCAATTTTCTTAGTTTTCAATGCTTCCACTCCAGATGGCATGACACTGTAGTTCATGACAATCTTGCGTACTAAATTAATTTTTTCTACTTCTTGCAACTTAATTTGTTCTATGAATACAAGACCGTTGTTATTTATTCTTGATTAACTGTTGATCAACTTCTACTTGGATTTCCCTATGATCTAGAATTGGGCGACAAGGAATTTACTTAATTGATGTCACGACAAACATAAATGAACGTTGGCATAGAATTCTCACAAGTCACCTAAAATTTTTTATTAATGGATAATACCACAAATTCATTTGACAATTGGCACTTGCGTTATGAGAGTGTTATTTTGTGCGATAAGGTTAAAATTATATGCAAAGGCTACATTTTATTCTACAAAATACAGCTGCATTAGTAATTTTGGTTATATTGGATTGTTAGCCAAGATTCCTTATCTGATGAGTTATTTGTTTCATGCATGGAAAGATGGTCTGCTTCCAGGTCAGTGGTTTTGCAGTAATGAAACTGTTCTGTATATAAATAAAATCACTGGAGAAGCTCATGCGCATGTTGAGGGTCAAACTCAAGGTAAACATATGCCTACGTTTTCCATCAAGAACTTTCCTTTTGAATTATATGCTATGCACATATTATTCTACGGGAATGCCTTCAAGCTTTACTAGAAGTCTCTTTCAAAAATATTTATTTACAATGCCATTATTCTTAAAGTTTCTTTTATTGATAAAAAAGATTGATATTACAAGTTAATGACTTGAGTATTTATGCCTAGATTTCATGTTTGCTAGATTAATATTCATAGAACTTTGCAAAACTCATTGCTGGAGTGCAGCAAATGACTCTTTCAAGTTTCAAGAGATTGCATCATAATATTTTAACATATCTTGGCTTCTTTATTCTTTTAACACAGAAGAAAGCAGAGAGGCACGTTCTTTTCCAATCGCCAAAGCAAGAAGGGGGCAGCTTTGGTAATTCCGACTTGAGAAATTGGAAGAAAGAGGGCTGCGGTACTTTCCATGAGAAAGCTGGGCTGATCTGCCCTGCTGCCTCCGCATGATAATTTTGCAAGGTTATGCTTAGTAGACAGCTTTTTATTGTTTTCATAGCTGGTTATAATTATAATTAATGAGTCAACTAGTATTTTTCCAAGCGTAATTGCATTCACTTGAGTCATGTTGCATTGGGATGTAGTTCAAATGGCAGAGCGCTTGCATTGTACGCAAGAGGTCGGGATTTGATCCCCTGCCACCAAGTAATATATTAATTTATGCGAAAGAAAATGATTTGAGTGTCCCTTATTATTAGTATAACTAGCACTTTACCTTATATATTGAGATGACTTGTCTAATTTAATCAATACATTTATTAAGCTATGTAAATGTAGATTACAAAATATATGTGAAATGCTAAAATTTTAAGCTACCACAAAAATCATAGATCTAATGAAAACACAAAAAATAATCTATTTTATTCAATAGACACAAAACAAGTGTTCATATAGATCTAATAAAATATACATTTCAACGTTCAATAAACACAAAGACTTTCCGATCAATACTTTCTCTTTCAGCAGGCGACTTTCTCAGCTTTCCCGCTAAAATTGCTCGTGCTTCTATTTTCTTTCATTTGCCCCACAAAGAATAGAAAATCTGCAAAAAAAAATAAAAATAAACCTCAATCAAAAGAAAGCAAATAATATAATGCAAACTGTCAAACACAATATGAAAAGTCATCAGGATACAAACAAGATATATACTAAGCAATGCTTAAATAAATTAAAAATGATGTATAAAACCAAATCACAAATCATTTGGAGTCCGTGAATATATCATATGATAGACAGAGAAAATGCCAACTTTAGAGACAAAGAAAACATAGTATGATAGACAAGCTTAAGAATCAAAAAGAGCAAGGTCGATTGCATACCAAATAGCCTCAAAATGTGTGGGGGAATAGGGTCCACGCTCATAGATTTCTCTCATTCCACGAACGCAAATTGCATCACAGCTATATTGAGCTCCGTTGTGAGCATTGCAGCAGCCACATCTCTCTCTATATACATATATAAACAAAAAATGGAAAAAAAGGATTTAAAGCTACGTGAGAGTTTGATTGACATTTGAGGAGGTTTAATGGAAAACAAAACAAAACAAAACAAAACAAAACAAAACTAAGTAAGAAAAATGGAGCACAAAAGCAACAAAATCCTTCTCCTAAAATCATAATCAAATATTAGAAAGGAATGCTGAATATTTAATTTGATTGCTTACACAGACTACATCATTCTCCTCAAAATTGCTACGCATGTTGAGTTCATCAACGACAGTCCTCCGTCTCTAGTATTTTTCACATAACACCAAAAAAGAGGGTGGAGAAGAGATTAGACAGTTTTATTATCGACTTGTTAAAATAAAATTAAATTGGAAAAAAGAGGCAGCAAGCCAACTAATGACAACAAATTGCTGAAGAACAATGATAAAAATAAAATAGTTGTTCAAAAAAAAAAAATGCAATGGGGAATGTGTTTTGGTGACATGTTACTTTTAATAACATCCCTATGTACGGCTTGCGTTGCAAAACTATTGGTCATGATTCAACTTCTCTAAAACTGCTCATTTTAGTGGGGCTAGGGAAACCAATTCTTCAGTAAGCTGATGGTGCTCATGCAAAAATATAGAATTATTGATTTTGGAATAACATTGGATGAGTTCGAAGCTTCAACTGCTCCTGACTTGGAAGCAAATGCCAACGGCATAGAATTGGTTGTGCTCTCCCCTGTTGTCTTGCTTCTAGCTGATGTTGTGCATGGTGGAGACTTAGTGCTCTGAGAAACTGTCGACCGCATTTATAGTTGTTTATGGAGGAAACTCCCGAAGCTCCTAGATGCATTCAAAAGGGATGTTTTGAACTCATAAAAATAGACATTTGCTTTCAGGGTCAATTGTGTGAGGGTATTATATACCAAAGGCTTAAAAAAGTAATGGTTATAATAGAGTTGGGGAAAAAATGTGGTGTATGCAAAGAGTGTGATTGGTTCACATAGTAAAGTGAAGCAATCTTGACATTTATTAAAGTATGCAGATTAATGATGGTTGTCTTAGTTTTTGGCCTAACCTTGATTTTGTGGGTATGCAGCAGAGTGCAGTCTGAAGTAGTATGTGTTGAGTCAAAACTCTAATCCAACACTTCTTTCCCCTTCCCAAAAATTTACTCCATCGTGGCCTTTCCCTTCCCAATAGTAGGAAATATTTGTTCGGACATTATTTCATTGGAATTTGACAGAGCTAACGTAGGAGTCACAAATTGCATCAACTCCATATACCCTTGAGAATTGACAACATGAGAACTAGTAGCATTTGGATGTTGCCACATAGCTGATGAAGTTGGCATGCTCGGAAAGTAACCCTGCAATAGTTAAGAAATGTATTTAGCTGTTGTCGCAAATTGATTATGCAAATAACTCAAAGTAAGAGTTATACAAAAAACCATAAAAAAATCTTAAAAAGCGATAACATATCTCATATTAGTAAATGAATTTATATAAATTTATTCTCTATCATAACTCACATATGGATTGCTTGTATACTGAGCTTGTGAGATGCTTAGTGTAGCGGTTGGCACGATACTTGCAGTAGATGTAGTCTGTACATTAAACAAGTGATAGCATATCTCAAATTATTATATTGTAGTATAAACCTCGTATTAATATGTTGCAATTGAATAAATTTCATACCTTTTTGGAATGTTTAGTCTTCAATTTATCCAATCTAGATTCCTTTCGCTTTTCTGGAGGTCTACCCTTTGTTTTTGATTGGATAGGTTCTATCAATTTGTCACATTGTGCCTCAAGCACTAAATTACTTGAAAATTTGTCAGATATCAATTTCTCTTGCAAACTCTGAAGCGATGACATTGCATACTCAAATTTTTCAATATTTGGAACAGCAACCTCCTGCAATCTCTAAGCTCAAGTTATTGAATGCATCATATATGTCAATTTCTATTACAATTGGATGAGGGTGTTGATGTTCTTTACGTGCATTAAACCTCTAAAAATCCTTGCGCCATTGATCAAGAATGTATTCAGTTGGAATTTCATACACATGATTGACTTTTAAAGTTAAGAGTGCATGCCGGCATAGAATCCCCCTAAAATTAAACCCATGGCAAATACAGCTGACATGATTATTGCATTTGTCAAAAAGTATCTCATATATCCTCTCCTATGATGTAGAGATATCATTTGGCATCTGTGAAAAATTGCATTCCAAAATTTTAACTATACATAATGTGCTTTCAGTTGATATTGATGTGACAATACAATTAATTGTAGCCCTGAGCTCCTCCTGAAAACATTTGAACATATTGAGCATATATAAATTTGCCACGGTTGCCTCCATTGGCAAATTTGTAAGAAGCTTTGCATTCTTATGAAATGATTCAAAATCTGCTTTAGTCTCCTTCTCAATCTTATCTTTTAGTGCAAGTTCATATTTATTTACAAATTGGCGCAAATAAGTTTTTGAATTAATGTAACCATCAAAGAAAGAATTCATGCTCTCACTTCTTTGGGTGGTTGACATGCCCGCCCAAAATGTGTCACACAGAAAGACGGGAACCCAAGCAGATCTTCGTTCATACAATGAACTCAACCATTTGTGAGCTCGAGATCATAATCAACACACATTTTATTCCAACTCTTTTCAAATTCAATAATGTTCAGTGAATTATACACTATTTTTTTCAAAGCTTTCTTAATACTTTTGTATTCTCTCAAACTGCTTAATTTTTTTGGTATTTTTTTTATTATATGCCATAGACAAAGCCTGTGCCTACTGTTAGGAAGTACTATCTCAATCGCACTTTGAATCGCAGCACATTTATCTGTTATAATAGCATTAGGCGGCTTCCCTCGCATACAAAATAGCCAAGTCTCGAATAACCAAATATAATTCTCGGTAGTCTCACAAGAAAGTAAGTCACAACCAAACAGAATTGATTGTCCGTGGTGATTAACACCAACAAAAGGTGCAAATGGCATATCATACTTATTAGTGAGATATGTGGTGTCAAAAGTAACGACATCACCAAAGATTTGATATGCCGATCGACATCTTGAATCAGCCCAAAAAATATTTCGAATATGACATTCTTGGCCAACATCAATCAAATAAAAGAAATTTGGATCTTTTTGCTGCATGTATGAGAAATAATCTAGTAGTGCCACAGCATCCCCATCCTTCAGTGCTAATCTTCGATATTTATCAACATAGTTCTTGCATTCCTTTTGTCCAAATGTTATATTTTCATGCCCCCCTTCACCAACAACAAAAGATCTAAAAGAATCATGAAGTCTGATTCCAGCATCATCATTTAATCCTAGCCTTCTTTTAATATGCATTGGAAGTTTCCTATTGCATTTAAAAAATCTAGCCATCGAGGGGCTAAGAGTGTGATTATGCTCAGTTACCACTTCTGCTAATCTAAGATTTTTTCGTTGTCACCATCTGGCTACAACCTTTACAGGACAACCAGTTTTCACTGTTGGATTCTTTAAGCTTGATTGCCAAGTAGTGGATCCTATCCCCCCCTTGCAGCAACCAATATCAACACGTCTACATATCCCATCAGTAAACCATGACTTTATAACAACTATGCCAAAGCCCTGTATACTAGCATATTTTTTGTAAAACCCAAATAATTTTTCATATGATTCAAATAACATCCCAACTGCTGGCTCATCAACCTCATCATCACTAGAATAAAATTCTGTGTATATTTTTTTTGACTGTTCATGTACCTTGAGCCAAAAAAATATAATATTAAGTATATCAGTTTAGCCATTTCATAGTAGGCTTTATAAATAATAAAAATTAGAAAACTTACAATTGTTTGATTAGTACTTGGTTCAAAATTTAGTTCTTCGTCCATACTTTGTGGGGCACTTGCTTTATCATGCAATCGCAGTAACTAATAATGAGGTAAAAATCTAAAAACTTTAATATATTATTCAAACTCTAAACAATTTGTGTGAAACAATCATAAAGCACTGAAAGTGTACTCTAAAGTTGATACAAACATACAAAACAGGAAATTGTGCCATTTCTATATAAATTATATTATATAAAGCAAGAATGAAGCTTTGACAGAGAAAAACCAATTAAGGAAGACTAGACTACACTTGCCCATTTTTTTACACACATGTTAATCTCCAAATGTGAAAGCTAAATGTAAAACAAGAGCGTGTACTAAAGGCAGTGAAAATTTTCAATTCTATCAAACTATAACAAAGCAATACTTACATTATTGTATGTAGTATTGCTGGATGTTTTCAGCTTCAACGTAGCATTTAGTGCTTTAACTTATTTGGCTTGTGTAATTAAATATATCATTTCTTCTATAGCGCTTCAAGAAAATAAAAAATCATGCATTTTCTTACAAGTCTCCTGTTGGTTAGGTGAGTAAAGGGTGGGGGTCTGGCGTGTGAAGGACTGTGTAGTCTATTGGAGCATCAATAGGGACTGGTACTCATTAACTAGTCATTAAATTTATGAGCTGTATGGCAGAATTGTTTGGATTATTAGCATTTTACTGATTTTTTATCACATTAATCTTAGATATTTACATATGATTTTTAAACCTCAATATCAACCTTACAAATACTTTTAATCATAAACTAAGTAATCATATTCATGAATTTTAACTAGATTTGTTGACCTATACAACTTCAACTTAATTTCCTTAATTAACTAAATTATTTTTGTTAGTGTGCACTTATTTCATGCTTTTGTTTGTTTCAATTTTCTTTCTCGGGTGATCCTACACAGTGTGATGAGAAGTTTGTTTCCTCGTAAAGTATATATTATAATAACTGATATCAAAATATTCAAGAAAATAATTGTGAGTTATGCCTAAGAACAGAAAGGTGAAGATCAACAAGTTCAAAGGGAAGAATATCAAATTTTAGAGGATGCAAATATAGAGTTACCTCTATCAGAAGAAGATATATCTTTGTTCGAGATGAAGCTAGATAAGATGGAACCAGTAGATTGGGATTTTCTAATTCACAAGCACTTGAGTTGTGAGCTTACCCTTAACGTGAGATTAAACATTGTCAATGAGAAGATCATGACATGTTTGACGAGAGCATTAACAAACATGGATGAGAAGCCTTCAACATTAAATAAGGTGTTCACATGCGCCACTTATAAGCCAAGATATTCAAAAAAAGAATGAATTAAGAAGAATCATCTACATTTGCATTAAACGTTGAGAATTGAGGAAGATCCAATTCAAGAAAGAAATGCACACTGGAAAAGCTATTTATCTCCCACTTTATTGTTGTTACAGGCCCCCCCACACAAGAATGACTTCATCAAAAAGCTGAGGTTATACACCGCCTAAATTGATCTCCAGGAGTAGTTGATGATTGAAGCACCGCAGTAGAAGAATATTATCATAAATTTATATACGAGCAAGTTCAAGAAGAAATAAAATTTCTAATTGAAGAAATAAATTCTAATAAAAGCCTTCATTTGAAACCTCATTTTCGAAGACTCCACCAGATTTTCCATCTTATTTGACAAACAAAATAGCTATAAAATTTTCTATTTAAATAAAAGATAAAACAAAAAGAGCACACCTCCAACATAAATTTCCTCAGCTTTTCTTCATTCCAAGCAAATATTTCAACAAAAAATAAAAGATTACGGTGTAGTGCACACGTAAACCTCTCGAATTAAGAAAAAAATAAACCTGACAGGCTTACCCGCGCTCCTTGATGAGGCGGCGCCCCTTATCAGTGCTGCAGATGGTTGGCAGCGAGACTAAGCTTGACCTTCGAATTTGAAGCGGCCGCCAGGACAAAAACCCATCGAGCGCAAACTTCACTTCGTCAACCAGCTAAAACAAGCAACTCAATGAATGAAAGATTTCCATCTTTGGTACAGGAGAAGCTCCCCGTTGAGTTCTTGGCCTGCTGATTTTTTGGCTCGCTAAGTTCTTGGCCGGTTAGTGCGTTTCGAGGGACATCGTGCGTCGGGCGTCGGGCGTCGGGCGCCGGGCGCGGGGCGTCGGGCGTCGGGCGATCGGGGAAGAGAAATGCGAAAGGGAGAGGAGAAATGACAAATGAGAAGAGAAATGCTATTATGGGGGGGAAGCAAAGGGTTTTTAAGCCACGTCTACGCCACGTGGGCTGCCACGTGGGACGGGTGGAGTTGGGTGCCACGTAGATGGGTTCAAACAACATTTCTCTTATAACTATATAAACTAACTGTGTATATATATATATATATATATATATATATATATATATATATATATATATATATATATATATATATATATATATATATAAAAAAGCTAATTTAATATTAACAGAGTATATATAATTATATATAATTACATCTTATTAATACTTATACAGGAAAGAGGATGGCGGCGGGACCCGCCATATTCCACGCGGCAGTCTCAGGTTTGCGGGGAAGAACCGGGTGGGGTCCACAGCACCACGCGGCACTCCTGCATTCGCCAGGCAGAGCCGAGCGGGACCCCATGGCATCTGCTGACGGCTTGCGGGACCCATGCCCTCAGGTCTAGCGACGCACGCTGCCCGCGTGCGTAGAAGCGGGTCGGGTCTGGCTCGACCCGACTCGGGGAGACTGCTCCTCCCGACAGACAACGGAGGCGGCCGCTTAGGGTTTGAATTTTCACGGTGTAAACGTCGGTGATACACCTCGGCCCGCATGCCGCCGGAAAGGTCTCTAGGAGACCTTTCATTTGGCGGCTGGACCGAAGTCGGGGGTGAGTTGTATCGAGTTCAGATCCAAGCCCTAGCTACTTCGACTCGGAGAACGATACCCCAGCGGTATCGGCTGTTCGGCAATTTTAAAATTCGATCAATCGATGTAACGATTGATCGATCCGATTCATCCCTAGGCTAATCCAATTCACGAAATAAGCACGAGCATTGACACATAGCAATTAGATCGATTGGGAGGAGGTAATCGACGTGTACTTGGATTGACGGTTGAGAAAGGTTAGGGCTCGGGCTTTCTCCAGAGGCTTCGATCGCACGCAAGGTGGCGGTATGAGGCAGAGAGGGATCCTTAATGTCCATGGGCGGACTCGTCGATGCCCGAGAGGCCATGGGCGGACTCGCGGATGCCCGAGAGGCCATGGGTAGGCCGCGCAAGCGGCTGGGAGTGTCGCGTGGAGCCCTAGTGTTCGGGGTGGGGATGGGGACGCAGGAGCCGTCTGATCTTTGATCAGAAGGTCAAGATTGACCGTTTGATCCGAACGGAATTCCAAATGGCACGCGCAGTAATAAGCCGACGGCGTTAGTTACTTAACGCATGCGGAATTTTAAAATATTAAATTTAATTATTAATATAAATAAATAATTTAATTTATTAAATTATAAAATTATAAATTCTAATTAATTGGACAATTTCCAAAAATTTCCAAACACTCACCCCCAGCTAATTGAGGGGCGAGGAACGCAATGACGAGATCAGATTTTTGATCCAACGAGTATTTTATTTTCTCGATTTGTGAGGTATTTAAATATCATTAAAATATTCATCAGAATTTCGACGACTTTCGATTGACACGAAAACATCACCCTTAGCTAATTTGGGGGCAATTAGCGCAATGGCAAAGTCCGTTTTCGATTTGAGGTCATTTTAGACATGTCAAATTTTATGGTTTTTGGGTTTTCCCAGAAATAAGGATTGGATCTATTTGACTCCTGAGTTGGACTAGGTCTTAGAGGTTGTTTCCTAATAACTTGATTAACACTTAGGATCAAGAATAAGATTAGGATTAGTTCTAATTGACTAAGGTAACAACTTGGGTTATTACAGGCTCTCCCACTTACGAATGATGTCGTCCTCGACATCACTCAAGTGGAAAGAAGAAGACAATATTTAAACATGAGTCGAAGTTTGAAAGCTTAGAATGCTAAGAAAGAGTACCTGGATTCTTGAAGAGTTTTGGATATTTAGCTAACATATCTGACTCCTTCTCCCAAGTGGCCTCGTTGCGAGAATGATTCTTCTACTAGGCTTTGATCATAATGATAGCACGATTCGTAAGTTGCTTGCGATCACGGGACAAAATTCAAATTGGTTCCTCAACGTATGATAGAGCAGGTTGGATTTGAATTTCTGGGAACTGAACTAAGTGAGATGGATCTCTGAGGCACCTCCTTAGAGATGATACATGTAATACATTATGAACTGTAGCAAAGTCATATGGGAGGTTGAGTTTGCAGGCAGAAGAACCTATTTTGGCTTCTACCTCGAATGGACCAACATAGCAGAGACTAAGTTTCCCTACTATGACAAATTTGAAGACTCCTTTCATTGGACTGACCTTTAGGTAATCAAAGTCTCCAACTTTAAATTCCAGACAATGATGGTGAAGGTTGTGGTATTTACTTTGGCGGACTTGGGCTGCACGAATTTATTGTTGAATAAACTGGACTTTCTTGTTTGTCTCTTCTACTAATTCAGATCTATACAGCTGAACACTGCTTATTTCTGACCATGCCAATGGAGTGCTACATTTTTTGTCGTACAAGGCTTTGTATGGAGCCATCTTTATACTGGCTTGAAAACTATTGTTGTAAGGGATTTCTACTCTTGGGAGGTGTTCTTCTCAAAATCCAGCAAAGTTAAGTATACACAGTCTAAGTAAATCTTCAAGAACTTGATTCACTCATTCTGTCTGACCACCCGTCTAAGAATGAAAGGCTGTACTCATTGCTAGAGTTGTGCCTAGATCTTGATGCATGGCTTGCCCAAACTTGGAGGTGAATAGACTGTCTCTATCAAATACGATTGACTTGGGAATTCCATGCAACCTGACTATCTCCTTGACGTAGAGCTTTGCAAGTTTCTCAACTGAATATGTCTTCCAAATAGGAATGAAATGGGCGGACTTGGTTAATCAATCGACTATGACCCAAATAGCATCTGCTCCAAATCTTGTACGAGGCAATCCCATAACGTAGTCCATTGATATATCTAGCCATTTCCATTCAGAATTTCAAGCGGGTGAAGCAGACCACCGGATCTTTGATGCTCTGCCTTGAGTAAATTGCAAGCATGGCAATTTGTGACAAACTCGACCACACTTTTCTTCATCCCTGGCCACCTAAAATATTGTTTCAGGTCTTGGTACATCTTTGAACTTCCCAAGTGAACCTGATACCCGGAGTTATGGCCTTCAATTAGCACCTCCTAATGTATGGACTTAGGGATCCATAAACGATCTCCTTGATAAGAGCATCTATGTGGAACGTGGGCTCCACATTAATCATTGAGAGCATCGTACTCATCTGGTCACTATGTGCTGATTGGATATCTAATTTATGAAATTCTTCCTCCAGAGGACTCTTAGAGATAAGAGCATTAAGGTTAGCATGATGGCTCAGAGCGTTAGCTACAACATTTGCCTTCCCAGGGTGGTACTGGATATCAAGGTCGTAGTCACTAATTAACCACTTTTTTTGTCGGCAGTTCAACTCCCTTTGAGTGAATATATATTTCAAATTTTGGTGATCTGTGAAAATTTGAGTGAATTCCATATAGAGAGTGATGCCAAATCTTTAAGGCGAACACTATAGCAGCTAATTTGAGGTCGTGGACGACATAATTTCTTTCGTGGGTCTTCAGCTGATGGGAAGCATATGCTATGATCTTCCCTTCTTGCATTAGTACAACACCTAAGCCTATACCAGAGGCGTCAGTATAGACTTGATAGTTCACTTCTTCCTTAGAAAGAACTAGAATGGGGTCAGAGGTAAGCACATCTCTTAGTGCTTGGAATGTCACTTTGCAAGCTGGTGACCATTCAAAGGGTATAGCCTTCTAGGTGAGTTTAGTGAGTGGAGAGGCTATTTAAGAAAAGCCTTTCACAAACCTTCCGTAATAACTGGCCAAACCCTAGAAGCTTCTGATTTTTATCATTGACTTGGGTTGCACCCATTCTTGGATTGTGCTGACCTTGCTTTGATCTACTTTGATCCCTTGAGCATCTACTATGTGGTCTAAAAAGGCGATAGATTCAAGCCAAAATTCACACTTTGAATACTTGGCATACAGATGGTGGTGTCTCAGTTGTTCTAACACTGTCTTTAGATGACTTTCATGTTCCTTCTTTGTCTTGGAGTATATTAAAATATCATCTATGAACACGATGATGAATTTGTCAATGTATGGTTTCAAGATGCGCTGCATTAGGTCCATAAAGATGGAAGACACATTTGTCAACCCGAATGACATCACTAAAAACTCATAGTGGCTATATCTGGTTCTAAAAGCCGATTTTGCTACGTCAGAATCCTTCACCTGCAGCTGGTGATATTCTGATCACAGATAGATCTTTGAAAATACTTTCACTCCGACTAGTTAGGTCGAATAGATCATCAATGCGGGGCAGAGGGCACTTGTTCTTTATGGTTACCTTATTCAGCTCTCTGTAATCAATATAGATCTGCTTCGATCCATCCTTCTTCTTGATGAATAAAATTGGTGCTCCCCATGGGTAAGAACTAGGCTTGATAAGACCTTTTCCTAATAACTCCTACAACTGCTTGTTCAATTCCTGTAACTCTTTGGGTGCCATTCGATAGGGAGCCTTGGAAATTGGCTGGGTTCCTGGGGCAATGTCGATTGCAAATTCTACTTCCCATATAGGTGGAAGACTGGGTAAGTCTTCGGGAAAACATTAGCGAATTCATGGATGACGGGGTTCTTGGATATAGGAATGTCTTCCTTCTTTTCTCTTAGTATTGTTACTAGGAAGGCGCTGCAACCTTTACTTACTAGCTTCTTGGCTTTGATAGCATTTACTAAAGAGGCTCTTGTACTAAAGTTCCCAATAAATGACTTAGCTCATTTACCATTACCCAGGGTGATCTTCTTCTTTTGATAGTTTATGATGGCATCATGCTAACTTAGCCAACTCATGCCCAAAATAACATCGAAGTTGGCTATTGGCAAGACTACAAGCTTGGCTTCAAATTCTGTTTCTCTAATGGGGACTTGTATCTTGTAGAATTGACTGGCTTATAGTTGAGCTCCAGATGGCAGTCATACGTTTAAGGGTTTTGCTAAATGGTGTAATGACACCTGGAGAGGCTTTGTCCAACTCTCAGAAATGAAGGAGTGACTCACTCCAGTGTCGAATAAGATATTGCAGGGCTTATTATTTACATAGATTGTACCTAATTATGGATGCAATAATCTACAAGTTACTTTAAAGCAAGTAATAATAAAATGGTAGATTAGTTTAAAAGCGCGTACCTAACACCACATTATTATCTTTTATGGCTTCAGTAGGAGTGAGGGCATAGACCCGCACTGGACTAGCCTATTGCCTATTGTAAGGCTGCCGGGTAGGTGGCCTCGAAGCATTTGGGTGGGGAACAATAACTGTCTCACACCATTGAGCAGAAGGAGGAGGTGGTAGCACCGGATGGGCTGTGGTAGGCTTCTAGAACAAATCGAAAGCTCGTTGGCGTTTAGAGCGATCGATCTGGTCGCCATCAATAGTGTCGTTGAAGTTGCACCGATAGTAAGAGTGGCCTGGCCTCCCGCAGTTGAAACAGTTCCCAGTCTTATGGTAGCATTGCCCATAAGGATGGGGGCGAGTGCTACCATCAAAGAGATTTATTGACGAAGTTCCTGCCTCAAGCTGATATACCCTAGCTCTCATAGGGTTCTCGTATTGAACGATTGTCGTACCATAACTAAGCTTGGGCATGGATGCCTCATGAGGTTCAATCATCTTGGAGGATTCTAGCAGCTTTGCGAAGTTGATTGAGCAGTGAGATACAACTATCCTTCGGATGGAGGGCTGAAGTCTGCTCTGGAAACAATGGCACCTATCAGATTTTGAAGGGACAAGATTGGAGGCGAACCTTGCTAGCCATCAAAATTCAGATTCATAAGCCAAAACTGATCGGCTTCCTTGCTGCATTTTAAGGAACTGATCTGCCATGGTATGCATAGCAGAGGTAGGGATGTATTGAGTTTTAAATCATACTTTAAACTCATGCCATGAGATTTCTTCTAGTTCCCAATTTGTGAATAATGTATGGCAGATGTTGTCCCAGTAGTATACTGCCTCACCTTATAGTAGATGAGTTGTTTAATGGATTACCTCAACATCTGGGCACATGATGCTAGTTAGGTTCTTCTCTACTATCTTTATCCAGTTTGCCGTATCGATAGCAGAGAGACTCCCATCAAATGTTGGGCATCTGAGGCATAGGAAACTATGGAGCAGTCCATCAGCGGACTGGGTGTGGTGCTGAAACTAGTGGTGGGTTACTATGGTAGTCTCAGGAACTGAGCTATTCTAGCTCATCTGTGCGATGAGCAGTCGTTCCATGCATTCTACCTACCGGGCTTGAACTCTGGCTACTCTTCTGGCCTGCTTGGGGTTTGAATTTTCGTGGTGTAAACGTCGGCGGTACACCTCGGTCTGCATGCCACCGGTAAGGTCTTTAGGAGACCATTCATTTGGCGGTTGGACCGAAGTCGTGGGCGAGTGGTATTGAGTACAGATCCAAGCCATAGCTACTTAGACTCAATGAATGATACCCTAACTGTATCGACTATTCAGCAATTCTAAAATTTGATCAATCGACGTATCGATTGATCGATTCGATTTGACCCTAGGCTAATTTAATTAACGGAATAAGCATGAGCATTGACACATATCAATTAGATCGATTGAGAGGAGGTAATCGACGTATACCTGGATTGACGTCGAGGATGGCTAGGGCTTGGGTTTGCTTCAGAGGCTTCGATCGCGCGCAAGGTGGCATTATGAAGCAGAGAGGTATCCTTAAGGGCCACGGGTGGACTCATCGATGCTCGGGAGGCCGTGGGTAGGCTGCGCAAGCGGCGAGGGGTGTCGTGTGGAGCCCTAAGGTTCGGGGTAGGGACGGCGACGCAGGAGTTGTCTGATCTTTGATCAGACGGTCTGGATTGACCGTTTGATCCGGATGGAATTCCAAATGGCGCACACAGTAATAAGCCATAGGCGTTAGCTACTTAATGGCTGCGGAATTTTAAAATATTAAATTTAATTATTAATATAAATAAATCAATTAATTTATTAAATTATAAAATTTTAAATTCTAATTAATTTGAAAATTTCCAAAAATTTCCAAACACTCACCCCTAGCTAATTGAAGGGTGAGGAACGCAACATGGAGGTTGGATTTTTGATCCAATGAGTATTTTATTTTCTCAAATTGTAGGGTATTTAAATATTATTAAAATATTCGTCAGAATTTTAATGACTTCCGATTGACACAAAAACATCACCACTACAATGGCAAAGTTCATTTTTTGATTTGAGGTCTTTTTAGATAGATCAAATTTTAGGGTTTCTGGGTTTTCCCAGAAATCAGGATTCAATCCATTTGACTCTTGAGTTGTATTGGGTCTTAGAGGTTGACTCCTAATGACTTGATTAACACTTAGAATTAAGATTAAGACTATGATTAGTCATAATTGACTAAAGTAACAACTTGGGTTGTTACACTTTCCCATGGGATTTTTTCCTCACCTCTTCATTCAGCATTGGCCTAATAATATCATTGAATTTCAATGACATATTTTATGATGAATTACTGATGGTTGTAACCAACCCATCCCAATTGTTGGAAAATGATGAGAGGAATAACATCGCTCGGATCTCATCATCAAACTTGATGCCCACTAAACTACTAGCTCATTACAGTGTTGAACCCATTGAGATGTTCAGTCACTGAACAACAATTCATCATCTTCATATTGAATAGTCTCTTCATTAAGAACACTTTGTTAGAAGTCGAGGGCTTCTTATACATTCTTGTTAAGGCATCCTGGAGATCTATATAAGTTTTTTCATTAACAATATTTAATGCAACAAAAGAAGACAACGATAAATAAATTAAACCTAGTCGGATATCAAGAGCCTCCCATTCTTCGTCTGACATAGTCACTGATTTTCTATCAACTCCACTTAATGGTTGATAGAACTTCTTCTGATAAAGAAAATCCTCCATTTGCATTTTCTAGAATGCAAAGTTTGTTCTATTAAAATTCTCAATCTTGTGCCTCATCTCATTAGCCATTGCTCCAACTCAAACTGCAAACCCTCGAATCAACAAAAAATTTATCTCTCTAATATCACTTGTTGGATACAAATTGAGCATTGCAGTGGAAGCAGTTTGTGCTGGAAGAATAAAGTTGCATTGACGGTTACCAAGTAAAGCATGTGATCACAAAAATAATAATAAAAAGGAATCACAGCACATGCATGCAACACAACCATAAGCACATCAAAAAATAACAAATTCAATATAGAAAACCTAAAAATGGAAAAAATTGCAGAGCCACATGACACAAAACTTTCAAATATCAATCTTAAAGATTACAGAGTTGCTAAGTGCTTAAGCAAAACAATGAACACTAGCTCTTACTCTAGGATAAAGGAGGGTAGTAGCAGCAAACACATGGAGTATCTTCTCCAACATGCAAGAGCACTCCCTTGCACAACAGCTCTCCCTTAGTTTTCATCCAGTAGTATCCAAAGCCCACTCAAACACAAATGCAAATATAAGAAATTCTTCCCACTATTCCCTTAAGTATGCAACTCTAATATGGACCCTGCAAGGTCCAAAATGCCCCTCAAATGGCTTAGGACATAACCTGGATCGGAGCAAAATTCAGTGAGGCACTTCGGCACGCCTAAGCACCCAAGCCCTGGGTAGCGTATGCCAGAGTGCGCTATTATGCCCTACTCTCGGGTGCAGAGCCATCGTGGTGCCTGTGCTACATTTGAGCTTTCAATTTTATTTTAAATTGCCTCAGAACCTCCCAGAAGTTCCTCAGAACTCCATTAGAATCTTCATGATGATCTAAATGGTCTCCATAACATAATAATAAAATGCATTCCTTTTTGTTCAACTTCCATTAATTTTGTAGTGTTGAATTCTTACAGCATCATATATTACTAGATAATAATGCTTGCCTTCAAAGATTATTGACTCAAATATTTTCAACATGCTTACAGTAAAAGTCTATGACAACAATACATATGTGCTACCTTGTTGCTCACAAATTTATCCATGATTGCATGTATGATTACGAATCTCCAATGAATGTAAGTTTAGAACTTCATATATAAAATAAAATAAAGTCAAAATGATGTAGCCTAGTATTAGTAGTTGAAAGTGAATGTCTTAATGAGATTTAAATGGTTACAATGACATTATTGTGGATTCATTTGCAATTCTTCTCATCATCCATCATCATCTTCATCATCATCATCATCATTATTATTATTATTATTATTATTATTATTATTATTATTTTGTTATTTTATCTGTAAGGTAATAATATTGCTAGATCAAAGGTAAGGTGTTAGTTTTGTAAGTTTGAGAAGTTAAAATTGAAGTTTAATTGAGTGTCATTGTATTAGATTGAAACCATGCTAATCTTGTACCTTTGTTTAGTATTCTTAAATTCAACATTTCTTTTTTTTTATACAGAGGACTTATGAAATTGAGTTTCGCTACTGGTTCAATTTTAAAGTACAATTTTAGCACTAAATAGGAATTTGGTCTCATGTGAATTTATTTGAGTAATAAATCATAAGCATGAAGTTTGCATATGCATTAGAACACATTTAAAGTGCACTAATATCTAAGTTGGGATCCTATGTGCATGTGTATATTATAGGAATTGAGTGTTTAAGGTTCATGCTATGTAAGTGACATGCATGTATGTGTATATGGTTGATATGTTCACATATATGTATGTTGAAAAAGGGTAAAATTCTAAAGGGTGAATTAGGCACAATAAAACAATTAAGCATACAACTATCAAATATTAATAAATAATATTAATCAAAATCCATACGCAATTAAAGTACTACCTAAGAGAAAATGCTAAGATTCTTGTGCTAACAGAAGTTAACATAATAAATTCTTGTAGATAAGCTTAATTTTGATACAATTGTTGTACAAGTAAAGGTACTGAGATACCTGTTTTTACTTTTAAATTGTGCCCAATTTTCTTGTTTTGAAGATAAAGTTAATCTGCCAAATAGTATAAAATGTGATACAATATATATAAATGCAATTTTGATTAACATCTTTTTGTAGGAAAAAAAGTGTTGTTGCCTCAAAAAAGGCTTGCCATTTATTTTATGCTTTTAATTTTCTTTTATCTTGGGATTTATTAATTATATGTTATTATTTTAATTGTGCTAACTGCTAATTTATTAGTAAACATTATTATCTATGGTACTAGAGAAATTATCTAATATATGAAATCAATACTTTTTTTTTAAAATAGATCATCACTTCAAGGTAGTGCTATGCCACTATAAAGAGTAGAATCGAGTCAAAGATTGCTTATATAATTTTGTAGTTTTATATAAACTTTATTTCTAGCCTTGTAATAATTTAGATAATTTTATAGTTTACAGTTTTCTTTTTAAGATGAATGGAAATGCATGTTTTTTTTCTTCTTAATTGGCTTGGAGTTGCATTTGTTCTTTTCCTTTCTACCATTTGGCCTAATCACGTTATAGGATCCTAGGTAGTAAGCACCTAATGTCAGTTTAGCTGTACTACCTCGACATTGGGTCATTATATAACCTTTCTTTAATCCTTGAGGATGATTAATTTGGAACTCACCATTCTATTATTACTTCAGACTATGTGCACTTGCATGTAAGCAAAATTCATACATTTGTGGCCTGTCAAGTGGTTAAATAATTAGATTCATTGAATGCTCTCCCTTTTAATCAGCCATGGCACCTAAAGGGGTTAATTTATTAGAATAAACAAAAGTACAAGTAAAAGTAAGATTACATTTATTATTTATCACAAAATTGGAAGAGGCATACCTGACATTCCCCACATGAGGATGAATTTTATTTATAATCTTTCTAACATTACTAAAAAAGGGCAGTTCAATCTCACTTCAATTCTAGCCTGGAGGAATCAAGCTGTTGGCAACTGTAAGATTTGGATTCCCATAAGCAAAATTCCACCCTAGGATCTCAAGACTTGGCCATTTTCTCTAACTTAAAAGAAGAGGACCAATCCAAATCCTTCCAAATACTAAAATTTTTTATGAACTCTCTGCATGCATGAAGCCTTCTCCACCAATTAGAATAAGACCATTTACCCTTCATTCTACTAGGATGTTTGGATGAACAGTATTTATCTTTTAAGAATTTAGTTCAAATGCTATTTGAAGCATGAAACTGCCACCAATGCTATTTTAAAAATTCATTTTTTGGGGAAAGAAACATTTAACCAATCAATGGGAATAGAATTTAACATGTATTTGATATGAACTAGTGTTCAATCAAGAGATAGATAACTGAACTCCTGCCCCTTATTTTATTAAACAATTTTTATTAAAGAGGCTTGTGAAGTAAACATTCTTTGTATGCCCTTTAATGATATGACTTTCAAAATGATAGAATGACCATTTGCCATTCTTAAAATTTACTTCTTTAGAAATCAAAGTTTCATTGGTATCCTTGCCCTCTTATTAATTAAAAAAAAGGATTTATCAAAAAAATTTATTATTTAGAAAACAAAGTTTCATTGCTATCCTTGACCCTCTTACCAATGAAAAAAAAGGATTTTTTCCAATTTATGTTAAGCCCCGTTTCAAGTTCTAACCCTTTGAGAGATTTTGCTAGAATCTTCAAAGATTTATTAGTAGCATTTGAAAACACAACAAGATCACTAGCATAGGCAAGATTTGAGAAAACATATTTGCCACCTATATCAAATTTAAGAGTTTGATCCTCATTGATAAGAGCATTGAGCTTTTAGGATTAAACATCAAACACCATAATAAATACTGTAGGGGATAGTGGGTCCCCTTGCCTTAGCCACCTTTGAGATTTGAAGAAACCTTCAAGGGAACCATTTAGCATAATAGAGAACCAGCTTTTATCGATCAACTTATTCACACGTTGAACACCATGATCAGTAAATTGCATGGCTCTATAAGTTTTATCCACTATACCTAGCTAACCCTTATCCTAAGCTTTTTCCAAATCAATTTTATGAATCAAGTTATCTCTTCTGGACTTTCTCAACAAATTATGTTAAATCTCTTAAGAATGTTATCTTTAGTGTTTCTATTAAGAATGAAAGATGATTCGTTAACTTAAATCAGGTAAGGAAGTAAATTTTTTTATCCATATAGCCATAATCTTAGAATATATATATATATATATATATATATATATATATATATATATATATTATTTAAAAAATTTAGAATATGGTGATATCACATTAAAAATAAAAAGAAAAAGCAAAAATAACATAATAATAAGACTAGTAAAATGATCATCATCTTTGTCTGAGGTTTTTAAATGTCCTCATCTCTGTCTGAGGTTTTTCTTTGATTTACTTCATTGTTGAAAACCTTTATACCTTTTCT
The DNA here is from genome assembly GCA_016760335.1 of Gastrodia elata. Taxonomy (NCBI): domain Eukaryota; kingdom Viridiplantae; phylum Streptophyta; class Magnoliopsida; order Asparagales; family Orchidaceae; genus Gastrodia; species Gastrodia elata. Next base: position 12,115,803 of record CM028686.1, read on the forward strand.
TCTATTTTCATATCTTTTGATTCTTCCGCAAGATGCAAAATTATTAGCCTCTTCTCCAATTCTGTGAAAAAGCAATTGAGGCTACTTTTCCTCAACTAGATCAAATGACTAAAGAGTGATTCACTAGGCCCAATAGGATCTGACCATTGGATCGAGTCATTGCTCTAATGACCAGAACACGACTTGGTACTATTACCATGTTGTGCTCTGCTGATCTAGCCATGATCGTATGTGGCATAGGCAAACCATGCTACGGTCGCTCAGCCGCATGCTCACACCCAATGTTTTAGCCTCTATAACCTCCAATTCCCTTCATCACCCCGATTTCCATCTACTATAGCGCCAATTGTAGCTGGGAGCCATTGATGCGTCATCTCAATCTTGTTGAAAACCCCTCATCAATGTGTCAAGTACTCCCAATTATCGACCTAGAGTCGTCCATTTCCAAAGTATTGATTTCACCTTTGCATTCCTTGTATTATTACTCTGTTTGATAGGTTAATAGGACCCTATCGAGTCTTTTGAGCTCATTGTGGCTCAGGTTGTGAAAAAGTTGCATAGTAACTTGAATACATAGATGAGCTCGACCCCTCATCCCCCGATCCCGGTGAGCCCAGTCGCTGGTAAGGGATCTTGGAGAACCCAATAGTAGGCGGTTGGCTTTATTGTGGGGGTCGCGATTTGACCCAACAGTAAACCCTTGCTCTAACTTCTTCATTGCTTGTTTACTGCTGATAGTAGTTGATAGATTTAAGGCTTTTAATCCTGTTGTGTAGTCCATCTCGTTAGCTTTAAAATGGTTTATGACACGTCCCTTGGTTAGATCAGAGTGTTGGGAATTCGGAAACCCTAGTTTCTACTCCAACATATCGACAAAAAGGATGAGGAATAGTGACGGGCAAATCAGCTTGACACACGTGGCACTATTTATCGGGCCTGCGCACGCAGATGGCTCACGTGCGTGGAGTGGCCGTGAGCTCAATCAACCCCAACATGCACATTCATGTAGTTAACAAAGGATTAATGAATTTAATTAATTAAATTATTTGCATAACTTCATAATTACATATCTGAACATAGGATAATTAAATACCAAAATGATTAGAAAATGAGTGGAACAATAATATGGAATTTACATTTAGTTTTGACTATTAATTTCACTAATCAATTTTTAATTATCATTAGGAGTATTTAAACATTAATTATGTCAAATGATGTCTAATTTGACTTTACTTACTGTCATAATGAATCTTATGATATAAGGAATCTGTGCTTGCTAAATTTAACTCATTTGGATAACAATTAAAGAAAATATAGTTTTGGTGCTTCATTTAATTAATAATAAATTCATATGATTTGGAATTTTTGCATTTTAGCTTTCTAAACCCTAGGACAACAAACTTTGACCTAGGTTGTGATTTGAATGAACTCAAGGTCATGGCTTTGGTAGGTAAGCCCTTAGGATGTTTTGTAGTGATTTAGTTATAGTAAACTTAGGTGAGAGCCTCATCTTTATAAATGAGAAAATAGTGTGAGGAATTAGGATTTTATTTAGTGTTTGATCATTCCAATTATTCTCTTCATTAGATTCCTTAGGTGAAGATATCTTCTGTACATTGTGTTTCCATGAATTTTCTACTAGTTGATGCACCTTGGCGTAAAAGGTTAAGATCCTCATTATTCGAATCCATCTTGGTATGACGACTGATTACTTTAGATATTTCCTCAATAAATGATTAGAGTAATTTTGAAGGAGCACCTATAAATCCTGTTGCATGACAAATCACATCAAGCTCTCTCACTTATTACTTCCTTGGTGTTTGGTCTTCAGTCAAAGGCACTATGCTAAATTTATTTATTTGGATATCTATATATTTTTTTAATTCCACCTTAGTGAATAAGTGGACCTGATCAATGTTACATATGCTCTCCAAAGTTAGTGCAAACCCATTCCCAACATTTGGGTCAGCAGGTAGAGGGGCTACCAATTTATTCATTGCGTGAATCATGATTGAGGTAGTTACAAATAGTGATTACACACATTTGCACTTGCACGTAAGTGTACATGATTTGAAGTAATAATTGGAAGGTAAGTTCCAGGATTTATCGTCTTCAGGGAATGGTATATTTTGCTACTAAGGTGTATCTACGTTTAATAATGTTTAAACTAGATATTTTTGGTTTTGAATTGGCTCCTACTTAATAATGCAAAAGCCTGAATTTATGATACTAATTTGTTATGAGAGGAGAGTTGGGTTTCCTCCATGTGAATTGATAGGGAGTCATGTTATAATACTACTTAAGAAATTTTTCATTCTCTTACTGTCATGCTCAGTAATCAAGTGAACATTATGTTCCTTAGATTGGTCCTCTAATTCCTAGAAGTTCAAATCTTGTGCATGAAATGAACACACTAGGGTTCAATATCAGCTCAAAGATTCTCATGAGATCGCATTTAAAGTATTTTTATTTTCCTACGTCTAGGTTATCAAAATAGTTGTTTTGATTTGGCAATCTCATAAGCATTTATTCCACTAACAAGTGTCACGTGCTTTACACGCAGTTCAGATAAGGCGGTGGATTCATCGGGCTTCATGAATTATGTCACATCATTCGTAAGCTCTCAATGAATATCTCCCTCCTTTCACATCTATTGCGCTATAGAGCTCCATTAGTGGTCTTCACTCATACACGTCGACCTCGTGACTGAGCTCATGATATGGTCAGTTAAGATCAAGAACTTCTCATATAATTTTAAGCACAAACGCACATATGTCCAACTCTACGCCAATCGGTGAGCTATGGAGCACAAGATATTGATTTCAATTTTTCTATTTCTAGCAGATTTTCAATCATTTTGTAGCATGTATTATTAAGATAGTTTAGATAGTCATTTGAATGAAAATTTTTATTCATTGCTTAAGGAAGTTTGACAACACTTTTTGTCCCTTACATTTCACATGATTTCAGCCCCAACCCTCCCCAAGGAGGGTCTAGCCTTCCATTACAACAGAAATAAAAAGAGAAGCATACAAATATAAGGACCCTTTCATGATCCAACTAAAATGAAATCAAGGAGAAAGATTAGGAGTATACAAGGAACATCCCTTATTGGGGTACTCTGGATCTTCCTTGACATTCCTCTCTTCTTTTCTTCTAGCTCTCTAGTGCAATCTTTTCTTCTTCTTCTTCTAGCAATGGACTCTTCAACCCACCTTGGAGAGATCTCCTTCCTCTTTTCAGTTGTCTCTAAATTCTAGAGATTTCGAAGTTTAAATAAAAAATGGGAACCCTCCTTTCTTCAAAAATGGTTGTACTTATAGAGGAGTCATTCTCCTTTCAAATTATGCTCACACCTCCACCCTTTCTCTTTAATGAGTGGAATACCCTCACTTTAATTTTGTCCTCTTATTTTGTCCATTTGCAAATTAATTTTTGTAATCATTCCAAATCCTTTCTTTTTTCTTAAAGGATTTTATTGGCAGGGAATATGTCAGCTGGGAGACAAATTGCTGGTTAGAGGTCATGTCTAAGTTGCATTAAATGCTCTAAAAGATTGAATTTTTGGTGCCCACTGCAGCACGCTGTAGCGCGCTGCAGCGCTTGGGTTTCAAATTATAATTTGCTATAGCGTGCTTAAGTTTTGAACTCAATCTGCTGCAGTGTGCTGCAGTGGACTGTGGCACACGACAATGTGTTGCAGCGCACTGTGGTGCACTATAGCGGTTGAGTATCGATGTTTAAATTTGCTGTAGAGCACTGTAACGTGCTGTGGCATGCTGTGGCGCACTATGGTGGTTGAGTTTTAAATTTTCAACCTTCTATAGCGCATTGTAGTGCGTTGTGGCTATTGAGTTTCGATTTTTCAACCCGCTATAGCACGGTATAGCAAAATTTTTCTAGGCTCCAAAATTGTCCCTTGGTCATTACTGTCTGCTCACCAGTCGCCGGCGGGCGCTGTTGTGCGCTGCAGCATGCTGTAGCACATTGTAGTGCGATGCAACGGCTTTCTCCCAGAATTACATAATTGCTCCAAATGTTGATGAGTTCATCATTTCTCCTGAAAATATAAGGAATTTATCAAAGTAGGTTGTTCCCAATATGGAAGTGTATGTATTCTTTCCATGTTTTTGCTATAAATTATGGACTCATCATGTGTGTTATTGGATTGGATTAACACTCTAATTATTCTATACTTTAGCAACTACACTTGGAGATGCATCCATTGATGCAATATTGATAGTTCCATATACAAAATCCCTTAATAACACAAATGAAACTTCTACCAAGCCACTTAAAGTAACCATATAAGATCTCAAATTTTATTTTGGGACTTATGCCATGTGTTTGCTTGAATAATCTCTTGGGATACTAATAGGCTAAAGAGAGCTATCCTTTACTTATATTTTGAATGCGAGTGAAGCTTGAAGCAATCAGTGGATTTGTGTCCAATCAAGTAACAAAAAAAAAAAAAGGATGACAAATATTAGAACCTTACCTCTTTGTGATAACCATTGGATTCATCTCATATCCAAATTTTTTATTAAATATTATATAAGATTACTTTTCATAAGACTTGACCCACTAACATCATACATAGGTCTTCATAACAAAGTATACTTTTAGTGGCTTGCCAAAATATGATCCCAAGAGATATAGAATACCATGCTAGATTCAATGCCCTTTGAGAAGTGGATAATTTATCCAAACAAAGGCTATAGTGGTTTAACAACTATGATCAAATAAAGTGGTCATTTCAATATTTTCATATGGAAAGTTGAGATGAAATATGACCCCCTCGAGAAGAGTCACGTGTAATCATACTCACTCAACAATTAATGAGGATATGTTGGTGATCAATCAAGAGAACACCATAGGAAAACAAAAATCAAATCTCCTTATAAAATTTTTTAATTGTTACCATTGGGGTTTGCCATTGTGATATTTTTTAGCCAACAACTTAAAATGGCTTAGCTAAGATTTTTATCTTTTCCTTAGATAAAATAAGATAAATTTTAATCCCCAGCATGAATAATAGTTTGTACAAATTGGATGCGAGGTGTTAAATGAGTGCCTCGTGGAAAGGCTATAGTGGTTCTTGTATTTTCTTGTGAGTTTCTTGATGCTATTTTTTGACTTTTGATGTTTCTAGACTTTATGATTTGAGTTTTAGTAGTTTTCTGTTAAAGGTTCTTGGCTTAAGATCTTGTGTGGTCTGGTTTTTCATTATGCACTTTGCAAATTTGTTGCTTTCTGGCTTATTAATTCTGATGGCCCATGTTTTTATGCTAGCCATTTTATTCTGGTTGAGATGTTTGGCACCTTCTTCTTTCAGGATCTGCTTTTCCGGTTCTAGGAGAAGTGCTGCTCAGTTTGCAATTTCCATTAGTCTTTTCCTATTTGCTGGAGATGATCAGAGGGGAGAACACATGTTGGCTATTGTCCAAGGTCACAGCTACCTAAGATGTTGGGCCTTTTTTTATCAAGTATGTTAGCCATTTATTTTGTTTTCTTCTATTTTTTGGATGTTTATGGCTGGTTAGTAGGTTTGTTGTTTGGTTTTGATTGTATTCCTTTTCACTTTCTTTGCAGGGACCTTTTAAGATATACCCTCTTTTGGTTTTGATTGCATTGCTTTTATTCTCTTCTATTTTTGTAACCTCATAGCACCTTTGTATCCTTTATTTTATTGAATAAAATTCTACCGAGGTGGCTTTCCTTAATAAAAATAAAATACATGAAGGTTTTTGATGTTATACTTATCATTATTCCTCCTTCCTTGAAGAATATTAATGCAAGAAAAATTAAATTGATCTTGGGTAAGGGCAAGTTACTACCCAATGTTAAGACTATAATTGTTGGTGATCAACACATGGTTCAAAGATTTAGTATTATTGCAATAATGACATTTAGAGGCTAAATGATAGCCTCTAACTTGCATCACTTCTTCAGCACAAATGTAGTTTCTAAAAACTCTCCCAATAAAGATGTTGATATAACTAGTAATAAGCTTTTGCTAAGAACTTTGTTACACACTGCATGCTTCCAACATATATCCCATGCATAGCAAAGTTTGAATCTATTATGCACCTCAATCTCAGAAGAAGTAAGAATTTCATTACTAATGTTAGAAGCTAAGGCATTAATAAACTCAAAATGTTTATTAGAGATAATGTATTTAAGAATGTTTTCATTCCACCCATTTTCTAGATTATAACAACAAAAAATTACCAAGTTTGGGAAGGATTGGCACATATAATTTTGCAATAGCCCTAAAATGACAGCAATTATCAAACTTAAAAGAAAACTAATTTTCAATGATGACCCAAAATAAGAAATTTTCCATTATTTTTCATTTTATCTAACAAAATTTTCAAAGTTATTGAATATTTATTTTTAATATTCGCTAATGCTATGTGAATAGTGGCACAATATTTGGCTCTAAGGATAGAGGCCCGAATATTATTATTAATCCTAAATTTCTACCATAGAATTAAAGATAAACCATCATAAATGTTATCCTAGCTTCTTAACCCTTATCCACCTTTAAAAATAAAGTATGTAACATTATTACATATAGTCCAAATAATTTTGGTCCCTTTTTCAAGCATCCATAATAAATTTTCTATTACAAACTCATTAGGTAGGGGAAGTATGTTGCAACAAATATACGGGAGTAGTGTTTAATACATATTTGAGAAGGACCATTCTACCCCCTTGTGAAAGAAATTTATGCTCCCACCCCCTCAACCTAAAGTACATGGTTTCAAAGAGGTACTTGTAAACACAAAATTATTTTATTATGCTTGACAAGCCACAAAATAGTATCCTTTAGATACATACAAGTCAAAGTGGTTTGAAGTAAAAATGGAATGGTGAGCTCCGGATTTATCATTCTTAGGGATGAAATGATGGTCACTAGCTACAAGTTTTGTTGCTTATGTTTGCCAATTGATGGTTTTGGTTTTAAACTAAAATCACTCTACAATGTAAATAAATTAGATTTACAACTAAATTAGGATCTTAACAAGGTTTAGTAAATCAGGGCGAAATAGGCTGACCTTTCAATACAATTTACAAATTTTTTGTGAATAAAAATTAATGTTTCAAGGGGCTACAGAGTTATAAATGCACTTGTGATGTCTAACATGCATGGGTCACTCACCACTGAACCCTAAGGTCATGTTTAATCACTATCCATAATAGATCCCTTGACTTTAGACATTAATGTCCTAATTGTGGTTTCTTCTTGAGCTATCGACATTCCTTATCTAGTGCAAATGGAATTAGATTTCCATCTATGTTTTCACATACACATAGATAGACACATTTTCAAGAAGCATGTACATATATCTACTCTATCACACCATTACTCAATATAGCCTTATAATTAAGTGAGAGATTGCATTTAACCAAAACATAAAAAAAGAAAAATCTGTGTGCAAATAAATCCTTGATCACAATTTTTCTTTTAATCAATACTTTAGCGCAACATGAGGAAAAAATATTCATGTGCACATAATCCCTTGATCACAGCTTTTGATTCAATCAAAGGTCAAAGTGTGACATGAATAATGTCAAGAAAAGATTGAGAATTTATAGAACATTCATTCAATAATTTATTATAATAACACAATAATGCATTATAAGATTAACACAAACTAAATCTCAACATTACACATGAAAACATTACTACATAGGTTCAAGTGTTTTAACAATCAAAGACAACATAATTTATGCAATAATAAATCACAAAAGTGAGAATAGGGAAAAAATAGAGGTTATTGAAGGAATATTCCTTTAGGGTCCTCTTCTTCTTCGCATTCTTCTTCCTCTCCTACAACTTTACCAATCGAAGCTTTAGGATTTTGCCTATTTTCCTCTTGAGGTAGCTAAGAATTCTCTGAGTGTTCCCCTCAATTTGCTCCCAAAATGATCCTCCCTTATTTTAGCACTTCAATTAGGCTTTTAAATTACCCAAAACTGCTCCTTTGGTATCTTGGCACGCTTTATGCATCCTGATGGCTGTTATCAGTGCCTATAGGGCACCTGTGAGCCCATATCATAGTTTAGTGGGCAGTACGATGCACCTAGAAACCCGTAGCTTTTGTTTGTGGGTTATTGAGGCATGTTCAAGAACCAAGGTCTCAGGTTGAACCAAACAAACTAATACAAGGGCATGTCGCGACATCCCAATACACGCCACGTGGCTCTTGAGTGCATGTGGCATTTGTTTTATTCATAAAAAATCCTTCCAAACAATTTAATCACATTGAATAGCTACACAAACATAAAAAATACACAAATACACTTAAATAGCTCATAATTCATTCTAAATAAACATAAAAATAAGTTTTTTAAATGCTATAATTTTTTACCTAATCACCCACCCCCACACTTAAGTTCTTGCTCATCTTCAAATAAGATGAGTCATAAATATTGAAAACATAAAAACATAAAAATAGGGTTTAAAAGACAGCTTTGTTTTCTATTGATAAGGTTAACAATAAACCTTGAATTTATGATAAAAACATCACTATATTTTGAGCTATTTCATATTATATTTGATTTCTATTAATTTGTTTTTAATGTGTTTTATTTCCTATTTGGTTTTTCAGGTATTCAAGAGCATCTTCAAGCTCAAGCACACTTAGGAGCTAATCAGACAGAGACTTGCGCTCTTAAGCAGCGTTCAGGCGCTAACTCGACAAAGACCGGCATGCTCAAGTTCGCCTAGGCACTAACCAGATAGAGACTTGCACTCTCAAGCATGCCCAAGCACTAAAGCAACAAAGACATGTATGCTTAGGTGCACTCAAGCATTTGTTTAACATAAGCTATGGCAATCATGAATCGCGAGGCTCTCAATGAATTCATAATTTAAATTTCCAAATTGACAATGGAAAAGAGGCAACTCTTGGCCCTTCTTGAGTAGTTTTTGGGTGGTTAGAAGCCAAAATGAAGCCCTAAAAAAGGGAGGAAAAATTAGGGAGAAAATTAGGGTTCCAAAGAAAGCAATTTTTAACCATCATAAGGAGAAACCCTAAGGCTACTACTCAAGAATTGAAGAAGGAGGATGAAGAAGAAGGTGAAGATAAGGAGAACCCATAGAGACGTTCCTTCAGTAACACATTCTCTACTTTTTTCTTTATTTGTTCTTGTATTATTTCATTGTAAGATCATGATGCTTTTGAGACCCAAAATATCATTTGCTTGTGGTTCAACTTCATGGCAGTCTAAACCTCACTTTCAAGGAGGGCTAGGATAGACCTATTGTAATAACCCTAGGTTATTAGCCTAATAATTCTTAGTTTAATCAGACATTAATTTTGATCCCAATTATTTTAGAATACCAAGTTAAGCTTATTCAGAAAATTTAAAGTCAATTGGACTTCTCTAAGCCCAGTTAGCATTTTGATCAATCTATATGACATAAATAAGACTTAAGATATTATGATCTCAGAATCAAAATCTGATTGCATTTTTTATTTCCTCACCCCCAAATTAGCAAGGGGTGAAAGTTTGGAAAAATTTGGTGATCATTTAGACCAAAATTCAATTTAAATTAAAATGGTCTAATTGCATTCTATGGTTTCCAACTTTTCAAAATTGCAAATATACCTTATACCTAATTAAACAGTCAGGATCCGCTGTGCGGTCCGCGGGCTATCCACTGTGGAGCCCAGGTCATGCAATTGTAGAGTCCTGCAGATCTCACCATTGTGCCTTTTGAACAATCAACTAGGATTTAATCCTACGGGATTGCGGATCCGGCAATGGATCCATCCCGTGGATCCTTCGGCCATGATCAGACTGGATCCGACCATTAGGATCTGAGCCATCAGGGCTGTTCCGCAGTCCTGATCAATCAATCAGACGACCCACAGTGCACCCATAATGTGGATCTTAATCTTTACATTGCCTATGCCCGACCGAAGAAATCTTATGGATTCTCGACAGCCTGGCATGTCCCCCACTACTTAGCTCCACCTCAGCATGCCAATGGGGATCTTCCCCATTGGCATATCAGTCCCGATCGCGCCTCGTGACCCAGCTGAGCTCAATTTGGAAAATTAAGAACTCGGCATTGGCCCAATCTCTCGGGCCTCCCCAGCCCAAGCTTAGGCCTCCGGAAGCTCCCCATAGCCCCTCTGAGGCTATAAATAGCCTAAAGTTTGCTCCTTTTGATCTTTGCTGATCAATTGAAGTCGGTTGCCTCCTTCTTCCATTGCTGTTTGTCCGAGCTTCCTAGGTGTTCCAGGCGTGTGTACCACTGATAGAAGGTGTCTCTTGGTGTTCAAGAACCCTTAGCTTATCTCAGGAAGCTAGCTGGTGCCCCTGTCTCCCTTTGCGTCATCTGCATGCTCGTCTGTCAAACCAGGTACCCCCGTTTGCAAGTTTTGAGCCAAAGAGGCTCAAGCTTTCATCCTTTTTATTCTTAATGATGTGTATTGTAGAACCAAATCAAATGTGATCGTAATTATGCCTTGTGAGAGCTTCGATCGATTGAATTTTATCAATCGAGCTAAGTCCTTAAGGCTGCCTAGGTTTGAGTAAGGACCTAGTGATCCAGCCCACCTCAAACCATTAGGCCAGGGACCTTTGATCTGCCTCACCTACCTGAAGGTGTAGGGATCGAGCCGTGGGTCAGTCATGATATCTATGGGGAGAATTGTCTCCCCATAGTAGCTCCAGCTTGGGAGCTCTCATGTGAGTTAGGTCCAGGCAAACCAGACCTCCTCACAGGGGGTTTAGAGTCCCAATCTGTGCATCCTGGCTCAGGGATGGATTTGCAATTGACCTGAGACCAAGACATGCACTATAGGTGGAGAATTTTGCCATTTATGGTTTCCCTATTTGGCCTCTGTCGAGAGGGGTCGAGGTGGGGATGATGGCACTGTGCAGGTCAGGTCAACCCGTGACCCGCACTCTGTGATAGTGCTGGGTCCTCGAAACCTGGTCGACCCATGCGGTTTTGAATATGGGCCGGACCTATTTTTAATAAATCCGATTAATTGGATTTATTTTCTTTAAGGAAAATTTTCCAATTATTACAGTCATAGGGAAATTTAATTAGAAAAATGCAAATTAAATTAATGTGATAACTTTTGATATATTTGTCCAAACCCTATGATATTATATACCAAATTGATCAGAGAATCATAAGGAATCAGAATATAAAATAATATTGCACTTTTGATGGTTAGATTTTCTAGATTAGCTTAATTATTATAGAACTTAATTAGGATTGATTAGCATGTACACTCAGCCAAATTGGATGATTCACATGCCATTATATTCCTAATGCTTTGTAGAATGCATGTGTTAGGTGGTTTAATTTTCTAATTAATATATTTTTATATTTACTTTAATATTGTAAATTCATGATTAGTGAAAATTAGGGTTTCTACTTAGTGAAAATTAGAAAACTCAGTCTCTGATTGTTCACATGAATAAATGGAATGTATATGCCAATTTCAAGAATTCCTGAGGGTTGAATTCGTAATTAGGTGCTAATCCATTTATTTGAATTACAATTTTATTACCACTAATTACCTTTTATTTTCTACAAATTTCAATTATTATGTTTTCATAATAGTAGTATGAATGTAAGAAACCCATCATGTGGATCTTAAACATGTAATTAACCAATTTGATTAAAGAAGCATAGTTCTTTAATTAATCTTAAGAAATCTTAAGATCTTGACCAAGTGAATTATACTTGGTTGAAATCTAAGATTGCCACTAATAATGCACTAATAATACACCAATAATACACTGATTTGACATTTGATCTATAAATCAATAATTAGTCTTAATTAGGTAAGGAAAGGGGTTAAACCCTAACCTGTTTGATTAAGATCTGAATTCTTAATCACTTAATCAAATGACTTGATTGTAAGATAATTTAATTCACATTATTCTAATAATGCATAAGATTTAGTATTGATCTTAAATCATTGAATTAGAAGTACTAAAATTAATAATGAAGTTATGTGATTAAATCATCTGAATCTAAACTTTGGATCTTTAATTTTCTCTTATATAAGACTATTTGCATAAGATGGATAATAAACTTATAATGAATTATGAAATGACCTAACTTTAATAATATCTTTGATTTTATCCTATGATTGAAGAATAGGATGTGATTAGATGGATCTAATCATCTGATTTGATCACTTTTATCTATGATAATAAGTAAACTTTGAATCTTTGGCTTAAGTGGTAAAAGAGGGAGATCATAAGGATCTTACTTTAGGAGTGCTTTAAAATGTTTAAAAGCATTAAGAGAATGTTACACCTTGAGGTAGGAAAGGCTTATTGTGAAATATTGAGGTATGGACCTATGTTATCCTCCCTAACCTTAGAAGTTGATCTTAAGACCTTGTGGTAGAATACACCTAAAATATTAGATCGAGATTCTTCCAGATGGTAGTAACCCATATTGAGTGACCTCTTGGTCACATCTTTGGAGCCTTATGTAGGAATTACCCAATTAGAATAAGGATTCATAGTGTTAAATAAATCATTATAAATTTAATAAAATTAATTGAACTTAGATTATTAGTTGAGCATAGTAGTGTATATCCATAGTGTTGGATCACTCCAGTAGTATTCATAAATTATTGAGTCACTCTAAGTAAGATTTATCTTTGTGCTATCCTGCAGGCTTAGGTGGATACAATCTCACTTATAGTAAATCAATCAATCTTAAGAGTGTTAGAATTAGGGACTTAAAGCCTTAGTTTGAGATATAAACTGCGATCAGGTTCTGCCTGTTATCTTAGCTTGCTTCGATAAGTGCAGTTTTAAACAAATATGTAATTTAAGTTACCCTCTTTAGGACACTAGGTATGCTTATAATTAGAGTATTTAACATCTTAGTTTTAGATATAAATTATGACCGGGTTCTCCCTCCTATGTTAGTGCACTTTGATATGTGCAGTTTTAAATAAACTAAGTGTTAAATCTGCTTTTCTTGAAAGCATACCCAATATGTATATACAATCCTTCTAACTGATGATTTTCAGTAAAATCCTAAGTAAAACTAATTATTGAAATTAGAATCTAGGAGTTAGAATCCTTTTAGCAGGATTCTGCGCAATGGAGATATTTGAGTCATAATCTGATTTCAAGTATTTCTAGATTTCTAGATTTAAGTCATGTAGTATAGAGGCATGTGCATGAGCATGAAGTATGAGTATTGTGATGTGATCAGCATACTAGAAATGCTGATATTCAAGAACATATATTGGATTCCTTACTTGCTTTTGTAATCCAATGTATGTACTAGTCTAATACTTAGGATAAGTATCTTACTCTTATCTTAAGTATTGACTCTCGACCCTCCTCTTGGGTTGAGTCAGCAGCCTTTAGTGTGGCTAGTTTCTTTAGTTATCTCTTTCGGGGAGATGGGTTATGCCTTCTCGAGTGGTGCACGCTCCGTCACCGAATTTAGTTTGTTTTTATGAGTGGTGACGGGGCGGGGCGCTACACCTATGTAGTGAACTTTCTTATCTGAATGATGAGTTTGATTTATGGAATTATGAGATGAATACTTGTATTTTGCTTTATATAAATCTTCTAATATGCATTTATAAATAATCATAATAATGAAATGGGCTCATAAGCACCACACTTTTCATCAAACCAAAATTTTAGATCAAAGTATATGTGCATGTGAACATATGAAATGATAGCACTATTAAGCCATATATTAGAGCAAAAGTTCATTTCAAAGATTTATGGGCACTTGACATTCAAGTAGCATCCATCCCTAAACTAGAGAAAAAGTTAAGATTAAGGATTTGTGTGCACTTTTCATTTCTTGTCTTTCGTGTTATATACCTCAAACAGTCTCACTCTTTGACATAAGGTGTGGCTGACTAAAGGATTGTTAGGGTAGAGTGATCTACATGCTCTCCTTTGAACACAGAGGTGTTTATATGCATGCTTACATAGAGATGGAAATTTAGTTCCATTTGCACTAGACAAAAAATGCAGATAGAATTTAAAAAAGCCAGCACTTATACATTGAGTTCTGAAGTCCAAAGGTCGCATACAAGATTAGATAAAGATGACCTAAGGGTTTTGAGTGACCCATGTGTGTAAGAGATCACTAGTAGGTTTAACTATATGCAACCCCTTAAAATATACAAGTTTATCATTCTCATAAAATAACTGATTTAAACTCAGTAAGAACTAGAAATGTTGAATCTTAGTTGATCCACATAACTCTAAAACTTGATATATACTTGTTAATTTTAGATTTACTTACTTTGCATGTTCGATCTAGTTTAATAATAAAACTAAAATCTTGAATATTTAAGTATTAGAAGAGAGAATAATATCTAGTAACCCACAATTAATCTCAGAGGATGATAAATTTGGAACCATTTCTATAACACTTCATACCATCTATACTTGCATGTGATCAAAAGTCACATTGTTAAAGGGTTACACCAATTTGGATTAATGTTTTCTAGCATGTTCCATACCTGTCAATTACACCCATAGTGAATAGCTAGCTATTCTTGATAACAGAATTTGAAATGTTTAAGGGCTCAACAAAAGTATATTGGATGGTTTAGATTAATGTATGCTTACCTAAATTTAACGCCCAACTTCATCTTATCCCTAGAAAAGTCTTATCCATTTAGCTTAATTATTTCTACATAACACTCATGATAATCTTCAATTTGAATATAAGGATTGATTTGGTTATTCAGTGGGGTAATGCATAGTTAGGGTACGAGACTATAAGTGGCATATGTGCTATTCTCATGAAATGTACTCAATTTTTATGGGAAGAGACACTTTTCTGCTTCCCTTTTTGCTTCTTTTACTATTTTGCTTTTTTCTTAAATACCAAATGATGACTCTTACTCCTATTTTCTTAGAAATGTTTTATTAACATGACATAATACATTATGACAATTTTATAGAACCTAGTGCACCTAGTCCAAAATCTATACGATTTCCATTTCCTAGCCTCATTTTCCTCCACATATTGTTTAGTGTATCAATTGTGCTAGAGAGTTTATATTAGTTTCTTTCAATTCATTTTCATTCAACTAGATTTTTAAAGACTTATATATATAATTTTTATTTGCTATCTAACCATGCAATTAGAAACTTCTAAGCCTTAATTAGCAATATAATCAAAATTACCATGGCAATGACATCACAATTAAGATAACATGAAGATTATTAAATCATTTCATTTGATTAAAATTTATAGAGGATAGTTAGAACTAAGCAACAACTATATAACAACATCATTACCACGCCAAAGTAAGAAAAATAAAAGTACATGAATAATTACTAAATTAGAAATAAATAACTATGAGTAGTAAAGGAATTAAATAACGTAATAGAATAACGATACACTCATGTTAAACTTACTAGAGATATTGTTGACAAAAACACATATTATTCATAAACTTGAACAAATAAGAAGTTAAAACATAAAACATATGTTGGGTTGCCAACCAACTAGAACTTGGTTTAACATTGCCAGTCCAACCAATAAAATCTTATATCCTCTTAAAATATATTTTCAAATTTTCATTAGAGAATCAGGGTGTGTAAGAACTTGCTTAATATTAGATTCATTGTTGATGTTAGCAGTAATATTTTATCTATTCAAAGCCCATCCTATATATGTAACTTAATATCAGTCCTTTTTTTTATCTTCTGTTTGCTTTTCCCATGCCTCGCCTTTTCTATTCAACCAACTCATCAAAAATTCATCATTAACCTCATTCTCAACTTTATCTTATAAAATGGATTCTAACTCAATTTTCTATGAAGTGAATGCTAAGCATTTCGCCACAACCTGTGAGCAATTCTATTTAAGATTGCTAGGTGGTTTTATGACTTTAGAGATGTTAAAAATGGCTTCAACACTTTCACAATAATGTACTAGTTCACCTTATTCCACATTAATTCATGTTTTACCTATTGCTATATGTTGAGGGAATGGTACTAGTGGCCCATAATGAGCAGGCTTTATGGCGGGTTCAGCTATTGGTTAGTCTTTTTCCTTCCAATATATTTGATACTTTTCTTATCATGTGTCAATGTTTATGTTGAGTGTTCCCACACTCAAATTCCTTGAATCATCTATATTTGTTATAAGAATTGGAGCTCTTCCACTATATCATGTCACTACTTATACATATTCATGACTATGCTCATTAACAATTGCCACATAGGTTGGTCTAATCAATAATTGTTGTTGCATCGAATCTAAGTGTTACTAAATTCTTTTAATAGTGCTTTCTTACCTTCTGAATGATGCATCACACTGATTCAAAGATGCATTTGCTTTTTGCATGAATTCTAATAACCCTTGAATTTAAACTTAAATCACCCCTTTATTTTCTATTATCTCATATTATAATAGATTACTTTTGATATGTTTTTGGTTTGTTTTGTTTCACTTGTGTTTTTTAGGAAATTAAGAGCAATTTATGATTTTTACTCAATTTTACATCAAAAAGATGCATGGGTGCTCAGGCAAGCCCAAGCGCACCAGTGGCAAAACCTTGGGCTCTCAAGCACAACCAAGCATCAGGTTGACCAAAGTATTGGTGCTCAAGCACACTCAAGTGCCCGACAAGCAAAATCTCATGCTCTCAAGTGCCAAATGGGTACAATATAGAAAATGTAAAATCAATGGAAAAGAGGAGGCGTCCCTTGACCCTCGAAGTGGTGGTTTTGGGAAATTTAAAGGCTAAAAAAAAAACCCAAAACTCAGATTAAGGAATGGAAGATGAATTAGAAAAAAAAAGTAAAAAGGGAAATTGAGGTTCCAAGGAGAACTCCTTACAACCACCACTTAAAAGAACCTAGGTAGCCATTGGAGACTTAAAGAAGGAAGAAGAAGAAGAAGAAGAAGAAGAAGAATAAGAAGAATAAGAAAGTGAAGATGAAGAGAGCACTAGTGACGTTCCTTCAATAACTTCTTTTGCACTTCCTATTTTCTCTTGCACTTTCTAGTATAGGAAAACATGACACTCCCAGATATCAATTCTATGTTTGTTCATGATTCGCTTGTAATGCTAACATAAACCCTCCTTTTATATGTCCAGAAGTTAATCTCATCCCAAACTCTCGTAGTCAATTTTGTAGCCCCAATGGTTCTAACTACATTTACTCCACATCATTCTACTAATGGAATTCTGCATAGTTTTCTAAGGTTAAGAACTCCAACCTTCAGTGGAAATTTATCCCCCATGAATATTGCAAGCTAGTTAAAACTAGTGGAGAAGAATCTCTGTAGTATAAATTGTCCTAACTCTGAAGTCATCTACCTTATTGTGCATCTATCTTTAGAAGAAACTCACACTTTGCTAACTTTGATATTGAAGATATCTCATATAAATCATTTTTTGTAGCCTTTAAGGCTGAATTCGTTTCTCCATCTGCTCAGAACATTCTCGAGAACACCCTATGAGGATAAAGGAAGGTGGCTATCCTATCTCAGAGTAAAAAATGGAATTTAAAAGTATAATGCATTTCACACCAAATATATTGAGACAAAAGCCACTCATTATCACAAATTCCAGAGTGGTCTAAGAGATTCCATTAAAGATCATGTTGTTCCTTTGCATCTCACTAACTAGTGGAAACCACCAGAGTAGTGGAGCACCATCAAGCTCAGAAGGACTTGAAAAAGAAGATGCATGTGGTGCCCAACTGACATGATTCCTTCAAAAGGCATAGGCTGCAGTATGCCATAGACTACCAGATGGAAGTATCCTTTTCATCTGATCTGATGAAGGGATGTAGCAAACCACATCCCTATGGTAAAGTGCTATCATTTTGGGCACTGTCATTTTATGTGTGGCAGATAAGGCCACATATACTACCAACACACTTAACAGGAAACACTATATGGAGTTTGCATTTATCATTCTCATTGAAACCAAGTGTTTTGAGCAGTATCACTGAGTATAAGAGATCTGAGGGTGGCAATCATGCCACCTTAAGGAGCAAATTGTTGCTCCTCGAGTGCAAGCCCATATTTATCCTAGGAAGCACCTCAACCACAATCATTCTGCTGGTCATGCTCATATTTAATCCCTAACTCATGTTGAAGCAACATAAGATAATAACATGGTTTCAGATACTCATTTATGAGCCTGTCTTCTTTGGTAAATTTTTTTTCTTTTATGCAAGCTTTATTTTCGCAAATAGTTAACTTATCTTCGAATAGTTAAATGTAGAAACTTTGTGCATAAATGACAAACATTGCAATGTATTATTTGATATCGGTGCTAGTCATTCTTTTATCTATGAGAATTTTGCTAAGTCACTTAACATGTTATCCTATAAATTAGAAATAGCCTTGAGCATTGAACTTCCTTCTAGAACCCAATTGAGTGCACACAAGTTCTGTGACATTAATATTTCGTTAAACAATAAGGCCTATAAATCTAAGTTTATTATCTTACATTAGCCAACTTCAACATTATTTTGGGTTTGAAATGGCACAGTAAGCATAGTGTGATTATAATTTGCCAAAAGAAGAAAGTAATCCTTCACTCCAATAGTTAGCTAGAAACCATTATAAGAAGGATCAGTACTCAGACATCTATAATCCATGCAATTAAAGCAGAAATAATGTTCAATAAGGGATGTGATGCTTATCTTATCACCATGATGGGTGAAGTGAAAGAAAGTATTCTAATTTTTGAGAGCAATATAGTTAAAAAATTCACTGATGTTTTTCCAGAAGATTTACCTAGTCTGCTGCCAATTAGAGAGGTGGATTTTTCTATCGAATGAACTCCTAGAACTCAGCCTATTTTTAAAGCCATGTACAGAATGGCACCCATGGACCTACAACAAATAAATGAACAACTGCAGGAGTTATTGAGTAAGGAATTTATTTGACCAGCATATCCCCTAAGGAGTGCCAATTTTTTTGTTAAGAAGAAAGATGAGTCTGCGAATGTGCATAGATTTTTTTTATCGTGAACTGAATAAAATCACCATTAAAACATAATATCCCCTCCGTATGTTTGATGACCTATTTGATCAATTGTTTGGAGCAGTGATATTTTCCAAAATTCATTAGAGGTCAGGTTATCATCAATTGCAAGTAAAAGATTTAGATGTTGAGAAGAAAACTTTCAAATCCTGCTATAGTCATTAGGAGTTCCTAGTAATGTCGTATGGATACACCAATGCACCATCCATCTTCATGGACATAATGCAATGAATTTTGAAGAATTTCCTTGATAATTTTGTCATTGCATTTATCTATGGTGTTCTCATCTATTCAAGAAACCTTATGGAGCATGAAGATCACTTAAGAGGAGCTTTAGAAACACTACAAGCTCGTTGTTTGCATTCTAAATACTTTAAGTTTGAATTTTGAACTCTGTAGCATTTTTGGGTAATATTGTTGATGCCTAAGGAATAATGGAGAATCAGAAAAAGGTTAGTGCAATTCAAGATTGGTTACAGCCTAAGTCAATAAATGATATTCACAACTTTTTGGGATGAGCCAAACATTATAGAAAATTTGTTAAAGGTTTCTCTAAGAGCACCTCTCCGCTAACCAGACTGACTCAGAAAGAAAGTGTCATTCATCTAGAGTTCTGAATATGAGGAAGCATTTCAAAATCTTATAGATGTACTCTCAATCACTCCAGTGCTAGTTCTATGAAAGGAAGGTCTAGATTATTAGGCATATGCCAACATGTTTGGAATCAATTTGGGATGTGTGCTAATGCAAGAAGCAAAGGTCATCGCTTATGCCTCTTGTAAGCAAAATTGCATGTGAAGAATTATCCTGTTCATGACCTTGAACTTGCCTGTGTTGTGTTTCCCAAAAAATCTGTTGACACTATTTGTATGGTGTCAAGTGCAAAATCTTCACTGACCTCAGAGCCTTAAGCACATTTTTACTCAGTGTGAATTCAATTTTCATCATAAGAATGGTTTGAATTAATCAGTGATCATGATATGAGTATTCAATATCATCCTTGTAAGGTAAATGTCATAGTAGATGCTCTTAGCCATCATGATACTCTTTGTGCATTAATTATTGAAAGCCTTATGGTAGATGAATTTTGTAAGTTGTGCATAGAACCAACAAAAGGAAAAATGCTAAATAAATTGATCGAATTAAGTTTGATAGAGTCAACTCTTATCAAATACATCTTTATATAATGAACTAAAGATGAAGATTATTTGAAGCTCAAGACCAATATAGAGAGTGGTCGTCAAACAGACTTGCAACTCCGTGGAACCTCAATCTATCATGGTAATTGAATTTGGATTCCTAAATTCATGCATCAAAAAATTCTTATTGAAGGATACATTTCTGGCTATAAGCCTTACACTAGAAGCACCAATATTTATCAAGATTTAAAGTAGTCATTTTGGTGGTCAAGCATGAAGAAGATTGTCATTGAAATCGTTACAAAGTTCTAGTCATACAATCTAGTCAAGACTAAGCATCAAAGGCCTAGTGGATTATTGCACCCATTAAAATTCCTAGCTGGAAATGGTCCGATATCTTGATGAACTTTGTAATGGGATTTCCTTGCACAAAATCTAGTGTCAACGCAATCTGGGTCATTGTTGATCTTTTGCTGAATTTGCTCAGTGCGTTCATATCTGTCATACTAACTCGTAGCTCAAGAAACTCTATATTAAGAAAATTTTTAGGCTACATGGAATTCCCAAATCCAGAACATTTGATCTTATTAGTTGTTTACTTCCAAGGTCAGGCAGGTAGTGCATCATGACCTAGGAATGACCCTAGCAATGAGTGCAGCCTTTCATCCATAATAGAAAGCCAAACTAAAAGAGTAAATCAAATGTTAGAGGGACAACTGAGGTTGTGTATTCTTGATTTTGATGGAAGTTGAGAGGAACATCGATGGCTAGTAGAATTTGTATATAACAATGTTATCGGGCTAGCATCAAGATCGCTTCCTATGAAGTGTTTTATGGTTGAAAATATAGTACTCTGTTGTCCTATTCTGAGGCTGAAGATGTGTAACAACCTGAGTGTTGTTGCTTACTTTTAGACACCCAAATCAGGTTAAAACCATTACTAGTAGACTCCCAATGATATTCAGAGCGTGCACCTGAAATTTAGTGCGATTTGGAGATTGATCATTTTCTTTGCTCATTTTGTGGAAAATCAAATATCCAGGAAAATACCTAATTTATTTGACCTCTGAATCAAATTTAAACTTTGCCATTGGACTCATCACCTCCAAATTTGCTAGGGGTGATATTTTGGGAATTTTTGAAAGTTATCAAATTTTCTAAAATTTTTTATTGTATTTTGAGTGCTCTGAAAATAAAGTTGTAATCAGGATATCGATTCAAAAAATAAAAATTTAATAAAAATATTATCATATAATGCATATTGAAGGAATCCTATTGCGAACATTTGAGCACATTTGGGATCCCAGATTATCCTAAATAAATTCGTGAAATTTAAACTTCAGAGATTAATAATAAGAAAAATATAAATCAAAATTTAGAAATTTTTATATATTTAGGTTAAGTATCAACTGAGGATGCTATGTTTATATTTTGCTAATTTTGAAGCTCCGAATTAATCATGGTGAATTTTCAAAGTTTTATGCTTAAAAATTAATATAAAATAAAATACTCCTCCAAATTTAATAATATTTGGACATGTGTGATTGTCTCATCGAGATGCTCATTTTGGTAGCAAGTTTGTAATTTTTGGAGTTCAATCAGCCATTCAAACAATGCTTGGAAATTTGAGTGGTTGTTGTCCACTAGATCTTGATCGAGTGGCTCTCAGCAATCTGGCTGAGTAAATATTAACCCCTCATCCAACCTAATTTTCCAAAACCTAACTTATTCTTCTTCTCATTCAATTTCTCCTTATCTCTCCCAAAAAATCCGCTCGATCTCCTCTCCACTCTAGGCAGGAGGATGAGTGGCCTACTCTTCTCCATTCTCGGTAAGATGCCAAGAGGTCTGCGGCCTCTCCACTCTGAGCAAAAGGCCAAGAGGCCTGCGTCTCTCGACTATGGGCAAGAGGTCAAGAGGCTTCTGCCTCCTCCAAGTCTCGGCTTGGAGCCGAGAGGCTTTTGTGTCTTCCTCTCTCAGATGGAGGGTGAGGCTCCAATCGCAAGCTCGTTCCTTCTCTCTCATGTGACGTTAACCTCATCAATGTCGGCCAGTACTTCGTCTTTCTCCTTCAACTAGGGTTCTCTGTTGTGCACACGAGCTTCATAAAAGAGGCTGATCACTGGCACAGAACTTAACAGGATCATGGAATCAAAGGTTGCGTGTGCCATGGAGGAGCGTGGAGAGTTTTTAAAGTACTGTTAGCAAAATTGAAGACTCCGCTACATTGCAGATGGCTACATGCACACGATCAACGTTGGAGCCTGTGTCGTCACCTTCACCATCGATAGCCCCAGCATTTTCAAGTTCATCACAGTCGTGGAAAATGTGAATCTCTCTGTCTTTTGCATTGTTGGCGATAAGAAGCTGCTTATCACCTTTGCTCTTTTCATATCTAGCCTAAGTGTGATGATGAAATAAGTGAGTAATTTTCAAAACTAATTGAAATATATCAGCCAAACTAAAATATGTACCTAACCTTCAATGGTTCTGGTAATAGTTCTCTAGTTCATAATAGACATACATTGGTTCTTTCATTTGGTTTGTAATGGCATTAAGCAATTTGCATAATGTATTATGCTTTCCATAAAAAGGAAGTAGATAATGCAGTTCAAATTCTTTGAAAATTCACAAAACTTCAAAATATATGAATTAATCATAAGAAAATTAAAAATGTAAAAAGAGAGATAATTAGAGTGAAAAGAAGCCAACATACATGTTACACACTTTTAAAATTTAAATAGAAACTAACATAAAGAATTTAGTAATAAATGCTTAGAAGTCATGGCAGATTCTTAATAATACTTGCAATAATGAGGATTGAAATTGAATTTACTCTAACAGATTAGACAATTAATGATGTTTTAATTGTAGTATTTAGAATAAGTAAAATGTTATGATTAAAAATATTGAATGATGTAGAATCTATATTATTTATTTTTCAGTACCACATCAACATTAAGAAGCCTAACCGAATTCTGCATCACACCATCTGCCTTCCAATTTTCTCTCAGTAGATATTCTAGTTGTAGACCACCACATAACTTCAGGCGGTGCATCAACTGTAATCTCTCTGCCGATCTATCTCCACCCTAGACCGAGCGGTCACCACTTCCTTCCTCACAATCAATTTTTGTTCGATGTAATGAGAAGAACATCGATCCTTGAAGATTTGAATTGTCCGCTCTCCGCCAACAAGAGAACCTGTTGAACCCATCAGGCCTTCATCATTCTTGATCACTAACACCATTAAAGTGATGTAATTATTGTCTCAATCCAATCAATCATCGAGCTTCAAGTTTGAATCACTTTAAAGGTACGTTAAGTACTTAAGAACTATATTTAGTTTAGAAAGGCTAAACTACGTAATTAGAAATTTTTGTGCAGTGCATTCATCACTTTTATAGGTCTCTTTACTGCTAATGTATCTTTATTTAATTAACTAATCAATAATTAGCATAATCTTGCAAAGACTATAACTTAGCCAATTCTTGCCCAAACTTGGTGAAGCAATAGTCCATTTCAATTTCAAAAATATGTAGGATAATATTGTAAATATAGATTTAGGATTAAATGCTTAATTTTTCTAATCATTTTTTAATTATAATTAGGAGTCTCAAGAATCCCAGTTTTCGAATGTTGTCTAAATTTCACCAACTTTGTGTCATTCTCCTCCTTGTATTGTGAGGATTGCAAATATGTTGTTATTATTGTGATTGGACAATAATTAGATAAATTGGGTATTTGGCTCCTCAAATCTACATGGAATGAGATTTCCTTAACTTTGAATACTTGCATGGTTAGGCCTTAATTCCTTAAAACAATAAGCATATTTATTACTTAAGTTTTCATGTCACTATAGAATGTGAGATTAACCCTTGATTTTCTTAGTTAGATACTTTGAGTAGTTTAGTAAATTTGCGATTCAAGACTCAATAATAAGTGAGATAGTTTAGGTTCAGAATCCCTAGCCTTATTCAATTTTCATTCTAGGTGTAGCAAACATATATTTAAGGTGCACTTAGCTATTCGTTTTCTGCCAATTTTGGTAGGTGCTCCTATTATGACTAATTTCTAATACTTGAATTAGACTTAGTAAGCCTTTCCCTTTCAACTTTGACCTTCCTTAACCTCTTCTAATTATTTATCAAGTTTTAGCACACATATTGGCATAACTAGGAGCTCTAGATTGTAACCTTTTCTTTAAGTTTGCTTATTGTACCACCCAAGTGAGTATTTAGCAGGTTTAGTGAACCTATGAGATAGAACCACTTAGATCTAGTTTGTTTAGCAAGCTTCAAGATAGTGAGTTTACATTCCATCATCCTAATTATATAACCTTAGCCTTAATGTATGGTTAGTAGTTTGATATCAATAAGAATGTTTGTTGTAAGGTGCACTTAACTCAAATATGACTTTTATCTTCCCATTAAGAGTTAAATAGATTACTTCAAGTAAATCCTAAAGGGTAAGATTGTGAAAATATAGTTCACACTTAAATCATGCAAAATATTTAGATAAACATTAAGTAATCCTTATTGTAACATTTGTATTTAAGAGAGCTTTTGTTTGATACTAAAATGATAATATTTAAGAAGACTAGCGCCTTCCATTTGATTTTAGAGAATAGCCTAAGTGGATTTAAGTGTTAAGTGTAGCCTCTATGGTACAGTGTAAATAATCCTTCCTTTCTATGAAAGATGCCTAGAATCATTATAGGGAGATTGGATTAGTAAACAAAGTTTTGAAGTGGACGTAGATAATAAAGATGAATTGACCCTTAAAGCGTTGATCAGCTAAGTAAAAGCTAGACTTAGAATCTACTAAGTGTTAATCATTTTTATAAAAATTAGGATTTAGTGTCCATAACACTTAGTGTCCATATCACCTAGTGTCCAGATAATCTAAGCCTAGACTTCCTTAGAATGGTTTAGTGAAATGAGCAATGATTAGATAGTGTCATGAGTGTCAAAATGCTTAGAATCCCTTAAGTGCTTAGTATTAGTACTAACCTTAGGTTCCTAATAATTGTAATACTGAGGTTTGGAACCTTAGGATTAAGAGAATACCCATAATGTTATAATAATAAACTTAAATGTGAGGAGAAATTAGGCATTGTTAACTTAAGTAATGCCAGTCCCTTTAGTATTGCTTTATTAGACTAGAAGCTCTATTAAGATTGTAGGACTAAGGGTAGACTAGTATTATCTTACTAGTATCATATCTAAAACAAAAGCAATATAAATAATTAGCTAATTAAACCTTCTTAGGAATAGAGTCATTAAGATGTAAATCAAATAGAATGCTTAGAATAGAGTATTAACTAAGGTGTTTGGATAGTATAAGTTTAAAGAACCCACAACCTAAATCCCTTCATATTAGAACCATAAGCCTTAAGTCTAGAAACAAATAAAAATTATGTGGCTTAGGATTAGTATAGGATTAACTTCTTGTTACATCATTATACATATGAATTATTTTGTCGCTTACATAAACCTAAATTAATTTACTATTTTCCAAACTTAGATTGCTTTTATTATTATTTTCAATTGACAAAGAGATCAATATCTATAAGCCAATTGTGAGTTTGATTAGCTCCAATCATTAAGTTTGATAATTAAAATGTTAGACAACATTGGATATCACATAATTTACAATTACTTGAATTTCTTGAAATGCTGCTTTACTTTGAGATTACAACCTTGAGCATTCATATAAGACATTGTGCATAAATGCAATATTCATAATAAAACATAAGGGTTTCATTTGGGGATTGTCAGGGAAGGTTTATGGGGGCAATAAGTAGACCTCACGTATCTTGAGGAGGAATGTGAATGTTTATTTTTCTACAAGACCCTACTTTCTTTACTTAGTTAGGCAAACATTTTTTCCTACAAAATGGAAAACTTAAAATAACTTGAATAATTAGACTATTGAGTTATCACAATCTTATCGATTATCAGAGCTTTTCATAGCCCTTGAGCTATGCTTAATTATTATAGTCTTGACTATGCCTTCTTAGCCCATGAGGTTAAGATTTTCCTTACTTTACTTTATTGTTCAGCTCTTACTTGTTGTACTATAGTTTACTTTACTTATAGTCCTTATTTTATACAGGTATGTTTCTTTACTTACATTAAATGATTCACTACTTTAGTTTTATTTACTTAGAATAATATTTATTGAACATATTCATGAATTTATTGTATGCTTTCATATGCACATTAGTAGTTTCAAGCCTTATTGGGATGCCTATTTTCCCTCACTTATTCAGGATAGCACAAACTTACATGTGAGTTCTTACTCTTAACTTATTTACTATCTTCTATGCTATCTTTTACTTGTACTTTGATGCTTAGTGCTCCGCTTTTAGTCTTTAATTGTAAAAATTGCATATGTGATATCCAACAAATCTTCAATTAAATCTTAGTCTGATCCTTAAATATACTTTGACTTCTTAAGTCTAATCACTTGTTTTCTCTTTTTTTTGGTTGTGCCATATATTTAAAAACTAAAATATGGTAGATTAGGAGCTTATTTTGGATAGTGGCACTTGGAGTGGTTCTTGTGCCTGAGGTAGATTAGAACTCTTTGCTATAACTTAGATGACTTTTATGTTCCGTTGTTTATTTTATTCTATGCATCCCGTGAGGACGAGTGTCATTACGACTAAATACTTATATAATTTAATTAGTTTTGAATGTTCTAATTTATTGTTCTGTGATGTATTTTCTCTTTCTTAACTGGTATGGCTGAAATGTTTTGTATTTACTTAATGTCTATGCTTCTAGTTTCCTCTTTAGAGACCCTTCGCTTCCCGTAGTGCCTAATAGTGGATTAAAACTCATTAATCCAATATTAGATACTACGGTAACACCAAATGTTGAATTGGGTTCTTGATCTGATATTGGGGCTGTTAGAAGATTTTCTGCTGTTTAAATTTGGATTAGTTGAAGAAATGAATAAAAAGGTTAGACTCATTCGCCAGAGGATTTAAACAATTCATTATCGGCACATTAAATATCATGATTCTCTTCATTGACCCCTAAAATTTGAATTAGGCGATTCTATTTCTTTGAAAGTTAGTCCTACGAAAAGGGCAGACAGGTTTGGAGTAGCAGGAAAGCACAATCCCAAATATATAGGACCTTTCAAAATTAAATTTAGAATCGGATCATCTGTGTACAAGCATAAATTGTTAAATGATTTTTCCACAGTGCATAGCGTGCTTTATGTTTCGTCTCTAAATAATTCTTTCAAGAACGTCATCATCATATCTCAATTCCATATTAAGCTTTCAGCCAAATTTATCCATTGTCGAAGAACCAGTCAGTATTCTGAGCAAGGATTAAAAGCAGCTCAGAAGCTGTTCTATCCTATGGTTATAGTTCAATGGCAAAATCATAGTGCTGAAGAACCACTAAGGAAAATAAAAAATGGATATGCAGTTAAAATATCCAAAGATATTCGAGAATATTGGTACTATTCTTGTGGGGCCCCATTGTAACACCCCACCCCATCACCAGGCGCAAAAGAGATAGCCATAATCAAGTTCGGCGGCGGAGCGGCGCGCCACTCGGGGAGGAATATCCCATCTCCCCAACTAACTCAAACAAAACTCGTCTGAAGGACTGTTGACTCAACACTGAATGAGGGTTGAGATCTAATACTTAAGATAAGAGTAGTATCATTATCCTAACTATTAGACAAATACATATATTAGATTTAGAATACAATATGAAGAATCTAGTATATGTAATAGATATCAGCATTTTAGTATACTGATGACATCACAATACTAAGTATAAGTAGTATATAAATAGAGTGCGGAAACTATAGAAAATATCTAGAAACCTTCATCACATAAGCTGAATAAGGCATTTGTCTCAGAAAAGAAGAAAAACAGATCCAGAATTATTACAAATGGTTTACTGAAATATATAAATAAAAGCTAAGTACTGAACTGAAATAAACTAAGCAAAATAGTAAAGCTGGAGATAAGTCCACTAGTTCTCCAAGAACTCCTCCTAGATCTCCTGAGTCTCCACCTGGTCTAGCTCTGCTAACTACTCTAAATCTAGCAAATTGCTAGATCTCAAATGTACCATGTGTTAGACAATAAGTCTAACACATCGAAACAAATCTAAATAATTTTAATTATTTACTTAACATTTACAAAATGTAAATAAAATTGTAAAAAAACTGTAAAGGAAACTAAAAGTATAAAACTGTATAAAACTGTACAAAATTGAGGTAAAGTAAAATAAAGTTATACTAGAAACTGAATACTGAAAGTAAACAAAAATAGTAATAGATCTGAAACAGAGTAATAGCATGTAAGACTATGCTGTATGCCACTGAAATTATGCATCTAAATATGCCACAATACTATATTCTACTGATATGCAGCTAAAATATCACTGAACAACTATGAGTCATACGGTCCAATGTATACATACATCCAATTAGGAATATAGTTTACTGTGGTGTTGATGCATCTTAAAATTCCCCAGTCAATGTATGCAATATTTTATAACCCATAAATCATCACTACTACTCATACATCATTGCTGATATTCATACATCATGCTTATGCTCATGCTCATGCTTCTAAGATACACGAGTTAAATCCAAAGATCAAGAAATTCTTTGAAATCTGATAATGAATTCAAGGTCTCCATTGTGTAGAATCCTACGAAAAGAATTCTAACTCCAAAATTCTAGTTTCAAAAATTGATTAAAGATGTGATTCTTACTTAAAAATCATGAGATGGAAAGATTATATACACATATTTAACATATTTGCAAGAAAGGTGATTCTTAACACGTAGTTTGATTAAGCCACCCTAATGAAGCAATCTTCGATAAGAGGCATCACCTGATGGAGATTTGTATCACAAGCAAAGTCGTTAAGATGCCCAACTCACAATCACACTTAGTGTCTTAAAGAGGGTGACTCGAATTACTTAGTTTATTTAAGCCACACCTATTGAAGCGATCTTCGCTAGGAAGCATCACCCAATGGCGATTTGTATTTTATTCAAACTAAGGAATGAGTCCCTATTTATAATACTCTTAGGATTGATTGATTTACTCTAAGCGAGATTGTATTCGCCTAATCCCACAGGATAGCATAAAGATAAATTGTACTTAGAGTGACTCAACCATTCCTGAATATTACTGAAATAATCCAGGACTATGGGTATATCCTACTATACCCAACCAATAATCTAGGATTAGAAGATTTTATTTAATTAACAAAGATTTATCAAGTATACTAATCCTTACTCTAAATAGGTGAGTCCTAGACAAGGCTCCAAGGATGTGATGAAAAAGATCACTCAATGTTGATTTCTGCCACAAGGGGGAAGTTCCATAAAGTTCTTCCTACTTCAATGTATCAATATTTAAGATCTTTAAGCAATTTAGGAATGATCCTATAGTAAGACCCTTGAGATCTCACTTTTCTATTTCTTAAGTTAACATTTAAGGTTTACTTATTTGTCTTGGATTAAAGTGATTAGATCAGATAATTAAAATCCATCTGATCCTATTCTATTCTACAATCATGGGATGTAATCAAAGATATTATTTGATTTAGATCATTTCATAAATTATTCCAATTTTATTATCCATCTTATGCTAGTAGTCTTATATAAGAGAAAATTAAAGATCTAAAGTTTAGAATTAAATGATTCAATCACACATATTCAATATTAACTCTGGCACTTCTAATTCATTAATTTAATATTAATACTAAATCAGATGCATTATTGGTGTAATGTTAATTGAATTATCTTACAATCAAGTTAATTAATTTAGTGATTAAGGTTTAGATCTTAATCACAACAAGTTAGGGTTTAACCCCTAGTCTTATAAAAATTAAGCCCAATGGTTAATTTATAGATCAATGACAAATCAAAGTATTATTAGTGTATTATTGATGGCAAATTTTAGATCTATATTAAGTATCACTCACTTAATCAAGTTCTTAAGATTCTTATGTTCAAATATAGTTCAGAGTTAATTTAAGCACATCAAGGTGTCCAAATCAATGTTAAAGTTTTCTAATATACATCCTAATATCATGAAAGGATAGTAATATAAAGTGACAAAAAATAGAAGGTAATTAAGGCTAACCAAATCCAAAAATGTACCAAAAGGGTTAGCACTTTATTATAACCCTAAAAGACTTAAATTTCAGGCAAATTTGGTTATTAAGACCTCCTAAACCAATACAAGTATTCAAAGATCCTATTCTTTAATAGTTGGTACAAAATTTTTAAGGCATATAAGAGATTTTAAGCACATGTTATAAAGGACAAACTTTCAAATTTAATTTTCACATAAACTTTTATGCAATGCTCAATTTTAATATTCAAATTTGATTTAATTCGATCCCACTAGGGTCCTAGGGACCTTAAAATGAGAAAAATGTGAAGTTTGTCCATTCCAGCCAATTCTGGGCACTACGTTGCGTTGTAGCACCTTATGGCCGAAAGCCAGACACTGGGGCGCGCTATGGCGTGCGACAGCACTTTCAGGGTGCTACAGCGCGCTGCGGCGGATTTTAGCATTGTGGCACGCCGTAGTGCTTTCAGGTGTTGCGGCGCGCTATGCTGCTTGATTCCCTGAAATGCGGGCGCTATGGCGCACTATGGCGCGCTATAGCGCGCTATGATGGATTTTCATTATTTTCATCAGAATATACAGTTTTATACAACATAATTTGTTATGCCATTGTGGCGCGTCATAGCATGTTATGACGTGCTATGGAAAATCATGTTTGAAACTTTGGGCACTACTGTGCGTTGCAGCGCCCGACTGTGATTTCGCTTGTGCGAAAACTATAATGGGCTTTCTTTTGCACCCAAATACTCTTAATTTTGGGTACCTCATGAGTGGTGCTATATACTGAAGGAAAGGTCTTTCTAAGACCTTTCCATTGATACAAAAATCAGCAAGAATGGATCATTCTAACTATATAAACAATGGAGTTAAGGGTTCAGGTATACAAAATGGAGGAAAATAGAGCATTTTGTTTTCAATGATAGCTGCTACCTTAGTTAACTTTAATGGTTTCCATACTCAATCATAGACTTCTTATGATGTAAAACAAGCATAATAGCAAAATGAAATTGCTAAGGAAGTAGAGCAAATGGGTACCTTAGCCTTTATAAGAGGAAGAAGAAACTTTTTTTTTCTTCAGAAACTTGGAGACGAGCTTCTTCTTCAAGGTGCAGCAATGGGGGAAGGAAGGAGAGCTTAAGAGGAAGAAGGGTCTTCAGCTTAAGCAAAAATGGAAGAGGAGGTGCTGGGCTTCCTTCTTAAAGGAGGAGAAGAGGAGGTGATGAAGGACATAGCCTATAGGAGCTAGGAGGCAAGTCCTCTACCATCAAGTATGGGGGAGAAAGGAGAGGGAGGCCTTCAGTCATACTTGCGCCTAAGCGAAGGAAAGGTGCACCGAAAATGGGCTAGCTAATAGGAAATGCAATTTAAGAAAATGAATTTTCTTAAATAATTTCTTATTTAATTATTTTTTAATTTTTAATTTATTAAAAATTCATATTTAATAAACGCGCTCCAAAATATCCCAAAAATTCACCCCTAGCTAATTTGGGGGTGAAGAATTCAATGGCGAAGTCAGATTTCAATTCTGACGATTATTTACTTATCCTATTTTTTTCAGGGTATTTTAACTATATTTTAAATATTCTCAAAAATTCGACGACTTCCAAATACGTCCAGAACATCACCTCTACATAATTTGGGGGTGACGATCGCAACAGCAAAGTCGGATATCGATTTTAAGATCAAATTAAAAACCATAATTTTTTCTTAATTAATTATTAAAATAATCTAAAATATTTGATCGAGCTCTGAATTACTCCAAATCTTTAGGGCTTCATTCTAATTACTAGATGAAGTTAATAGAATGATAATTAAGATATGATTAAGCTAAAATTAAGCTAAGTAATAACCTTAGGTTGTTATACCGGTACCCTCAGTGCTCATGCTAATACTGAGATTGACATCATTACGATAAATATAATCTCCAATTGTAGCAAACCTCCCCACAAAGATCGAGTCAGGTATAAACCAAACCAGACTTTATTAGAAGACTTGTCACCTGAATCTGAACATCATGCATCAAAATATCAAAGTAACAGAAGCATGTAAGAGTATAACATCCAGATCACAACATAGTAAAGAAAGTAAAAATAATAACTCAACTGAATATAAAAAATACAAAAAAAATAATTACATCCAGAATATGAAATTATTACAAATTAAAATTTAAAACAAAGAAGGAACACTCATCCTCACAGCTAAAAATAAATCTAACTAAGCTACAGCAGCAGGAAGGTCCTCATCCTAGCCAAGCTCCTCTCTAGAAGCAGCCTCAACGAACAACTCTAAATCTAATATTGTCAGTATCACAATATCAAGGCCCCAGCCAAGAAAAGAAAAACTTATAATTTGACAAATTATCTAAGCACTTTTTTTGCTAATTTAAATGAAACAAAACATTTAAGATATCACATTTTTACTAAGCATGCATGAAATTAAGGTGCAACAAGCTACCAGAAATAGGATAGTTATAAAGTAACATTTATAGCTAAACAAAGCAAAGTATGCAAATTAACATACCTCAACCAGAAGCTGTAACATGGTTAGGTAATATATATTTAAATAACTGAAAAGTACTAAAAGCAAACTCATCCTAACATGCTTATGATCTTATGAGCATGCTGATTTACATAAAAGGAATCTGCACTGAAGCATAAGAGAATTGAAATAAGACTAGCATCCTAAATATACAACTACTAAACAAAATTGGACAGGAAGTACTGAACTAAAATGAACTGTAAAAGCATACATAAAATTATAAAAATACAGTAAAACCTATTGCTAAACAAGCCACTAAATTGAAATTGAACTAAAAAGTAGAAGCATGCCTAAATTAGTACTGCCACAACATAAATGGGCCAAAATATGGCCATTATAAAGAAAGTTCAACATGTATCCCCCTAGGCATCCTCAGAGCTAAGTCTAAGTTGAACTTATAAAATTAGACATGTATACCCCTAGACTTACGACCCTAAAAGTTAACTTTAGAACTTAACAAGTTCAAACTTATAATCAGAAGTGATGACTATAAAGGTTAAGTAAATAAATCAATGACTTAATTATTGTATTTTAATAGCTCAAACCCATTCTTGATTATGCCAATCAAGATTAAGGATTCTAGGTTTAAACTCTAATTAAGGGTTCAATACTGAATCCAAGGTACTAATTTTCAAAGGAACTATGGGTTCACACCCACCCTTATTTAAAGGTAGAGAATCTTAGAAGTAGAAATATTAAGAACTATAATCTTAAAGAAAGGCTAAATCTATCAATATAAGACAAAGTAATCAAATAGAACTTAAGATTCTAAGATTTTAGTTCAATCTATAGAATAATCAAATTATTTTATAAGTTGAATCAACAAAAACCCATAAGAAATATTTAAAAGGATTAAATCAAATAAAAATTTCAAGGAGAAAATTGTACAATTCAAATGGATTACTATGGGTAATCACTAAGGATCTAAGATCTAAGTCTTGGGTTTAATCACTTAAGACTTCAGATTGGATTTAGACTTAGGGTTTCCATTAAGACTTTTTATTAGAAATAATTATTATGATTAGTTTTGATAAGGTACTTAAGACTAGTTTCATAAAGTTAAATCTCATTATTTAAGATTAAGTGAAGGGTCTAAGATTACCTTAAGAACTTATAACTTATATATGAGAAAACTTTAAGAATTTAGCTTAAGCAATTTAGTTTAATTAACTAGGTTTAAAAGCTAAATGAATGATCTTAATACATTTTATTACTGACTAAAAGCACATTAATGATATTTCTTGGGTTTAGGGGCACTTAACCAACTTTTGGCCAAAATGACCAAAATACCCCTCATAAGGCTAAAATTGGTATTTTAAGATTTAAGCATCCAAATCAACTCTAATTAGTTCTAATTTGCTTAATATTGACTGATAAGAGAAATGAGACACTTAAATTTAATTGAACATAAGATTAGATTAATTAGCACTAATCACTTCTTAAGGCTAAGAAAAAAGATTAAGGAAATTAGGGTTTAATATGGGAATCGAAACACAGGTAGGTTTTAATACACTCAATAAGATAACAGGAACTTGGTCCACCAAAATCAAAGGATTAATTAGGTCATTAGACACTAATCAAGATTTAGAGTGATTAGGAGGTGATTAACAAATTTAAAACTCTTAAATTATTTTTAAGGATATCATAAAGTTCTCCTTCATCTTATGAACAATTAGAGACCTTAATTATTGATTTTGGTCACTTAATTAATTATTTATTCACTAAATAATATTAGAGAGAGATTAGGCTAACTTGAAAAATTTAACCATTAGATCTAAGATTTTATTGCAAATTATTGTTTCTTATGATTTTCTGGTCAGAATGGTATAATGGATCATACCATTTGGATAAGAATTGATAAAGTTATTTAATTATTTTTGTTTAAATGTTTTCAATTAATTAAACCATAGGCAAATAAATATATTCCATTTATCATTTATTAAATAGAAAGAAAATAATTTCTAAATATATTAAATTAGCCTGGCCCATTTACCAAACCGCATGGGTGGATCGGCACCCGATTAGGTTGGCACTGTCGCAACGTGCTGGCCTGACCCAAAGCTACAGTGTGGTAGTTCCCGCTCCTCTCTCATGGCAGACCGAATAGGGGCGCACTTGGATCGCTAAATTCTCATTTGACGCTTCACGCCATGGCCTGTATTCCATCGTCACACTTTCACGGAGTCAAAGAGTGTTGATTGAACCTATAATCTCCAACTAGGATGCATGGGATTGCTGGATGACTGCTCGCCCAAAATTGGTCCTAACATAGCATCTAGTGTTTACTGTGCGGAGGATATTCTCCTTACAAAGGCCACCAAAATTATGGGGTTCAATCCCTACACAATCAATGAGGTGGGGTGAGTCAAACCCTCAAGGTCAAGACGACTGGAAGACTCTAGATTGTCAGGTCCATACTCGAGCTCGATTACATGCTCTCAGGGGAATCTGAACAATCAGAATGATCCAATTGAGCTGGTTTAGACCCTAAGGACAATGATATTGGGTCTGTTTAGCTCCTACAATTGGTATGGAGATGCAATCAAAATGAATTGAGGTTTTGGTAGCCAGAGGAGTGTCAACACTTCCTTTGGGCAAAAATTTGTTCAAACTATGAATCCTCACTATCTGGATTGAAATGGTTCATTCCAAATCGATCCCAACTATCTTGGAGATCGAGGAAAAGCATTCAGGGCATCACAGAACTACCTAATTGCTTTAATAAAGAGGCTGAGCCCACATAGCTCAGCTAGGAAATATGCAGTACCTGGAATGGAGTTGTTGGCACAGTAGAAAAGAATTAAGGTGAGCTGGAGGTTCTAGGTGACCGCAATAGCTCAACAGGGGTCTGAACACCCGACCACACCCTCTATCAGCGGTTCATCGCACTGAAATTATTGGGGACATCAAGCACCTCCAATGGAGTTCAACAGGGAAGGAGAAGGAAAATTCATAGGATTTCTGGTGAGCAAAAGAGCTCACAGAGTTTTGAGAAGGCTATTTATAGCCAGAGGGAGGTTTAAGGATGAATTTCATGACTAGAATCCATGGATTAGGCTCGAGCCGAGGTTATATATTGGGCCACCTCAATTGGGCTAACATGACTATACAACCCATCAAGCACAATCTTACCAAAAACAGAAGGACTCAATGGTATGGAGGACATTGCATAGGGAGTGGGAGACAAGTTTGGTGCCAAAGGTACGAGTTAATTCTCTCCTGTCAGGTGAGCAAGCTCGGCACAAAGCTCAACAATGACAGGTGGAGGTGCAGCCGTCTGATAAATCCTCCATTGGAATGGGACGGCTATGATCATTAGGCAGGTAATGGCCGATTGTGGAATGGAGATCATCCGTTGGATCAGATCCAAAGATTTGATGGATGATCGAGGCTACTTAAGATGGGAACATGGATGTCATCAGATCACATCTTAGAACTATGGAACATTTGAGATGGATCGAATCCATTCGATAGTGTGGGCCATTTGATTAGATCCACAAGATCAATGGCCCGGATGGCACCCACGATTTGAGGTCAGTCGACCATTGAAGAAATGATAGAAATGCAATCAAGTATTGTCGAAAACCCTAAATTGCAATTGAAACAAAATATATTAAAAACCAAATTAGGCCTAAATGATCTCCAAAAATTCCAAAACTTACACCCTTAGCTAACTAGGGTGCAGGGAATTCAAAAATGCAATCAAATTTTAATTTGGAGATCAAATTATTTTTGCTAATATTCAGGATTCTAATATAGGAAAAAATAGCCATATTGCTCAAATGAGCTCTAATTGACTCCAAACTACTAAGGTTAGGTTTAAATGACACATTTAGTCTAATAGAATAAAAATCAAAGCTTGGTTTAGCTTAAATTAACTTGATTTAGCTAGGATAACAACTAAGGTTGTTACAATTCTAAACTACTTTTAAATTCTTATTCTTTTTCTTTTTATTTGTACGCTTATGTAATGTCAAGGGTGACATCATTCATAAGTGGGGGAGTTTGTAACAACCCTAAGTTGTTACCATGCTTAATAAGGACTAAACCAAGTCCTAATTCTTGTTTTATTAGAACCTAATTATCATTAGAACCTAATCCTAGAATTTAGGGATCCATTGGAACTCGATTGGATCAATTGATCACTTAGCCATTATTAGAAGCAAGAGATTAGCTAATTAAAATTAATCTTCATATTAAAATGTGAGTGCATTTTGGAATTCCTCACAAAAATTTGCTAAGGGAAAAATTTCATGAATTTTTAGAGGTCATTTTGGCATAAAATTGAATTATTTTTAATTAAGGTTAATTAATTAATTAAAATTAGTTAAATTATTCAATTAATCCTTATTATAATGGCCAGCAACCAAGATTCAGTGAAATTGCAGTCGTTCCGCAGTCCCAGAACCCTTGATCTGATGGCCTACATTTTACTTCGCATGTTTCCATCTCCAATTGTCAAATTGCATCCTCGATCTAATGGCTGTGATTTGTTCCGCATTCGACCATTACAGGTCAATCGCTTCTGGGTCATTAAGCTTTTATGCTTGATACATCAGCTGGTTGGCAATGCTCTTTGAACTATTCATTTTCGTTCTTCTTTACACCCGTCCTCGGCAGCCAAATTTGGACGCTTAGCTCGCATTCGAGCTTGTCTCCCCACTCCCTATGCCACGTCTTTAGGATGTGATTCACCTTTCTATTAATGGGTATGCACTCTCAGTGGGTTATGAGGCCCAATTGATCTGTTGTTAGTTCTTAGAGAGCCCATTCTTTGGGCTTGAGCTCAACCCCATGACCTAGCCATTCGAGCTCTCTTCAGACTAAACATGGCATGGGAATACTTACTTCATAGAGTCTCTTAGCACTCTATAAAGCTTTCCATTTCCCTTTCTGCCATTGACCATCATTTGATTATTGCTCTGTAGACCAATTGCTAGCAAACTTTTCTAGAGCAGCTCCTAGGCCAATCAGTGGGAGTGCTTTTGCATTGTAGACCCTAGTCAATTACGGTGAGCTCAAAGAAGCTTCTAATTAAATTTAGCCTCTTAGACCTAGTATAATTACTCTATCTATCCCTTCATCTAGGTACGATACCTCTCCTGAGTTGAATTGGCTCTCAAGGCTTTCAATTCACTATGTTTCTATTTATTATTAGTTGCATGAATGTACGGCTTGCTATTGCAATATAATTTAGGCCGTAGCATGGAGGTTTGATAGCAGTCTAAATGGTGGAAATCCCTATCTGGTTAGGGTTGTCACCTACA
The DNA here is from genome assembly GCA_016760335.1 of Gastrodia elata. NCBI lineage: Eukaryota > Viridiplantae > Streptophyta > Magnoliopsida > Asparagales > Orchidaceae > Gastrodia > Gastrodia elata. The sequence continues at coordinate 12,153,881 of CM028686.1, forward strand.
TTTCTGAGTGATAATTCACTTTAATTAGTGTAATGCCCTGTTATTGCATTAAGTAATCAAACCCAATAATGAGTATTATTGTAGTTCTTAATGCTAGATTAGTGAAACTTAATCCATTATTAAGTACTATAGGGAGTTACTAATCTCTAAAGGTGAAATTCAAATGCATACACAATGTAAATACACATTCATATTATTTCAGCCATTTAGAAATTTAGGAATATACAACATAGAATAATGAAGTAAAATATACAAAGCTTAATAAAGTTTATACAAGATTCAAAGGACACATGTCCACTAAGATAAATGTAGTAAGAGATTCAAAATAAGAAGAGTGCACAAGCTACAATGACTGGACACTATCCACCTTGGGTCTATAATTTATATCTTGATCCTAGTTATCCCGTGCTCAGTTTTTAATATAGTAGGGCACAACTAATAAAAAGAAGCAAGTGGTTAGGCTTTAAAAAGTTTAAGTATAATTTAAGGGTAAATAATGGTATTTTATTATGTGGATATCACAATAGCCATTTATAATTTAATAAAAGCAGAGCATTTTGCACGAGAATTAATAAAAAGGTATATAATATCTTAAATTATAAAGTAAATAACTACACATATTATGATATGCTTGTTCATTCCTACATAAAGAGGTTAATAAGGAATCATATAGTTAACATGAAATAGGTATCTAATTAAGTAAGGGAAGCATGTATATGTCCAAGTAAGGAAAATGCTAAGTAAATAGTAAAAGATAGTGTAGGAAAATTTGCAAGTGAATAATTGATAAGAACATATACATTGTAGCAACTGTATAAGATAAAAAATAAAATCATAAAGTTTGTAGCTGAAGACACAGTCATAATGACTGCAAACTATAAATTTTACTTATTTATCTTGTATTTTGTTGTATGGGAGCAGAACAAATCAGTAGTCAAGCACATCTGCTCAACTATCTGTAAGTGGGGTCAATTGTAAACACGCACATTTCCCCTCATAGAAATTATGTGGTCTCCTAATACACCAATAGCCTGCCCTGGTTCACTAATAGTTGTACAATAATCCACCATATATAACCACTCTAAACAATGTCTTAAATATTTATTTTCATGCACAATATCTTAATGAATGAATTCAATATTTTGATCTCAAGGTGTTGCAACATTTAAAGGATTATCAAATTATTGTAAACCACGTGATATCTATTATTTTATACTTTAGCTATCTATCTTAATGATTGGGGCTAATTATGCCACCAATTAACTTAGATATCAAATATCTCAAAGTTAATTGAAGTATATTAATGCGATAATATGATTTTGGAAAATAATAGTTTCATTAACTTTATAGGATGACAAAATATTTTATAAGTATAAATATTGATTTTGAGTTAAGAACCCATTTTATTGAATACTTCATATATCTAAATTATATAATAATTCATCCATATGATAAAATCACAATTTCCTTAATTTAAGTTATGATATTTATTGATACCCTTAACTATACTTAAAAATTCACCTTCATCTTGCAACTTCAATAGTTTCTAACATGATATTCAAAGTTTCCAAGAAAATAGGTTCATTAATGCTCAGTATAGAGAGTAATTTTCTAGAGCTTAGATCACACAAATCCCTGGCTCAAAAGGTTCATTAATTTCATTTCTTGGTGTTTTGTAACTTAAACCACACTCATTACATTATATTCTATACTATTGCTTCCTAGTCAACCTCTTAAGTTTAACTTAACAAATTATTAAACATTAAGTATACCTCATTATATAAGGTTTTAGCAACCCTATTTGTTTAAGAATATTACAAGTAAACTATATATTATGAGTTTCTATTAAAGTTTCATTAAGCCAGCACGTATTACTAACATAAGACTCTAAATCTTAAACTTTTATTTATTTGGAAATCTAAGATTCAAGCTTGTCATTGGGTTCTAATGATAAATGATAGTTGATAACTAATGTCATATTAATACTAAGGTGATTAAGTCATTTCTATATTTTAGGGTAAGTAATAACAGATTACTTTGAATTAAATATTATCAATTTACTAAAATTGAGTCTAATGTAGCTAAATCACTGGATACAGGATATTCTACTCATATATAATAAGTTAATTTGTATTTTAATGATCAACCCAAATTCCATTCAACAACATAATATCTTTATATTTTTATCTCCATCTAACATAGTTTGGTTAGCTTAATAAGACACTAAATACAACATTGCTATCAATCCAATTTAAGCAAATCATTAAAGGGATAAGCTTACTTATGATAAGGTTAATTGTTCTAATCTTATCTGGTTTACAAAATTGAAGGTGCAAGAAACTCCTCCATATATTTGAGGATTCAAATTTCTAATATTCAGTATTTGATTCTATAATTAGACATATCCTTTAATCAAAAAGGTTCTAAGCCTTAAAAGTATTTAAGAACAGTCTATCTTTAACGAGTAAAATATGGTTAAATGTTAAAAACAAGTAACATATGACATCTTAGGATCTAAACGGACCTTATAGAAGTATATTATACAAATTTAACACTTATAACCAAAATAATTGGATAATCATGATTAATAATTGAATGAAACTTTAGGGATGGAATATCGGCAGTTTAATTTCTTTTACTACCTTAGATCATTCAATGAGTATTGGGTAGATGATTTCCAAGATGGCAAAATCTATGGAAGGATCGTAGAAGGAGCATCTCCTCATGGAGTAGAAGTACTAGATAAGATCTTAGTTTGTCTGGCCTTCGGAGGAACTAGTCTCCTTGTTCTTGCTAAAGAGTGGTTAAACCATGTGACCACTGCTTTTCAAGAGACAGCTTGTCCCGACGACTATCGTCTCCAGATTCTGGGATTTCTAGTTGGTGGTTCTACTGATAGATGGTGGTACTGGACAGATCAAAGATTATCTAGGAAGCATCGATTAGTAATATTTGATGATTTTTGTGCTGTTTTAAGGGCAGAGTATTGTAGCTAATGTCCTTAGATTTCATATCATATCTTATTTTTATATCAGTTTATCCTTTTATCTACCTATGTAACTTCTCTTTTGAGGAAGTGATGATTGAAAAAGATAGTAGATCTTTGTTTCATCTGCTAAATTCATGCTTTGTTGCAGTCATGAATCCAGGACCTCCTTCAGTTCCTACCCCAATTAAGAATGCGGTTTCATTATCTGACAGACCCGAGAAAACAAATTCAATGGTGAATCTAATAAGAGCACTTATAGAAAGCAGTGTATAGCAGGTGCAAGAAACCCATGCTCTGATTTTATCTACTCATCAGCAACCTGTATCACAATTAGGATTTTCATCATCCCACATTTCACAAGAGATGGGATCCTACACAGCTTCCTACATCTTAGGACACCCACATTTAACGGTGCATTGAATCTAATAGACACAATAAACTGGCTCAAGATGCCTGAGAAGAACCTGGCTAGTATCAAGTGCCCTACCTCTAAAGCCATTCATTTAGTAACTCACCTATTTCAAGAAGAAGCTGAATATTGGTGAGAGAATGAATGGAACAACAAATTTGCCGACTATGATATAGAAGATATCACATGGGATATGTTCTTAGAAGCATTCTGCGAAGCATTCATTCCAGCATCAGCTCATGCAATTGTGGAGGACAAACTCCTCAACCTCACTCAAGGAAACAAATCTGTATTCGACTATGAACAAGAGTTCTGAAGACTATCACATTTTGTTCTGGACTTAGTTAGGACTGAGGTGACTAATTTCTACCAATTCCTAAAAGGGCTAAGAGACTCTATAAAGGCTCACCTAGTGTCCCGCCAAATCAAAACTCTGGCAGAACAGATCGAGGTAGCTCACCTCCAAGAAGGGTTTTAAGATCAAATGGACCAAAAGCATAAAGCAATGTTCGTGCAGCCAAGAAAGGAGCACTTTGGCCATCACAAGATGGCTAAGGTCTATAATATCAAATCTGAACAACCCCAACCCCAAAACCCTAAATCTAAGAAATACCATTCGTATGGAAAATGCTAACACTTTGGTGGTGTGTGTTCTGTAGGTGGTTAAAATGGCCACCGTTATTTTCAGTGTGACTCGAAGACAACAATCGACAGAGTGCTCATCGACCACTCCCGTCATAAGCAAACATTCCGTGCATAACCAAGGGACAACCGAGAACCTGCCCGAGCTGTGATGCCAACCCCTACTTCAAATGCTAAGGTAGTTGTACCTGCACAAAAGATGGCCTATAATCGTCAGGGCCAGTGGCCCCAAGGAAAACAACTTACAGCTCTTACAAGGGTATACATGCTAATACTAGCCTCTGCACCTGAAGACAATGATGTTGTTTTAGGTACAACTTAAATTAAATTTTATTCAGTTCTTACAGTTTCAATATTCAATATTTATTATTTCAATATTTTCAAATGTTTGAATAACAACTCTTATTAAATTGTTGCAATCTTAGGAACCTTAATGGTAAATAACAAATCTTGTAATATTCTTTTCATATTGGAGTGAGTCATTCCTTCATATCGGAAAGTTGGGAGAAGACTCTTAAGCTACCAACCTATCGATTAGCAAACTCGTTGAGCATCAGGTTACCTTTCGGAGCCCGTATGGAATCCCAACAATTATGCAACATAGATATTCCTATTGGTGAACAAAATTATGGAGCTAAATTAATTATATTTCCAATCGTAAACTTTGATAAAATCATTCACGGTTTTTGCACAAGCAAAATCACCATCGGGCGCTACAGCGCGTCGTAGTACCCGATGCTTAAAAAGTTTCTGCTGCAGCGTCATTTCAAGAAAAATCATATGAAATCAACAAATAAACTAATTGAACAGTAATTCGCAAGTTAGATCACAGCATCGCGCCACAGCGCACCGCAGCGGGCTACAGCATCATTTCGGGAAAAACTATAGGAAATAAATAGGAAAATTAATTGAACAGTCACATGGAAATTGGACCACTACAGCACGCCACAGCGGGCAGCAGCATCATTTCTGGAGAACTATATAAAATCAGAAAATAAATTAATTGAATAGTGTTTCTGCAAGTTAATCCGCCATAGTGTACCGCAGCGCCTGAAAGCGTTGCGGCGTGCCACAGCATCATTTTTCATCGTAGCGCACCGCAGCGCTTGGAAGCGATATTTTCCACTACAGCGCGCTGTAGCGCCCAAATTTTTTTGAAAGTGAGCAGAATTGGCTAAAATGGCCAAAACTTGATTGTTTTAGTATCTTAAGGTCCCTAGGACCCTAGTGGGACTGAACTATATCAAATTTGAGTATAGTTTAATTAAAATTGAGCATTGCATAAAATTTTATGTAAAAATCAACTTTGAAAATTTGCCCTTTTATAGCATGTGGAAAGACCACTTATGTGCCTTAAGTATTTTTGTGTCAAATGCTAAATAATAAAATTTTTGAATGCTTATATCGATTAGGTTTATCTTTATAACCAAATTGCATGAAACCCAATTATTTTAGAGTTGTAATCAAGTGCTAACTCCTTTGGTTTGATTTAGAATTTAGTTAGCCTTAACTACCTTCTATTTTATGTCATCTTTATATTCCTAAGTTTTCATGATATTAGGATATAAGTTAGAAAACTTTAATATTTAATTGGACACCTAAATGTGCTTAGTTGACATTAAACTATAATAGAGTCTTGAGAACTTGATAAAGTAAATGATACTTAATTTAAATCAAAAATTTGACATCAATGATATACCAATAATATATTAATTTTTTATTGATCTATAAATCAATTATTGGTCTTAATTTTGGTAAGGATAGGGGTTAAATCCTAACTTGTTTTGATTAAGATCTAAATCTTAATCATCTTAATCAATTAACTTAATTGATGAGTATAACAACCTTTGTATTGTTACCCATCAATTTGTGACCTAATTAACTCCAAACCTCTTCTATTACTCTTATAATAGTGTGAAGAGTCTCTACCTCAAATTTTGTGTGATTTGAAGACCGTTTGACAATTTTTAACATTTCCTAGTTTTCTAATAATTCTGAAAATATTGATTTATTTAGACCTTAGAATAAAAAATAAAGTCTCCCAGTAGACTCACCACACCCAAAATAGCTAGGAGTAGTATTTTGAAAGTGTTTGGGAGTCGTCAAAATTTTCACAAATATTTTAATACACAAAAAATTAGGTAAATTAAATATACCTCCAATCAAAAATGTGTTTGCATTTTTGAGTTCCTCACCCCTCATTTAAGTGAGGGTGAAAATTTGTGATTTTTTGGAGTGCATTTTGATATTTAAAAATTAAGTAAATAATTGGGTAAATAAATATAATATAATATAGTACTTAATTAAATTATATATATATTACATCATTAAATGACTTTCCAACGGCTTTTAATAAAACTGCGCAGATCCGCTGTATGAGGCAGAACACGGAATGCCATCCACCTAAATCCTTTATGTGCTAGGGCAAATATAATATCACAATATAGCATAATATGACTGAAGAGGTAGATGATACTATAAAATATCTTTTAGTTATTTTACTTTTGTTTTTGTGGACAATTTTAAAAATAGCTAAGGAGTCAAGCACATCTATAAGACTGAACGGGTCCCAAGCTTAACACACTCTCCTTAATGAGTGATGTTAAGCATCCTGATCTCTCCTTACCCCTGTCCATTGGAGTAATGTGCACCATAATCCACCATGTACTAAACCCAAATACAAATGTTTTCCTAATATTCTAAGTTTTCATATTTTTTATACAATAATGTTTTTCTTATATGACATGTTCAACAAAAAATAAGCATAAAGTTCAAGAAATGCAAAGCACAAAATCAAGTAGTAAGCAAGGGACTCTACTAAATATGGTGATATCATTTATTGTCTAATTTAAATGTTCTAACTATTCCAAGTTACACAACTTCAAGATCTCCAATTCTTACTATCGAATGTAACTTAGAAGTACGTCCTTATAGGTTACAAAGTATTAGGACTAGCTAGGTCCTAATATGACTAAATCAATGTCGACTATAAGAAATAATTATGACCTAGTTTATGAGCTTAGACATTCTAAACTAAAAGCTTGTCCAAAATTTACCAAACTAGAGATTATGGATTAAACACCATGAGATTGGGCTTAATCATATAATCCCAAGGGTAAGACTTAAGATCTAGGTTAAATCTAAATGTGAACTAATGATTTAGGTAAATCCTATTAAGCAAATCATACTTAATAGGATAAATCTCCTATCCTAAATCTAATGTTGAAAGACAAAATAATTCAAATAAGTTGTAAAATCTAGAAACTAATAAAACCAAGGATTCATTCATTGAATAACTTTATTATTTTATAAATGAAATCTAACCTAATATTTAATCCTTTTCTTAAGGAATAGATCCTAAGGTGAAGTGAGGATTCCTAATGATAAGACTTGGAAAATTTCTAAGAATTGATTGAATTTCTTCCCACTTACTGATTTTATTTAATTAGGGAGGTTAGAGATGGATTTTAGCTAAGTAGGGCATATTAACCTTAGGGATTTTCAAACCTAAAATTGAGATGTTTTACAAATTATCCTAATTGAGGGATTTATGACTTAAATTGATCCTAAATTAGTTCTATTGCTGATTTTTATAATTTTAAAGGGTATTTTAAGGGTTAAGGATATTTAACCTAAATTTTGGGCAAAATGACCATTTTACCCCTACTTAAGAGTCCAAAAGATCCTTTTACAACTTATTTGCTCCAAAATGAGATTTCTTATTGTTAAATAATTCCTTATTATCTAACATAAAGATAGACAGTAAGTGCACCAAATTTGGATAAGAAATAAGTCCTATAGGTTCAAACTAAGGTTTTTGACCTAAGGGGCATTTTAGTAAGTTACACCTAATGAAATCTAAATTTTTATGTAGTTTACTATTGGTTGCTATTAAAGAAATTTATAGAGTCCAAGAACACTAAATTCTGAGGTCTAATAAATTAGTTATAGTCATTTCAATTTCTATGAGCAATTTGGTAATTCTCTTAGCTAAGGGGGGTCAAAAAGCTAACTTTTTCATTTGATGTCACAAAATAGCAAACTTAGTGGCTATAGCATCCTATATCACACTGAGTACTATAACTGGGAGTAGACCCAAATTGAACTTTGAATGGTCAAGTTATAATCTAATTAAGGTTAGGGGTATTTTGGTCATTTATAATTTTTCTAGGGCTCAGAACCTAAATATTATTTTAGAGTATTCTTGGCACTAAAAATATAAGATATCTAGCATTTTAAATTTTTGGATTTGGAGACTAAATGACTAAGATATGGTCAAATGAATTTTCTGGATGCTACGGTGCGCTGTAGCGCCCAACGATGATTTCGCCTTTGCGAAAACCATGAAGGGTCACATTTTGAGCTCAAATACTCTCAATCCATAGCATTCCATGAGCGGTGTCATATATCAAGGGAAACATTTTTCTGATACCTTTCGATTGACACCAAAATCAGCACGAACGGATCATCCTAGCTATATGAATAATGGTGATAAAGGCAGGGTGTGCAGATGGACGAAAAACATAGCATGAGGTATATTACTTTGAAGAACTATAATGGCTTCCATACTTAGTCATGGATATATAAATATGCAAATAAGCATAATAGAGGAATGAAATGACCAATGAATGAGAACAAATGGTTACCTTAGCCTTTAGAAGAGGAAGAAGGAACCTTGGAAAGCTTGGAGGAGGAACTTCTTCTTCTTCTTCTTCTTTAGCACAAAGCTCAACAATTGGGGGAAGGGTGGAAGATTGGGAGCCTTATCTTAATAGCCAAAAATGAAGAAGAAGATCTGAGCTTCCATTTATAGGAGGAGAAAGAAGGGGAAAGCCATCATGAGCTAGGAGGGAGGGAAGGAAGAGGGATGGCCATAAACATCAAACCTTGCCATTAAGGAGGGGGGAAGAAAGAGGGATGGCCATAGCCATTAAAGTTTTCAATTAATGAGGGAGAAGGAGATGTGTCAACTGAAAGTGGAGGTAAGGGCCAGCCAACTAGGGGAGAGAAAGAAGGAAAAAGAAAAAATGCAATTATGAATAAATAACTATTTATTCCTTTAATTAATTAAAAATTCCGATTTTAGAAATGCGCTTCGAAAATTCCCAAAAATTCACCCCAAGCTAATTTGGGGGTGACGATTGCAACGGCTAAGTCAGATTTCGATTCCAACGATTATTTAATTAATCTATTTTCTGGGGTATTTAATTATATTAAAATATTCGCAAAAATCCAACGACTTCCAAATGCTACCAAAACATCACCCCAAGCTAATTTGGGGGTGATGAGTCAGATTTTGATTTTGAGGTCAAAATAAATACCTTAATTTTCTAATTAATTTAAATATATTAAAATATTCAAGAAAATTCAACAACTTCTGAAAAATTCCAAAATTTTACCCTTGGCAAATATGAGGATGAGGATCGCAATGGCAAAGTCAGATTTTAATTCTGACGAGTACTTAATTTTCCAATTTTTGGAGTATTAAATATTATTAAAATATTCGTCAAAATTTTGACGACTTCCGATTAAGTCAAAAACATCACACCTAGCTAATTTGGTGGTAATGAGCGCAATGGCGAAGTCCAATTTTTGATCTGGTCATTTTCCAGAGTTTCTAGATTTCCCAAAAATTAGAACTTAATCTATTTGACTCTTAATTTGGACTAGGTCTTAGTGGATGACTCCTAATGACTTGATTAACACTTTAGGATCAAGATTAGGATGGAGATTAGTCTTAATTGACAAGGGTAACAACTAGGGTTGTTATTGATATCCTATTAACTAAAAATGTAGCCAATCTTAAAATGTGCTTAGACTGTTTAGTCTAACTACACTTTTCTTTTATTGGCTTTGCCTTATCATATTTAAATACTAAAATATGATATATCAAGAGCTCTTTGATATAGGTAGTGTATGTCCTAATGCTTGAAGAGCTTAAAGAATTTTTCTTCTGCTTTATTTAAATGTTTACTTGCATTTTATTACAAGTGAGAGAGTGACTTTCTTCCTTTTACTCTTACTCTTAAAAGGCTTGTCATTATTAAACATAGCACTGCTTGAGTTTGTTGAGTTATATTTACCTACTTTTATATTTTTGTGTTGTGATTACCTATTTTACAATTGCTTAGGATAAATGAGTGGATTATATTAATTGCTTGTATTATTTATACTTACAAATATTTACATGTATCTCCTTAACATGTATATTCTATTACTATTATGTGTAAATTTACTTTACTTAACATTTGCTCATAAAGTGACTTGGCCACTTAGCCTCTATATTTGATTAGTTATCTTCTAATTGATTATTGGGTGCTAAGGTAACATCTCAATGTTTGGATAAATCTTCTATCTAATTATTGGGGTTGTTACAATGAGAAAGGAGTAGTTGGTGATGGTTGAGAGGGGTTGCTAGAAGAATCCATCCTCTCTAAACTCTAACTTTGGATTCTGCATCTGGGAGTCAGTTGATTTTGATTCAAGTAAAGTTAAGATCATTTATTAGATTAGAAGTTCATTCACTTTCCTAAGATGACATTCTTTAAGTATTGTTAGCTTTCTGTGATGTTTTCTTGGATGATTTATCCAACAATGGAATGTTACCTTAGCATCTTATATACAATTTGAAGAAAACTAATCAAACACTAGATGATAAGTTGGTCAAGTATCTTAATAAGTAGTTGTCAAGTTTAAATGATAGGCAATAGAAATAATTAAGGAGATATGTAACACAACATTGCAAGAATATATAATATAAGCAATTAATACCATCCACTCATTCAACCCAAGAAATTACAAAATAAGTAATCACAACATAGATATATATACATGTATAACTCATGCAATTAAAGTTTAGTTATTACAAATCCATTTAAATGAAAGAATTAAAGAAAATATGATCACACTCTTACTTAAATTAAAAGTGCATGTAAACTTTAAAAATAAGCGGAAGCCATTCATTTAAGCTCTTCAAGCACTAGGACCTGCATTTCTTGAATCAAAGAGCTCTTGATCTATCTTATTTTGGTATTTATATATGATAGGGAAAGGCTAATAAGAAAAAAAGTATAGTTAGACTAAACTGTCTCAGCATATTTTAAGATTGGCTACTTTTTAAGTTAATAGGATATCAGTAGCATAATTCACAATTTAAACTAAGAAGGGAAGCTATGGAAGCAATCAAGTAAGGGAAAGAACTAATTATAATTATAAAGAAAGACAACATGAAAGAAGTTGAGTAAGAATACTCATTTGTACCTATTTCTAGCGTGCATCCAAAAATTGTAATGGAAAAGAATCCTAAAAGGATAGAAACTTCTATACGCATTTAAAGTAATTGAAAAGAAAATAATACATGTTCAATGGAATTTATGCTAAGTAAACAAATGAAATAGAGTGAAGCATTTAAATGATATTAAGCAACATACACAATATTTTAAATGAACTATAAGTAAGCAAAACACAATACTGAAAGTAGAAAGTGCAAAGCATGGAAAGTAAAAGAAGTATCTTAGCCTAGGACTATGTGAAATAAACATAACTAAATAGATATAATCAGATCTTACAATCAATGAGATTGTTAGGAACTCATATGTTATGAATTTAAGTTGTGTTAAGAAACTACCTCATTCTGTGGGCATCTACTATAGAATGGGACGGGGAGTTAAGCACCTCTTCCTAACTAGTTCAGTGGGATTCAAATTGATTCAAACATTCACATTCACCATCTCTATAATGTGAAGCTCTGGAGTAGCGCTGACCTTTCTACCCTGTTTTCCCTTAAGCACACCTCTAGTCTTAAGAAACTTTTATTATGCACAAAAATCTTGTATGCATGTTCATGGAAATTAGGCTCAAAGCTAAGCAAGCATTCAAGAAATTCCAATAATTGTAAACTGTGTGATATCCCTTTGATATCTAAATTTTAATGATCTACTTAATGATTGGAGCTTATTGAGATCCCAATTGATCCCAATTGACTTATAGATATTGATTCTTAAGTCAATTTTAATTAATAGTAGAGGTCAAAGAAGTTTGGAAAATAATATTTTTAAATAATCAAAATTCATCTTATACTAGTCCTAAATGACTCAAATTAAGTAGATTAATGATTAAAGTTTATGGAAACTAGTAAAAGAGAGTAAGAATTATAGTTTGCTAAGTTAAAGAAAGTATTATCTTAAGGAAAATATATTAGCTTCATCTTGTTAACTTACAAACTATAAGATATCAAACCAATTCAATCATAAACTCATATAAGATTAATTGATGTTGAGGAAAGAAATTGATTATTTTCTTCTAGCATTAGTTTATTTATAGTTGTAGGCTAATGAAAATCTATTAGCTTATTAAAGCATGAAAGGAAGCTACTGTTCTCCAGTTTAATAAATAAAGAGCAAAATTTGAAGGTCAAAGACTATTGGAGATATGTGCTAATCGTCTATTTGATTGCGTAGGCACTAGTCAAATCAAAAGTTCTTTTATAGAATTTCAATTCATAAAATGAAAGTGTCAAGTTAATTATAATACAAAAGAAATTGAAAGGTTCTTAAGTTAATCTAACATGCACTTAAAGGTGAAGTGGAAACATGTAGAGACATAAGAATCTATATCCAATTCTAATAAATTTAACATGAACTCTATTGTATTTACTTAAAAGGAACAAATAGAATGTTAACATGCAAGATTTCTACTATTTTGAAGAATAAATGAAGATAGGAATATTAAGGAATTAACATTAAGCCAATTTAATAAATAAACATTAATTCCAACTGAAGTCTAACATGATAAGAGTATTTGAAATATATTATAAAATTATGATTGCAATATTCCCCAAATGAAATAAGACATGAGATGATTATATAGTTTCTCAACTTGCTGGAAGATGGAAAGAAAGAACAATTGGTTAAAGAACTATCATTAACTTAAATTAAGGTATAATATACTAGTTCTAATGAAGTTCCAAACATAAATAATTACATGTAACTTTATTCAAATTTTATGGAATATAACAATACATTCAAATCAAGTATTCTAAACTCCATATTAAGTATATTTGAGATAGAAGAGTTAAGCTCAGCATATATTATGCAATTATTCATACTAAATTCACAACATTTACATTACATAAGTTATGAAAACTATATACAATAGTAGAGATAATACTAACTTAAATAATCTCATGCAATTTATTCTATTCAAATCATTCACACCATTATTCTACATATGAAGATGATCACTTATAGAACATTCTAATAATTTCCAATTCATAACTTACATTAATATAAGAATTATCAACAATATTATGAACAATCCAATTTGAAAAGATACATACATTTCATTAAAATTAAATCATTCCTAAGCAATTATACAATGGAAGAATTCAACTTAAATGATCATTTGACATTTTCAATCATCATATCCATGGAAATATAATACTTAAACATATTATTCAAAACTATATTTGAAATAATAAAGTGAAACAAGTTTACTGTCCTAGGTTCAGTAATACTAAAACAAACATATTTGAAAATTAAGAAATTAACATTTTACCAAAATTAAGGAGCTAAATACCTAAAATGTCCAAATATTGTCCAAATGATATGTTATATATGTCAATGTGATCCTTATGTCCTTAGGAGTAAAATGACACTAACTAGGTCAAATTTGGACAAAATTGAATTTTTAGGGTTTTAAGGGGTTTAAGGGGTCCTAATTAGGGTTAAAATGTCATTATGAGATCTAAGGTTCAAAATCTAAATTAGATCACATATTATTATTCCTCACATTTTTATGAGTGAAATGGACTATTTGATTATTAAGTTTGGACTCTAAATGATCAAATTAGGTCACTAGAATTATTGGAATTTATTTGAAACAAATTAAATTTATCTAAAATAATGATTAAATAAAATAATCATTAAAATGGAATTTAAGTGATGTATTATTAATGTACATGTTTTAGTGATCGAAATGATATATTATTTCACATATTGGGATATTAATTTTGTGAGTTGGAAAAAATAAAATTTTGCATTGATTGATATTAATTTCATATAAATAAATATCCTTTTTTCTGTTTAATCATTCTAATTAGCCTTTATCATAAAGCAGCACTCACTGGGTAATTTGAAGATTCCATGCGCCACGCGGACAAATGGGAATGATGAGAGTTAATCACTGAATGAACCAGATGGTTCATTCAAACAAATCCTGGACCGAAATCATCCCTGTCGAGCTCACCTTCATAAAACCTTAGGGCATCATCACAATGAATACTCCAATCATCTCAAGTGAAGATCAAATCCTCTACTATAATCTCAGCCTTAGGATGATGGAGTAAGCATGAAAACCACTTGGTTTAATGATTTTAATACCAATACTAGTGATGCCAAAAGTTATCTTACTGCCGATGGAGCACAGATGATAATAAGAAGGATTGGCGATTAATCATAATGAGAGAGATCGATCAAAAGAATTGTCGAATGCAAAACATTTGCAATAATTGATTTAACCTATAAAAGCAACCGATTAAACAAATGGAATTTGAAATTATAATATAGGACTTACGAGATGAAGAGAAAAATTTTTGAATTATGGTCCATTGAACTCAACCTAGTTCGATCTAAAACATTTCTTGCTTCAACTATAGAAAGGAAAATGAAATATGGGTGGATGATTGCACATCAATATAGAAAAATATACAAAGAAAGCATAATTGACGACATCTTGAAATAACTGAACGAACTCTAAAAGAGTTCATTCAAAAGTAACGAAACTCGATAGTGAACAAGAATTAAATCTTATATCAAAACAAACAAAATAGGATTAACGTAAAATAGAGGTTATATACCTAGTTTCTTCTTTGCTTGTGTTTATATCGGTCATTTGCATTAATATTAGAAGAAAATTTAACAAGCAGCTCACGTAAGTTAACTTTTTGTAAGTTAAGAGTGAAGGAGAAATGGGGATAGATGTTTAATTGCATAATTGAGGATGGCAGCTGGCCAGTTGAAGTTGTACCAGCATTACTCTTCGGCAGAGTATGACTGTAGGCGTAAAGGAGGAAGGTGTACAAGGAGAGTATCTGAGTCATTGGATAAAAAGGTTAAACTAATGGTCAGATTAAGATCAAATCGATCCACCGTCAGTTTAATATATAATATGATCGACGACGTTAAATGGGAAAGTTTGGTGTTCCATATTATATGTCTGACAATGGATCACCGCTACCCTAATATAAAGCCATTAGAATAAATATATATTAAATATATATATTAGTTATTCATTTAACTTAAATATT
The DNA here is from genome assembly GCA_016760335.1 of Gastrodia elata. Classification (NCBI taxonomy): domain Eukaryota; kingdom Viridiplantae; phylum Streptophyta; class Magnoliopsida; order Asparagales; family Orchidaceae; genus Gastrodia; species Gastrodia elata. The sequence goes on from CM028686.1 coordinate 12,169,226, forward strand.
ATATTTAATTAATTTATTTTACTTATTTAATTACTCAAAATTAAAAACTCAAATGCACTTTGACAAATCCCAAAATTTCACCCTTACCCAATTGAGGGGTGAGGAACTCATAAATGCAATCTAATTTTTGATTGGAGGTATATTTAATTATCTTATTTTTCTAAGTATTTAAATAATATTTAAATATTCGTGAAATTTTTGACGACTCCCAAACACTTCCAAAATACTACCCCTAGCTAATTTGGGTGTGGTGAGTCTAATGACAGACTCCATTTTTAATTCTGAGGTTCAAATAAATTAGGTATTTTTAGAATTATCAGAAAACCAGAAAATGATTGAAAAAATCAAATAGTCTCCAAATCACATACAATTTGAGGTGGATGCTCTTAATACTATTATAAGAGTAATAGAAGAAGATTATAGTCAATTAGGTCACTATTTGTTGGGTAACATATAACAACCTAAGTTGTTACCTAGTTGAATTTAGATTAATTAAGCTAAGCCAAGTTCTAATTTTGATTTTATTAGACTTAACGAGTCATTTAAACCTAACCCTCGAAATTTGAGATCAATCGGAGCTCAATTAGGTATTTTGGTATTTTGCCTATTTTTGAACCTTGAGAAATACTTAAAATAAATTGATCTCCAAATTAAAATCAGAGTTCATTTTTTAATTCCTCATATCTTAGTTAGCTAAGGATAAATTTTTGGTAATTTTTAATGCTCATTTAGTCCTAAATTGTATTTAAAAATTTAATAGAATTAAGTTAATTAATTAAATGAACTTTTATTAATTAAATTAAATATATATAATTTTATATATGGGATTTGCTATTGGGACTGCGGTAGATCCACTGTGGGGTCCCGACAGTGGAGCTTCAATCTGTGCCAATAGATGCATTAGCACACATCCTAGCGTGCTTAATCCAATGGCACGGTCTGTTCCATGTCGTGATCGAATCCTAGGCATCAGATCGATCGAGCGCATCCGATGGTTATCGCTCGATCCGCTTAAGTAGTCCATCAGAACTGTTTGGAGCCAACGGTCAATCCATTAGTCAGCGGGCGTAAGTCCTAGCACTATGGATCATCTCCCTCGCCTCTGCCCATCACTCACTGATCCCCCCCGATAGACAGATTACTTCAGCCCCCATGGCAGTACAGGAACTACTCCATTCTTCCTCTTCTACCCTCGGCCCGACACCTTGCCAGTAGTAGGTTCCCAGGCTTACCCCTGACCATTGAACTGTGCCTAGAGCTTTGGTCCAAGCCATGCTTTGTTTCTAAGATCTGGAATCCACCCCCAGTGTTTCCTTAGGCTTATAAATACCCTTAAAGCATCATAGTGAGTCCCTTTGCTCACTGTGATCTCTGAATTGCTCAATCAAATCCCCTAGAGCTCCCGCTTCTCTTGACAAGTCTCAGCATTCCCGCAGCTGCGTACCACTGATAGAAGGTACGTCTGGTGGTTAGACTCCCTATGAACTGATGCCTACTGCTTGGTGAACTCAGAAGTACCTCAGAGCCTCTTTGCCACGCCTATAATCCTGTCTCCAGGTACAACCTCTTCCACTAAATTCCGTAAATTCTGTTTTCTGTTCAAGCTTCTGAATGAGCTTCTAGATGTCGTCTAATTGACCTAGCCTCTTTAGGAACCCATTCTGATTGTTTTGAAGGTCTAAGCTTGATTTGATCGATCGAGCTAGCGGCCGAGCCATGGCTAAGTCTGAGTAAGGACCCACCATTTGGCTGCACCCCAGGCTGCAAAACCTTGGGGGTTCAACTTGCTTCACCTCACTGATGCTGTAGGGATCGAGCCTCGTTCGTTTAGTGGCTTCTGTGAGGAGGATTATCTCTTCACAGTGAGCCCTAATCATCGGAAAATGGAAGTTTTAGTGAAGTAGCCTTCCAGCATTCTAGTCCGTCCCAATTAGGGCTTCCAGGTTCAATCAACTCGGCTCGACCTTCTGAAGGTGTGGCAATTGAATGGTGGTAGCGGCGTGGTCTATCGACGGTGAATTTGGCGTCCCAAGGTACCCACCCGCGGCTATCTGTGAAGGAGGTATTAGGGGCGAAGGCATTGGCGCATCGGGCCGAACCAGCCCAGGCCCGTGTAGTGCGACAGCGCCAGCCTAGTCAGGCCCCGCTCTGACCCATGTGGTTTAATATCCGGGCCGGGTTAATTGATTTATTTAGGAATTATTTTCCTTCTATTAATTCATTTTAAATATATTTAATTAAATATCCTATGATTCCAATTTAAATAAACATTCAAAATAAATTATTTAAATAATTTTAGTTATACTTATCCAAATGGTATGATCCAATTTACCATTTTAATCAAATAAATATAAGGAACTTTAATATAAAATAAAATTGCAGATCCAATGGTTAGATATTTAGTAATTGGCTAATCCTTTTTTGTTTTTATTTAATTCATAATTAATTAATTAAATATTGAAAAATCTTAATTAAGGTCTCTGATTGCTCATGAGACTATAGAGAACCTATGTAAGCCATTAAAAATAATTTGAGAGCATTAACTTTGCTAATCATCTCTTAATTACTCAAATATTAATTAGTGAATTAAGCCTTGGATTAATCTCTAATTTTAGTGAACCAAGTTCTTATTGCCTTTTTAAGTGTAGTAGAACCTATAAATATGTTTGGATCACCCTAGTGTGCCCTAATTCTCTTAATCACCTTAATTGGTCTCTTAATATGATTAGTGCTAATTAAGCTATTATTGATATCAAATAGTTAAGTTAAGTATATTATCCACTTCACTAATCAATATGAAGCTCACTAGGACAAACTTGAATCAATTTAAATGATTAAATCCTAAATTACCAATTTTAGCCTTAAGAGGGGTAGTTTGGTCATTTTCACCAAAATGTGTTTAAGCACCCCTTAAATCTTAGAGTTTTAGTCAAATTTTTCTAATTAATACATTAATATACTTCCAAAATATTAGGTTTAATAAGATTGAGTTAAGTGAAGAAATCTTAAATAGTTCTTATAAAGATCTTAAGATCTTAAGAGTACTCAAAACAACTTCCTTAAGAGAGAAAACTTAATTAGCATTAATACTCAATCTCTAGTCTAAACTACTTTATTTAGTGGATCCACAAGCCTTAATCCTAATAAAGTATTCTTGTAAAATCCTAAGTATAGATTTTTGATTTAGATCTAAAGTGATCAAACCTTAGTTCTTAGATCTTAGATCATCTGATTGAATTATATCATTTCATTTGTAATTCACTACTTGATTTATTGTTTAATAATTTTGAAACTTCCTGGTGGGTGTAGGATTGATTCAAACTATAAAATAATGTATCTATCCTAAAGATTGAGTATAGATCTTAGATTCTTAGTTCTTGATTGATTATTTTATCTTATAATATAACAATAACCGTTCATTAAGGTCATAGCTTCTGAAATCTTTCAACTTATAAGATTTTGCACCTTTAGATTATGCTTGAGTGTGAACCTTAGATCCTTATTAGGATATCACCTTGGAATTAGTATTTGAACCCCAATGTGGAATTTAAGTCCAGAATCCTTAATCTTGATTTACTTAATCAAGATTTGGAGTTAAGTGAGGGAAATAATAATAATAATTAAGTCATTAATTTATTTACTTCAAACCTTTATAGTCATCATTGATTATGAATTAGAATTGGTTAAGTTCTAATGTTAACATTAAGGTCATGATTCTTGGATTATACTCGGTAGCCGGATATTGGAGATCCTAAACTTATTTTTCTCATGATAGTTAGATTTGGATAAATTAGATAAAAACAGATATCACATGAGTTTAGTTGAGTCTCTTGCTCACTTTGACTTTAGTTGTTCTGCACACCTTGTATAATGAACCTTCTTTCTTGAACATAATAGGTGAACTTAGGATATTGATAATGTATACTAAGTTAGTTTTTGAATAGCATAAATATTCATTCAGTACGGTCAATTCAGTAGGGAAATTTCTATCTTAGGTTGCCTACTTAGTTCTAGTTTTGTTATAGAATAGACTCGAATGTAGCTCTGTGCTTAGCTAGGATGTATACATGTCTTATTCTATAAGTTCAACTCGGATCTAACTTGGCTGATGTCTAGGATGGATACATGTTGAACTTTATATGCAGAGGTCATGTATGGCCTGTTTCTGTTATGGCAGTACTATGTTTAGGCATGCTCTTCAATTCAGTTTGAGCGATTTCAGTTACTTTGCCACATGCTTCAATTGTTTTACTTTTAGCTCATTTCTATACTTATCTTGCTTTGCCACCTGTTTCAATGGCCTTTTATTTATCAAATCTATATGCCTATATATATGTTCCTATTAAGTTATTATTAAATATTGTCATGTTTAGGATGCTAATTTTTTGTGTGTTTATTTTAGAATGTTTCAGTAAAGTTTTCTTTAAGAAATTAGCATGTATTCATGTGATCAGATACACGTTAGGATGAGTTCTTTAGTACTTGCAGCTATTTTGCTGTTTAGCCTCACCTTGCTTAATTTCATATTTTCTATATTACTTTACATACCTGTTGTTCAGTTATAAATCCATGGTTTATAACTAACCTTTTTCTTTATAGCTTGATGCACTTTAAATTGCTTGCATGTTTAAAGTATTTAATGTGATATCTTTAAATATTCAATTCACTAAAATCAACTTAAAATGTACTTAGAAAATTTGTCTAACTGTAACCTTTTCTTTTGTTGGCTGGGGTCCTAGCATTTGTGATACTGATAAATATCAAATTTGGCGCTACTTGTTGGTGGATTTGCAGAAGAGGAGCTTAAACAGGAGGAGGATCTTCTTATTACCGCTTAGTTAGACTTCCTTTTCTGCTGTGAGATTGAGAGACTTTTTTTTTTTTAAATTTCAGTCTATAATAATTCTATTTCTAGATGTATTTACTTATTGCACTTTGAGCTGAGTTACTATTGTTTTACTTTTCTATACTATGTTGCGATGTGGATGTTATGTTATACGATTTTCTACTTCCACTACTTTGATATGTTGATGCATGTTCACAGTTCTCAGGTGACAAGTCTTCGACTTAAGGTGGGTTGGGTCATACCTGACTCTACTTAGGTTGGGGATTTGCTACATTTGGAGTACTGCACTCTTCATGATTTTGCTAATATCAGTATTAGCATGGCCGCGAAGGGTACGGGGCCCCACAGTTGGTTTCAGAGAACACCATAAGGTGTCAAAATGGGATCTATGGTTCCTTTCTACCTAATGGACCATTCTTCTTAATTACAAATATCAAGATATAACATCCATAACATAGTACTATCAGTAACTCTCTAAAAAATGTAGAATGAAAATACTTATATCCTAAAAATCTAGTCACCTCTAATTGATAAAAACTAGTACATCTTGCTATTAGAGTTAAATAGATCATGGAGAGTCTAACTTGGACTATTTCAGCAAGCCTTTCAGTTGGCTTGGAGCTATAGCTTCAAGTAGAGACAAGAGTGCAAATGGCAGATCAAAGGAGTTTCAATGCAAGGAACCATAGTCTTGGACAAGCTTCTGCATCAATCAACGTACCAAGGGCTTGACTTTCCTATCTACATATTGGAGTGGTTGAGCTGAGTTGACTCAGTCCTGAGGCACATAGAGTGTCTAGCATCCCTCTTTGTTGACATTATGATGGATCAAATCCTGGACTATGCAGGAGTTTTGTGGTTTGACACCATCAGAAAGCTCGAACAAAAACGCAAGAGAAAGCGCCAGGAAGTAAACTTTGAAGATTTTTGTGTTGCATTTTGGGCTAAGTACATTAAGGATGTTTGAGTGATAGTTAGAGTAGCCATCATTTCTTGTTCTAGTAGTAGTATGATTTTGGCGACTTCTAAATCTTATGTAAAATCTTTATTTCAAAAGTAATGAGAATTTATAGCGTCTATTAGAGATTTAGAAATCTAGCTTTGTATTGCTCAATTAGAATGGCTCCTGGATCACCTCCTACGGCTATGCCTATCGAAACTATTGTCACTTCGAGCAGTTCTTCTAATGAAATCGCTCATCTTCAAGCCATGGTGGCAACCTTGTCAAGGAATCAGGCCCAACAAGCACTAGCCAAGTAGAAGTTGATGTATGATCGCTCAGTACCAGTTACTACTGCTATTCCTGTTGTCCCTGTTCAGCAAAACCCATTTTGTTCCCATCACTCTATAGATGGTCTCCTTCACAACTTTCTGAAACTAAGGCCTTCCACATTCAGTGGGGACTTATCTCTAATGGACACAGCCGACTGGCTGAAGGCAATCGAGAAAGACTTGACCAGTCAAAAAATCCCAAATTCAGAAGCTGTCCGTCTCATGACAGATCTGTTTCATGCTGAAGTAGAATACTGGTGGGATTATATCCGAAATACTAAATTCATTGACTATGAACTTGCAAACATCTCTTGGGATGAATTTGTAGAAGCATTTAAGGCTGAATTCATTCCTCCGTCCACATAGAACATCATAACGGACACAATCTTACGATTGACACAAGGGAGTCATTCAAAATCTGAATACAAAAGAGAGTTTCGCAGGTTGATTTGTTTTGCCCCAGAGACAATCCAATCTGAATTGGCTAAGTGCCATCGCTTTTCAAGGCGGACTAAGAGATTCACTAAGGGATATTATTGTCCTGCTACGTCTAACTAGCTTCTTTGAACTAGTAGAGACAGCAAAGGTGCTTGAGCACCGTCACTCAGAGAGAGATATCAAGTGGAAGATGCAATCAAATCCCCACAGGCATGAATCCTTCAAAAGGAATAGACCTCACTCAGCATAGGTCTATCAAATCGAAGCTGCACCCACTATTGAACTAATTCAAGGCTATAATCAGCCCCATCCTTATGGCAAGTGCAACCAGTTTTGCCATAAGTACTACACTTATGGGCATTGAGGCCACCTATTTTATCATTGCACATATACAGAGATAGTGGATGGAGTCCAAATTAAACCATCACGGAAGAACCAAGTATTCAGAGCAACTCCACTGAATATAAGAGAACCCGATTTGCCAATAATGCTAGCTCATGCATCTGAAGTTGCTCGAGAGCAGCTCTCTGCTCCCAAGTCCCATAACAACCCCAGGAAATAAGTGAATGACCGTCCTGCTGGTCCTGCTCGAGTGTATACCCTAATACCTCTTGAGGCCGTAGAAGACAACAATGTGGTTTCAGGTGCACATTTATGAACCTTTTCTTTTAAATTGCACTTCTGTATTTTAATTATTACAACCTATTAATGCGATTGTATGAATAATTTAGGCACGCTATATTTTAAAGACCAGCCCTGCAATGTGTTATTCGACACTGGTGCTAGTCATTCGTTTATTTCTAAACATTTTGCTAATATTCTTAAACCACACTCATACAACTTAGTTAAATTTTAAGTGTTAGAGTTCCATCTTGAGCCCAACTCCATGCTCATAAGTTTTTTAATGTCAAAATCCCATTAAATGGTTAGAAGTCTGACGCCAAATTAATCATCCTACCATTAGCAAACTTTAATATCATCCTTGGGATGAATTGGCTCAGTGACCATAATACCGTAATAAACTGCCTAAGAAGAAAGTCACTCTTCATTCCTAAGGCACGTTTGAAACCCTTAGAGGTTAAATAGTACCCCAGCATCATTAATTAATGTTATCAAAGCTGAGTAATTAATAAATAAGGGTTGTGATGCTTTTCTAGTAACTATGATTGGTGAAGCAAAGGAAAGTATCCCTCTCTCTGATTGTAAAGTAGTTAAAGAATTTATCGATGTGTTCCTAGAAGATTTACCTAGTGTACCTCCTCTCAGAGAAGTAGAGTTCTCTATTGAATTGATCCCAAGTACCCAGCCTATATCTAAGGCTACGTACAGAATAGAACTTAAGGAACTTGAAAAACTTAATGAACAGTTGCAAGAACTCTTGAATAAAGGCTTTATTAGGCCAAGTATGTCTCCTTGAGGAGCGCTCATTCTGTCTATAAAGAAGAAAGACTGATCTATGCAAATGTGCATAGATTATCGTGAAATAAATAAAATCACCATAAAGAATAAATATTCATTGCCTAGAATTGATGATTTGTTCGACCAATTATCTGGAGATGTTATATTCTCTAAGATCGACCTTGGGTCTAGATATCATCAATTGCGTGTAAAGGAAGATGATATAGGAAAGACAGCTTTCTGTACTCATTTTGGTCATTTCAAATTTTTAGTGATGTCTTTTGGACTCACTAATGCACCATCAATCTTCATGAATTTGATGCAGTGAGTCCTTAATCCATATTTAGGCAAATTTGTAATCCTCTTTATTGACAATATCCTCATTTATTATCAAACCTTAAAAGTTCATGAAGATCATTTGAGATTAGTATTAGAAGCTCTGGGTGAACATTAACTGTATGCCAAGTTCTCCAAATATAAATGTTGGCTTAAATCCATTGCATTCTTGGGGCATGTAGTCGATGCCCAACGTATTCATGTAGATCAGAGCAAAGTAAGCCCTATTCAAAATTGGGTTTAGCCTAAGTTAGTCACTGATATCAGAAGCTTCTTAAGATTAGCTGGATATTATAGGAAGTTTGTTAAGGGCTTTTCCCAGATCACCTCACCATTGACTAAGCTAACTCAGAAAGTCATTCCATTTGTTTGGAGTTCTGAATGTGAATAAGCATTTTAAACCCTGAAGGACGCACTTTTTACCGCTCTAGTGCTTGTTCTGCCCAAGGAAGGCTTGAACTATCAGGTGTATACAGATGCCTCAGGAATTGGCTTAGGTTGTGTTGATACAAGAGGGTAAGGTAATCTCTTATGCCTCTCGTCAGTTGAAACCCAACGAGAAAAATCATCATGTTTATGGCTGATGCTCTTAGCTATCGTGCCACTTTATCTGCCTTGATCGCCTCCAGTTTTGTAGAAAGAGAATTTTGTAACCTAGAAATTTCTCCAGTCAGTAGTGATGTGCTGAGTTCTATACAAGTAAATATCAATGTGGAACATACTTTTCATAGAGATGTCTCCATCTTACAGACCAAGGAAGAAGAATATCTATAATTCAAGGTAGATATTGAAGGTGGTCGTCGTTAGGATTTGCAGATGCATAATGGCGTAATATATCTAAGAAATCATTTGTGGATTCCTAAATCCTTGCACCGTAAAGTTTTGGTAGAAGGCCATAATTTTGGATATCACATCCACCCAGGGAGTACTAAGATGTGCTAGGATCTAAAGCAATCATTTTGATGGCCCAGTATGAAAAAGAGTGTAGCCAATTTCGTGCCTGCAACTTGGTAAAGGCTGAGCACCAAAGACCTGGTGGTCTTCTACATCCATTAGAAATTTTTGATTGGAAATGGTTTGATATATCAATGGATTTCGTTATTGGATTGCCTCGTGCAAAATCTGGTGTCGAGGCAATATAGGTTATAGTAGATAATTTAACCAAATCAGCACACTCCCTTCCTATCCATTAGACTGACTCTATTGAGAAGTTAGCAAAGCTCTATATCAAGGAAATTGTCAGGCTGCATGGTATTCCAAAATCAATCATATCTGATAGAGATAGCAGGTTTACTTCTAAGTTTTAGCAAGCTATGCACCAAGATCTTGGTACCACTCTAGCTATGAGTACAGCTCTTTATCCTCCAACGGATGGTCAAACTAAAGAGTAAATCATGTTCTTGAACATTTACTTAGGCTCTATATTCTTGATTTTGCTGGTTTCTTGGAAGATCATATTCTGTTAGTGGAGTTTGCCTATAATAATAACTATCAGGCTAGTATTAGAATGGCTTCTTATGAAGCATTTAATGGTAGAAAATGCAGTACTCCACTAGCTTAGTCAAAAATAGGAAGCGTTCAATGTTTTGGGTCTGAGTTAGTTGAAGAAACTAACAAAAAGATTCACTTAATTCAATAGAGAAACTGTTCTGCTCAAGGTCGCCAGAGCAAGTATCACGATGCTTGTCATCATCCCCTAGAATTCAATATTGGAGATTCTGCTTACTTAAAAGTCAGTCCAATGAAGGGTATCCATAGATTTGGTGTAGCAGGGAAACTCAGTGCCCGCTATGTTAGACCTTTTGAGATTTTAGCCAGAGTAGGATCATCTGCTTGCTGGCTGAATCTTCTTGATGACTTTGCAGTCGTTCACAATATATTCCATATATCATCATTAAGAAGATGTCTCAGAGATCCTTCTCAACACATTCAGCTTCCAGCAGTAGAAATTCAACATGACCTTTCTTATGCCAAAGAACCAATAAGTGTCTAAGCCCGTGATCAGAAATGGCTAAGAAATCGTTCAATTCCTATGATCAAAGTCCAGTGGAAGAATCGATCCTTGGAAGAATCTACTTGGGAAAAAGAAGTGGATACGCACAATAAATATCTGCTTCTCTTTGTAAGCAAATTTACCATTCCTTTTTTCTTTCCTTTTTATTTCATTTAGTATTTCAGTCCTTGTAGTACTTTCTTCACTAAGTGATGTCGGAGACGACATCGCTCTTAAATGGGGGAGTCTGTAACAACCCTAATTGAATACAGGTTAATTAAGCTAAGCCAAATTCTAATTTTAATTTCATTAGACTCAATGAGTCATTTAAACCTAACCCTAAAAGTTTGAGATCAATAGGAGCTCAATTAAGTATTTTGATATTTTTGCCTATTTTTGAACGCTAAGAAATACCTAAAATAAATTGATCTTCAAATTAAAATCAGAGTTCATTTTTGAATTCCTCATACCTCAATTAGCTAAAGGATGAATCTTTGAGAATTTTTGAAGTTCATTTAGTCCTAAATTGAATTTAAGAATTTAATAGAATTAAGTTAATTAATTAAATGAAATTTTATTAATTGAATTAAATAAATATATATATATATATATATATATATATATATATATATATATATATTATATCGGATTTGCTGGGGGGACCGCGGCAGATCCGCTGCGGGGGTCCCGACAGCGGCGCTTCATTCCGCGCCAATAGATGCATTAGCATGCATCCTAGCGTGCTTAATCCAATAGCGTGATCCATTCCACGGCATGATCAAATCCTAGACATCAGATCAATCAAGCGCATCCATGGCTATCGCTCGATCCTCTTAGGTAGTTCATCATAATCATCCGGAGCCAACGGTCTATCCATTAGACGGCGGCATCAGTCCCAGCACTGTGGATCATCTCCCTCGCCTCAGCCCGTCGCTCGCTGGTTCTCGCCGATAGCTAGATTCCTTCAGCCCCAGTGGCGGTATGGGAATTACTCCATTCTTCCACTTCTACCCTCGGCGCAACCTCTTCCTGAGAGTAGCTTCCCGGATTTTCCTCTGACTGTTGAACCGAGCCCATAGCTTTGGTCTAAGCCATGCCTGGTTCCTAAGCTCTGTAATCCACCACCAGCGCTCCCTTCGGCCTATAAATACCCTTAGAGCATCATAGTGAGTACCTTTACTCATTTTGATCTCCGAATTGCCCAATCAAATCCCCTAGAGCTCCCACCTCTCTCGACAAATCCCAGCATTCCCGCAGCCGTGTACTGCTAATAGAGGGTCCATCTGGTGTTCAGACTCTCTGTGAACATGTTCCTATTGCTTAGTGAACTTAGAAGTCCCTTGGAGCCTCTCTATCATGCCTGCAATCCCGTCTCCAAGTATGGCCTCTTCCACTGAACTCTGTAAATTCAATTTTCCGTTCAAGCTTCTGAATGAGCCTCTGGATGTCGTCTAATTGACCTTAGCCTTTTAAGGAAGCTATTCTGATTATTTCCAAGGTCTGAGCTAGCTCTGATCGATCATATCAATCGATTACGCTAGCGACCGAGCCATGGCTGAGTCCGAGTAAGGACCCAGCATTTGGCTACACCCCAGGCTGCAAAACCTTAGGGGTTCGACTCGCCTTACCTCACCGATGGTCTAGGGATCGAACCTCGTCCATTTAGTGACTTCTGTGAGGAGAATTATCCCCTCATAGAGAACCCTAATCATCTCAAAATGGAAGTTTCGGTGGAGTAGCCATCCAGTATTCTAGTCCCTCCCAATTAGGGCTTCCAGGTTCAATCGACGCAACTTGACATACTGAAGGTGTGATGATTGATTGCTGGTCGCGATGTGGTCTATTGACGGTGGATTTGGCATCCCAAGGTACCCTCCCGCGCTTGTCTACGAAGGAGGTATCGAGGGTGAAGGCATTGGCGCATCGGGCTGGGCCAGCCCAGGCCCGTGCAGTGCGATGGTGCTATCCTAGTCTGGCTCCGCTCTGACCCGCGCGGTTGAATATTCAGGCCAGGTTAATTAGTTTATTTAGGAATTATTTTCCTTTTATTAATTTATTTTAAATAGAGTTAATTAAATATCCTATGATTCTAATTTAAATAACCATTCAGATTAAATTATTTAATTATCTTTAGCTATACAAATCCAAATGGTATGATCCAATATACCATTTTAATGAGAAAAATGTAAGGAACATTAATATCAAATAAAATTGTAGATTCAATGGTTAGATTTTAATTAATTGCCTAATCCTTTTCTATTTTTATTTAAATCATAATTAATTCATTAAATGTCCAAAAATCTGAATTAAGGTCTCTAATTGCCCATGAGACTATAGAGAACTTATGTATGCCGTTAAAAATAATTTAAGAGCGTTAACTTTGCTAATCACCTCTTAATTATCCTAATATTGATTAGTTAATTAAGCCATGGATTAATCTCTGATTTTAGTGAACCAAATTCCTAATGTCTTATTAAGTATAGTAAAACCTATACAGGTATTTGGATCACCCTAGTGTGCCCTAATTCTCTTAATCACCTTAATTGGTCGTTTAATATGATTAGTGCTAATTAAGCTATTATTGATATCAAATAGTTAAGTTAAGTATTTTATCCACTTCACTAATCAATATGAAGCTCAGTAGGATAGACTTGAATAAATTTAAATGATTAAATCATAAATTACCAATTCTAGCCTTAAGAGGGGTTTGCAGCCTTAAGAGGGGTATTTTGGTCATTTTGACCAAAATGTGTTTAAGAACCCCTTAAATCTTGGAATTTCAATAAAATGTTTCTAATTAATACATTAATACCTTTCTGAAATCTTAAGTTTAATAAGATTGAGTTAAGTGAAATCTTAAGTTTAAACAGTTCTTATTAAGATCTTATGATCTTAAGAGTACTCAAAACCACTTCCTTAAGAGAGCAAACCTAATTAGCATTAATACTCAAACTTTAGTGTAAACTACTTTTTTAAGTGGATCCAAAAGCTTTAATCCTAATGAAGTATTCTTGTAAAATCCTAAGTAGAGATTCTTAGTTTAGATCTAAGGTGATCAAACCTTAGATATTAGATCTAAGATCATCTGATTGAATTAGATCATTTCATTTGGAATTCACTACTTGATTTATTGTTTAATTCTTTTGAAACTTCCTTGTGGGTGTAGGATTAATTCAATCTATAGAATAATGCATTTATCCTAAAGATTGAATATCAATCCTAGATTCTTAGTTCTTGATTGATTATTTTATCTTATAATATTAGAATAACCTTTCATTAGGGTCATAGCTTCTGAAATCTTTCAGCTTATAAGATTTTGCACCTTTAGATTATTATGCTTGAGTGTGAACCCTAGATCCTTATTAGGATATCACCTTGGATTCAGTATTTGAACCCCAATGTGGAGTTAAAGTCCATAATCCTTAATCTTGATTTACTTAATCAAGATTTTGAGTTAAGTGAAGGAAATAATAATAATTAAGTCATTGATTTACTTACTTCAAACCTTTAAAGTCATCATTGATTATGAATTAGAATTGGTTAAGTTCTAATGTTAATATTATGGTCGTGAATCTGGGATTATACTTGATAGCTGAATATTGGAGATACTAAGTTGTATTTTCTCAGAATAGTAATATTTGGATAAATTAGATAACAACAGATATCACATAAGTTTAGTTGAGTCTCTTGCTCACTTTAACTTTAGTTGTTCTGCACACCTTGTATAATGAGCCTTCTTTTTTGGACATAATAGGTGAACTTAGGATATTGATAGTGTATCCTAAGTTAGTTTTTCAATAGCATAAACATTCATTCAGTACATTCAGTTTAGTAGGGCATTTTCTATCTTAATTTGCCTACTCAGTTCTAGTTTTGTTATCAAATAGACACGAATGTTTCTCAGTGCTTGGCTAGGATGGATACATGTCTTATTCCATAAGTTCAACTTGGATCTAACTTGGATGATGTCTAGGATGGATACATGCTGAACTTTCTATACAGAGGTCCTGGATGGCCTATTTCTGTTATGGCAGTACTATGTTTAGGCATGTTCTTACTTCAATTCAGTTTGAGTGATTTCAGTTACTTTGCCACATGCTTCAGTGGTTTTACTTTTAGCTCATTTCTATACTTATCTTGGTTTGCCACCTGTTTCAGTGGCCTTTTATTTATCAAATCTACATGCATATATATATGTTCCTATTAAGTAATTATTATATATTTTCATGTTTAGGATGCTAGTTTTTGTGCGTTTATTTTAGAATGTTTCAGTACAGCTTTCTTTTAAGAAATCAGCATGTATTCATATGATCATAAGCACGTTAGGATGAGTTCTTTAGTACTTGCAGCTATTTTGTTGTTTAGCCTCACCTTGCCTAATTTCATGTTTTGTATGTTATTTTACATACCTGTTGTTCAGTTATAAATGCATGGTTTATAACTATCCTTTTTCTTTGTAGCTTGATGTACCTTAAATTCCTTGCATGTTTAAAGTATTTAATGTGATATCTTTAAATATTTAGTTCACTAAAATCAGCTTAAAATGTACTTAGACTAATTTGTCTAACTGTAACCTTGGGTCCCTTACATTTGTGATACCGACAAATGTCTGATTTGTAGCTGTTTGTTGGTGGATCTGCAGGAGAGGAGCTTGGAAAGGAGGAGGATCTTCCTGTTACCGTTTAGTTAGACTTCCTTTTCTGTTGTGAGATTGAGAGATCTTTTTTTTCTTTTAAATTTTAGTATGTAATAATTCTATTTCTGGATGCATTTACTTTCTGCACTTTGAGCTGAGTTACTGTTATTTTACTTTTCTATACTATTGTGCAATGTGGAGGTTATGTTATACATTTTTTTGCTTCTACTACTTTGATATGTTGATGCATGTTCACAGTTCTCAGGTGACAGTTCTTAGCTTAAGGCAAGTTGGGTCATACCTGACTCTACTGAGGTGTGGGATTTTCCATAGTTTGAGCAGTGCACTCATCGAGATTATGCTAATATCAGTATTAGCATGGCCGCGGAGGTACGGGGCCCCACATAAGAACATTAGAGTTGTCATACTACTGATGCCAGTGGATGCTGCAGCCTCCCAATCTCTATCTACTTCCAGTTGTGGCATGCTACAACACCACAACCTTTGCACTATAGTGCCTTATTCTCAATCTTCTGGTTGCCTAGGCTCACTACGACACCTTCCTTTTGAGTGTTAGGAACCATGGTACATAGTAGTGAGCCATGGTGCGCTATGGCACCTTTGCTTCAATTGAACTTTTCACATTGTTCTGAATGTACTCTAAACCACCTAGAAGATAATCAGAGCACTATTAGCATAACCATGATAATATGAATGATCTCAAAAACATAACAATCTCCGACTTGGAGAAATTTTTGAATCATCCCTCTTTCACTCCTTATTCCATAATTATCTTCTCCAATCTCTATCAAGAACATTGTGTGGCTCACTCCTGCTCTCTTGTCATGTATCGAGGCCAACAAAAGTACAACATAGCTTCAGTTTCTCCACTATTACAACTTTAGGAAACATATCAGGGAATTTTTAGATGTATCTTTTCCGATCCCAATTGTCCATCTTCCAAAAGTGTTCTAATGAAATGATATTGAAGTCTTTTATGCTTTATCCTAGCAAAAAATGATGCATTCTTTGCTAGGTGAGTAATGCTCGTACTATCACTATAGAGGTTCACATCATCCTTCACCTTGCCCAATTATGCCCTAAAACTGTTCAACCAAATCATCTCCTTACTCACCTCTGTAATAACGACATACTCCGCCTTCATGGTAGATAGAGCAATAACATTCTGTAGCCTGGAGATGCAACTCACTACTGCACTTTCCAATGTATACACATGTCCAAAAGTGTTCCTCTAGCTATCAACATCTTTTGCAATATCTGAGTCTATATAGCCTTATAGAGAAATATCAAATCTTCCAAAGTAAAGTGCTTTTCCTACTATACCTTTTAGATACCTCATTATCCACTTGAACACGTCCCAATGGTTCTTCTCTAGGTTTCCCATTTCTCTACTAACCACTCCCACCGTATGGGAAATATCCAGTCTCATGTAGATCATTATGTACATCAAGCTCCAAACTTCTGAAGCATAAGAAACTTTCAACATGTGTTCCTTCTCCTCTTTAGGCATTGTCATATGTCCTTTCAATAAGCTGAACTTATAATGGGAGTGCGTGCTGGCTTTGCTTCGCTCATGTTGAATCATTTCAGCACCTTTTTAACAGTATTTTTGAGACATCTTCAAAATTTATGCACTTCTATTCCTGTTGATTCTTATCCCAAGAATCAGCTTGTCTGGCCCCAAGTCCTTCACATCAAATTCCCTTAACATTTGTTCTTTCAGCATCTTTATCTTCTGCATTTTTGATCCTATGATCAACATATCATCCAGATGTAGCAACAAAATGATATAGGTGTACTTATATTATTTGATATAGCAATAGTGATCTATCTGACATCTTTTACTCCTAGACTCAGACATGAACCAGTCGAATATCTTGTATTATTGACTTGGCACTTGTTCAAGCCATAGAGGCTCTTCTAGAGATTCCACACTAGATCAGCTTTTCCCTTTTCTTGAACCTTGTACCCCTTAGGTTGTTGCATGTATAGCTCTTCCTCCAACTCTCTATCAGGAAACACAGTTTTGACATCCATTTGATTTAGGTGCAAATCAACAACTGCAATAATATTTAGCACATCCCTGATAATTGTCATCTTCATATTTGGGGAGAAGGTCTCACTATAGTAAACCCCATGCCGCTACTGGAAACCCTTTATTGTAGGCCGCGCCTTGTAACCCTTGCTCCCATCTGGTTCTTCCTTTATCTGGTAAACCCACTTGTTCTGATAAGCTTTCCTTATATATTCACTTTCATTGAAAATGGCATCCCTATTTTCAATGACCTTCTTGTTTTAATTGTCTCAGAATCTATAACTAAACACCACCATGCTATATCTAATGAATGTGTACTTGATCACATTCGCACAAGCTTGTTCCTAGATCTCGCATCAATGTGTGAATATGATGAAACATCCAAACACCTTGAGGTGGTTCAGTTTCACCCCTCTTTCCATTCTAAGACCCCTCGAGGATCTCTTCTTTTAAAGGGTTTGGATGGTCTCCGATTGAATAAATATATTGTCATGTTAATGGCCTCAGAACAAAACTACTTTGGGAGACTCGCATGCAATCTCATGCTCATAAATCTTTCTGTGATTGTTATATTCATCTACTTTGCAACACCATTTTGTTGTGCAGTACTTGAAATTGTTAATTTCCTCTTGATTCCTCTCAAGGCACAGAACTCTTTGAACTCCCTATCACAGTAATGTCGTCATTATCAGATCTCAAGCACTTAAGCTTCAATCCTGTCTCATTCTCCACCAATGCTAATCACTTCTTAAACACATCAAACACATCAGATTTATATTTTAGAAAGTAAACCCATTCTTTTCTTGTATGCTCATAAAGGAAGGTGATGAAATATGTGGATCCACATATAGAAGAAGTAGGAGCAGTCCCCATACATCTATATGCGCCAACATGAGTTTTCTGCCTTTTAGCTATCTTCCAACTTTGGAGAATATTACCTTCTTCTACTTTTCCAATGCACTAGCTTGATAGCTTTTTTAGTTTAAAAATACTAACATAAATAAAATACATTCATGACACATCATTCACCCAAGCATTCTTCACTTCAATAATTAAAGAAATGACTAAAGAAATTTATTCATTAATAATTCTGAGTACGAACATGTTTTAATCCCTTAAATTATTACATGCGTATGCCCAACCCTCCCCAAGGAGGGTTTAAGCTTCCATTACTAAAGAAATACAAAAACAACACAATATAATTGAGAGCCCTTGCATGGCTCTTTTAGAAAAGAAATTGAGAGAAAGATCGATATATAATACTAGGAACTGCTATCGTGTTCACCTGAACTTATTTCTAACTCTAATCTCTTTCTCCTTTCTGCATTTGTGCTACATCTTCTTCTTTCAATGCAAGCCTTCCATCTCTTTAGGCACAGGGGGACTCTCCATCCTTATTGCTCAGCAACCTCCAATCTTCTAAATACTTCGAATATCCAACTATGGAACCCTCTTAGCCTTTCTCCATGGTTTTTTTAATCTTTGAAATCCTTCTCAACATTTGTGCAGCTAACCTTTCCTCTTTTAGAGACTTGTTTTCTAATTAAATTTTATTCCATTTATTCCCTTTGAAAACAGAGGAAGTTTTAATTATTCTGCTTTTAACTCTTGTTGGGGAAGGGGAAGAATTATGATATTTGGCCTTCCCTTTGCTGCTTTTAATGCTTTTTCCTGACAAAAATTCCAGCAAGCGCTATGGTGAGCAGTAGCACCAGGGTTTTGGACATTAAATTTATTTGAAGTTTATGAGAAGTATTTAAATTATGCTGCAATGCGCAGTAGCGCCAGCGTCTCGGTCCTTGGTCTACTGCAGCGCACGGTAGCTCCAGTGTTTCGGTCTTTGGTACGATGCAGTGGGCGGTAGCACTAGTATTTCGGTTCTTAGACCACTGCAGCATGCGGTAGCATGACAATTTCAAATATTTTCATTATCTGAAATGTCGAGCAATATTTTTTGTCCGCTACGGCACGCGGTAGCGCCAGAGTCTCAGTTTAATTTCTATCATAGCATGTGGTAGCGCCAATGTTTTGGTCTTTGGTCCACAGCAGCATGTGATTGTGAAGTAATTTGAATAATTAAATCTTGGAGGAACTTATACATTCGTTACAGTGCACGGTAGCACAGTAGCCTTGGGTTTGAACTGGCACAGCGCGCTATAGCACCCTGTGGCGCACTGTTGCGTATTTCTCCCAAATTTTTTAATTTCTTCCAGAATTCGATTTAGCATGTCCTTTCCCTGAAACTACATCAAAAACAACTCAAAGCAGATAATTCTAACGGAAAATTTATTAACCTAATTTACTATAAAATCTTAGAATTATCACCTCTCTAGCTAACTAGCTAACAGATATACGATTCCTCCTTAGACATGGCACATGTCTAACATCTTTGAGCTTCCATGTTGCACTACTTGATAGCTAAATGTTTGCATCACCTTTGCCAATGATAGCACATGCCTTATCCTCACAAATATTTACCTTACCCAAGTCACCCTTGGTGTAAGTCTTGAAAGCACCCCTCATAGGAGTGGCGTGAAAGGATGCGCCCGTGTCCACCACCCAGGACTCCGTGTTGACAACTAAAATGATCAATGAATCCTAATCCTTTTTAGCTGAAACATTCATAGTGGGGCACATAACCTTGCTTCCACTACTTCGCTTCTTTAGGGTAGGGCAGTCCTTCTTAAAGTAACCCGCCTTCCCATAGTTCCCGCCACCTGGCTTTGCTTTTTTGGGTCTTGATTGATTCTCTTTATCTAGACATAAACCTACTTCTGTTATGTCTTATGTCTACATGTCTTCCTCTGATTTTAGCATTCAATGATGAAGTAGATGCTACCCCATGGGATCTCTTTTACACTTCTTCATTCAAAATTAGCTCAACATTGTCATCAAATTTCAACGATACATTTCATGAAGAATTACTGATGGCTATAACTAGCCCATCTGAACTATTTGGTAATGATGAGGGGAATAATAGAGCTCAGACCATGTCATCAAATTTGATGCCCACTGAACTAAATTGACTCGTCATAGTGTTGAACCCATTTAGATGTTCAGTCACGGAATAATCGTCCATCATCTTCATATTGAAAAGTCTCTTCATTGAAAAAACTTGATTAGAAGCCGAGGGCTTCTCATACATTCTTGTTAAGGCATCCATAAGATCTATAGTAGTTTTAGCATTAACATTATTAATTATAATATAAGAGGGCAATGATAAATGATTCAAACTCAATGCGACTCTATCAAGAACCTCCCATTCTTCATCAGTCATAGTCGCTAGTTTCTGTCGGCTCCACTTAATGGTTGATTCATCTTTTTTTGATAAAGCAAATCTTCCATTTGCATTTTCCAAAATGCAAAGTTTATGCCATTGAACTTCTCAATCTTGCATCTTATCTCGTCAGAAAATTCTACCACTCAAACAACAAACCCAAGAATCAACAAGGAACCTATTTCTCTGATACCTTTTAGTCGGGCACATCGCAGCAAAAGCGCTTTTATGCGCACTTGAAGATCAAGGTTTCATTGATGGTTACCAGACAATACATAAGTCCAAAAATAATATAGAAAATTATCACAGCACATGCATGTATCCAAAACCACAAGCACATCCAAATAACACAAATTTGACGTTGAAAACCCAAGAAGGGGAAAAATTACGAATCCACAACACAAAAATTTCCACTATAAATCTTAAGGAAATATAAAGTTACAAAGAGCTTAATCTCATCAAGGAATTCTAGCACTCACTCTAGTATGGAGGGGAAAAGTAGCAGCCACCACCTGGAGTGTTTTCTCCAACATATAAGAACACCCTTGCACAGCAGTTCACCATTAGGGTTCCTCCTTGGAATATCCTCCAACATCAACCAAAGCCCTTTCAACAATAATGTCAACTTAGGAAAAGACTCCAAGATCTTTCCTTAGGTACTCATCTCCATTTTTGGCCCCAAATAGTTCAAAATACCCTCCAAATAGCTTAAGATGAAACCTAAACTAGTGCTAACAACTATCAGGCGCTATGGTGCACTGTAGCAGCCAAGCCTCAGGCAACTAAGTGCTAGTGCGAGCTGTGGTACCCTCCACTCAGAAAGCTTGGCACTAGGGTGAGCTGGAGCGCACACTGTGGCATGCTGTAGTGCACTACTCTCGGGACTTCTTCTGCTAAGCTATGCTGCAGAGTTCCAGCCTCTAATTGCTTTCAGCTATGGGACGCTACAATGCCACAGCCTCTCGAGTCCATTCGCTAGGGATTGCTACAACACCCTACTCTCTATGTTCAGGCTGCCATGGCATGCTACTACGCTTTCCTCTTAGGTGCTGGGAGCCATCACGTGCTAAAGCATGTCATAGTGTACTCTAGAGCCTATGATACAGGTAAACTTCTCATTTTGTTCTGAATTGCCTCAAGACTTCAAGAAGGTTTACAGAGTAGAATTAGCATCTCCATGATAATATAAATGGTGTCCACAACATAAGAGTAGCCACCCTATTTAGTAATTTAGTTCCATTGTATGCTTTAACCTCTTAGTTGGCTCTATAATTGTTAAGTCTTGCGAAGTGAGCCTAGAAGTAGAATTTAGAATACTACCACTTAGGACTTCATTCACTAGAAGCACATAATTGTGAAATAACTAGATAAGTGTAATTGTTGATTAGCATCATCTAGCCCTAAGATTCCTTAATGAACTTAAAGTTAGAAATCTCTCATGATAACCTCATAGCTATGGATGCTAGCCACTAGTCTAAGTCATCTAATTTGATGAGACTAGGAAGTTAGTTAGATTAGTACTTACACCTTATTTCCAATTAGATAACTTTAAGTAAATCCTATATTGTAGGATAGTGCATTATAGATTATACTTAGATCATGTGAACTACTTAGAATAATGATGAGGTAGTCCTTAGTGTAGTTCTTATAACTAAAAGTGAACTTAGAAGATATATAAAATGGAGTCATCTTAGGAAGTCTAGTGCCTTCTAGTTAGACTCAAAGATTAATCAAAGTGACTAAGTGTAAAATACTTAAGATTATATAAATAGTCTTATCATTCTATGTATATAACTTAGAGATTCTTCTAAGTAGTTGAGTACTACCTTCCTAGTATGCTATAGTTAGTCATCATATTCTAAGTAAGATGCCTAAAATCATTTAGAAATACTAAATTAATATGCTAAGAATAGAATTAATCTTAGAAGATGAATTGGATTATATCTTTAAAGCTTGATTAATTAAGTAAGAGCTAGACTTAAGACCTTTTAAGTGCTGACCATCATAGTAAAATATAAGACTTAGTGTCCATATCAATTAGACTTATGAAACTTTAAGAGGATTTTAAGGTTTTTCTCAAAATATCAATTTATGAGTCCAAAATGTCCTAAGCTGATTCCAAATCAGTTATGATACTAAATTAAGTGATTGGACTATGACTCTAAGGTGTAAGGATATTTAAACCTAAATTTGGGCAAAATGACTGTTTTGCCCCTACTTAAGGGTCTGAAATGCTACTATTTGATTTAGGGTTCAAAACTGAAATTTATTGATGCCAAATGATTACTTATTATTTAACATAAAGATATACAGTAATTGCACTCAATTTAGATAAGTATTAAGCCTTGTGAGCTCAATATAAAGTTTTTAGCTCATAAGGGCATTTTGGTAATTTTACCTAATGAAGTATGAAAATTTTGTGAGTTTACTATTGCTTACTGTCTAAGTATTCCATAGAATCTAAGAACACTAAGTTCTGAGGGGTTTTAAGAATAGTCCAAAAACCTAACTTTCTCAAATGATGTCCAACTTCGTCAAACTTAGTGGCTATAGCTTCCATATAACATACTGGGTGCAATAACTAGGAGTAGACCCAATTTGGACTTCATTTGATTGAGTTATGAGCTAATAAAGTTCTAGAGTAATTAGGGAAAACTAGGAAATCTACTTACCAAAACTTAAATTTTCTTGCAGTTTATAGTTAATTAGGTTCTCTAGATCAAAAAGGTATATTAGATGACCTAATTTGGAGATAAATTGTCTAAGTTATGGCTAATTGAATTTCTAGTTCAAATAGGATAATTAGTGAGGGTACCCAAAAATCATTAGTCAAATCTCAAGTTCAATAGCAAAACTAAAACTATCACTACACTTCTAACATTCTCCTGATTAAAATAAGACCCATATTGACTGTGCTTAGATTAGTGGGTACAAAGTTATGGCTAGTTGAAGTTTTCTAGAGCTTAGAGTTATGTGAGGGGTCCTAAAATATCACTATGTTAAATAGGCATCCTATAAGAAAACTAATTCTACCTTATTATTACTCTCATTTTTCTAAGCAAAATGAGATATATATTTAAAATATTTGGATTATTGGATTAAGAGATGTGAATGATTAATGTTTATGTATTTTAATTAATTTAATTATTCAAATTGAATTAATTAAAATAGATTTAATTTGATAAATTTAATTTAAACAGAGGCAGACCCCACTAAATAGCGGTGTCCAATCCCGTCTTGACAGCTGGGCAAGCCGGGCCGTAGCTGTCTCTGCCGGGAGAGGCAGCGGCGAGACCTTCACAGATAATGGGAGAAGGGGCAGAACAAAGGTGGGCCCCACGTGGGTTAAATCCTGTAACTGATGGGATGTGGGTCCCATGGCTGACGAGGCAGTGAGACCCATGGTAATTATACGTGCGGCCCATAATATCGGAACTAACTCGAGGCGAATCCGAGCCATTCATCCCGAACCCGAGACAGGAAAATTAGGGTTCCCCAATTGATGGCATTACTGGCGCTGGCCTGCATGACCGAGGGTAGGTCTCCACGAGACCTACCCAATGAAACTTGGCCCAAGGCCGGAGGGGGTTGGAGTTGCACTTTAGGGCCAACCCTAGCTGCTTGGGTTCATGTCACGTGGAGCTTTTGATTCCATTGTAGGGATGTAGCCTAGTTCGTTTGATCGGGTTCGATTGAACCTTAATCGAACTATTCAAGTTATAATCCATAGAATGTAATTCATTTATGAAACAAGAATAAAGTAATCAAATGTAAGGAGTGGGATGTTGGGCGAGTAGTGCCCCGCCCCGTCGTCACGCACAAAAGAGTGTAAACCAAATTCAATTCGGCAGCGGAGCAGTGCACTACTCAGGAAGATATAACTCATCTCCTCGAATAGTTGGAACTAAACCACTAAAGGATGTTTACACAACCATTAGGAGGGTTGAGAGCTAATAATACTTAAGAAAAGAGTATGATACTTATCCTAAGTATTTGGCTAGTATATACATTGGATTATGAGAGTGTAAACATGAGGAATCCAATATATGTCCAATAATATCAGCATTTCCAAAATGCCGATCACATATATAAACTGGGTGTGGAAGACAAGTGTTTATCCATAATATATTCATCTCAGAAGCTGAAATAAATATTCATCACAGTAAAGAAAAGAAAAGAAAATACTTTTAAAAATTATTACAAACAATTTAATGAAAAAGTACTAAAATAAAGTATAACTACTTAACTGAAATGAAAACAGAAAGAAACAGTAAGGCTGAAAGAGGGTTCACTAAGGCTTCACGAACTCCTCCTTAATCTCTTGAGAGTCCTCCTGGCCTGGCTCAACAGTTACTCAGTATCTAGCAAATTGCCAGATCCCAAAAGTACCATTTGTTAGACAATAAATCTAACACGTTGAAACTAATATAAACAATTCTAATTAATTACATAAAACAGTAGAGTAAACAAAGCTGTGGAAAGACTAAAAGTAACTGAATAACTAACACTGTATAAAACTAAAGTAAGGTAAAGTTGGTGGTATACTGAATGTTGAAAACAAATAGAAGCAATATATGATCTGAAATTGAGTAAATAGTATGTAAGACTATACTGTAGCCACTAAAATCATGCATTTGAATATGCCACGGTACTGTATTCCACTGATATGCAACAGAAATATTACTGAGTTGATATGAGCTGTATGGTCCAATGTCTACACACATCTTATTGGGAAATACAATTTACTGTGATGTCTGAACATCCTGAATTTCCCATACTAATGTATGCAACATTCAGTAACCCTTAAATCATCACTGATACTCATACATCATGCTTATGTCCGTGCTCATGTCTCTACACTACATGTCTTAAAATCCATAAATCTAGAAAATGCTTTAAAATTAGATTATGAATCAAATGTCTCCATTTTGCAAAATCCTGCTAAAAGGATTCTGACACCTAAGTCAAACTCTAAAGATTAGATTCTTTCACTTTGGATTTTACTTGAAATCATCAGTTTGAAAGATTGTATTCACATGGTTGTATGTCTCCAAGAATGATGAATTTAATCCTTAGTTTGCTTATAATTACACTTATTGAGGTGCACCAAGATGGGTGGCAAAATCTAATTACAGATATTCTTCTCCCAAGCTAAGGATCTAGTTCACACTCTTAGGTTTGGAGGATCTAATCTATCGGGACTATATTCGTCTAATCCCTCGGGATAACACCTGGTCATAAGTTCACATTGGATTGACTCATCCAAACCTGAATATTGTTGAAATGACTCAGCACCATGGGTATGCATGATCATAGCCAACTACTAATCTGAGCTCAATCATTTTTATATAATATCCAAGGATTTACCAAAGTTATAAATACTTACACTAATTGGATGATTCCTACACTAGGCTCCAAGGATGTGACCAATAGGTCACTCAATATAGGTTACCACCACATGGGAGAAATCTCATACTAATACCTTAGGTAAATTCTACCATAAGGTTTATGATCAACTTTTAAGGTTAAGGAGGATCATCTAAGTTTCTACCTCAATATATCACAAAAAGCTCATCCTACCTCAATGTATTAGCATTTTTAGGCTTTTTAAATATTAGAAAACACTCCTATAGTAAGATCATCAAGATCTCACACCTTCAATAATATACTAAAGTCATAAGTTTCATTTATTAAGCCTGAGTTAATTTAATCAGATCAGATGGCAAGACCCTTTTGATCACATCCTTCACAACAATCATGGGATAAAATCAAGAATGCTATTAGTATTTGATCATTGCATAAATCAATACAGGTTTAATATCATTCTCATGCTAAGAGTATTATATAAGAGAAACCTAGGGATCTTAAGCTTAGATTTAGATGTTTCAATCACATAAGTTCTTTATTAACCTTAGCACTTCTAATTTAATGATTTAAGATCAGTACTAAATTAGATGCATTATTAGAATCATGTTAGTTGAATTATCTTTCAATCAAGATACTTAATTAAGTGATTAAGGTTCAAGTCTTAATCAAATAGGATAGGATTTAACCCCAGCTTTCCCAATTAAGGCCAATTGTTGATTTATTTATCAATCACAAATCAATATATTATTGGTGTGTTATTGGTGGCAAATATCAGATTTAGCCCAAGTGTTAATAACTTGATCTAGATCTTAAGATTCTTAAGGTAAATTAAGGAATTATGCTACTTAAATAAATTTAGCTAAATTAAATATTTAAGATATACTTGAGAGGTTCTTTACATTCATACTACTGTTATGAAAGCATAATAATAGAAATTTGTAGAAAACATAAAGTAATTAGTGCTAATCAAACATTAAATCATTACAAATGGATTAGCACCTAATTATAAATCTAACCATTATAAATTTATGAAACTTAGTAATTATATTTTACTTATTCCCGTGAACAATCAAAAATTGAGTTTACTAAATTTGGATAATCAAAAACCCTAATTTTTACTAATCATTAATTTACATGATTAAGGCAAATTTAAGAATATAGTAATCAAGGAATTAATCCACCTAGCACATGCATTCTACAAGGCATAAGGTACACAATGACACTTAAATCATGCAATTTGGATAAGTAAACATTCTAATCAACCCTAATTAAGATTTATATTAATTAGGCTAAATCAAAAAATCAAACCATCATAAGTTCAATATTATTTTATATTCTTATTCCTTATGATTTTTGAATAATTTGAAATATAATATCATAGAGCTTGGATCAGTAGATCAAAAGTTATTAAATTAATTCATTCTACATTTTCCTATTTATCCTAATTAATTTTTCCATTATTTTCCTTAACGAAAATAATTACTTAAATGGATTTGTTATTTAACAAACGGGTCATGGCCTATCTACAAAATGTGCATGTCAACTTGACCCAGTGCGGGAACAGTGTGGGACACGGGTCGGCTTGACCGCACTATGCTTCTCCCTCACCCCGAGCCATCCTGATAACTAGCCAATTAGGGTTACCATAATCGGGCAAATTCTCATTCACCCGACTATCCAATGACCTCAAATGGATTGGGATTCCATCAACACACCAAGGCACACCGATAGAACCAAAAAACCCCCATTTGATAGTGTCTTGATCACCAGGGAGTTATTATGCCTAAACCCATCCTACAGCTTTACTATGGTGGATCAATACTCCCCACATAGAGCTTAGCATGATTGGGGCTCGATGGCTACAGCTTCAGTGAGACAAGGCGCTCCTAGTCCTAATCTAGCCTGACTCAAGAGCTATTGGGAGCGTGGGACCTTACTCGCGCACCAGGCTCTTCAAGCGGGGCATCCGATTGATCGATTTGATGGATCGGGCTGACCCAGAGCTACCAATTTGATCACATTACAGATGCCTAGACTAGGGGTTCAATCAAAGAAGAGATTAAGAAGTAACCAAGCCTACTCGAGTTGGTCTAGGATAGAAGGGTTACCGGGTTCGACGGGGAGAGCTGGATCAGCCTGTAAGAGCAATTCAGAGGCTGCAGAGTCTCAGAGAAGGACATCAAGGAATCCTTAATACCAGGAGTAACCTTGATTAGCGGTATGCATGCTTGGGATGCCTAGGAAAGCTTGAGAGGATTGGTAAAGGCATAAGGAGGCAGAAAGAAATTCAAGCTCAATTAGGCAGCAAAGGATTCTAAGGAGCAATGTTGAGGCTACTTATAGCTCAGCAAGGAATAAAAAAGTTTCCAGAGGCAATGGCTTAGGCTGAGGGTGTCCTAAGAGCTCGGGTTGCAGCCAAGTTCCAATTTCCCAAATGGAAGCTAATTGGGCCACAAGGCCCGATAGGGCTGATATGTCATTGAGGGAAGATCCCCAACAGCATGCTAATGTGGACACTAGAGTGGCGGACAAGGTCGGCTGTCTGAAAGCCTCTAGATTTCTTCTGTCAGGTGCGTGCAAAGCGAAGATGAAGATCGATAGTGCTAGTGCATTGTGGCCCATCTAATCTGTTGATCAAAACCATAGAACGGTTAGGATGATCTGGATCCTAACGGTCGGCTCCAATGTGATATGAGCAATGAGATCCGAAGGATGGATCCAATGACGGATTTGCAATCCCACAAGATTAAATCATAGTCGTAGATTCGGAATGTTGATTGTGAGATTAGAGGAAGCACCCCAATCACGTGACCACTCCACACCAAATCGCCCGCGGTCCGCACAGCGAATCCCGAGTGTTTAATCGGGTAAATGGGTGTATTTGAAAATATAAATTGTTGAAAACCCTATAGTGCAATTAGACCATTTTATTTTAAATTGAATTATAGTTTAAATAATCTTTAAATTTTACCAAACTTTTATTCCTAGGTAATTTGGGAGTGTGGAATTCCATTAGGTAATCATATTTTAATTCTCATATCAAAATATTTTAGGTTTAAGTTAGGGCATCTAGACTAATCAAAAGGCTAAATTAACTTAGAGAGGTCCAATTGACCTCAAAATGTTAGGGTTAGCTAAAATTGATATTCTAAATGCAATGGGATTAGAACTAATGCCTAATTAAATTGAGAATTAAATAGGGTAACAACCTAGGATTGTTACAAACTCTCCCACTTAAGAACGATGTTGTCCTCGACATCGTCTTAAGAAAGTAAAAACAAAAACATAGAAATTTAAGAACAAAATTCAAAATTTAATGGATACCTAGATTTTCAAAGAGACTTGGATACTTTCTTTGCATATTGTCCTATTTTTCCCAAGTTGATTCTTCTAGAGGGAAATTCCTTCATTGAACCTTCACCATGGGAATAGAGCGATTTCTCAGTTGCTGCTTTGGATCACGAGCTAAGATTTTTATGGGCTCCTCCATGTAGGAAAGATTCGGCTGAGGAGAAATTGCTAGAAATTGAATTAGATGAGATGGATTATAAAGACTTTTCCATAGTGAGGAGATGTGGAAAACATTATGGACTGCAGAGAAATCTTGAAAGAGCTTCAATCTATATGCTGTAAAACCTATCATATCTAGAATTTCAAATGGTCTGACGTAGCGGGGGCTTAACTTCCTAGCTACACCAAAATGATATAAGCCTTTCATCAGATAGACCTTAAGGTACACAAAATCTCCAACATTTGAATTCCAGAGTATGTTAATGAGCATTATTATATTTATTCAGCGATCTTGGACTTTCTTACTTTGTGCTGAATTAACTGAACTTTCCTGTTTATCTCTTCAACTAATTCTGAGCCATATAACTGAACACTGTCAGTTTCAAACCATGCTAAGAGAGTAATTCATTTTCTGCCACATGACGCTTCATACGGAGTCATGCCAATACTCGACTGGAAACTGTTATTATACGCAAATTCTACCACCGGAATATGATCTTCCTAGAACCCTCTGAAATCCAGAATACAGAGGTGAAGAAGTCTTCAAGAACCTTATAAACGTGTTTTGTTTGACCATCAGTTTGAGGGCAAAAAGGGATGGTCATGTCTAGGGTAGTACCCAAGTCTTGATGCACTGCTTGCCAATAATTAGAAGTGAAACAGCTATTACAATCACATAAAATAGACCTCGGAATCCCATGATGTCTGACAATTTTCTTGATATACAGCTTTGTCAATTTCTCTACAGAATCAATAAGATATATAGAAATAAAATATGTTGATTTGGTCAATCGATCGATAATGGCCCAAATTGAATCAACACTAGACTTTGATTTATGCAAACCCATAACGAAGTCCATAGAAATATCAAACCATTTCCATTTAAGAATTTCAAGAGGATGGAGAATTCCTTCTGGCTTTTGATGTTTAGCTTTGACCAGATTGTAGGCATGACACTTTGCTATGAATTCGCCACACTTTTTTTTATTCCAAGCCACCAAAATGATTTCTTTAAATCTTGATACATCTTCATACTACCAGAATGTACTTGGTAACCAGAATTACAGCCTTCCACTAAAATCTCCTGATGCATGGATTTAGGAATCCGTAGATGATCTTCTTAATATATTACATTTACTCGCAACTGTAGGTCGAATCGACGACCACTTTCAATTTCCATTTTAGATTTTAGATAATCTTCATCCTTTATTTGGGAGATGGAAAAATCACGATGAAACATTGGTTCAATAGTACTCATAGATATCAGTTTGCTTAGCATAACACAACGAACTGGCCTGATAAAGAGCCTTCTAAATTCTTCTTCTAATGAGCTTCACTCTATTATAGAGGAAATTGTAGTGATATAGCTGGAATTTGTAGCAAATATATAGTGTTTAAATATTCATATCATCATATATTTCCTTATACTGTGAGTGGAAAATGATGTTTTTATAGGAAAATGAAGAAAAGAGATTGCATGGGCTGATTTACCAAACTCTGGACAAAAACTACCGCAATGCTCCATGGCAGCCCATTAAAAATGCCTTACCTGGAAGCAGAACTGCAAACCGGGAGTATGATTGCTGCAGCGCGCCACGGCCTGCCATAGCGCGCCACAACATCATATCAATAAGGATAAATTAAAACCATATAAATGAGTAATTGAACAGTAATACGTATATTTGCACACCGCAGCACGCTCCAGCATCATTTCTCTTTGATATAATAAAACCTTATAAACGAGTAATTGAACAGTGATCCTGCATTTTTTTCTGCTGTAACGCGCCACAGTGGGTAAATTTTCATATTATAAAACTATAGCAGAACTAATTGAACAGTGATCTACAAGTTGTCTACTATAGCATGCTGCAGCGCGCCACAGCGACCGAATGAAAAATATACTAACTTATGTGCAAGAAAAGCATTTGGAGCACTTCTGCTACAGTGCACCGCAGTGGAACAGGATTTGAAACGCGCTTGCCGTAGCGTGCTGCTGTGGAACATTAATTGAAACATCGCTGCCGCAGCATGCCACAGTGCGCCGCAGCTGATGGCCCAGAATTTCCAGAAACAGCGATTAAGAAGCATGGGACGGCCACAAAAATGTGACCTTTCGCCTCCCCCAGCCTCTTGAAAATTGATAAATTAAATCCCTACTGAATCCTAATAGGTTTAAACAAACGAAAACATTAGAAGGGATTGGAATTAAGTCAAGGAAGAGGAAAGTTCACACATTAAATGCTTTAAGGCTGAGTGCATCTTTATTTAAGGGCCAATCTCAGACCTTGAAATGGTTCCAATCTTTGCTACTCAAAAGACGAAAAGAAAGGCTGCAGGAAGAGATAGAAAAAGAACTCTCTAAGGGGAAGAGAGGACCAAGAATAGGAAGGAAGAAAATGCAGCAAAGAATGAAGTGTGGAGCTTCAAAAGGACAGCGTAGGAAAAGTAAAGAGAACCCTAGAAAACCTCTGGGTGATTCTTTCTATTTCTCCTAAATTCCCTTAATTAATTTCTTACCGTGAACTGATGGCGATGTTCACTTTTCCATGCATGTATGTTCTTTCTTACTTAGTAATGGAAGGCTAAGAATCCCTTAGAGAGGGTTGAGATGTAGTTGTATAATTATGTAAAGGAAAAATTGGTGTATGATGATATTGTTTAATTGTAATAAAAAAATTATTTGTTGTATTGTTAATTTTAATATTGAATGAATGCTTGCATGAATTGAATTCTTAGTTATTTTAATTTAAAGAGCTTGTGTTTCAATGCTCATCAATTGGGTAAGAGCAAGGAAGGTAGTGCGAGTACAACTGAGAATTTTGTGATAGAATTCTCAAAGCTCACCTGCACCCTCCCTTAGTAGTTCTCCCAAAAGATTGACGCTTGAGAACTAAGCTCTCCATTAACCTTGCTCTACTACTAAGCAAAGTAGATGGGATGAGAAGATATTGGGAACTTCAATGGATGATGTGACATAATCCATTGACCCAATGCATCCTTCCATCAAGCTAAATTGCATGTGAAGCGCATGATGCACGGTAAATGGAATCTTGCTTGTGAGAACATTATAATTAAAAGATGTTTTTGGCAACCTAGATGTAGGGAATCAAAATCTAACAAATCAAATCATATTTCATAAGAGCTTATGTGCTAAGGAGGAACCCAAAAGGAGTTCACTTTATGCACTAAACTTGAACCCAATATGATTAGAGGATACTTCTATTCCAAATGGTGTTCACATGATTTAATTAAGCAAATAAATTAAATGTATACATTCAAACAATGAAGTCATATAACCAACCCTTGCATATATTATAATGAAATCTCAACTCTCTTCTTTTTAATCAAATTGTATCTTTACTCAAGCCTTGTGTATTCCTAATTAGTAACTAACAAAAATCAACCAAATTTGTCATCTAGACATTAGTGAAAGAAAATACAACTTGGTATCAAATTAACTGTTCCCCGTGGTTTGATAAATCCTGGAAACAAAACTTTCCACTTATTACTTCAGACCACGTACACTTATGTGCAAACGCAGATGTGTATTTCCGTATGTCAAGTTTTTGGTACCGTTGCCGGGGAACGGTAATCATTTTGTATCAAGTATAATTTTCTAGTAACTAGTGATTTAGAAATAATTAACTTCTACATATTTTTACATAGATGTAGTTAATTTCTTTATTTTCTTGTCTTGAGAAAAATTTGAAAAAAAAAAAGTTCTAAAAAGAACTTATGTTGAACTATATTGCATACTATTTTATTGAATTTTGTGCTTTTGTTTGTGCTGAATATTAATTGATGAACTTGTTCTAGCTAGTTACCCCTACACTGCATGAGTAGGAGAAATCTTACGAAATTCTTTTACAATCCTGAAATTGATTGAACATATTTGAGAGCTAGGAGAGAGCAAAACTTTTAAACCATCAAAACACACAAATGAAAGACTTAGATATGAACCCAGCAGAACCTATGGTAAATACTAGGAGAAGATTGCTGAGAGAATACTCACTTCCCACAGTAGAAGCAGTTCAAAATGGTTTTGTTAGACCTCCTATACAAGCAAATAATTTTGATATAATACCATCCACTTTGAACATGATAAAAAATAATCAATTTAGTGGGATGACATCGGATGACCCGAATGCACATATTTCAACTTTTTTGGAAATATGTGACACCTTCCGATTCAACAGGATATCTGTTGACGCCTTCAGATTGAGATTATTCCAATACTCGCTCAGAGATCGAGCTAAGGCTTGGCTCAGTTCTCTACCCGATGAGTCTATAAGGACTTGGGATGACTTGGCAAGGAAATTCCTAGCCAAGTATTTTCCACCCACCAAGACTGCCAGGCTGAGAAATAAAATTTCAGACTTCTCTCAGTGGCATGGTGAGAACTTGTATGATGGCAGGGAACATTTTAAGAATTGCTTAAGGCATTGCCCGCATCATGGGTTTCCTTTGTAGATGCAAGTGCAGACGTTTTACAATGGATTAAACCCACCCATAAGGACCCTCATAGATGCAGTCGCAGGAGGATCATTAAGTAGTAAATCCCTCGAGGAGGCCTTTGATCTCCTTGACGAAATGGCTAACAATGCATACCAATGTCCAACTGAGCAGCCAAATTCAAATAGAGTGGAGATAGATTACGTGAACAAGTCAAATTAGATTGCTGAATTAAGAAACAAAGTTGATATGTTAACCAAACAACTAGAGGGAGTGCAACAGATTTTTGATCATAAGGAAGAAACTGAAGGAGTGAATGCTGTTCAAAACTATTAAACCCAACAAACTAAAGAGGGAATAAGCTTAGAGTGTTCCCTAAAAGAGTTTAGAATGGACAAAACTAATTTTATGAATAGAACGGATGCAACATTAAATTGACATGAACACACACTCTTGAATCAAGAAAAAGCTGTTCAAAGAATTGAGTAAAAAATAAAAGAGATTATGATGCAACTAAATCAACCCTTCTTGGTAGGAGCCATAGGAGACTATGGGAATGAATCAAAAAATTCCATAACCTTAAGAGGAAGAAAAATTATAGAACCGCTAGTACTTAAAAATCCTGAAAATACTTCTCAAAATTTGGGAGAGAGTTCTATTGAGGAAAAAGAAATCAATAAGGACAAGGATAAGGAAATTAATGAGGAAACTAACACGTAGATGACTAAACCTTCTGACCACACTCCTCACATCCCCTATCCTCAAAGAATGGCAAGGGAGAACCTAGACAACCAGTTCCAAATATTCTTAAGA
Source organism: Gastrodia elata (assembly GCA_016760335.1). Taxonomy (NCBI): domain Eukaryota; kingdom Viridiplantae; phylum Streptophyta; class Magnoliopsida; order Asparagales; family Orchidaceae; genus Gastrodia; species Gastrodia elata. Next base: position 12,203,620 of record CM028686.1, read on the forward strand.
ACTTTTAAGACACTTCATATAAATATTCCCTTTGCTGAAGCATTAGAACAGATGCCCAGTTATACAAAATTCATGAAGGATATACTATCAAAGAAAAGAAAAATATATGAAAAGGAAACTGTGGCCATGACTGAGGAATGTAGTGCCATTCTCCAACAGAAAATCTATCTTAAGAGAAAGGACCCAGGAAGTTTTACCATTCCTTGCATAATAGGAAATCATTCTTTTAAAAGGGCTTTATGAGATTTGGGTGCCTCAATAATTTTAATGCCATTTTACATATTTAAAAACCTGGGAATGTGTTCCAAGCATTAAAAGATGCTCTTTCATAAAGGTGACTCAGAAGTTTTGCTCTCTCATAGCTCTCAAATATGTTCTATCGATTTCGGGATTGTAAAAGAATCCTGTAATATTTCCCCTACTCATGTAGCTGAGGGGTAACTAGCTGGAACAAGTTCAACAATTATTATTCAGCATAAATAAAAGCACAAAATTCAATAAGATAGTATGCAATAAAGTTCAGCACAAGTTCTTTTTGGAAATTTTTTTTTTTTCAAATTTTTCTCAAGGCAAGCAAATAAAGAAATTCATGAAGGATATACTATCAAAGAAAAGAAAAATAAATGAAAAGGAAATTGTGGCCTTGACTGAGGAATGTAGTGTTGTTCTCTAGCAAAAAATCCCTCTTAAAAGAAAGGATCCATGAAGTTTTACCATTCCTTGCACAATAGAAAATCATTCTTTTAAAAGGGCTTTATGTGATTTGGGTGCCTCAATAAATTTTATGCCATTTTACCTATTTAAAAAGCTGGGAATTAAGAAAGAGCATATTTAAATGCTTTGAACACATTCTCACATTCTAAACTTCTAACTAATGATACTGCCTTCTAAGTCAACTTTTTGAGAGGAGATGCTATCTGCAAAAAACCTTTAACAAATTTTTTATAGTATCCTGCCAGACCCAAAAAGCTTCTGATATTAGTCACAAACTTTAGCTGTGACCAATCCTAAACTGTGCTAACTTTATTTTGATCAACTTTGATTCCTTGTGCGTCTATGACATTACCCTAGAAAGCAACTAATTCAAGCCTTAATTCACACTTAGAATAATTGGCATATTATTTGTGGCTTCTAAGTTCTTCTAACACTAATTATAGGTGGTTCTCATAATCAGCTTTGCTCCTCTAATAAATCAGATATCGTTGATGAAGATGATGACGAATTAATCTAAATAAGCCTTTAATATGCGCTGCAATAAATCCATGAAAATAGACGACGCATTTGTTAAGCCGAAAGAGATCACCAAAAATTTGTAATGTCCATGGTGGTTTCTGAATGCGGTTTTCTCAACATCTAAATCCTTAACTTGCAACTGGTGATAACCTGCTTGCAAGTCGATTTTGGAAAAGACTCTAGCTCCAGATAATTGATTAAATAGTTCATCAATATGCGGCAATGGGTATTTGTTCTTGATGGTTACTTTAGTCAATTCCCTATAATTGATGCACATCTGCATCGAGCCATCTTTCTTTCTTACAAATAAAGCTGGCGCTTCCCAAGGAGATTAACTTGGTCGACTAAGACCTTTCTTTAGTAGCTCTTGTAGTTGTTTGTTCAATTCTTATAGCTATTTTGGCACCATGGGATATGGAACCTTCGATAGTGGTTGAATTCCAGGGATTAAATAAATCACAAACTCTACTTCCCTAACTAGAGGAAGACTAGGTAGGTCTTCAGGAAAGATATTGAGAAATTCATGGACTATTCGATTCTCAGAAATAGGAACGACTTCTTTCCTTTGTACCAACAATGTTATGAGATACGCAACGCAGCCCTTCTTTTAATGTTTCTGCTTTTATTGCATTGATTAATGATGCTTCATTACTAAATCTTCCTATGAAGGATTGCGACTGACTTCCACTGCCAAAAGTGATTTTCTTCTTTTTGCAATTTATGGAAGCGCCATGTTTGCTTAGCCAGTTCTATAATAACCCTAGGTTGTTAACCTGTTAATTCTTAGTTTAGTCAGACATTAATTTTGATCCCATTTCATTTAGAACATCAAGTTAAGCTTACCCTAAAAATTTAAAGTTCATTGGACTTCTCTAGTTCCAGTTAGCATTTTGATCAGTCTAGATGCCCTAAATAAGACCTAAAATATTTTGATCTCAGAATTAAAATTTGATTGCTTTATTGAATTCCTCACCCCCAAATAAGCTAGAGGTGAAATTTTGGTAAAATTTGGAGATCATTTATACCATAATTGAATTTAAATTAAAAGAGTCTAATTACATTCAACTCAAATTTGTAAATATACCCAAATACCCGATTAAATGGTATTTGGGTGATCTCGAGTGATCCCCTGTGGAGCCAGGGTCACGCGATAGAGGAGCCATGCAAATCTCACCATTTTGCCTTTTGATCCATTGGCTAGGATTGAGTCCTGCGGGATCGTGGATCCTTCGTTGGATCCATCCCATGGATTCTATGGCCCAAATCAGATTGGATTTGGCTGTTAGGATCTGGGCCATCTGGACTTTTCCACAGTCCTGATCAATCAATCAGATTGCCCATAGTGCACCCGCATTCTGGATCTTCATCTTCACCTCACTCACTGCTTGATAGAAGAAATCCAGAGGATCCTTGATAGCTTGGTCTATCCCCCACTACCCACTCCACCTCAGCATATTGTTGGGGATCTTCCTGTAATTGCATATCAGTCCCAATTGGGCCTCGTGACCCGGCCATGCTCAATTTAGAAAATTGAGAGCTCAGCCTTGGTCCAATCACTCAGGCATCCCCAGCTCGAGTCGGCCCTCTAGAAGCTTCCCAATCCTCCACCAAGGCTATAAATAGCCTCAGCATTATTCCCTTTATCCCTTTGTTGCCTAATTGAGCCAAATTTCTCTCTGCCTCATTCGCCATTGCTAGCCTTCCCAAGCTTTCCTAGGCATCCCTGGTGTGTGTACTACTAATAGAGGCAATTCCTGGTGTTTAGGAATCCTAAGTGTATTTGTCTGAATCTTCGCAGCCTTTGCCTTCCTCTCAATCGACCAATCCAACTCTCACTGATGAACTAGGTACCTTAGTTTGCTCGGTTAGAGCCAATGTGGCTCATACTTCTCTCCCTTTTGACTCGTATGATTGTGTATTGTCGAATCAAACTCATTGCACATGTATTTGGACCTTAGGATAGTCCCAATCGATCGATTCAATCGATTGGTTAAAGTTTCGAAATGGGGGTTAAGTCTGAGTAAGGACCAAGCGATCCAGCCCACCTTAAGACCCTCAGTCCAAGGGCATCAATCCGTCTCACCTCCCTGAAGGTGTAGGGATTGAGCCCTGGGTCAGTCATGGCCTCTATGGGGAGAATTTTCTCTATAGAGTAGCTCCAGTATTAGGAGCTCTTGGGTGAGTAAGGTCTAGCTGATCTAGACCACCTTGCTTGGGGCTTCAGGTCTCGACCAGTACGTCTGGCCATGGTGAATGTGCAGCAACCTTCAACTGGGCATGCCATGGTCTGGATGCACGGGAATTGGTCGATTAGGGTTTCCCTAATCGGGCATCCATCAGGACAAGAGGTCGAGGATGAAGCCACTGACCCGCACGATGAGACAGTCCCTGGTCTCTCTGGCCTCGGTCGACCCATGCCTTTTGTTAATAGGCTGAGCCTGTTTTAATAAATCTGATTAATTGGATTTCTATTCCTTAAGGAAAATAATCTAATTAATCCAATCATAAGGAAATTTAATTAGAAAAATGAAAATTAAATTAATGTGATAACTTTTGATATATAGGACCAAACCCTATAATATTATATACTAAATTGATCATAATGTCATCAGGAATCTTAATATAAAATAATATTGAACTTTTGATGGTTCGATTTTCTAGATTAGCCTAATTATTACAGAACTCAATTAGGCTTGATTAGTATGTACACTTAGCTAAATTGCATGATTTAAGTTCCATTATGTATCTTATTCTTTATAGAATGTATGTACTAGGTGATTTAATTTTCTAATTTATGTGCACTTAGTTATTCCCTAATCTTGTAAATGCATGATCAGTGAAAATTAGGGTTTTTGATTATCCAAATTTAGAAAACACAGTCACTGATTGCTCACATGAATAAGTAGAATGTAAATGCCAAGTTTTATGAATTTCTTGGGGTTGGATTTTTAATTAGGTGCTAATCCATATATCTTGATTTAAGGTTTGATTAGTATTAATTGCCCTCTAATTTCTATAAATTTCTATTATTATGCTTTTATAACAGTAGCAAGAAAGTAAATATACTCTCTTATTCAACTTCAAGTCGTAATTTCATAAAATGATAATTAAACCTTTTTAATCTTAAGAAATCTTAAGATCTTAGTCAAGTGGTTAGTACTTGATCTAGATCTTAGGTTGCCATCAATAATACACCTCCAATCTATCTGATTTGCCATTGATCTATAAGGAAACAATTAATCTTAATTGGGGTAAAATTAGTGGTCAAACACTAGTTAATCTGATTAAGATTCAAATCCTTAATCACTTAATCAAATGACTTGATTGTAAGATAATCCAATTGACATTATTCTAATAACGCATCTGATTTAGTATTGATATTAAATCATTGAATGAGAAGTGCTAAGATTAATAATGCAATTATGCAATTTAATCATCTGAATCTAAGCTTTTGATATTTGATTTTCTTTTATATAAGACTATTAGCAAAAGACGGATAATAAAATTATAATGATTTATGAAATGACTTAATTTGAATAATAAATTTGATTTATCCCATAATTATAAAATAGGGTATGATTAGATGGATTTAGTCATATGAATTAATCACTTATATCTAAGATAATAAGTAAAGCCTGAATCTTTAACTTAAGTGGTAGAAGTGTGAGATCATAAGGATCTTACTTTAGGAGTGCTTAAAAATGTTTAAAAGCCTTAAAGGATATTACATCTAGCTGAATTACTGCACCTTTCTATTTGTTTCATCTACAAGGTTGGATCCATAAAGTTGAATGTTGCCAGTTTTGGACCATACCAGTGGAATGCTACACTTTTTTGCCATACAAGTCTTTATATGGCACCATGCCGATACTTGCTTGATAACTATTATTATAAGCGAGCTCCACAAGAGGTATGTGACCTTTCCAAAAATTTCTAAAATCTAAAAAACATTAATGCAAGAGGTCTTTAAGAACTTGATTGACATTTGGCCACAAATTTTGTCATTCTTATTTTAATACCAGGCCACCAGAATGACTTCTTGAGATCTTGGTACAATCTATTACTTCCTAGATAGACGAGATATCCATAATTTTGACCTTCGATAAGAATCTACTGATGCACAGATTTGGGGATCCATAAGAGATTCCCGTGATCAATTACATTTTCATACAACTGCAGATCATGCTGATTGCCTCCTTCAATATCATACTTGAATTTTAGATAATAAACATCTTTAGTCTGTGAGATGGAGACATCTCTTTGAAAAGTTAGTTCCATGGTACTGTAACTTAACATCATGCTCAGTATATCACCATGCACTAGAACAATATCTAGCTTACAAAATGCTTCCTCAATCTGTCTTTCAGCTATTCAGGCACTGAGAGTTGCATGACGACTATGGGCATCAACTATGATATTAGCTTTGTCGGGATGATACTAAATGTTCATATCATAATCATTTATCAGTTCTAGCCATCTACGCTATTGGTAATTATGTTCCCACTAAGTGAAAATATACTTTAGGCTTTGATAATCGATAAATATTGAACATTTAACGCTGTATAGATAGTGATGTCAGATCCTTAGAGCGAACACAATGGTGGCAAGTTCGAGATCGTGCACTGGATAATTCCTTTCATGCAGCTTAAGCTGATAAGACACATGCAATTCCCTTTTTTTCTTGCATCAGCATACATCCTAAAATTATACCAGATGCTTCTGTTTAGACTAGGTAGTCTAGACCTTCCTTGGGTAAGACAAGCAAGGGGGAAAAAGAAAGTGCATCTTTCAGCACTTGGAATGCTTCTTCACACTCAGGGCTCCAAATGAAGGGTACAACCTTCTTTGTCAGCATCATTAATGAGGAGGTGATCTTGGAAAAGCCCTTAAGCAATTTTCTATAGTAGCTAGCTAAACCCAAATAACTTCTAATGCCAGTTACTGACTCCAATCTTGAATAGCACTCAATTTTTTTTTAATCCACTCTATTGCCTTGGACAACAATGACATGACCCAGAAAAGCTATTGAGTCAAGCCAGAGCACGCACTTGGAGTACTTGACAAAGAGTTGATGGCTACGCAATTCTTCTAGTAGGCTCTCAAGTGGCTTTAGTGTACCCTCTTTGAATAAATCAAGATATCATCGATAAAGATGATGACAGATTTGTGTAAAAATCGCTTGAGTACGTGCTGCATTAAATCCATAAAAATAGACAACGCATTCATTAGGACAAAAGACAGTACTAGAAATTCATAATGTGCATAACGAGTCCTAAATGCTATTTTTTTGATGTCTTCATCCATGACTAACAATTGATGGTAACTGGATCACAGATCAACCTTGGAGAATATTTTGGCTATAGATAGTTGATCAAAGAGGTCATTGATTTGCAATAATGGATATTTATTATTAATTGTTACCTTGTTCAGTTCAAGATAGTTGATACACATGCGCATTGAACCATCTCTCTTTATAACAAAAAGCACTGGCACTCCCCAAGGAGATGAACTTGGTCTAATGAGACCTTTCTCGAGCAATTTTGGAAGCTGCTTATTCAACACTTACAACTCCATAAGTGCCATACGACAGGGAACTTTGGATAAGGGCTGTGTCCCTAGAATTAGTCCAATCACAAATTCCACTTCTCTAATAGGTGAAAGATCGGGTAGGTCTTCAAAAAAACATTAGGGAATTTATATACGTTGCTACTCTCTCTACTAGGGATGTCCTCATTCTTCTAACCTAGGATCATCACTAGGTAGGAATCACATCCCTTCTTCACTAAGTTCTCAGCCTTCATGGCATTTATCATCGAGGATTGAGTATTGAACTTGCTAATGATGGTTTATGCTTGGCCTCCACTTCTTAAAGTGATCTTCTTCTTTTGAAATTTGATTGTAGCACCATGCCTGCTTAGCCTATTCATTCCAAGAACTGTGTCAAAGTTTGCATTTGGTAGAACGATTAACATGGCTTCAAAAATTTTGCTCACCAATGGGGATTACTACACTACAAAACTATTGAGCTTGCATACAGGCTCTAGAAGGTAACCATATGCTTAGAGAATTAGTTAATCAATAGGAGGGTAACTTGAGTGCTTTAACTTAATTTATTGATACGAAGGAGTGACTCGCTCTGGTATCAAAAAGAATGTTGCATGGTTCACCATTAATCACAAGAGTACAAATGTTTAAAGCAATAATACATTTCTTCTTGAATCATTTAGGAGCTGAGGTAACAAATAGGAATAGGAATGAAAAATAAATATAAAACATACCTGATACATCATTATTATCTTCGAGGCAAATGCAGAAGTTAGCATATAGATTATAGCAGAAGCAGTTGGTTGGCGATGTTGTGCTGCTCAACCCTTATGATTGTAAGCTGGGGTAGAAGTAGGTGCAATTCTAGGTGCTGTAGTCGGAGAAGGAGGTGGCGTAACATCTATGGTAGGAGTGCAGCAATTTAGAGGTTGCGGGCTAAAAACTTGGTCGTGCATCAAATGAACGATTGGCACCCTATCGATAGTTTTCTCAGTGTCGCATTGATAGAAGTGGTGACTTAGTTGGCCGTAAGTGTAACTGACATTCCCTTAATGTTTGAATTTTCCATAAGGATGGGGATTCTTACATCCCAGAATGTCAGCTTAAGGTTGATTAGCTTTGAAATGAAAGACTTTGGAAACCTTGCGATGCCCAAAAGTCTCCCTTCTAGATGGCATAAAGTGAGCTTTCCTCTTCCAATCCATTTGACTTTCGAAGTGCTCCCGAAGTCGAGTTGTTTCAACTAGCTTAGAGAATTGTTTAAATTGATTATAGACAAGATGGGCTTGAATTAAATTTCACAGTCCCTTCAAAAATTTGCTACACCTTGATGCCTCAGATCTCACGAGGTCTATGGTAAAGTGGGACAATCGCATGAATTCAAGTTCATAGTCAGAAACAGATCCCCCACCCTAGGAGAGGTTAAGGAGTTCATCTTCTAAGATAGTGTGAGCAGACATTGGGATGAAGGCTTCCCTGAATGCTTCTATAAATAGATCCCATTGGATGTCTGCAGTTTCGTAGCCTACAAATTTCTTATTCCTTTTGTTCTCCCATAAGTATTCTGCTTCATCTTGAATTAAGGGGTGACCAAATGAATGGCTTCAGAATATGGGCATTTGATGCTAGCAAGGTTCTTTTCAACAAGCTTCAACCAACTAATGATATCCATGGGATTCGTAGCCCCATTGAACAATGTTGATATGAACCATAAAAAATAGTGAAGAAAACCATATGTGGAGAAGTAAGGTGCACATGGGGCTGCCACATGAATGACAGGTGGTTGCTGCACATTGAGGAGAAGGGTACAAGTTTCTAGGGCTTGTTGAGCATTTCTTTTTATTAAAGTCTTTATTAGGCCAACTTGTGAATTTATATCGTTAGCTCTACCGGATGATGAAATAGCATTTTTAATTGGAGTTGTCATTGAAAGAGATCCTGGATTCATAACTACAATTTCCAAGGATACTAACAGACCTCAAATACGCATTTGCATTCGCACACAAGTGTACGTGGTCCGAAGTAATAAGTGGAAGGTGAGTTCTAAAATTTAATGTCCTCAGAGAATGGTGTGTTTTGTTAGTAAGTTATATCTACTTTTAAAATATTTTAGACTAATATATTTTTGTTTTCAGTGGCTCCTATTCAACAATGCAAAGATCTTAAATTGAGATATTATTTTGATAAAGAAGGGAGAGTTGAGTTCTTATCATGTGATTAGTTGGGGACAAGTGTTATATTTAGTTGATGCAATTCATAATGTTCTTATTATCATGCAAAATAATCAAGTGAACATTGTGTTCCTTAGATTCGACCTCTATTTCCGATAAGTTCAAATCTAGTGCACGAGATGAACACACTAGAGTTCTATCCAAGCACAAAGACTCTTATGAGATCACATTTAAATTATTTAGAATTAGTATGTTTAGGTTATCAAATCTTTTAATTAGGCAATCACGCAAGCACTGATTTCCACTAACTAGCATCACGTGCTACATGCGTAGTTCAAATAAGGAAGTGAATTCATTGGGCTTCATGGACTTTGTCACATCATCCATGAGCACTCAATGAATAGTCTTCCTCCTTTTATGTCTGCTGAGTAGCAGAGCCTTATTAGCGGCTCTTGGATCACATGCGTCAACTTCTTAACTGCACTAAAGGTATGGTGCAGTTAGGCTCAAGAACTTATCACATAATTCAAGTACTAATGCACACATACCTAGCCTTATGCCAATTGGTGAGCCATAGAGCGCAAGATAGTTTAAGTTACCAAATAGACTATCCACTTTAATCCTAAGGTGTCTTACACCGAGAATCTTTGCTCGGCAAATATTGTTCACGGTGAGGACCTTTATGTGTCCTCCCTTTAGGCTTGAAGCGTTGGTTCACTTAGCATTATTTAAATTCAATTACAAGAATTTTAAATGCATATATTTTCAATCAATCCATAGCATGCATCCACAAGAACAATCTAGATAAAAAATTAAGCAGATTCTTTATTCATTGTAAAGAAAAGACATACATCCCCATTTGTCCCATACATTTCACATGACTATGCCCCAAAACTCCTCAAGGAGGGTTTCGCCTTCCATTACAGTAGAAATACAAAAAAAAACATACAAAGATAACCTTTGCATGGTTCGACTAAAATGGAATCAAGAATAAGTTTTATGGAGAGTACTAGGAACATCCCTTTTGGGCCTTGGTCTTCCTCTCTTCTTCCCCTCTAGCTCCTTGGTAGTAGTCATCCATTCTTTCCTTTAGCAATGGAACTCCTTCCCTTTTCTTGGAGAGGTATCCTTCCTATTCTCTTGCAGTAGGTTTTTATTTTAGAACCCTGAATGTCAAAGAGGGGAACCTTTTCTCAATCTTTCATTCTCCCTTTTATAGATTTCATTTCAACTTTTTTTTAGATTTAATTCAGCCAATAAATCCCATTTAAAAAAATTATGCTTTCATTAAATGATTATTCCTTCACTCTAAGGGAATGAAGGGTCTTAGGCTATTACATTTATGTTTTGCTAGATAAAAGAATTGACTTAGCCTTTTGGTCTCTCCCATACTGTCATAAATCTATGTTCTTATAATTTTTGAGAGTCTCCTCAATATTTAGTGCAGCCACTCCTTCCATCTTTCTCATATTTTAATTTGTTTCTTTATGAATTATTCTTTCAATCCCTTGAAAATGAGAAGTTTAAATTGATTTGCTATTAATTTCTGTAGTGAGAAAGAGAAGAATTAAATTCTTTGGCCTTCCCTATGCTGCATTAAATGCTTATTTCTGGCAGAAAATGCAGTGGGCCCTGCAGAGCACTACAGCACGCTGTAGCATCTCAGTTTTAGTATTTTTCCACCACGGCGCACCGTAGGAACTGAGTTTTGAATTGGACCCCACTACAGCGCGCTATGGCGGATCAAATATATTTCATTTCGATATTCAATCCATCGTGGTGCGCTGTAGCGATCGAGTTTCAAATTTGGTCTGCTATAGCACACTGTGGTGGCTCAATTAAATTTTATTTCCTCTGCCTAATTTCGCAAATGTCACCTTCACGTGCTACAGCGGGTTCCTTCCAGATTTGTAGAATTGCTCCAAGTTTTGCTAGCTGCTCTCGTGCCGCTAGGGCGCGCATGAATGCATATTTATGCAAGATTATAAATTGCACATTTTTTATCATGAAAAGCAGCGAAAGAATATCAAAATATATAATTTTAACAGAAAAGTATTTGTTTTTATTAATCTATTTTACTATAAATCTTGGAGTTATCACACCCAACACTTAAATTCTTTCTCGTCCTCGAGTATGCTCAAAAATAAATTTCTATGATTTTCTATATTGCAAAATTCTATTGGATATTTGTGAAGTGTTTTTGCCATTTCATGTATTACTTGACAAGGTGATTAGAAGGATTCAGATTCTAACAAGTCTCATACTAATGTTTTCTTTTCTCTTCACTATTTTAGTTTCCATTTTCTAAATGTATGATACTTAACTCATAATTCTTGAGGGATTTTCTAAGATTGCTTAACTAAGAAAAGTTAGATTCTATGTGTAAGAATTTCATGCCATTTGTGCTTCTTCTTCTAAATTGTAATGAATATTTCTTTCATGAGTGATATTTTTCGTCATCCTATTTTTCTAAATTTTCTTAGTTTGGGAGAGATATTTCTCTTTATCCCTGAATGTTCTATTTGTATTCAGTTTAAGGTAGAGACATTTTTCTTCATTCTCATCTATTTTAATTGTGCTCAGTAAGTCTTACAGAAGTCTAGCACAATCTTTTTTCACCATTTTTTACTTCTCTAAATTAAGTTTCTTGACCTCATCCCCACCCTTAGGCTTAAAGCATCATACATTTTTTTATTATGGAGACTTATAGTAAAATGAGTGTAAGACAATTTAGCATGAAAAATTTTAGAACTGTACATTTTTCTTGATCACCTCTTGTTAAGTAAATTATAATAAGGAAAATCTTCACATGATCCATTACAACTAAATTTAGCCTATTAAGATTTTCAAAAATATTGCAGAGATAATGGCATTTTGTTGGCATAAAAATTGGGGGATATTAATTAATTAAGATTTATTTAAACAAAAATAAAAAGTACAAAATTGAAGGCAAAATAAACATACTTTACTAGGAGTAGTAAGGAATAAAACAACCTAATATAAATAATGATAAATTGTTGTAATTGCAATCATGCTCGAGATTCCTCCTACTCCTTTGTTGACGCACACATGTACTACTCAAAATTTGAAACAAACAAAAACATAAAATTATTTGTCGGTTTGCCTCCCAACCAGTGCTTAGTTTAATGTCCTCAGACTGACCAAAAAGAGTTTATACCCCTTTAAAATTTCTTTCTAGGGTTTCATTAAGGCTTTAGGATGAGTACAAGCTTGTTTAATAATATAATCATTATGAATGAAAGCTACCATGTCCTTTTCCTTCCAGGCCCAACTTGTATCTTCTAGCTTACCATAGTTGTTCTTTTTATTATTCTTTTCATTCCTTTCATTTGTTGCATTATGTTTGTCATAAAACTCATCAAATTCATCATTTTCAATTTCATTTTATAAAAAGGCAAAATATTCAATTTTCTTAGGAGCACAATCAAAGCATTTCTCAACAAATTCAAATTGCACATAATAATCATCAAGATTGCTAAGGGGTTTGTTTATGTTTGAGATGCTATAGTTAATTTTGGCACCTTCACTACTTTGAATAAATTTATCTTGATCATCCTCACCTAATGAGTTAGCTATTCTTAAATATTGAGGTAGATGCACTTAAGGTGTGCAGGGGACATAAGTTTTGGATTGCAATTGATTGACTTTTTTAGTTTGCAACTCTTATTGCATTTTTAAATTATCAAATTAAAATCGATACTCTAAATCTTTCTCATTTTCACTATTTTTTTGAGTTGAAGCTTCTACACTACATGTTGACACTTTTGTTGCATTTCTGAATGACCTATTTTTAGTTCATTCTCTAAATTTTACTCGTTGTCATTTTTAGTTTGAGTTAGAGGTCCTTCCTACAATTAATCACTTCTTGGATATGGTTGGCTAATTATTACAATATAAATTCTAACTTAGCTGCAATAGACTTACATAGATACTATTGATCTTCCATATTAAATTCATGCCTAATCAAGGTTGGTTCAGTTTCATGAACATTATTGTTAACCATCCCACTAAAATCTTTCAACGATTCATTTAAGTATGATTGCCTAGGGATCTAGTATATGATAATAAGGTTCATATTAGAGTGAGTGTAATAATGTTGCAAGTTCTGATCACACTAAATGTCATTAATTGATTTTATTCTCGAAGGTGCAAAAGGGTTGTTTTGATTAGAATATGAACTTGAATGCAATTCCCCACACCACCAACACCAATTTTGATTATTGTTGTGCATGTTCATAATATTTGAGTATTCTATATATGAAAATTAAAAGAAAAAAAATGAATAGATAGGTAATTACAGAAGTGAGAAAATATTTGCAAAATAAAGAAAATTCTAAATCACTACTTACTCGTATATTGTACTTAATACAAAACTAATATTGTTCCCCGGCAACAGTGCCAAAAACTTGATAAACCTCAAATACATGTCTGTGTCTGCACGCAAGTGTACGTGGTCCAAAGTAATAAGTGGAAGGTGAGTTCTGAGATTTATTGTCCTCAAGGAACGGTGTGTTTTGTTACTAAATTATATCTACTCTTAATAATGTTTAGACTAATATATTTTAGTTTTTGATAACTCTTATTTAATAATGCAAAGATCTTAAATTGAGATATTGTTTTGATGTTTTGATAAAGAACGGAGAGCTGGGTTTTCATCATGTTATTGGTTGAGGATAGGTGTTATGTTTAGTTCATACAATTCATATTGTTCTTATTGTCATGCAAAATAATCAAGTGAAAATTGTGTCCTTAGATTGGTCTTCTAATTCTAATAAGTTCAAATTTAGTGCACAAGATGAACACACTAGGGTTCTATCCAAGCCATAGACTCTTATGAGATCTCATTTAAATTATTTAGAATTCCTACATCTAGGTTATCAAAATAATCTTATAATTAGGCAATCACACAAGCACTTATTTTCACTAACTAGCATCACGCGCTACATGCACAGTTCAAATAAGGAAGTGAATTCATCTTAGGTTGTTGTATTTATGTTTGCTATGTAAAAGAATTAAATTAGACTTTTGCTCTCTCCCATGCTGTCATAAATATATGCTTTTATAATTTTTGGGAGTCTCCTCAGCATTTAGTGCAGCCACCCCTTCCATTTTCCTCACATTTTAACTTGTTTCTTTATGAATTATTCTTTCAATACCTAGAAAATGAGAAGTTTAAATTGATTTGCTATTAATTTCTGCTATGGGAAAGGGAAGAATTAAATTCTTTGGCCTTCCCAACGCTACCTTGAATGCTTATTTATGGCAAAAAATGCGATGGGCGCTAGAGCGTGCTATAGCGTGCTGTGATGTGCTGTAGCATCTTAGTTTTGGCATTTTTGTCATCGAACGCTGTAGCGAATGAGTTTCAAATCAGCCCCCACTGCAGCATGCTATGGCGGATTAAAGTGCCTCAACTATTCTAACCTTGCAAAGTATATTTAGCTTAGTAGAGGCCGCGTAGCGGATATTCACTTAGATGGACAAGAATCATTGTCTCCCAAGTGAAATGAAATTAATAAGTTTCATTTTGATCTATTCATTCCACCATGGCGCACTGTAACGATCGAGTTTCAAATTTGGTCTGCTATAGCGTGCTTGGCGACTCAATTAAATTTTATTTTCTCTAACTAAGTTCCACTAATGTTGCCTTCGCGCACTGTGGTGCACTGGGGTGTGCTACCGCTAATTTATTCCAGAATTGCAGAATTTCTCTAGGTAATGCAAGCTGCTCTCATGCCGCTAGGGCGCGCCACGACAGTTTTCTCCCAGATATGTATATTTAAGCCAGATTTTAATTTGCTCATTTTTTATCTTGAAAAGCAGCGAAAGCACATCAAAATATTTAGTTTTAACTTAAAAGTGTTTTTTTTTATTAACCTATTTTACTATAAATCTTTGAGTTATCAGATACATATTAAAAGAATGAAGCAAATAACTAGTTTTTAATCATTATTTATAAAAAGAGGAGTTACATGGATTAGCTTAGATGATGAATTGATATAAAAGATAAGTACAAGAGACAATCAATAAGATCAACTACAAAATTTAGCTGTAAAAACAATAGCAAAGTCTTCATACGTGTAATAACCTTAGGTTGCTTCTAAATTTAACCTAAGCTTAACCATGCTCTAATCTTAATCCCATTGCAATCAAATAGTCATTTTAGCCTAACCCTGAAAATTTGGGGTCAATCGGACCTTACTAGATCAAATGGGTATTTTGCAAATTTAAGTACCCAAATTAATAGCCAAAATATTTTGATTTTCAATCCAAAATTTGATTGCAATTTTGAATTCCTCACCCACAAATTAGCTAGGAGTGCAAGTTTGGGAATATTTGGTGGTCATTTAGGTTTTAATTGAATTTAAACTAAATTGGAGAAATTACACAAAAGGGTTAGGAATAATTTAAAATTGCATTTATACCTCTTAATGGTCGGGATCAGTTGCAGAAACCGCGAAAAATCAGCTGCGGGCTTCGATAGTGACTCAGTCTATGCGTCTAATAGAAATTTGTGCATAGATCTTGATGCCTCTATCCTTTGATTCTCTACGCTCTATGCCCTAATTGCCCATCATCCGCTTGATCACCCTCTAAGATTTAATGGCTGATGATCTCTCCGCGACCATCTTCTAAGCAGGCTGCATCAGTGTAGTCTATCTCCAATGGCTGATGCATCAGATGGCTCTTGATCCATTAGGAGCTGTTCATCTTTGTCCTGGAGAATCCTAATCGAGCTCGACAGATCTGACTATCACCACTGGCTTGGCAATTTGGGGATCCTCCTTGCTCTACACTACCACCCCCAATCCTAACGATCTATAGCTTTCAATTCTTAGGTCTCCCCTGGCCTAGCCATGGCCCGGTCGCTCAACCTCGGACCAGCCATGGGTGGTAGCCCGAGCACTCTCTAGATATTCCTAGCTCTAAATAGCCTGGGAGTATCCATTAGTGAATCCTTTTATCACTAAGGATCTCTCCCAGTGCTCAAACTATACACTTGTTATCTCCTAGTTTTACTATGACCTATCATCATTCTAGCTCTAATTCCTGGTGGTTCTGATGACTATGCTTCGTGTTCAAGCTCCTAATCGATTGGCCAAAATGCAAGGAGGCCAACAAAAATCATCCTAGCGTCTGTTTCTGTCCCATTCACATGCCAACTTAAGACAAGCTTTCGATTTGTCTTAGTGTATACTCAACACTCTACTCCAATTAATTTGAAATACATCTATTAAGTCACTCAAATGCTTTGCAATTATTATTAGAGAATGGGTCAGCCCGAATTGATCGATTTAATTGATTGGACTAATGCTTTTCTCTGGGAACTGACCGAGTAAGATCCCAGAGATTAACCCGCTCCCAGTACAACTTAAGATAGCGTTTTGATTCGTCCTAGTGCCAAAATGGTGTACAATTCATGTTGGGGCTCTAGTTTGGCCTCTGTGAAGAGAATTTCTGCTCACAGAGGAATCCCAATTTAGGGATTCAGCCTTTTTTGGGATAATAGGTCCCTGGTGGTCCAGGCTATCATGGTTGGGGCTTTAGGGCTCAACCGATCTGTCTCAATCCAAGTAACGCGTGCCAATCTTTCTGAGCTGTCGGTGCGGTCTGGGGATGGTGAATTTGATGATTAAGGTTAACCCTAATTCTCTGTTGTTTAAAGACTAGCATAGGGAAGGAGATGACAGTGCAAGTCAGGACAACCCCTGACCCACGCAATCCAACAGTATTGGGCTATCGGGCTCAGTGACCAGTGCGGTTTGGATATTGGGTCGAACCATTATAATAATAAAGGATTAATCAGAATTATTTTCCTAAAGGGAAGTAGTCTGATTAATAAAGTAATAGGAGTAATTTGATTGAAATAATGCAAATTGATTTAATATAATAACATTGTGAATACTCATCCAAACCCTATGCAATTATATATTATTTTGTTCAAAAAATTATAAGGAATTAGAAAGCAAAATAATATTGCACTTTCTATGAATTGATTTTTTAATTTATCCTAATTACCTCAAAACTTAATCAGGGGAGATTTGCATGAATACTTAGCCAAATTACATGATCTTTATTTCATTTAACTTCTAATGCCTTGTAGGGTGCATGTGCAATGTAGATTAATTTTTGATTCATATCTTGCTAATTATGCCCTAATACTTGATTTGCATGATTAGCAAATATTAAGGGGTTTTATCAATCAAATTGAAATCTTGTAGTTTTTGATTGTTTTTATGACTAATTAGAACATAATGGCCAAGTTGTAAGTAATTTAGATTGCCAATTTTATAGTTATGTGCTATCCCATGTTCGATTTGATTAGGGTTTGATTACCTTAATTACTCTCTATTTTGATTTAGGTCATGCTTTTATGCTTCATAATCAATAAAATGCATGTTAGAAAACTTAAATTCTAGTTTGGACATTTAGACCTTTAAATTGATCCTAATCAAGATTTAAACTCCAATTAACTTAAGGAAATGCTTAATGAAGTAAATAATTGATTTAATACTGATTTGAACACCAATATTTGACAATAAACTTACTAATTTTCTTATTCATTAATATCTATGCAAAAAATTTTGATTTGGTCAAGTTTGGAATTAAGCCCTAACTTGATTAAATTAAGTCTCAAAACTTAATTAACTTGAATAAGACACTTAATTTGGATATTAAAGATCTTAAGTAAATAAATTAGAAGAACTAAGATCTATAACAAACTCATGTGATTGATCATCTGAATCTAACCTATAAATCCTTAATTTTCTCATAAGTAAGATCCTTAGCACAATCTTATTTATAAAATAAGAGTGACTTATAAAACAATCAATTGTCTTTACTTTACCTGATGTCTACCCCATACTTGTAGTATTTGAATAGGATATAAAGTGATGAGGTTACTCATCTGATTTGTATCATCCAAACTATATGTTAAAGAATATAAGTCTAAGTAAATTATAAATAACCTAGAATATAACCTGAGCTTAAGTGAATCTTTATATACTTATATCTTTAAATTAGAAGATAATGTTTAGATCAATTAAATATTCAGACCTCTTAAATAGGTGAACTATTAAGATAGGTGGAGTTTATTATTTGATTCTAAGGTAGATTCTTAGATGAACCCTATTCACTTTAGCTATTGATTATCAGAATGAAAAGCCAGTAGTATTATCATATGGAGATGATAATGCATATCCCTAGAGCTGAGTTATTTAGCATAAGATGGAATTGGATGATTTACTTTGAATAGAACTATAGAGTCTCGGTCATATCCTATGTGATTGAATGAGTACAGTTCAGTATAGGATAAATATCCCAAATCCAGAGTGTGCTAGTGTGGGAGTTTAAAAACATAGTTTGGGAGAACAAATTGTAAAATGATTATGTTCCTTATCTTTGTGCGCATCAATAATTGTAGTTAAACAAACTAAGTATTAAAGTTACCCTTCCTAGGACATGCCAAATCATGTGTATGCAACCACTCCATGTGATGGTTTAGGGTGTGGATATAATAAGAATCATAATATTCAGTAGAATTGAATTAGAAGTCAGAATTCATTTTGATGAATTCTACCCAATGGAGACAAATGGATTTATTACTTGATTTTGTGTGATTTATAGATTTTGACAATTTTAAGGCTTATAGTCATTAAAGCCTTATCATATCATGAAATTCTTAAGTCATATCAGTATTAGCGGAGCAATGTGCTCACCTTTGTTAGCTGAGCATTTGCTCACCAAGGAATCTGTGGAATGTCGCGTGACACCGAGTCAAGCATACTTGTGGCATACAGTTCTGTGGTATATTCTGATGCATTTATAAATACTCAGTGGCATATAATACAATTTTATATTAACATTAGTTTAGTTTAAATTTTCTTACTACTTTCCTTCCTTTATTACTCAATTTTCAGCTCCCAATTTATTTTACTTTCAGTTTTATGTTGTTTTAGATTTTTTCCCATTATTTTAGTACCTTTTTCTACAGTTTTGTAAAATGTTAAGCTTTAGATAACTATAACTACATAGAGTTGCTTTAGATTTGTTAGACTAATTGCCTTGCATGTGGTACTTTTGAGATCTAACAAGTTGCTAGATCCAGGATAGCTTGTAGAGCTTGATCAGGAGTCCTCATATGAGATCCAGAAGGAGTTTGTGGAGCACTAGAGGGCTCAACTTTAGCTTTTACTTTTTGCTTTATTTACTTTCAGTTCGAGTGAGAGACTCTTTTTACATTCATTTCTAATTATAGCAAAGTGTCTGTAATAACTTTAATTCTCGATGTATTTTCTTTCCTTTTCTAAGATGAATGTTTTACTTAGCTATTGTGATGAATGTTCTGAATGTATGCTTAAGCTTATTTACTATTAATTATACTTAGTATTGTGATGTGATTAACATGTTGAAATACTAATATTCATGTATATTGGATCCTTATTAAAGCACTTATCATAATTCAATTTACATAGGTACACTATCTAATACTTGAGATATGGCTTTACAATTATCTTAAGGATTAGTAATCAGCTCTCTTTTGGGGTTGAGTTTTAGTAGTTTAGTTAGAGTAAATATTCGAGGAGGTTCAGTAGTCCTTCCCGAATAATGCACTATTCCACTGCCAATTGTTTAAGATAATAAACTCTTTTTCACGCAGTGATGGGATGGGGCTTTACAGTTGATATCAGAGAAGTATTAGAAAGTGTCAGATAAGGAGAATGTTCATATCTACTTTATGATCCATTCTTTATAGCATATATGATCACAATCACTAAGTGTAAGAAAAGCAACATCCATAGTTCATAAAGTGGAATCTCAAAAATGAAAGCTAAGAATATCTGGAAAAGGGACATCTTAGGATCTGAACAAAACTTAAAGTAGTAAAATGCACTTAAAAGTGAAATAAATTAGAACTGACATTTATTTAAAATCATAGGAAATGAAGTACCGACGATATGGGGTCATCCATTACCTTAGGCTATTCAATGACTACTGGACCAATGATTACCAGGGCTGCAAGGTGTACGGATGAACCATTAGTGGAGTATCTCCTAAGAGAGTTGAGCTGCTCGATAATATCTTAGTTTACTCAGTCTTCCAAGGGACTAGTCTCCCAGTTCTTGCTAGAGGGTGGCTAGCTCGTGTGACTAGTGCATTCAGAGAGAATACATATCTGGAAGACATACGCATTTAGATTTTGGGAACTACTATACTTGATGGATCAACTGAAAGGTGGTGACTTTGGACATGCCGAAGGCTATAAAAGAAGCCTTTAGAAGTCACCTATGATGATTTTTGTACTGCTTTTGTAGCAAAATTCTATAGTTGATTCAATTCGTAGACTCTTACATTCATCTGTCATATTAATCTCTCATTTATGCATACCATTGTAACTTCTTCCTTGAGAAGTAATGATTAAAATATATAATTATTTGCTTTATCCAATAAATGCATATCCTTGAAGAATGGCAGTCATGAATCCAGGATCTTTTTCTGTTCCTACTCCAATTAAAAGTAGATTCTCATCTTCTGATGGAACTTGATGATTTTATCTGGCTAGCTAGTCTAATGAAGAATTTGATTGAAAGTAATGCTCAATAGGCACAAGAGACTCATGCTCTCATCTTAAACTCTCAACAACCGTCTGTCATTCGGATGACAACCCCATCTGTGCCACACTTTTATGTAGATAGTTTTCCTCCACAGCTTTTTGGATCTCAGGACACCACATTCAACAGGGCAATGATTCTAATGTACACGATTGTGGGCTTAAGTTTGCTGAAAAGAATCTAGCAAGCATAAAGTACCCGAACTTTGAACCCATATGTCAAGTTACCCAACTAATCCAAAGATGAAACTCAGTATTAGTGGGAGAATGAATGCAATATTAAGTTTGCAGATTATGAGTTGGAAGATATTCCTTGAGATGTGTTCATTGAGGCTTTTAGAGAAGTCTTTTTCCCAGTATCTACCCAAGTTATCTTAAAAGATGAGTTGCTCCATCTTACTCAAAGTGGGAGATCCATGTCTGACTATGGGAACAATTTTTGACGACTGTCTTGCTTTACTGCAGACCCGGTTAGGTCTGAAGCTTCAAGATGCAACTAGTTCCTAAAGGGACTAAGAGACTCGATCCGTGCTCACTTGAGCTAGTCTAAGCGGCTTGTCTCCAAGAACATTTTCAAAATTAAATGGACCGTAAAAGGAAGGCTTACTTAATGCTTTCTACGAGAGAAACGATTGGTGACCAAAAAGTGGCTAAAGTATTCAATCTCAAGGCCGATCAACTGCAAACTAAGGCCTCGGAGTGCAAGCATTGTCACCCCTATGGGAAATGTGCATCAAGGTAATGTATGTTATACTTGTGGCCGACCTGGCCACTGTTTTTACCATTGCGACGCCAAAAAAATGATTGATGGGGTTGTCATCACCCATTCAAAGTGTGATCAGGTGCTACGTCCACAACTGCTAAGAAGCTGAGCTCTTGCCTTTGCTACATTACCACCACCAGTTTCTTCTACAACCCCCAGGGCTGCATCTGATCCTACTCCGGCCAACAACTATCAAGGCCGTGAACCTCAGAACTATCAACCCTCCACTCTTGCTCAAGTTTATATCTTAACTACTTCTTCTACGCTCGAAGATAATGATGTCATTTATTTTAAATTTTTGTTATGTTATTTCTTTATCCCTTGGATGATTCAAGTATTAATTTTCATTAATGCTACAATCATAGGCACCATAGTAATTAATGGAAAACCATGCAACATCCTGTTTGATATTGGAGCGAGTCACTCCTTTGTATAAAAAAATTGGGTTAAAGCCCTTAAACAATCTTCTTATCAATTAGCAAGTTCGTTAAGCATAGGGTTATCTTCTGGAACCCGTATGCAAGCTCAATAATTTTGTAGCATAGCAATACCTATTGGCACACAAAATTTTGAAGCCAAGATGATTGTACTGCCAATCACATATTTTTATATAATAATGGGGATGAACTAGCTAAGAAATCATGGCGCTACTATTGATATAGTCAAAATTTGTAGCAAAAATCTAGTGTTTAAATATTCATATCACTATATATTTCCCTATACTTTGAGTAGAAATTAATGTCTTTTCAGGAAAATGAAAAAAACAAATTGCAAAGGTTGATTTACCAAATTCTAGACAAAAACCACCGTAGCACGCTCAGCGCATTACAACACACAATGGCGTCCCCTTAAAATCGCCTGACCTGGAAGTACAACTGCAGACTTGGAGCATGACTGCTGCAGCGCACCATGGCTCGCCATCACGCACCACAACGTCATATTGATAAGGATAATTTAAAACCTTATAAACGAGTAATTGAATAGTAAAAAATGCAAGTTGCACGCCGCAGCGCGCTACAACATCATTTCTCATTAATTATTGAAACCTTATAAACAAATAATTGAACAGTGAAATCGCAAGTTGCACGCCGCAGTGCGCCACGACGCTCCTCAGCGTGCAACATCATCATTTCTCGATGATTATCTGAACTTTATAAACAAGTAATTAAACAGAGATCCTGCAAGTCATCCGCTATAGCTCACTGCCACGAGTCAATTTTTATTTTATAAGACTATAGTTAAACTAATTGAATAGTGAAAATTGCAAGTCATCCGCTATAGAGCGCCGCAGCGTGCCTCAATGTACGCAGTAGTGACCAAACAAAAAGATACTATCTTTTATGCAGGAAGAGTGTTTGGAGCACTGCTGCTACAGTGCGTCGCAACGGAACAGTGATTGAAGTGTCACTGCCACAGCGCGCCACAGCGGAACAGTTAATGAAATGTTGCTGCCACAGTGAGCCACATCGAACGGCCCAGAATTTTCCAGAAAATAGCAATTAAGAGGCATGGGGAAGGCCACAAAAATGTGGCCTTTGGCCTCTCCCAGCCTCTTGAAAACTGATATATTAAACCCCAGCTGAATCCCAGTAATTAAATAAATAAAAATATTATAAGGGATTGGAATTAAATGAAGAAAGAGAAAAGGTCACACACTAAAAAACTTTAAGGCTGAGTGCATCCCTATTTAAGGGCCAATCTCAGACCTTGAAAGGGTTCCAACCTTGGCTACTCAAAAGACTTAAAGGAAAGGCTGCATGAAGAGAAAGAAGGAGAACTCTCCACGGGGAAGAGATGACCAAGAACAAGAAGGAAGAAAAGATAGCAAAGAACGAAGGATGGAGCTTCAAGAGGACAGCGCAGGAAGAGTAAAGAGAACCACAGAATCTCTCCGGGTGAATCCTTGTATTTCTCCTAAGCTCCCTTAATTAATTTCTAGCTGTGAGCTGATGGTGATGTTCACTTTTCTTTTTTATGTATGATCTTTATTGCTTAGTAATGGTAGGCTAAAAACCCCTTGGAGAGGGTTGAGATATAGTTGCAGAATTATGTAAGGGAAATATTGGTTGTATGATAACATTATTTAAATGTAATAAAAAATTTGTTCATGTTGTTTAATTCCAATATTGAATGAATGCTTAGTTGAACTGAACTCTTATTTATTTAAATTAAAAGTGCTTGTGTTCCAATGCTCATTAATTGGGTAAGAGCTAGGAAAGTAGTGCGAGTCAAGCTGAGAATTACGTGATAGAATTCTTAAGGCTCACTTGCACCCTCCCTTAATAGCTCTCCAGGAGATTGAAGCTTGAGAACCAAGCTCTCTATTACCTTGCTCTACTGCTCTACAAAGTAGAAAGGATGAGAGGACATTGGGAATTTCATGGATTATGTGACAAAATCCATTGACCCAATGCATCCTCCCATTTAGCTAAACTGCATGTGAAGCGCATGACGCACGGTAATGGAATCCTGCTTGTGCGATCATTATAATTAAAAGTTATTTTTGGTACCCTAGATGTAGAGAATCAAAAATCTAACTAATCAAATCATGTCTCGTAAGAGTTTATGTGCTAAGGAAGAACCCAAAAGGAGTTGTCTTTGTGCACTATACTTGAACCCAATATAATTGAAGGATACTCCAATTCCAATAGTGTTCACTTGGTTTAATGAAGCAATTAAATTGAACATCTACATTCAAACATTGAAGTTATATAACCAGCATGTGCATATGTTACAACAAAATCTCAACTCTCTCCTTTTTAATCAAATCATATCCTTACTCAGGTCTTGTGTTATGCTAATTTGGAACCACAAAAATCAACCAAAATTGTTATCTAAATATTAGTGAAAGAAAATACAACTCGGTATCAAAACATTAATTCCCTGAGGTTCGATAAATCCCAAAAACTAAACTTTTCACTTATTACTCCAGACCACGTACACTTGCGTGCAAACACAGACATGTATTTTCGTCTGTCTAGTATAAACTATTAGAAGAAGAAGATCATGTTAGGCAACAGAAGTCAAGATAAGACATTTGCTGGAAAGTTCAACACTCAAGCTTCATTGAGAAATGCCATGAAGGTAGACATGCTAGTTAGAAAAGGATGTGATGCCTACTAGTGGCAATGCTAGGCGAGAAGAAAGAAGACATCCCTATCACTCATAATTGCATCGTATGTAAATTCCCGTTGTATTTTCAGAAGACCAACTCGATCTTCCACCCGTTATAGAAGTAGAATTTGCGATTGAACTTATTCCTGGAATGCAACCATTGTCTAAAGTTCCTTACCGTATGGCCCCTAAGGAGCTAGAAGAATTGAACAAACATTTTCAAGAGTTTCTCGAGAAGGGTCTTATCGAACCAAGTACATCTCCTTGGGGAGTGCCAGTAATGTTCGTCAAAAAGAAGGATGGTTCGATGCATATGTATATCGATTACTGTGAGCTCAAGAAAGTAATAATCAAGAATAAATATCTGTTACCATGTATCGATGATCACTTTGATCAGTTATTCATAGCGAAGGTTTTCTCAAAGATTGACTTGCGATCCGGCTATCATCAATTGCAAGTCAATGAATTAGATGTTGAGAAAATGGCTTTTAGGACTCGTTATGGCCACTATGAATTCCTAGTAATGTCCTTTGGGTTAACAAACACACCATCCATCTTCATGGACTTAATGCCACGCATTCTTAAACCCAATCTCGATAAATTCATCCTCATTTTCATCGACAATATCCTGGTTTATTCCAAGAGTAAAGTGGAGCATGAGAACCACTTGCAGGTAGTATTAGAAGAAATGTGCAATCATCAACTTTATGCTAAGTATTCCAAGTGTGAATTATGGCTCGACTCAGTTGCTTTTCTTGGTCATGTCGTTGATTCCCAAGGCATAAGAGTAGATTAGTAAGAGATCAATGATGTCCAATAATGGTCATAACTAAAGTCGTGACTGATATCAAAAGTTTTCTAGGTTTAGGTGATTATTATTATAAGTTCATGAAAGGCTTTTCTCAAATCACCTCTCCTCTAACAAAGCTAACTCAGATGGATGTGCTTTTTGTATCAAGCCCTAAATGCAAGGATGTATTTCAAGCATTGAAGGATGCATTGTCTTTCGCCCCTGTACTCATTCTACCCAAAAAAAGGCTTAAATTACCAAGTTTACATAAATGCATCTGGCATAGGTTTGGGTTGTGTACTGATGCAGGAAGGAAGAGTTATTGCATATTCTTCTTATCAGTTGAAGTCACATGAGAAAAATTATCCAGTTCATGATCTTGAAATTGCAGCTGTAGTATTCGCTCTAAAGATCTAGCGTCATTGCCGATGACCTCAGCTATCATGCTACTCTTAGTACCATGATTGCTGAAAGTCCAATTGAAGAAGCATTTTGTAAGCTAGAGATTGTTCCAGTGTGCAGGCTAATAAATTGCACCGATGAACCCACATTTAATAGAGATGTACCCATCTCACATACTAAAGATGAAGATTATGTAAAATTAAAAATAGATAATGAAAGTGGTCACCGACATAATCTGCAGTTGCGTGGAACAGTAATTTATCAAGGCAATCATTTATGGATCCCTAAGTCCATGCACCAAGAAATTCTTATCGAAGGTCATGATTCTGGATACCAAGTCCATCCACAAAGTGCTAAAATGTACTAGGAACTGAAGAAATGATTTTGGTGGCCTGGTATCAAGAAAAGCATTGCGAAGTTTATTACAAAATGTCATGCTTGCAATCTCGTCAAGGCAGAACATGAAAGGCTTGGACGACTTCTTCATTCTCTAGTGGCTCAATATTTCCATGAACTTTGTCAGAGGTTCGTCTAAGGCAAGATCCAGAGCCGATTCTATCAAGGTAATAGTTGATCACTTAACTAAGTCAGCTCACTTTATCCCTATGCATCAAACTAATTTGGTGGAAAAGTTGTAAAAGCTATATATCAAAGAAATCATCATACTTCACGGTATTCTGAGATTGATAGTTTTTGATCGTGATAGTAGGTTCACAATTAAATTCAATAAGCGGTACATCAAACCTGGGAACTACCCAGGATATGAGCACCACCTTCCATCTTCAGACTAATGGACAAACATAATGA
Source organism: Gastrodia elata (assembly GCA_016760335.1). Lineage (NCBI taxonomy): Eukaryota > Viridiplantae > Streptophyta > Magnoliopsida > Asparagales > Orchidaceae > Gastrodia > Gastrodia elata. Next base: position 12,230,076 of record CM028686.1, read on the forward strand.
GTTAATCAGGTTCTTGAAGATATTCTCTATTTATCTATTCTAAATTTTGGAGGTTTCTAGGAAGATCACATACATCTAGTGGAGTTTGGTTATATTAATAGTTATTAAGCAAGCATTGGCATGGCACCATATGAATCATTATATGGCAGGAAATGTAGTACTCCACTGGCATGGTTTGAAATCAGCAATGTTTAATTAAATGGGTCTGATCTTATGGATTAGACTAACAGAAAGGTGCAGTTAATACATCAAGGAATTATAGCCCCTCAAGATTGTCAAAGCAAATATCATGATGCCCATCATCGTTCATTAGATTTTAAGGTTGATGATTTTGCATATCTCAAGGTTAGCCCTATGAATGGTGTATTTCATTTTGATGTAGTTGGGAAGCTAAGTCCTTGGTACATCGAACCTTTTGAAGTTGTAGCCAAGATAGGCTCTGTAGCTTATATTTTTAATGCTTCCCGAGGACTTCTCTGTAGTTCATAAAGTCTTCCACATTTTATCACCGTGGAAATGCCTTCGTAATCCATCACATTTAGTTCAACTTCTAGATGTATCTCTCCAGCCAGACCTTTCTTATGCAGAAGAGCCAGTTAGGATCTTAGCTCATGATCAAATGTAGCTGAGAAATTTCTCTATCCCTATAGTGAAGGTTTAATGGACAAATCACTCTCATGAAGAATCAACTTGGGAGAAAGAGGATAATATGCATAAAAAATATCCAAGTCTCTTTGGAAATATAGGTACCTTTTTAATTCTAATTCTATTCTTAAATTTTCGCGTTATCTTTCCCTTTTTAGAGATGAAGTTGATGACGGCATCATTCTTAAGTAGGGGAGTCTGTAATAACCAGAGGCTCTTTCTGAATTTAACCTAAGCTTAAATATGCTATAATCTTAATCCCATAGCATTCATATAATCATTTTTGCCTAATAATAAAGATTTGGGGGTCAATGAGACCTCACTAGGTCAAATGGATATTTTTGTCAATTTAAGTACCCAAATTAATAACAAAAATATTTTGATCTCCAATCCAAAGTATGATTATATTTTTGAATTCCTCACCTCCTAATTATTTAGGGGTACAAATTTGGGAATTTTTGGAGGTTATTTAGGCCTTAATTGAATTTAAATTAAAATGCATAAATTGTACGTAAAGGTTTGTAATAATTTAGAATTGCATTTATACCTTCCAATGGTCAGGATCCGCTATCGGGATCTTGCAGATCCGCTACGGGGCCCCGATAGTTGCTCAGCCTATGCATCTAAAAGAAATCCGTGCACGCATCTTGGCGCATCCATCCATTAATTCTCAGGGCTCCGTGCCCTAATTGCCCATCAGCCGCTTGACCATCCTTGAAGATCCAACGACCAATGATCTATTCACGACCATATGTTATGCAGGTCGCATAAATACTATTTATCTCCAATGGCTGATGCATCAGATGGCTTCTGATCCCTCAGCTTTTGTTCATCTTTGCCATGGGATAATCCTTATCGAGCTCGACAGATTTTGCTAAGACCGCTAGTGTGGCAGTATGGAGATCCTCCTTGCACCCCACTACCATCCCCAATCATAATGGCTTACAGACTTCAATTCCTAGGTCTGCATTCACCTAGCCATGGCCCGATCGCTCAAACCTTGGGCCAGCCTTGGGTGTTAGCCGGAGCTCTCGAACTAGGTACCCATCTACTATATTGAGACATGTAGACTTAACACTATACTCCATTAATTTAGCAATCCATCTGTTATGTCATTATAATGCTCTGCAATAAGTGTTGGAGAATGGGCCAGCCTTGATCGATCAATTTGATCGACCGGACTATCTCTTTTCTCTGGGAAATGACTGAGTAAAGCCCCACAGATTTAGTGTGGCGCCCCGCTCCCTAAGCCCACAATCATTAAGCTAAGGAGCGGAGGGTCACTTGTGAAAATCCTTCTCTTATCATTGGATTAGGTAAGATCCACAATCCACTAATAAGGGGAGGATGTGCACAAAACTTTTAAGGACCAGTCACTAAATCTGACATACAAGTAGAGTGCAAAAGCTAAATTAAATAAATAGTACATCCATTCACCATGCATTACATAAGAAACAGTAATAAGATAGCTCAGCAAAATAATAATGTGCATAAAGTAAATCACAGTCATAGTACCTGTATTATTACAACATTTAAATAGTTTAAAAGACCAAAATATAAATCACTCATCCTCACAAGCGGCTAAAAGGAACTAAGCAATATCCGGCTCTCCTGGCTGAAGTTCCTCCTCTAAGTAGGGCACCTCTGCTTCAATACCAAGCTCCTCAAACCTATCTAAATCTGACATTAACGGTTTCATAATGCCAGGGCCCTAGCTAATAAAAGAAAAATCATGTTAGACAATTGTCTAAGTACCTTTTAGGCTTAATATTTTCATGTGTTATCAATGTCACTATTTTTATACTTAAACAAAGAAACTAAGTAGTAGGAGAAGTAAGCATAATAAGAAATATGGACAGTTATAAATATAACATTTATAACTAAACAACAAATGAGGCAAAAGCATGCCTCAACAACTAAGCAAGGAGTGGGCATATACATGTATAGTATAGTAAATAAAAGTACTGAAAGTAAAGTCTAACCCTAAACATACTGATAATCATATAACATATGCAAATTAAATGATAGAAATCTGAACATGGTACATATAGTAAGCAGTAAATTCTAACATCTTATAAATATGTACAACTGAGCAAGTAAGTAAATAAAAATAGCTCACTGAAATATACACCAAAACACAGTACACAGTAAGTTGAAAACTGAAACATGTATGTAAAGACTGCCATATCAGAAAGTTGGCCATCGGGCCGGTGAAATCCCCAAAGCCTTTTTTGGCTTGGGCAGACAGAAACCCCCATAGCCTTTCTAGGCTAGGGCAGACAAAATCCAGCAGTAGGACTGAGGAGACAGTAAATACAAATGCAGAATCTCTTAGTTATTTTACTTTGTTTATGTGGACAAATCCAAAAACAGCTGAGGAGCGAGCACGTCTGCAAGGCTATATGGGTTCCAAGATTAACACAGACTCCTCAATGAGTAATGTTAAGCATCCTTATTACTCCTTACCCTTGTCCATTAGGGTAAATGTGCACTCGAATATACTAAATATACTGAACTCAAATACAATTGTTATCCTAATTATTCCAAGTTTTCATTTTATGCACAAAGTTCTCTTATATGATATGAACAAGGAATTTAAGCACAAAAGCAAGGAATGCATAGCAACAAAGATTAATCAAGTAAGCAAGGGACTCTTCTATACATGGTGATACTGTTGTTATCTAATTTAACCATTTTAACTATTCTAAGTTACACAAGTTCAGGATCTCCAATTCCTACTATCGAGTGTAACTTAGAAGCACGGCCTTATAAGTTAAAAGGACTAGAACTGATCAGGTTCTAATATAATTCAATCAAACGCGACTACAAGTTGAATAAATGAATAATACATCCTAGTTTTATTAATTTAGACGTCTTATCTAAGATCTGATCAAGATCTACTAAACTATAGATTATAGATTAAACACCACAAGATTGGGCTTAATCACATAATTGAAAAAGGTTAAGACATAAGGTCTAGTTTTCAGTCTAAAAGTGATCTATTGATTAAGGTAGATCCTATTAAGCAAATCAAACTTAATAGGATGAATCTCCTTATCTTAAATCTAGGGTTAAAAGACAAAATAATCAAAATAAGTTATAAAATTTCTTAAAACTAATAAAACCAAGGACTCATTCATTGAATAACCCACTTATCTAATGAATGAAATCTAACATATGTGTTAGTCCTAGTCTTAGGAGTAGTCCTAATGTGAGGTGAAAGATCCTAAGGAAAAGACTTGAAGAATTTTGGGGAATTTTACTAAGTTGACCTAATGGTTGATTTTTTTCCTACATAAATGATTCTAATACAGTTCTAATATTGGTTTGAGTGATTTAAAACACAAATTAGAGGTTAAGGGCACTTAACCTAAATTTTGGGCAAAAATGACTACTTTTTCCCTACTTAAGGGCCCAAAAAGTCAACTTTTGAATTAAGGGTCAAAACTGAAGTTTCTTAATACCAAATGGTTCCTTACTATCTAACTTGAAGATAGACAGTAAGTATGCTTAACTTGGATGAGAAATGGGTCTTATAGGTCCAAACTAAAGTTTTTTGACTTAAGGGGCATTTTAGTAAATTGCACTTAATAAAATCTAAATTTTTATGCAATTTACTGTTGATTGCTATTCAAGGATTCCATAGAGTCCAAGAATACTAAATTCTGAGGTCTAATAAGTTAATTATAGTCATTTGAATTTTTAAGGGTAAATTGGTAATTTTCTAAGTTAAGAGGGGTCAAAAAGCTAACTCTTCGATTTAGTGTCCAAATTTAGCAAACTCAGTGGCTATAGCTTTCCTATAACACACTAAGTACTTTAATTGGGAGTAGACCCAAATTGGGCTTCAAATGGTAAAGTTATGACCTAATTATGGTTAGGGGTATTTTGATCATTTTCTAAATTTCTAAGATTCAAAACCTAAATATTATTTTAGATTCTTATTGGCACTAAAATTATAAGCTACCTAGCAATTTGCACAATACATTTTAGGTACAAGATAGTTTTTGAGCACTTATTAAAAATTACAAGGTTTTCAAACTAAATTTTCATTTATAAATTTATAGCAATGTTTAATTTTAACTAAAATAGGTTCACATTTGATATAATTCAATCCCACTAGGGTCCTAGGGACCTTAAAATATCAAAACAGTGAAGTTTTGGCCATTTCAGCCAAAACTGAGCAGTTTTTAAGAAATTCTAGGCATTTTGCAATTTCAGGCGCTGTAACGCGCAAAAGCGCTTTTCACGCGGCAGCGCGCGGTAGCGCTTGTCGCGCTGGGGTGCGCTGTGACCCGCTGCAGTGCGTTATGGCACGCGGCAACGGTTCATTTTGCAAAATTACTGTTCCATTAATTTATTTCGACATTTCCTAAAGTTTCCAAAAATTTCTGCTGCAGCCCGCTGCAGCGCGCTACGACGCGCTGTAGCGGTCCATTTTGCGAAAAATTGTTTTAATTAATTTAATAACGACTTTTATTTAATTTTTCCCGAATTGCCGCTGTAGCGGCCAATTTTGCAAAATCGGGCGCTGCAGCGTTAGATGGCGATTTCGCTAGGACGAAACCTGGAAGGCCTAATTTCGAGCTCAAATACTCTCAATCCAGAGCATTCCATGAGCGGTGCTATATATCGATGGAAAGGTCTTTTTGATACCTTTCTATTGACACCAAAATTGGCACAATCAAAGCATCCTAACAATACAAAAATGTGGATAAAGGATAGGGTATACCGAATACAAGAAAAATAGAGCATTAAACTTAATCTCTTAGAGAGCTATAATGGCTTTCATACTTAAACATAGATGTCTAAAGATGTATTCAAGCATTGTAGCTATATGATGAAGATATAAGAGAGGGGTCAAGGGGTACCTTAGCCTTGCTAGGGGTGGAGGAAGAAGGATCCCTTATCTTTCTCTAAAGCCTTAGAGGAGATCTTCTTCTTTCAGCACAAGGGACTTAGCAATGGCGGGGGAGGGGAGATGAGCTCTCAGATTTTGGAAATGGAGAGGATGAAGAATTTGAGCTCCTTCTTAAAGGAGATGAAGCAATGAGGAGCCTAGGGAATAGGCCATCATGAGGCTTAGGGGAGTGCATGGCTAAGGGGAGAGGGGGAGGGATGGCTAGCCGAAATTAAATGGGGCTATCAGCAATAAGAAAATTTGAAGGATAAGGGAAATTACAAGTTAGGGCCTCAATGATTACTTATTTATTTTCCTTAATTATTTCAAAATTTAGTTTTTTAAAACGTGCTCCGAAAATTCCCAAAAATTCACCTCTAGCTAATTTGGGGGTGAGGAATCCAACGGTGAAGTCAGAATTTGATTTTGACAATTATTTAATTATCATAATTTTTGGGGTATCTAATTATATTAAAATATTGATGAAAATTTGACGACCTCCAAGCGCGTCCAAAACATCACCGCTAGCTAATTTGAGGGTGACGATCGCAATGACGAAGTCGGATTTCGATTTTGAGGTCAAAATAAATACCTCAATTTTCTAATTAATTAAATATTAAAATAATCTAAAATATTGGATTTAGCTCTGAATCGCGCCAAATCTTTAGGGATTGATTCAAATGACTAGATGAACTTAACATAATGGTAATTGAGATATAATTAGGCTAAAATTAAGCTGGGTAACAACCTTGGGTTATTACATTTACCCACTCCCAAGTCAACTTAATATATGGTTTTGATTTGTATTAGTGCCTTAATGGTGTACGAATCCAGTTGGGGCACTGGTTTGGCCTTTGTGAGGAGATTTTCTCCTCACAGAGGAATCCCAATTTAGGTATTCAGCTATTTTTGGGATAATAGGTCATTGGTGGTCCAGGCTATCTCAATTGGGGTTTTAAGGCTCAACTGATTCATCTTAGTCCAAGTAACGCATGCCGATCATACTGAGTTGTTAGCGCGGCCTAGGGATGGCGAATTTGATGATTAGTGTTAACCTTAATTGTTTGTTATCGGAAGACTGGCACGGGGAAGGAGACAATAGTACGGGTCAGGCTGACCAGCATCCTCGCTGTCCAACAGTATTGAGCCATCAGGCCTAGTCGACCCGTGCAGTTTGGATATTGGGCCGAGCCATCTTAATTATAAAGGATTAAACATAATTATATTCCTTAAGGAAAATAATTTGATTAATCAAATCATAAGGAAAATTTAATTAAAATAATGCAAATTAAATTAATGCAATAACTCTGTGATTACTCATCCAAACCCTATAAAATTATATATCATTTTGTTCAAAAATCTTAAGGAATTAGAATACAAAATAAAATCACACTTTCTGTGAATGGATTTTTTAATTTTGCCTAATTACCACATAACTTAATTAGTGGAGATTAGCATGAATACTTAGCCAAATTAAATTATCTTGGTTTCATTTAACTTCTTATGCTTTATAGGGTGCATGTGCTAATTAGATTATTTTTTTATTCATATCTTGCTAATTATGCCTTTATCCTTGATTTGCATGATTAGTGAATATTAGGGTGTTTAATCTATCAAATTGAAATGTTAAAGTTTCTAAATATTTGTATGACTAATTAGAACATAATGGTGAAGTTGTATGTAATTTAGATGGTTAATTTTGTAATTATGTGCTATCCCATGTTGGTTTTGATTAAGGTTTGATTAGCCTTAATTACTCTCTATTTTGAATTATGTCATGTTTTTATACTTCATAATCAATAATATTCATGTTTGAAAACATTAATTCTTGTTCAAACATTTAGATCTTTGAATTGACCCTAATCATGATTTAAACTCCAATTAAATTAAGGAAATGCTTAATGAAGTCAATAATATAATTATTACTGATTTGAACACCAATAATTGACAATAAAGTTATTGATTTTCTTATTGATCAGTATCTATGCAAACAATCTTAGTTTGTTCAAGTTTGGAATTTAACCCTAACTTGATTAGATTAAGTCTAAAAACTTAATTAACTTGAATAAGACACTTAATTTGAACATCAAAGACCTTGCATGATTCCAATCGATCCTTACTGATTTGCTATTGATCTTAAATTAATAAACTAGAAGAATTAAGATCTATAACAAGCTCATGTGATTGATTATCTGAATATAACCTTTAGATCCTTGATTTTCTCATAAGAAAGATCATTAGCATAATCTGATTTATAAAATAAGAGTGACTTATAAAAGAATTAATACTTTTTAATATACCTTATTTTTACCCTATACTTGTAATATTGGAATATGATATAATGTGATGAGTTTACTCAACTGATTTGTAAAATCCAAACTATATGTCAAAGAATAGAAGTAAATTGCAAATAGCTTAGATTATAACCTGAGCTTAAGTGAATCTTTCAGTACTTAAATATTTAAATTTAAAGATAATGTTTTGATCAATTAAATTATCAAACATCTTAAATAGGTGAACTATTGAGGTAGGAAGAGCTTATTGTTTGATTTTGAGATAGAAGCTTAGATGAACCCTTTTAACAATAGCTGTTGATTTTAGATCCTTGTGGCAGGATAACCTAGAGATTCTATATTAGAGTCAATCTATATGGCAGTATCCTAAATTGAGTGATTTTCATGTCATATCCTTGGAACCTATATGCAGGACTTACCATAATGATGTGTGGATTCATTAGTTTGTATTCCTTGATTCATAAATAAAGTTGTTAGAATAAAAAGCCAGTAGTATTATCATATGGAGATGATAGTGCATATCCATAGAGCTGAATTGTTTAGTATAAGATGGAATTGGATGATTTGCCTTGAATAGAGCTATGGAGTCTCGGCCTTATCCTATGTGATTGGATACGTACAGTTCAGTTATGGATAAATATGCCAATTATAGACTGTGTCATATTGTGGGAGCTTAACAACTTAATTTGAGAGAATAAACTATAAAAGGATTCAATCTCTTATCTTTATGCACATCAATAAGTGCAGTTAAATAAACTAAGTATTAATCACCCTTCCTAGGACATGCCAAATCAAGTGCATGCAACCTCTCCATGTGATGATTTAGAGTTTGGATATAATAAGAATCATAATATTTAGTAAAATTGAATCAAAAGTAAGAAATTATTTAGATGAATTCACCACAATGGAGACAAATAGATTTATTACTTATTTTGTGTGATTTTAAAATTTTGATAACTTTAAAGCATATAGTTACTAAATGCTTATCATAGTAAGAAATGCATAAGTCATATCAGCATTAGCGGAGCAATGGGTCACCTAGGGTCTATTAGCGAAGTGTTTTCTCACCTAGAAATCTATGGAATGTCATGTGACAATGAGTCAGACACACTTATGGCATACAGTTCTATGGCATATTCTAATGTATTTATATATATTTAATGACACGTAGTATAGTATTATTTCAACATTTATTCAGTTTCTATTTTCTTACTACTTTCCTGTCTTCATTACTCAATCTTCATCTCTTGTTTAATTTTACTTTCATCTTTAAGTTGTATTAGATTTTTTTCAAGCATATCTAATACCTTTTTCTATAGTTTTTTTGAATTACTTAAATGTTAAACCTTAGATAACTATAACTGCTTATAGCAGGTTTTGATCTGCTAGACTAATTGTCAAACATGTGGTACTTTTGGGATCTGACAAATTGCTAGATCTAGAACAGCTTATAGAGCCAGATCAGCTGGCCTCACAGAAGATCCATGAGGAGTTCATGGAGCACTAAAGGACTCAACTTTTGCATTTACTTTTTGCTTGGCTTACTTTTAGTTTGAGAGATAGTCTCTTTTTATAATCATTTTTATTTATAGCAAACTATTTGAAATAATTTTAATTCTGGTTGTATTTTTTTTCATTTTCTGAGATGAATGTCTTACTTAGCCTCTGTGATAAATATTCTAGATGTAGGCTTAAGCTTTTACACTCTATATTTACTATTACTTTTACTTAGTATTGTGATATGATCAGCATGTTGAAATACTAATACTCATGTATATTGGATCCTTATTAAAACTCCTTTCCTAATCTAATATACATATGTACTGTATATAATACTTAAGATAAGGACTTTACACATATCTTAAGGATTCGTAATCAGCTCTCCTATGGGGTTGAGTCTCAGCAGTTCAGTTACAACAAATATTCAAGGTGGTTCAGTAGTCCTTCTCGAGTAACACACCGTTCAGCCGCCAATTAGTTAAAATAATTAACTCTTTTGGACATAGTGATGGAATGGGGTATTATAATTAGTGACTCCCAAACACTTTCACGCCGGAACCGCCATCTTTTAGTTGGTACACCAAGTAGGACTCCACGATCTGGAGCTGATAGTCGTTAGGAAATGTGACAGACCTAAATCTCATATCTATGCTTGCACGCAAGTGTACGTGGTCTAAAAAAAATAAGTATTAGTTTAGTTTTGAGATTTATCGTCCTCAGATTATGGTGGACTTGACACTAGGTTTTATCTTTTTTTCAGTAATGTCTAGAATGTTGATTTTTGGTTGAGATGGTTCCTAAATTAACAATACAATTTACCTTAGGGTAAGATGCAATTTTTTAAAAGGAGAGAGTTGGGGTTTCAATGTAGGACTTGTAAGGACTTGGTATTGTTACTTCATTATTAAAATGTACAAATTGATTTTTCCATGCCTAATTAAATTAAGTGAACACTGTTAGATTTGGAGTTAACCTCTAATTATAATAGATTCAGATTTAGTGCAACGTGGAGAACTCCCCTTAGGGTCCTACCTTGGCATCTAAACCTTTATGAGATCATGATTTAAATTTATCTTTGATTTCCTACGTCCAGGTTACCAAATATTGTCTTTTAATTATTAGATCAAAAACATGATTTCCATCAACATTGCATCATGTGCCTACACATGCGGTTTAGGTATTTGAGAGGATGCATTGGGTCAAATGGACAATGTCACATCATCCATTGGATTTCCAACATCCTCTCATCCCTTCAACTTTGCTGAGTAGTAGAGCAAAGTTGATGGGTACTTGGTTCTCAATCATTAAATCTCTTGGTAGAGCACTTAAGGAAAGGTGCAAGTGAGCTTGAGAACTTGTTTCATTATTCTTAGCTCTACTTGCACTATCTTCCTTGCTCTTTGTCCAATTTATGAGCTTAGAACTCGAGTTCTTTTCTTAACTAATAATTCATTTATGTTTTATTTTAGTAAAATATTTTGACAGAGTTTTATCCAAGCATTCATTCATAATAATACTAATAAACAGTAAAATAGAAATCAATTTTATTCATTAAAATAAATCTATCCCAATACCATTACAACCTTACATTTTCCTAAAATTACTTCCCAACCCTCTCCAAAGAGATTTAGCTTTCCATTAAGGAATAAATCAAAGCACACATGCAAATAGAAGTAAACCTTGACATCAGCTTATAGCAAAAAAATAAATATAAGTGCAGGGATAGTACTAGGAAACACCTTAAGGTTTTCTTGGGTTCTCTCGATCTTCCTCCCTTGCTTCTACTTGAATTCTCTACCTTTCCTTTGCTTCCTTCTTCTCTTTATTCTCCATAGTCCACCTCTTGCTCTTGAAGAGTTCTCTTCTTTTCTCCTTCTGCAGCCTCCCTTTTTAGGTCTTTTGAATGTTGAAATTGGGAACCTCTCATTGGTCTAAAATTGGCCCTTAAATAGGAGAGTTTTCAGCTCCCATGCATTAAACACAAGTGACCTTTCATCTCCTATCACTTCAATACAAGCAATTTAAATTTTATTCTGCTTATTCACTTGGGATTAAATAGAGTTAATCTTTAATTCACATTGCAAGAGGTAGGCGAAGGCCAAAGGTCTGATTGTGGACTTCCCTATTCTGTATTCAATACAAATTCTGGAGCTTTTCTGTAGCAGGCATTGTGGCACGCTGTGGCACACTGCAATGATTACATTTGATTTTGTTGAATTTAGCTCCAGATGGGCTGCTCTGCTGAGGATCCGCCGCAGCGCGCTGGGATAACCTTGATTCAAATACCACTCCACTGTAGCACGCTATGGCAGCTAAAATCCAAACACTATTTTGCTGCATTATTTTTATAGTTTACCTTAGGGCTACTGCTACCCACTGTGGAACACTGAAGGCATGCTACGATGGTAAGATTGTTATGAACGCGGAATAGTTACTATTTAATTAATTCATAAAAGGTTTTTTTTATAAATCAGAAAAGCCGCCATGGCTGCTGCGGCACGCTGCGACGGGCAACAGCGGGTTATGTCCCAGGTCTGCATTAATCTTTATAGCGCATAGCGCACTCTGGCGTGCTTGGAGCACGCTTCAGTAGTTAATCTTTCATGGAAGCGGATTTGGCATTGTTCCATTAGTTCAGATAAAGTTTTAATATTGCTCCTAGGAAATGATGCTGCGGCCCATTGTGGCACACTGTAGCGATCTTCCTTCTAGGCCTTTGGGTATGTTCTAGGTAAAGTGATTTAGTGAATCGCCATGGCATGCTGTGCCGCAGTGCAGCCCGCCACAGTTCTTTTCTTCCAGAATTCACCAATTTAGCTTTGGCTTGCCCTTTTCTTCCTTTTTCTTGAAAATGCATAAATTCCACTCGAAGTATGTTGGTTTGTCTGATGTTTTAAATGCTTTTTAACACTTTATTTTGCTATAAATTTTGGATATATCATACTCCCACACTTAAATTCTTGCTTGTCCTTGAGTAAGATCACAAATGATTTTCAGAATTTTAGTTAATGGATTCATTATGGGATGTCAATGTATGTTTTAGTCACTGAATAATGCTCTAAGTTTAGCTAACTTCAAATTTCCAACCTCTACTATCCTCCTCAATCAAGCTCCAAATTCTAGTTACAATCTAGCTTGAATCTCAAATGTTCATGCTTATGTCTTCATTATGGGGGGGGGGGGGGGAGTAATTACCTTAAGAATTTCAAACCTTAACTAAGCATTTGGTGAGTGATAAGAGTGTTGTACCATGTGTGCCCCTTCCCTTGATTCACAAGGAACATTTATATTTTTAGGACAGATATTTTTCTTCATCCTAAATTATCAAATTTTCACCTTGGGAGAGATTTTTTTCATCATCCTTATTTTTCTATATTTGAAAATTCTGCTAAAGGGAGAGACATTTTTCTTCATCCTATAATTAGTTCCTTATGGTTATTAAGTCCTACAGAAGCCTAGCACACTCATTTGTTCACACATACCTTGCCATATACTAGTTTTAATTCCCTAGGTTTCCTCACCCCCACCCTTAAACATAAGCACACGTTCATTTCAATTTGTTGGAAACTGAATCTCACTAGAGCCCTTTACTTAATTAGGAGGTGTACGATTGTAATGTTGATTTATCACCTTGAGTTCAAGTATACTAGTATCTTTAATATTACACATTTGAATTTATTATTGAATCCAAGAAGTAATAATGTTCAGAAAATTCAACTCTTAAACAAAATCACAGCAATGAAGAGTGTGCCAAAGATTTGAAATTTATTTTATTTGTTGAGAAACAAAACAAAAGAACAGAAATTAAAATAAAATATAGAAATAGAAAAATAGAAATAAAAAATGGAAAATAGTAAAATAGAATAATACAATCTTATAAATAATTTTACTCATTATCATTTTCCTCATCCACGTTCTGATAAATAAAATCCGCTGGCCAGTCGTTGTCCGGGATGGGCTCTTCCACAAGGGGGAGTAATTACCTTAAGAATTTCAATCCTTAGCTTAGCATTTGGTGAGTGATAAGAGTGTTGTGCCATGTGTGCCGCTTCCCATGATTCACAAGGAACATTTATATATTTAGGAGAGACATTTTTCTTCATCCTATATCAAATTCTCACCTTGGGAGAGGTATTTTTCATCATCCCTATTTTTCTATTTTTGAAAATTTTGCTCAAGCGAGAGACATTTTTCTTCATCCCTTAATTAGTTCCTCGTGGTGATTAAGTCCTACAAGAGCCTAGCACACTCATTTGCTCTCTCACACCTTGCCATATGCTGGTTTTAATTCTCTAGGTTCCTCACCCCCACACTTAAACCTAAGCACATGTTCATTTCAATTTGTTGGAAACTGAATCTTAGTAGAGCCCTTTACTTAATTAGGAGGTATAGGACTGTAATGTTGATTTATCACCTTGAGTTCAAGTATACTAGTGTCTTTAATATTACACATTTGAATTTATTATTGAATCCATAAAGTACTAATGTTCAAAAAATTCAACTCTTAAACAAAATCACAGCAATGAAGAGGGTGCCAATGATCTGAAATTTATTTTATTATTTGAGAAACAAAACAAAAGAACTAAAATTAAAATGAAATATGGGAATAGAAAAATAGAAAAAAAAATAGAAAACAGTAAAACAAAATAATACAATCTTATCATTAATTTTATTCATTATCGTCTTCCTCGTCCACATTCTCATAAATGTAATCTGCTGGCCAGTCATTGTCCGGGATGGGTTCTCCAATAGGGTGGCGCAATAGCCTAGATTCGTCATGTCCTCCATGCAAGCTTCACTCTCGGAACATTGTTCCAAGAGCGTCATGGAATTTTGTTTGGAATTCGCGCTGCTGAGTGACTTTACCTTTGATAAAGAGCATGTCGCGTGTTAAGGAGAATCCCAAATCCCGTTGATGCACATACATACGCGACATCATTTTGTCTACCATGGTCCAGCCAGCAAAAGTTGAAGCTTCACCTTCCTCCCCCTCCTCTTCTTGGCTAGCACCCCCTCGTGGGTGCAGGCCCTCAAGTTGGTCAATTCTAGAGGAGCACGAGGTAGGATTGCGACGTCCGAAGAGAGGATCTTAACTCGTTGATCCTTACAAATACCTGAGATAAGTGACCCAAAAGAAAGAGCAGCGCTAGACCGGGTCAGCACATTCCAGAGCTGCTCCATTATAATGTTGGAGATTTAAATATTTCCAACTCATTGTAATGCACAAAGGAGCAGCGCCTGTGACCGGGTCAGCTCACTGAGATGCCCGGAGGGCATGACAAAGCTGGAGACAAATACGTACCAAGCATTACTTGACTCCATTAGGAGTGCTCAAGGAATGTTTGCCAGGTTTCCTCTCCATCCCGAATCAGTGCGAATGATCTCACGTGCAATTATTGCTGGGTCATATTAGGAGCTTATAAGTTAGAGGTAGGAACAGTTATCCACCTTTATTAACGAATAAAATCTTTCAATTTCCCTACTCCCAAACTCCACTCCCTTACCCTTCACAAAAATTTTATGCCCTACTGCATTGATGGCATTGGAATAAGCCTTCTGCATAATTGAGGGGTAAGTCAGATGTGTGGGACTCACCAAGTGCTCCCATCCCCTGTTCAAGACTTGATCAGGGTTCACAGGGTGTGGGAGCCCAAATCCCCATTCCAGGATAAATTTTTGCTTTGATATCACTGGGTTGAAGCGTTGTTCTGCTTCAACCAAATTAAATCTCTTCTTCGTATATGCCCCACAAGCTGTGGGGGCAATGGTTCCCTTACTTGCTATTGACTTCTTCCCGGATCACATTCTCTTTTAATGGTTTAAAAGAAGGAGAGGTTTGAGAAGAATGAGAATTTGTTTGCAGCTGGGAAGAAGTTAAGGCTGAGGTGCTTGAATTCTCAAGAGGTGCTGCCTCACACTCCCCTCTCACAACCTTAAATAGCACAAGGCAGAAAAATTTCTAAATGCTTAAATTAATTAATCACACTTATGGCACTTGAATTCATGGTCAAAGCTATTCTAAATTCATGCCATAAGTGTGATTCAAGTTTCAATCAAAAAGGTGGAAAGATACAGTAGGTGCACTGTAGCATTTTTGACTGCCTTGGGAATCCAAGGCAGTGAATTTCAGCTTCAACTGGACACCTTGTGTTGCAGCATGCTGTGGCGCGCCACAGCACACTGTGGAACCTTGGGACAAATTTTGTGCAGTGTAAGATGTACACTAAAGTGCATGGTAGTGACGAAATCCACTGTGGCACGCTGCAGTGGATAAATCCGCGTTGGCGTGCTACGGAGGATAATTTTGCTGGGGCGCGCTACGGTGGACTTCTTGAGTAGAAATTTTTCCAGTACTTAAATTTCATCCAGAATTTTTTTCTTATAGTAAGGTTTTGGGTTGTTTATTATTAAACTACTCCTAAGTAAGAAAAAAATATCAAATAAATTAGAATTTTGGGTGGCCTCCCAAAAGCACATGGTTTAATGTCATCGGCCTGACGCATTCAAGATCATTCTAAGGGGATTCCTTAATTTGGGGTTTTCTTTTCCACACCCTAGAACTATGTGAACGAGAACTAGCACTGGCTATGGTCAAACTAATAGACTCACTAATTTCATTCGCATCTCCCCCATTCTCAACATTTTGATTAGGAACTCCCTTCTTGTTCCTTTTTCCTCTCCTAGTCTTTTTCTTTCTCTTAATCACTTTTTCCTCAGCCTCCCCTCCAGGTGGGGAGCTCATACAATTCTCACAATTTTTCTCACTGAAGACCAGGCTTTTAAGATGCAACACTTTGCACATGTCTTCTTCACTTAAATTCCTTTTCTAAGGAAATTCAATCATTTTCCTTTTAAATAGGGTGGGTTTTAGATCGATGACAGCAGCCATACCCTTGACCTTGATGCTCATTATACCCTTGACTACATCGATTATGGTATTGGTGCTAGCTAGTAACGGTCATCCAAATATGATAGTGGAATTTTCATTCCACGTATCCCATTCACAAATAGTAAAAACTGTGGGAATGATAAGGTTTCCTAAACCAATGGGTGCATTTCAAATCATTCCTAAAGGAGTACTTGAATCAAGGTTTGCAAATTCTAAGGTCATTGAAGTAGTCTCCATTCCTTCTAGTTTCAGTTCATTGTATACATGATAAGGAATGATATTGACCGAGGCTTCATGATCACATAAA
Source organism: Gastrodia elata (assembly GCA_016760335.1). Lineage (NCBI taxonomy): Eukaryota > Viridiplantae > Streptophyta > Magnoliopsida > Asparagales > Orchidaceae > Gastrodia > Gastrodia elata. The sequence continues at coordinate 12,246,611 of CM028686.1, forward strand.
TATTTTTTAAAAACCTCATCCCCTATCACGTAAGGGATATTCAACCTTCCCAGATCCTTCATCTTTTCTGCCACTTATCCATCAATTGTACTGTTCTCTAGTTCACTTTCTAACCCCCATTTAGATTTGTTTTCTTCTATTTTGTCATTTAGGCAGTCCTCTTTAGTTTCATCTGAATGAATGACACTCACTGTTTCCCTTGGATTAATTTTAGTTTAACTGGGCAAAGTTCCCTACTGCCAAGCGGACAGTTGATGGGAAATATTCCTGAGGGATGCCTCTATCCCTTGGATAGAGGCCTGATGCCTATTGGGCGCTACTTCTATTCTTCTCATAAACTGAAGGGTTTCCACCTTAAAGGAATTAAGGGATTTCTCAAGGCTGAGCTGTTGGGTTAGATTGTTGTTAACTTGATTGTAGCTGATTTTATTTGTATTATTTCCTGCGTTAAAATTTCCATTATTGTTGTTATTATTATTCCAGGAAAATGTTAGGATGTTGCTTTCATCTAGGGTTGTAGGTATTGGTGTATGGATGATGTGCATTATTCTACCCAGCATTGTAGTTTCTTAAGTAATTAAATTGTTCAATGTTAAAGGGTGCAAAATGGTTATTTAGGTTCTAGTTTTTGCTCATGTGTTTCCCTCCACATAGCTCACAGTAGGCTTCTTGAACATAATTAACAGTCATACTCTCTATCTTGTTATTTAGGGCATTGATCACATTTTGAAGAGCAAAGATTTGATAAGTTTCATTAATTTGGTTTGCTTCCCTCTTGTTAGGGTTGAGTCTCTAAGTGGGTCATTGGTAAGCATTGCTGGCTATCTCTTCTAAGAGATCATAAGCTTCTTCCTAGGTCTTGCTACTGAGTGACCCTCTGACAAATGCGTTAATGAGTGTCCTAGTTGGTGCAATCAAACCATTGTAAATGGTTTGAACCTACATCCATTGAGGAAACCCATGATGTGGGCATCACCTCAAGCACTCCTTAAATCTTTCCTAGCTGTCATACAAAGTCTCCCCCTCAAATTGGATGAAATTGGTTATCTTAATTCTCAAATTTGTAGGAGGGAAATATTTAGCTAGGAATTTCTTAGCCAAATCGTCCCAAGTGAGAATAGAATCAATCGAAAGTGAACTGAGCCAACTCTTGGCTTTATCTCTAAGTGAAAATGGGAAAAGCTGAAGTTTAGCGGTATCTTCAAAAATGTCGTTAAATCTGAATGTGTCACAAATCTCAAGGAAGTTGAAGATGTGTGAATTAGGATCCTCCATGGATTATCCACTGAATTGGTTATTTTGAACCATGCTAAGCATCGAGGGTTTGATTTCAAAGTTATTTTCTTCTATATTTGGTCTAACAATCGCATGAGGGATGCCTCTAATAATATGCAACACATAATCTCTTAATGCTCTACCCCTATGTTCTCCTAACAATTCTCTAGGATTTTCTTCTATGTTTACTCTTTATGCTCTACCCTATTGTTCTCCTAAATGATTAGCTTCTAGATTATCCATTTCAACCTGGTTCCTATTCAGCAAGTGTTGTTCTCTTCTAGCTCTCAAGTACGTTCTCTAAATTTCAGGATCAAACAAGATATTAACATTTTCTCTCCTATTCATGAAGTTCTCAAATTCAGCTAGACAAAACGATCACAGTAATCAAAATGAATAATTTAGCAATTCAAACACTCTAAGAGAGCAAATAAGTGCTACAACTCTAATTAGAAATAAGCACTACAAATAAACTAAATTAAAAATCTAAATTACAGTACAGTTAGCACAATGTGATATAATTACAGAAAATAAAAATATATACAATTAAGTATAAGAGTCTAAATTGTTATTTACTTGAAGATTGTAATACAAAACAAAAACTATTCTCTGGTAACGGCGCCAAAAGCTTGACAGACCTATATTTCGTGTTTGCGCTTGCACGCAAGTGTACATGGTCTGAAGTAATAAGTGGAAGTTTAGTTGTAAGATTTATCATCCTCAGGGAACATTGGTATTGATACTAAGTTTTATCTTCTTTCAATAATATTTAGAATATTGATTTTTGGTTGTGATGGCTACTAAATTAATAATACAATCTACCTTAGGGTAAGATATAGTTTAATTAAATGGAGAGAGTTGAGGTTTCATTATAGGACTTGTAAGGACTTGGTGTTGTTACTTCATTATTGAAATATACAAATTAATTTTTCCATACCTAATTAAATGAAGTTAACACTATTAGATTTGGAGTTAACCTCCAATTACAACAGGCTCAGACTTAGTGCAACCAGGAGAACTCCCCTTGGGGTTCTACCTTGGCACTTAAGCCTTTATGATATTATAATTTAAATTTATCTTTGATTTCCTATGTTTAGGTTACAAAATATTATCTCTTAATTATTAGATCTCACAAACATGATTTCCATCAACATTGCATCATGCGCTTACACATGCAGTTTAGCTAGATGACAGGATGCATTGGGTCAAATGGACTATGTCACGTCATCAATTGGATTTCCAACGTCCTCTCATCCCTTCTACTTTGCTGAGCAGCAAAGCAAAGTTGATGGGATCTTGGTTCTCAATCATCAAATCTACTGGAAGAGCTCTTAAGGAAAGGTACAAGTGAGCTTGAGAACTTATCACATAGTTCTTAGCTCTACTTGCACTATTTCCCTACTCTTTGTCCACTTTAAAAGCTTGGAACTCTAGTTCTTATCTTAATTGATAATTCATTTAAGTTTTATTTTAGCAAAGTATTTTGACAGAGTTTCATCAAGACATTCATTCACAATAATACTAATAAACAATAAAATAGAAATGAATTTCATTCATTAAAATAAATTTATTCCAACACCATTACAGCCTTACATTTTCCTACAATTATGTCCTAACCCTCTCCAAAGAGATTTAGCTTTCTGTTAAAGACTAAATCAAAGCACACATGCATATATAAGCAAGCCTTGACATTAGTTTACAACAAAAAAATAAATATAAGTTCATGGATAGTACTAGGAAACATCTAGAGGTTTTTTAGGGTTCTCTCGATCTTCCTCCTTTGCTTCTACTTGAACTCTCTGCCTTTGCTGTCTTCTTCTCTCTATTCTTCGTAGTCCACCTCTTGCTCCTTGAATAGTTTTCTTCTTTTCACCGACTGCAGCCTCCCTTTTTAGGTATTTTGAATGTTGAAATTGAGAACCTCTCTTTGGTCTGAAATTGGCCCTTAAATAAGAGAGTTTTCAGCCCCCATGCATTAATCACAAGTGACCTTTCATCTCCTTTTATTTCAACGCAAGCAATTTAAATTTTATTCTACTTATTCACTAGGGATTCATCAGAGTTAATGTTTAATTCAGGTTTCAAGAATCAGGGGAAGGTCAAAGGACTGATTGTGGCATTCCCTATGCTGTATTCAATGCAAATTCTGGAGCTTTTCTGTAGCGGGCACTGTGGCACGCTGCAGCAATTACATTTGATGCTATTGAATTTTGCTCTATATGGGTTGTTCTGCTGAGGATCCGCCGTAGCACAGTGGCCACTTTGATTCAAACAATATTCCACTACAGCGCACTGTGCAGCAAAACTCTAAACATAATTTTGTTGTATTATTTTTATAGTTTACCTTAGGGTTGCTACTACCCGCTGTGGCATGCTAAAGGTGTGTTGTAGCAGTTAGACTATCAGGAACACGGAATAGTTACTATTCAATTAATTCATTTAAGGTTTTTAATGATTAATTAGAAATGTCGGGGGTGCTGCGGCGCACCGCGGCGGGCTACAATAAGTTTTGTCCTAGGTCTGCATTAATCTTTAAAGGGCATAGCACGCTATGGCGCACTTGGAGCATGCTGCAACGGTTAATCTTTCGTGTATGCAGATTTGGCACAGTTCGATTAGTTCATATAAAGCTTTAATATTGCTCCTGGGAAATGACACTGCAGCCTTCTATGGCGCTGGGGAGCACTGCAACGGTCTTCCTTCCAGGCCTTTGGGTATGTTCCAAGTGAAGTAATTTAGTCAACCGCCATTGGTCCACAGTAGTTTCTTCCATAATTCTCCAATTTAGCTCTGGCTAGCCCTTTTCATCATTTTTTCTAAAAATGCATAAATTTCACTCAAGGTATGCTAGTTTGTCTGAGGTTTTAAATGTTTTTTAACACTTTATTTTGCTATAAATTTCAAATATATCAACATACAGTTTCTCGGAAGGTATTATTCACACAATCTAACCACCCTATTGCAAGAACTGGAAGGCTAGTTCCTCAGAAAACTGGAAGAACTAGGATTTTATCAAGTACCTATACTCCTTAGGGAGATGTTCCACTAATGATTCTACCGTACACCTTGTCATTCTGGAAATCATCCATCCAATAGTCATGATAGACAATAAGTCAAACATATCTAAATCTACTATATACCTTTATAGTTATAAGAGATTAACATTTAAGTAAACAAACAATACTACAGAAAAGTACTAAAAAAGTTGAAAAGTATAAAATTGCACTAAACTAAACGGAAGTAAAACAGTTGCTCAAAGACTGAGTACTGAAAATAGAAAACTGTAAAGTAACATAAACTAAATAAAATGCTAGGATAATACTGTATTGTAAGTCACTGAATATATGTATATATATATATATATATATATATATATATATATATATATGCCACAAAACTTTATGCCTCAAATATGCATAACTTGATGTCACATGACATCCCACAGAATCTTAGGTGAGCCTATGCTCCGCTAACATATCCTAGTTGAGCACAACGATCCGCAAAGAAATCCTAGGTGAGCACAATGATTTGCTAATGCAATAATTGTACTTATGTGATTCATGATATGCCAAGGTTTTAATAATTGTATGCTTTAAAAGGCTAAAACTAGAAAATGATCAAAACCATGCAAATAAATCCATTTGTCTCCATGATTCAAACGTTAACTAAGTGGATTATACGATTTATTCTAATTACATTGAATTCAATATTCATTCCATAGTAGTATTTTAAATTATCACACAGGGAGAGTACATATGCATGATTAGCATATTCTAGGAAGGGTGACTTTAATATTTAGTTTTCTTAACTGTACTTATCAATGCACACAAGGATAAGTGACATAATCATTTTACAATTAATTCTCTCAAACTAAGATTTTAAAATCCTAATCTATAACACACTTTGAACTTATGATATTAATCTTCAACGGATCTGTACTTATCTAATTACCTAAGATAATACTGAGACTCTATAGTTCTATTCAGGGTAAATCAACCAATCTCATTTCTACTGAATAAATCAATTTTATGGATATGCATTATCATCTTCATATGATAATATTACATATTTATATACTAGCAAATTTATTTAATGATCTAGGAGTAACAAACTAATGAATCCTTACTCCATTGTGGTGAGTCCTATACAAAAAGGCTCCAAGGGTGTGACATGAAAGCCACTCATCTTAAGATTCTACCACAAGGGAAAATCTCAATCTAGAATATTTATGCAAGTCTACCACAAAGTTTTAGGATCAATCATCTAAGGTTGCTAAGGTACATCTAAGCTTTTACCTCACAATAAGATAATTAATCCTTTCCTACCTCAAGACCTAGCTTACTTAAAGGTATAGTATTTTCTTTATCCTAGAATTATCTTTAAGTTTTTAATATCTAAAGCTACAAATCAATATATTAAAATCACAAGCTTAACCATAGGATTATAAGACTCCATCTAAAGTTATATTAATTCAAATAATTTGGATACATAAACTAGTATAAAATTCTTCTAAGCTATATTCTAGTCAAAGTCTAAGAATTGTGAGGGAAAATTATATAATTTATTGCGAATTGATCATTTGCAAATCAAGAATGTCTTATTAAGATTAATTCATGCCAGCAATCTTGATTAGGAGAAAATCAATAACTTAAGATTTGATCTAGATTATAAATCACATGAATTATGTTAGGTTTAAGAACTCACATTTTACTAGTTTAAAGACAATGCCAAATCAACAATCATTATTTGAGTTCATGCAAATTAATGATTGCCAAATCAATAAGTTCAATTTAGTTTAACTTACCTTTGAACTTAATTAAAGTAGAATGACATAACTAAGGGTGTTCATGTTAAATTTGACTTATAAGGTTAACATTATACCATTTACCAATTATTGAAGTTTAAAATCAGCATTAGTTCTTTCATTAATTACTTCAAGCACTTAAATTAGTTAATTATGGTTTTATCCTTAAATAAGGAAAACTAAGAGATCCAAGTGTCTAAATCAGAATTTTTATTTTCTAACATGCATACTACTATATAAGAAGCACATACATACATAATTAGCCAAATTAGAGAACACTAAATGCAAATTAATCACTAATAAAACTTAAAAAGAATTAGCACATAACTACAAGATTAATAATCTAAATTTCATGCAACTTGATAATTAAGTTCTAAGTAATCATTTGAACAATCAGACTATAAAATGCAACTTTATTTAACCCCAAACCCTAATTTTCATAAATCATGAAATTCAAGGATTATAGCAAAATTATCAAATTACAAATCAAAAAATTATCCTTCTTTGCACATGCAGTCTACAAGCTTGAGTGACCAAATGCAAATAAAATCACAAGATTTAGTTAAGTATAGGTGCTAATCTTTACAAATCAAGTCACTGACATAATTAAGCAAATTTTGAAATTATATCCAGAGCAACTAATATGTATTTTCGTATATTTTTTATTTCTTACATTTTTCTTAACAAAATGATATATAATTTCATACAGTTTGGATATGTAATTAAGAAATTATTGTATTACTTTATTTTAAATGTTTTAATTACATTTTCCATTATTTGAATTTATTTCCTTAAGGAAACTAATTCCAATAATCCATTTATTATTAAATGGGATCGGCTCAATACCAAAAGGCATGGGTCAGTTGGGCCGAATCGCCCCTGAATGTCGCACTATGCGAGTCATGGGTCTGCTTGACCCACACAGTGCACTGTCCTCCACCCTCCTTCCCCGACATTATGGGAATTAGGGTCAGGATACGAGCCAAATTGTCAGGTGCCCCGACCACACCACAGATCCATTTCAATTGCAACACAATCAGTGAACCAAGATGCGTCAAACACACCACTAAGCCCTCATTGAGAATTCCAGAGAATCCCAGACCTTACTCACCTGAGAACACTACCTAGAGATTCATGTGGGGATCAAATTTTCCCCACATTGGCCTTGAATTTGCCAGAACTCTATCCCCACACCTTCAGTGAGGTGAGGCTGATTGAATCCCAATGGCCATTGAGCTTTGGTGCACCCAGTCATTGTGTCCTTACTCATACCCAACCACTTAAAGAGGACTCAATTCGATCGATATGGACTAGCCCAAACCTTGGAAGTGATCAGAAATAAGTTTGCCTAGCTTAAGCATACATTCACTAATTGAATGGGCATGATTATTGAACCTACTCAACTTGGTAGGGAATAATAGGTACCTGGTTCAATCAGGAAGGAATGCTATTGCTGATGAACCTAAGATTTATATTAAAATAAGTGAGCAAAGAAATACAAAACATAATATGAACCTGCATACTTTGATTATAATTTTTACATTTTTAGGAAAAATTGGAAAGTAGGCAAGCTGGAGATAAAAGAGCAATTTCTGGATGGAAATTGGTGTAGCGCGCCGCAGCGTGCTACAGCGAGCTATGGCAGATTAGTAGAAAGAAGAGACCTATAACATGACCTGCATAACATAGAAAATAACCGTTGTGGCATGCCACAGTGCGCCATAGTGGGCCATGGTGACATTTCAATAATATTAATTGAAACATTATAATAACTAATTGAATAGTTAATTTGAAACTCAAACCTCTAGTGCACACCATGGAGAGAATATAAATTAACTCCACTCGCTCCAGCGTGCTGCAGCAAAACAGTGTTTGGATTGAAGCTCCCACAGTGCGTTGCAGCAAAAAAATGTTTAGATCAAGGCTGCCACAGCGCGCTACGGCAAACCTTCAGCAGAACAGCATACATGGAGCTGGACACAACAGAACCAGATGCAATCGCAACAGCATGCCCCAGTGCGCTACGGTGCACCGCAGCGGCCAACGCAGAAATGCCCAGAATTAATATTTATAACAGCATAGGGAAGGCCACCAATTCCAACCTTTGGCCTTCCCGAGCCTCTTGAAAACTGAATTAACTGTAAGTCTGCTGAATTCCAATGGATTGTTGGAGCAAAACATGAATGGTTTGCATTAAAATAAGGAGAGATGAAAGGTCACTCAGGATTAATGGAAAAGGGATGAATGCTCCCTATTTAAGGGACAGTTTTTGACCATACAATGGTTCCCATTTTTTCAATATTCTAAGACCCTAATAGAGTTTGCTATTGGAGAAAGAGAGAGAACTCTCCAGGGAGGAATTTCAAATTGACCTTGCAAGTTCAAGAAGTAAGAGAAGCAGAGGAATGTGGAGAAAGAAAGAGAAGGAAAAAAAGAACCAAGAGAACCTCAGTAATTTAGCATTGTTCTTAGTATCATTTATCATCCCTATCTTGATTTCTTTATCGGTGAATCGATGTCAGGGTTCACGTTCTTTAATATCTATTGCTGTATTGAATATGTAATGGAAGCCTAAATCCTCCTTAGAGAGGGTTTGGCTGAATTTATGTGTTGAGTAAGGAGTATGGTATTGTATGTTAAATTTGCAATGAATAAAATTTGAGTTTAATATTAACTTATTCCTATGTTTCAATTTAAATGCCTGCAATGTTTATCAAATATAAATATTTATTAAAAGACTTGCACTCCAATGCTCTCTATTTGGAATAGAGCAAGGAGTGAGGGCAATAGAGCTGATAGCTACGTGACAAGGTCTCAAGTCCATTAGCACCACTCCTTAGGCTCATCCGAGAAGTTTAAGCTTGTGAGCCAAACTACCTCCAATAATGCTCTACGGCTCAACAAAGTAGAAGGAGGGAGAGATCATTAAACATCGATGGATTATGTGACATAGTCCATTAGGTCCAATGAATCCTTTCCCTTAGCTAAACCGTGCATGTAGGGCATAATGCTGACTAGTGGGAATTAAAGCTTGTGAGATCAATAAACTAAAAGAATGTCTCCTAGACTTAGTAAATAAAAATTAAATTAACTATGATCTCATAAGAATCTATGTGCCGAGGTAGAACCTCTAGAGTGTTCTCCTTATGCACTAAATTTGAACTTGTTGGAATTAGTGAACCAATCTAATGAAGCCAAAGTTCACTTGATTGATTAGGCATAGTAAAATCACTATACATATTGCAATAACAGTAATTACAACACCAAGCCCTTATGATTCACATAATGAACCCCCAACTCTCTCTTCTTAATCACATAGTATCTTAATTTAAGTGCTTTGTATTGTTAATCTAGGAACCAAGCTAAAACAACAAAAATGATTATTCTAAACATTTTTGAAAGAAGATAGAACTTAGTGTCAAAACCATCATTCTCGTGGATGATATAAATCCAAAACTAACCATTCCAACTTATTACTTTGGACAATGTACACTTACGTGTGTGCGCAGACATGTATTTACTATCTGTCATGGTTTTGGCACCATTGCCGGGGAACGATTTTGTTTTGTATTAAGTATAATCTCTAAATAGTGATTTATAGTTTACTTTTTGCATATATATATATATTATTTCAGTTTCCCATAATTATATCATCACTAATTTGTAGTTCTACTCTAGACTGTAACTTAGTTGCTTTCACTGCTAAAATTACATTGCTGAATTCTGTGCGCTGAAATTTATAATTGCTGAACTGTGAATCTTATTGAAGTAATTGTTCTTGCTAACTAATTTTCTGAATTATATGAGTAGGAGAACTTGTGCTGAATGGCTTTTTGATCCTGAAATTGAACAAACGTATTTAAGAGCTATGACATATCATACAAATCTAAACCAACCACCAATTGCAATAGAAAATTTAGAAGCCAATCCCTTAGAGCCATTAGTAAATAATAGGGGCAAACCCCTTAGAGATTATGCACTTCCAACAGTAGAAGGAGTCCCAAATGCAATTGTTAGACCTCCCATACAAGCAAACAACTTTGAAATTAAGCCATCAACGTTAAACATGGTCCAAAATAATAAATTTAGTGGACTAGCCTCGGATGATACCAATGGGCATATTTTAATTTTTCAGGAAATATGCGATACTTTTAGATTCAATGCTGTGTCGGATGATGCCCTTAGGTTGATAATTCTCATTTTCTTTGAGAGATAGACCAAAGGTTTGGCTTAGCTCTCTGCCTGGCAAGTTTATTAGGACTTGGGACAACTTTAAGTACTGCTTAAGTAGCTGTCCCCATCATGGGTTTCCATTTTGGATGCAAGTAAAGAATTTCTATAATGGATTAAATGCACCCACATGGACACTTATAGATGTAGCCTCAGGTGGATTCCTAAGTCATAAGACTAAAGAGGAGGCCTTTGACCTTCTAGAGGAGATGGCTACTAATGCTTATCAATGGCCTACTAAGAGGCTCAATCCAAAAAAGGTAGAGGCTATCTAATTAAATGAAACAAATTAAATTTTAGCCTTGCAAAATGAAATCAATGCATTAAATAAAAAAATAGAGAACATGAGTGTATACACATCCTAGAAAACTATTGTGAGCTATGTGGAGGGAATCACCCTAGTGAAAATTGTAACTTTAATAATCCATTCACCCACACCCTAACAGAATAAGTAAACTTTTTGAGAAATAGCAATGCGAACCCAAATAATGCAATGAACAATATTCACTCCGACGCCTATAATTTTGTGTTGAAAAATCACCCTAACTTTTCTTGGAGTAGTAATACCAACATGGGGAATTTTAATGGGGTAATTTGTTATATAAAGCAGGATATAACAATGGGAACAACTCCCAAACTCAATCCTCAAACTTGGAGGGAGCCTTCAATGTTTTAAGGCTGAAACAATTTAGTTTATACGTAGAACTGAAACCACGATCTTCTGACATAATGCCTCGAGCCAAGAGATAGAAGCATCCCTTAGGAACATAGAAGTTCAGCTTGGGCAGATCTCCAAATAGCTGGCCACGTGTTAGCAAGGAGCTTTGTCCAGCTCTACGGAAGTGAACCCTAGGGAATCAGTGAGCGTTATCCATTCTGAGGGAATTGAGGGTACCCACTAAAACAAAGAGAGTGAGAATTCTAGAACTTATTTTGTGGTAGAAGAAGGAGGAAGAAAATCTGAGAATAAGATGTATGTTGCTATCAAATGTGAATACCCTAGGAGGCTCGACATCCCAAGTGTAATAAATAGTGAGGTTTTTATGATCCCTTGTGTGATCTAGGAGCCTCAGTCAATGTCATTCCCTACCATTTATATGAACATCTTAAGATAGGAGAGATGGAGAGTATGCCTGTAATCTTAGAGTTTACCAACTTGGAACCATTGACCCCCTTAGGAGTTGTAATAAATGTGCTTGTAGGGCTAGGAATTTGTGTTGTCCCAACTGATTTTGTTTTATATGAATGGGATAGATGGACTGAAAATTCCACTATCATCTTTGGACGACCCTTCCTTGCTAGCACCAAGGCAATTATAGATGTGGTTAGGGGATTAATGAATATCAAGATTCGACAAAGAGAGGAGGTGATTGATCTTAAACCAACTTTATTTAAACAAAGGGCAATGGAGTTAGAACTAAGAAAGGGAGTAAGAAAAGAAAACTTATGAAAGACCCTCCATCTTGAAAATCTTGCTCTTAGTTAAAAATCTGAAACTAGTCTTAGCACCTCATCTGGAGGAGTGGTTAAGGAGAGAAATAAAAAGAGAAAGACTAGAAGGGGAAAAAGGAAGAAAAAGGGAGTATGTATGCCTACATCTGAAAATGGGGTGGAAGATAAATCCATAAATGAAATCATGAGCTCGAGCATAGCCCAAGCTTGTGCCTACTCACGTACTACTAAAATCTGGAAAAAGAAAGCAAACCTAAACTCCAACCCAATTTGAACTTAATTGCGTCAGGCCGAGACCTTAAAACAGGGGCTCGGTGGGAGGCAACCCATGCTAATAAGGTTGTATTGTTTTTTTTTTTTTTTCTATAGTTGTATTTTCCCTTTTAATAAAATTTTTTTGGATTGATGCACCCTCTTGCTGCTGTGACTTAATTACAAGTAAATTTTTTGAAGTAATTACTACATGGATTCAATAATGAATGAACTTCAAATGTAAAATATTAAGTCAATAATTGTGCTTAACATAAGGTGATCAATTCGCATAACAATCCTACACTTCCAAAATAAGGTAAAAAGCTTGAGTGAATTTTAGTTTCCAAGGATTAAAAATGAACATATGCTGAATTCTAAGTGTGGGCCATATTGGCAAAAGTTGAGTGAACATATGAATGCGCTAGGCAAAATTTGAGTGATCATATGAGTGTGCTAGGCTCTCGTAGGACTTAATGATCACAAAATAACTGAAATGGGGATGAAGAAAAATGTCTCTCCCTTGAGCTAAAAAAAAAAAAAGAAATCAAAAACAAAATCAGGGATGAAGAAAAAGATCTCTCCCAAAGTGAAAAAATATGAGAGAATAGGATGAAGAAAAATGCCTCTCCTATAAATGTTATTATTCTTTGTGATTCATAAAGGGGAGCACATATGGCACAAAACTCTTGTCACTCACCAATGCCTAGCAAGTACTGAAAATCCTAATGTAATTACCCAACCCCTTATTGAATAATAAGCATCAACCATTTGAGACTAGAAACTAGAAAGGAACAAGGGCTTGGAACCTGAATTAAGAAGATAGTAGTGGTTGGAATTCTAAAAATCACCCCAACTTAAGGCAATATTCAATGACATAAGAACTTCACATTAACATCCAAAATTGAATCCCTCAGTAAAAATCAGAAAATCCACTTTGAGCTTAATAGATGACGAGCTCAATTTAAGTGTGGGGTATGATGAACCCAAGATTTATATTAAAATAAGTGAGCAAAAACATACAAAAGACTATATGAACCTATACACTTTGATTAGAATTCTTACATATTCAGGAAAAATTGGAAAGAAGGCAAACTGGAGCTAAAAGAGCAAATTCTGGATGAAAATCATTGTAGCACACCATAGCGTGCTATAGTGGGCCATGGCGGATGAGTAGAAAGAAAAGTCCTGGAACCTAACCTACACAACCTAGAAGATAATCGCTGTAGCGCGCCACAATGCGCCACAGTGGGCCACGACGACATTTCAATAATATTAATTGAAACATTATAAGAACTAATTGAACAGTGAATTCGAAACTCAAACCACCACAGTACGTCATGGCAAAAATATGAATTAACTCGACTCGCTACAGCGTGCTATAATAGAATAGTGATTGGATCAAAGCTGCTATAGTGCATTGTAGCAAAATAGTGTTTAGATCAAAGCTGCCACAGTGTGCTACAGTGAATCTTCAGCAGAATAGCATTCCTGGAGCTAGACTCAACAGAACCCGATGCGATCGCTGCATAGTGCCCCAGCACGCTGCGATGTGCCGCAGCGGCCTATGCAGAAATGCCCAGAATTAACATTTGTAATAGCATAGGGGAGGCCATAAATTCAAACCTTTGGCCTTCCCCAGCCCTTTAAAAACTGAATTAATTTTAAGTCTACTGAATTCCAATGGATTATTGGAAAAAAACATGAATGGTTTGCATTAAAGTAAGGGGAGATGAAAAGTCACTCAGGATTAATGCAAAAGGGCTGAGAGCTTCCCTAGTTAAGAGACATTTTCAGGCCATACAATGGTTCCCATTTTTTTTAATATTCTAAGACCTTAAAAGAGGTTGTTGTTGGAGAAAGAGAGAGAACTCTCTAGGGAATACTTTTAGATCGACCTTGCAAGTTCAAGAAGTAAGAGAAGCGGAGGAACGTGGAGAAAGAAAGAGAAGGAAAGAGAAGAACTAAGGGAACCCCAAATATTCATGGCTGTTCCTAGTATCATTTCTCATCCTTACCTTGATTTCTTTATCTAAGAATCGATGTCAAGGTTCATGTTTTTTTATTTATCGAAGGCTAAACCCTCCTTGGAGAGGGTTGGGCTGAATTTATGTGTTTAGTAAGGAGTATGGTGTTGTATGTTGAAGTTACAATGAATAAAATTTGAGTTTACTGTTGTTTCAATTTAAATTCCTGAAATGTATATCAAATATAAATCTTTATTAAGAGACTTGCTAATGCTCACTAATTGGAATAGAGCAAGGAGTGAGGGCAATAGAGCTGAGTGCTATGTGACAAGTTCTCATGCCCATTAGCACTACTCCTTAAGTTCATCAGAGAAGTTGAAGCTTATGAGCCAAGCCCCCTCCAATCATGCTCTATGGCTCAGCAAAGTAGAAGGAGGGAGAGATTATTGAACACCCATGGATGATGTAGCATAGTCGATTGGGTCTAATGAATCCTCTCCGTGTGCGTAGTGCATAATGCTGATTGGTGGGAATCAAAGCTTGTGAGTTTAATGAACTAAAATAATGTTTTGGTAACCTCAATGTATGAAATCAAAATTAAATTAACTGTGCACTAAATTTGAACTAGTTGGAATTAGAGGATCAATCTAAGGAAGCCAAAGTTCACCTGATTGATTAGCCATAGTAAACTCACTTTACATATTACAATGACAATAATTACAATACCAAGTCCTAACGAGTCACATAATGAACCCCCAACTCTCTCTTCTTAATCACATAGTATCTTAATTTAAGTGCTTTGTATTGTTAATCTAGGAACCCTAAAACAACAAAAAATAATTATTCTAAATATTTTTTAAAGAAGATAGAACTTAGTGTCAATACCATCATTCCCTATGAACGATATAAATCTGGAACTAACCATTCTAACTTATTATTTCAGACCACGTACACTTGTGTGTGAGCACAGACGTGTATTTACTGTATGTTAGTCATCGCTAAAAGTGCTACTAGAGCTGGTTGAGCTGGTGGAAGATGCTAGGAATTCTGAGCACCATGACTAACGCTTTAATTGCAATTAGTTGGGGTTGGGGATTGAATGCTCAATATTATCAAGGTGTGGATAACTGGGGGAAGTGGAAATCTAATGTAATTCAGTGAGGAAATGGCTCACGGATGCCAGGTTGAGGCTATTTATAGCATACGTAGGAACCATGGGAGCAACTAGAGACTTGACCTAGCTTAGGAACTAGGGTCATGACAGAGCTCTTTGAAGTTCCCAGAGAGGTCAAAGAGGCCTGAATGGGCTTGCTTGGACATCTAAGGAAGGCTGTAATGGCGTGCTGAGGTGGATGTGTGAGTGGGGGACAAGGCTGGCAGCTTGCGGATGGGAGCTACTCTCTGCTGGGAGTGGAATGAATCTAAGACAAAGATTTGTAGTCGTGGGGCTTTCAGTAGTTATCTGAATAATCGATCAAAGATGTGAAATGGCTCTGATCCTTTAGATCCTAACAACCAGATCCAGAATGATCTAGGTTATGGGAACATGTGACAGATCCAACGCTCGATCGACACTCTCACTAGATTTAATTTAGGACGTCTAGTGATCGAGGGTGATGGTCAGATGCGGGGTGAATCCAGAACTGTGGGACCCAGGCTCCATAGCGGACTGCTCGCAGTGTGTACAGCAGATCCCAGACAGGTAAACCCATTACAGATATAAATGCAATTATGGATTGTCGGGAACCCGTTTATGCAATTTTTGAAAATTAAATTATATTCAATTAAGACTTAAATGACCTCTAAATATTCTGAAACTTGCACTCCTAGCTAATTTGGGGGTGAGAAATTCAAAAATAAAATCAAATCTTAGTTTGGAGTTCAAAATATTTTGGCTATTAATTAAGGTTCCTAATTTTATAAAACTACCAATTTAATCAAATGAGGTCCGATTGACCTCCATTTTCTAGGGTTATATCATAATGGCCATATAAATGTAATGGAATCAAAATTATAGTATGATTAAGCTTATGTTTAAACTAGTAACAACCTAGGGTTCTTACACTTGGGGGCAGCCATCTCACGGCTCACCGTTCTCAGTCCTTAACCACAAGTTAGCTCGCATACACAGGGCACTATGGCGATGGGGATGGGACATTCTCCTGGACTTGAGAAGGAGGGAGGCTAATCCCACATTGACCTTGATGCAACTTCAGGCTATAGACATGGAGATGGATTGGGGGGTGACCTAGAGCTTGTTCAGTAGCTTTGATCTTCCATGCAGAATCTCTCTCAAGTGGAGGAAAGATTAGCGAGTTGGTGTTTGTAGTGCGCAAAGGCACTCTGGCTCTCTCAAGGGGACAGGTGCACTGTGGTGTCTTAGAAGTCGTGGTACATCATTCTCATTCTATAGAAGAAGTCTAAAGAGTTCATGCGCTACAGAAGGAGTCCAAAGAGTGCTCATCCGACTCACAATAGATACACCAGGTACTCCTTGACTTCTTCAAGGGGAAGTGGGGCACCTTTAGTCCCATAAGGGATTGCCCAAATGATCTGATACCAGATTGTATCATTGGAGAAGTAGATTTTGCCTCTCTCTAGTGTACAATTTTGTATGTAGAGATTTTGGCAGCCCAGAGGAAACCTTGGCCCCAATTGCTTTCCTAGGATTGATGAAATCACCCCTCTTTCTTCACCAGCTATTGGAATAACTCCCAGGCAGACACCCAGATAGTCATCCACCATTTTATTGATGGTGAGTGAATGTTGCATATTTAGCATGATACTATAGCAGTATTCGTACCAAAGGAGGAGGGGGCCTCCACTCTGAGGCAGTTATGCCCAATTAGCCTATGTAGCACTATTTATAATGTGGTGGCCAAGATCTTGGTCATGCGCCTTCAGACAGTGCTATCATCTATGATCTTTCAAGAACATGGTGTCTTTGTTCTTGGGTGACAATAGTGAGAACTGCCTCATAGTCTAGGATATCCTCATGCGGCTCTTATATTCCACCTCAATGGCCAATAAAATGGCCATCAAGGTAAATATGGAGTAATCTTATGACCAATGGAGTGGTGGTGCCGATGTTTGGTTCTAGACTGATTCAGTTTTCCATAACATTGGAAAGAATGGGCCATGTAGTTTGTGAAGTCCCCAACATTCTCAGTTCTTGTTGGTGAGCATAGAGTCCCATGGATAGTAGGGAAGAGAGGCTTTAGATAGGGATGCACCCTCTCTTACCTATTCATTTTGTGGTTGGAGCTATTTTAATTCTTTGTCAGGCGGCATCAGCATAATTATCACCCGATCGGCATTAGGCTAGAGTGGGGTTGGCCCAGCTTCTTCAACCTCATGTATGCAGATGATTTTTGCTACCCAGCTTCTTCCCTGCATCTGTGGCTGCAAGTAAAGAGGTCTAGAGGTATATAGTGGAGTATGGGAGTTGAACGGGCAGTTTATGAACTTGCACAAGTCACAGATTATCCTTAGCCACCATGCCCCTGCATACTGATAGTGCAAGTTTGTGAGTCAGCAAGGCTTCTAGAGAGGTTCATCTCTTTGATACCTTGGTACTGTTACTGGTAGGCCTCCATGAAGGGCTGACTTAGTAGCTATTGCCAAATAGGTTAGAGGTAGACTGGGCTCTTGGAGTAGTCGCCACCTTTCTCTTGTCAGCGGATTCAGGCTGATCAGGGTAGTTCTTACTATGATCCTCAATTGCTATCTGCTAGTGGCTTTAGTTTTGGACTCCTACCTCTCCAACATTGATGCTATCCTCTAAATGTTTTTTTGGGAAGGAGCGAGGGGTGGCGTTCTACACTATGTGTGACGGTAGGAGGTCCGTCGACTGCTTGAGTCTGGAGAACTTGGGATCATTGATCTAAGGCTCTGTAGAACTATCTTAGCCACCCGCCACACCATTACTTTTGTTTATAGAAAGGTTCTCCTCTGAGTGGGAGTGATGGAGTTCTGTTTTTGCCTCTATGGTGAGAACTCCAAGGTCCAGCGAGGTGACTGAGTAGTTTGGAGGTTTCTGGGATAGAGTTGGCTGGTTATCCATCTTGACACTCAGCTAGATGATGAGAGTCAGTAGTGGCAGATCAAGTACTTTACCAATAGTCAGTCTACCTATTAGAGAGAGGAGGACAACCTGGGTAGTTTAAGGCCATGTGGGAGTTGGCCTTGGTGTAAAGACCAACTTAAGTAGCAATAAATGAAAATCTTAATATCGAGGCACCTTTTCCGATAACGGTGGAGTTCTTGATAAGAACTCCAAAGTTAATGGAGCTTAGGTAGGAGCACTCCCAGGATGGGTGACCTACTAGGAAGTTATCTTCTAAGGGCAAAGCCATGAGGCCTTTCTGGCCAAAATGGACAATACCTTTGTACTTAAGAGTTTGTGATGTTACAAATGGTATCAGAGCAGGCCATAGGGTGTAGGATAGGAGCTATGTGTCATATAGGGAAAAGTACTACTTCATGTGAGCAACCTCTTAAACCCATGATGGTTTCGGTGCTATATGGTTATGGGTACCTTTTGAGCTCGTAGGGGTCACCTCTAGTCCTATCTACCAAATAGATGGTTCTTAGATCTGTGTGCAGATACTGATGAGAACATCAATTACTTAAATTGAGGAGCTTATAAAAACCCACTTAAGTAGTAATAAATAAAACTCTTAAATATCAAGGTGCCTTTTCAGATAACGATGGAGTTCCTGATAAGAACTCCAAAGTTAGGTGTGCTCAAGCAGGAGCACTCCCAGGATGGGTGACCTGCTGGGAAGTTATCTTCTAAGGGCAAAACCGTGATGCCTTTCTTGCCAAAATAGATAATACCTTGGTGCTTAAGAGTTTGTGCTGTTACAAAAAGAAACTAATCCAAATCATTAGATACTATGTTTGTCTATAGATTTAGTAGATGGTCTTAAGTGATTCTCAATATTGGGGTCGTCACACTCCTCTTGCTGCTACTATTCCTTATGGGGACTTGAATGTCAAAAATTAGAACCCTCTTAAGGTCTAAGATTGGCCCTTAAATAGAGAAGTTATAAGCCCCCAAGGCATTAATCATGTGACTCTTCACCATCCATAGCTTTAATTCAAAAATTTTAAATGTTTATCATGTTTACTACATTGGGATTTAGCAAAAATAATATATTTCAGTTCTCAAAAGGCTGGGGAAGGCCAAAGGTTGCATTTTGTGGCCTTCCCTATGCTGTATTTATGGTTGTTCTAGAAAATTCAAGATCGTCCGCTGCGGTGCACTGCGGTGCATTGTGGCACGTTGTGGCACACTGTGGCAGCAGCGTTCCAAACACTGTTCCGCTACGAAGCGCTGTGGCAGCAGTATTCCAAACACTGCATTTTGGGAAGTTATCTTCTGAGGGCAATACCGTGAGGCCTTTCTTGCCAAAACAGACAATACCTTGGTGCTTAAGAGTTTGCGTTGTTACAAAAAGAAACTAATCCAAATTATTAGATATTGTGTTTGTCTAAAGATTTAAAAGATGGATTTAGGTAATTCTCAATATTGGGGTCGTCACACTCCTCTTGCTGCTACTATTCCTTATGGGGACTTGAATGTCAAAAATTAGAACCCTCTTAAGGTCAGAGATTGGCCCTTAAATAGAGAAGTTCTCAGTCCCCAAGGCATTAATCATGTGACTCTTCACCATTCATAGCTTTAATTCAAAACTTTTAAATGTTTATCATGTTTACTACATTGGGATTTAGCAGAAATAATGTATTTTAGTTTTCAAAAGGCTGGGGAAGGCCAAAGGTTGCAATTTGTGCCTTCCCTATGCTGTATTTATGGTTGTTCTCGAAAATTCAAGATCGTCCACTGCAGTGCACTGCGGTGCATTGTGGCGCGCTGTGGCGCATTGTGGCAGCAGCATTCTAAACACTGTTCCGCTACGAAGGGCTGTGGTAGCAGTGTTCCAAATACTATTTTGCTATGGCGCAATGTGGCAGCAGCGTTCTAATCCTGTTCTTGATGAAAGTTAGTATGTTTTCCTTCGGTCACTGCAGTGTCCGCTGTGGGGCGCTACAGCGGATAAACCATTGAAATGACTATTCCAATAGTTCATCTATAGTTTTTATGATTAATAAAATATTCCACTGTGGCGCACTGTGGTGCGCTATAGCTGAAACTACTTTAAAAATGCAGATTAATTAGTTCACATGTAGTTTGTGTGAATAATCAGAAATTCCGCCACGGCGTGCTGTGGCACGCAGCGGCAGTTGAAAGTTCGAAAATGTGTAGATTTACTGTTCAATTAGTTCATATAAAGTTCTTGAAGATTAATTAAATATGTCGTCGGGCGCGCTGTGGCGTGCCACTTCAAGCTGTAGCGGTTTTGTTCCAGATCAGTGCAAATCCTTATGAGGCATAGTGCGCTGTGGCACCCCTGGAGTGCGCTGCAGTGGTTTATTTTACAAAAAGGCCGATTTAGCACTGTTCAATTAGTCCACATAAGGTTTTAATTCATCTTCAAGAAATGACATTGTAGCGTGCCGCGGTGCGCTGTGGTGCACCGCAGTGGACAGGTTTTTGAAAACACTGTTCAAATTCTCTTTTATATAATTTTAATTTAACTAAGAGAAATAACATTGTGGCGCGTTGCGGCACGCTATGGCGCACGACAGCGGTCTTTCTTCCAGGTCTGTGGTTTAGCTTCCAGGTAAGGGAGTTAATGAGATAGCCATGGCGAGCTGCGACAATTTTCCTTACAGGTCCTTTTAGATATTCTTCTAGGTGAAGAATTTTTATGAGCCGCCATGGTGCGCTGTGGTGCGCCATGGCGCACTATGGCGGTTTGGACCCAGAGTTTAGTGATTTAGCTCATACTTCCCTTTTTTCTTCATCTCCCTGTAAAAATATATGATTCCATTCAAAGTACCTTGTTTTATATGGTGTTTAGTGATATTTTGATACTAAATTTAGCTATAAATTTTGTGTATATCAAGCCACCGACAGACCTCTCCGAGGGTTGGGGAGGGAGGGTTGCTCCTTCATTCCCTCATCTTTACTCCTCATCTGCGAAGTCTTTGGTTTTTGTTTAATGATGGTTATAGCTTAATCATATAAAAAAAAAATCAATAGTACAAAAATCAACTGGGATCAAACTCTACGGTGTCCTATGCTAGGAGCTTCAAAAGCTTATCGGGGAGCACATCTCTTCTAACAAAAGAAAAAGCGCCATGACAGGCATACATAGCAAAAAATTTTGTCACACCTCTTGCATCATGTGATTGGTGGGCAGAGATAACACAAAGATAATTTAACAAAAAGGCAAGGTGATTCATGTGTCGCTGTCTACTTTATAAATGGAGGGTCCTCTCCCAAAGCTAACCGAGCCTCCAGATAGATCCCAAATAGTCACCCTCGATGACAAATTCATTTATATCTGCTTCCGTGGCTGGAATGGCCTACCGAAGTATAGTAATCTCTCGCATCACTACCTAAAGAGGAGACTGTGCCTGCAGGCTAGCTTCCATAGCAGTATGAAACTATCCACCAGAGTCTCAGACAACAAAAGCTTCAAAAATAATAGGTTGTCAATAGTTGTAGGCTCCATCAATATTGTCTTTTGGCCAACAAGTTGATGGAGCACCATTTGGAGGAGGTAGATGAGTCTTGGTGGGCCGTGGAACTCTAGGAGTCAGACCTGTTGTGCAGTCCAGCACTGACCAAGGCAAGGAGAATTGAGCTTGGATAGACCAACAGGATGGGATGCGGCTGACCATGATAATGTTCAATTCTACTCCTCCAAGCTTGATAGAAAGAATAGGCCACAATTTGGCAGCTGAAATGATGGTGGCAAGAAACTATAGCAGTCAAGAACACCATAGCAAACTGGTTCCAAGGGGTCAAAGAATGCATAAGTAGGCTTCGGTGCAAAAAAATCTCCATGACAGCCCTGGTATATCAACAGTGAATCATATAGTTCTCACTATCTTCCACTATCTCACATTCCTAGACACAAGATGCAGACTATGTGATACATTTCCAAAATAACTAGTAGCCTGTCAAGATGGCATTGCTGAGCAGTATCCACAAAAAAAAAGGCCTTCATAGGGCCCAAGTGTGACGACCCCAATATTGAGAATCACTTAACTCAACATTGATACATCACCACAATATCTAATACTAGATTAGAAGGAAACTAATACAAATCATTAGATACTATGTTTGGCCAAGGATTTAGAAGAGGGTCTTAAGTTAAGATGGAAGGGAATTTATTAAATATTTTATGTGAAAATGCATATGAAGATGTAAATGAGAATAAAATAAAATTAATCATGTGACACATGTAAGGACATGTTAGAATGTAATTTAAGAGCAATGATATGAATACTTACAATTTTAGATATGAAAATTCCAAGTAATTAGTATATGAAATATGAGTCTCCAATTTTCAATAAATTTTCTAAGTCCTTAAATTCTTAAAAATTTCAGCAGAGTTTCTGCTGTAAATGGCTAAAGAAATACCTGCAATATAGACATACAAGACTTCCATTCCAATGGAGGTTATAATTGAAAGAAAAAATAACTTAAAACTTATATAAAATAAATCAATTACATAGGATTATTTAGTTCCAATTCTAATATAGAGTTAATCCATTATATAGGACTTGCTCATTTGTATTTCTAATATAAAGGCAATCTGTTACATGGAATTGCTTATTTCCAATTCTAAAGTTAAGTCAATCCGTTACATGGGATTGTTATTTCTAGTTCTAA
This sequence comes from Gastrodia elata, assembly GCA_016760335.1. Taxonomy (NCBI): domain Eukaryota; kingdom Viridiplantae; phylum Streptophyta; class Magnoliopsida; order Asparagales; family Orchidaceae; genus Gastrodia; species Gastrodia elata. The sequence continues at coordinate 12,269,337 of CM028686.1, forward strand.
AAGTTTAAAGTGAGAAAATGCATGTGTAACAATTATCTATCCTAAAGTTTGCACAATTTACATGACTTATTACATACAAGAACATTAAGAATTATTCTCCACTTAATTATGCAACTACTTTCCAATTCTATATGAAATCTAGTATATAACTAATTCCAATTTAACATATATGTAAATATACAACTAAACTCCAGATTAATATGCAAAGTAAATAAGCAAGACTATTATGTAACTAATGATTTAGTTAACATTCAATTATATTCATTCATCCATTCATCTCTTCCCAAGCATTTAAGTATTTAATTAAACTCCAACACAAGCATAGTAAATATGAAGTAAATGACTTTAATTATTACAACTATTAGTAATTAAAAGGAAAGTAATAGCTCACACATAAAAAGTTAATAAGTTATATTTTTATTATATTATAAGCGGAAGTAGTTTAAACTATGCGCTTGATCCAACTCCACTAGCCTCCAAATCAACCTGATCTATCACATTTTAGAATTTAAATATGATAGGGCAAAGCAAAGAAAGAGAAAATCTGGTTAGACTAAATAGCCTAAGTACAATTTAAGAGTAGGCTAAACATTATATTAATTCAATTGGATATCACTATTAGTTACAAAATTTGCATAAGTAAGGGTGCAAGAAAGTAAGCATACAAGTGTGGAAAAAAGTAAGTAAGAAAATTACAAATGAGTTAGAATACTCACTTAAATATAAATCCTAGCTTGCAATTGAAATAAGGGTGAAAGCATCCTAAATAGGCTAGAAAGAAACTAAAGTGCATATGAAAGTAAATGAAATGAAGCATGTATATGTTACTTGAACTTATGCTGAGTAAGTAAAAGAGACAGTAAAGCATTAATTGAATTTAAGCAATATATACTATATTCTAAATAATATATTAGTAAGCAAAACACAATATTAAAAATAGAGAGTGTAAAGCTTACATAGTAAGAAAGGTATCTTATACTGGTAGTCTAAGAAAAACATAACCTAGGACTATGTAAGGAACACAACAAAAAAGCTATGATGAGTCTTCACAATCAATAAAATTGTAGAGGATCTCACATCTTATTTACTTGAAGTTATTTTATTAGAAAGGGTCTCATTCTGCAGGGACTTACAGAATGAAGAGAGGAGTTAAGCACATCTGCCTAACCTGTATTGGAAAAATGGGGTATCAAATGTAACATAAACTCAAATATTCACCCTCTGAGAATATGAGGATCCTTAATTCTCCAATTTAGACTGCCCTTAGCTACTTCAATTAGCAACCCCTATTGTTTTAAGTGTGAAAGTTTTATTTATGCACAAAGTCTTATATGAATGATTCAAATGAAGAAGGCTCAAAGCTAAGCAAGCATTCAAGGAAAAGTTCTATAATTGCAACTAAGTGATATCCAAAGTTAACTAATTTTAATGATCTACTTAATGATTGGAGCTAATTGAGCTCCTAATTAACTTTGAGATATTGATCTCAAGTTAAATGTAATTAATAGTAATAATTAGAGTTTTGAAAATAATAGCTTCATTTTATTTATTATGATATGACAAAATAATTTATTAGTATAACCAATGCAAATAGAAGCTAGTTTTAATCTAATCCTAAGCTGTAAGATTTAAATAGTTTAACTAATCATGGATTATGTGACTAGTAGGAAAGGATTAAGGTTATGAAATTAACAACAAAAGAATTTAGAAGTTAAGATTTAATTTAACTCACTAGCTAGGTTGTAACTTGAAAGTTCTATCTAAATCAAATACTGATCTAGCTAAGTTATAGTTTGAATGATCAAATTGATCAAATACTAATCTGGTTAAGCTATAATAAAATGAAAGGTTTAAAGTAAATAAAAGATAGGATTTAAGAACTACAAATTCTAAATATTCTAATAACTATAATTTAATGAATTAAATAGGATTCCTAAACTACTCTAAGTGAATTAGGATTCCTATTACTTGCTTATAAGTGATTTAAGAGAAGTCTTTAAGATTTAGGGTGAATAAAATATGCTCTAATCTAGTCACTAAAGGCTAATCCTAGTTGATTCAATAATCTACAATTACCAAAGCATTAAGGTTAACTACTCTTAATGGATGTAACAATTAGATCTAGGGATCAACTATAATTCAAGTATAAATCAATCCTAGGGTTTCTACCTTAGGGTTGAAAGGTGAGTCAAACACTTGGAAAGTTATTTATATTATTAGAAATGAGAAATAAGCTCAAACATAAGTAATATAATTTGACATAGGGAATAATAAATGTGACATGTTAGCTATCTTAGGGTTTTATAAAACCTAAAACATGTTATCTAGGAAATTAAAATTCATCACAATAACATTAATTAAGAGTCAACAACCAAAAAATCATTAATTATTGTCCAATGGAAATGATTTACATAAAATTGTAATCCTTACAATATAAGGAGAATAATGACACAAAGTAGGTCAAACTTGGACAATATTGGCAAAAATAGTGTTTTTGTGACTCCTAATAAGGGTTAAAATGTGATTATAAAAATTAGGGTTCAAATGTTAACTTTGAATTCTAATTATTGTTCCTCACATTTTTGTGAGTGAAATGGACTATTTGATCATTTAAATCGGACATTAGATGGTCAAATTATGTCACATGAATTGATGAAATTAACTTGCAATTAATTAATTAATCCTAAATATTAATTAAATAAAATATTCATCAAAACAGAAATTAAATTGCATATTATTGATCTACTCATTTTTGTGATCAAATTGGTATATAATATTGTATATATTGGATGAATATTTTGCAAATTATACTTAAACTGAAATTCATATAATTTAGGTTATAATTTTTATTTAATTGTTTCCTATTAAATTAACCCTTTGTTTAATCATTAAGTTCAGCGCTGCTCTAACGGACTCCTGTGGCCACATGGATGAGGGAAAAATGGCGCAGTTTATTCTGAGTCTGAACCGACCGGTCCGAACAATGGAAGTCGAGGACAGAGCCTCTCTTCTTCGATAGGTTCGAACACAGATACATTAGGGCATCACTGCATTCTCAATACCTATCATCCCTTGCGAAATTTGATCCCAAGGTAAGAAATATTATGAAAACCTTTAATCTGGGCTCAAAAGCCCTAATTCTAAATGATTCTAATGTGGACAGAATTGATGCCCTAGTTCTTGCTTCTTGATGATATTGAACTCATTTAAAATGAATTCAAAATTTGCTCTTGCTATGAATCAACTGAGTTCCGTGGGTTAAGAGATACTGATATTACGCTATCAGTCAAGTGATTAAACACAAAATCAGAAAGAATATAAGAGCAGAAGTGAATTAAGAAAGATAACTAAAGAAGGAAAGAAACAAATTTGATTGAATCTCCAAAATTTTTAATAACTCATATGAACAATTGTATTCATATCAGAATCTATAATTTTCCTTACCACTAGCTATTCGAAATTTGGAAATTACTCTCAAAGATCTGTGCGAAAACATAAATCAATGCATTTGAATAAATATTTCGAAGCTCAATTAGCTCGAACTGGGAAGTTTATTCGAAACCATATGCATTATATTACTTATTGAATGATTTCTAAATGGGAAAGAAAAGTTAAGGTATGATACCTGGCTTCCTTCGATTATTGGTAAGGGTTAGGATGCCTGCACAAATGAGGTATTTCTCCCAGCAGCTTCAACACTAAGTCAGTGTCTTAGGAATGTTTATTGATGAATAATCAGTAAAAAACCAATGGTTCGGGATAGAATGGAAGCATAAGGTATCAACATGGACAGCTGGGTGTGAAGACATCGTATGCCTGCATTGCAGAGCACGATCACGGGTGTGGAGGAGACACACAGGGAATGATCCGAAGCCATTGATCTTATCTAATGATCCAACGGTTTGATCTCAAACAATGATTTAGAGAATAAGCAACATCGATCTGGCCGTAGGATGATATTGATCAAATCCAATGGTGGACTCCATTTTTGATTATGAGGACTAAATAAATTAGGCATTCTCAAAATTATCAGAAAACCAGGAAATGTTGGAAATTGTCAAACGATCTCCAAATCACATGAAAATTGAAATAGAGACTATTAATACTATTATAAGACTAATGGAAAAGGATTAGAGTCAATTAGGTCACTAATTGATGGGTAACAATACTAGGGTTGTTACTAACTCCCCTCCTTAAAAAGAGTGTCGCCACAACACACAATAAATAAAAACAAGGAAATTGAAAATACAAAGGAAGTCTAAAGAAACTATTATGAAACTGAAAGAACTAAATTTACCTGATTAGAAACTGTAAGAGTTTGTGGCAAGCATCATACTTATTTCTTTATCCATCATACGCTGCCAACCAAACTACACTTGATCAGAAGGATTTTCCTAGGGGTCTCTTCTATATACTCAGAATCAGAAAGTTGAGAGCCTCCTAATTCAGTCCAAGCAACAAGAGTTGTACATCTCCTTCCAAAATTAATTCAGAAAGAGTCATACTGATACTAGACTAAAGGCTCTTAATGTAGGCAAACTCAACTAACACTTAATGATCTTTCCAAGATCCACCGAAGTCTATAACACAAAGACACAAGAGAACATTCAAAATTTGATTTATTTATTCAGTGTGACCATCAATCTAGGGATGTACCATAGCACTCATATCTAAGATGGTCCCCAAGTCTTGCTGAATAGTTAATCAAAATCCAGATGTAAATGTGTCATCTTTTTCTTAAAGATTACAATTTGGTGTGTCGAGTAGATAATGATCATTAAGGAATGTAGCTTGGCAAACCTTTTTATTGAGTCAGATTGGAAAATTGAAAAGAAAAGAAATGGCTTGGTGAGTCTATTGATAAACACCAAAATCACAACCCTTCCTTGGTTAACTCTTTAGCAAGCTTAAAATAACCATGGAAATATTAGGGCACTTCCAAATAGAGGTTCCTAATAGCTTAAGAAGTATACTAGGCTTCTGGTGCACAGCCTTCACCAACCAAAGGGTAGGCACTTAGAGATAAAGATAGCAATGCCTCTTTTAGTGTATGGCTATCAGAAGGACTTCCACAAAAATTAATACAACCTACTGCCACCCAAAAATATTAAAGGAATAGACACAAGTGTAGTTTCTGTAAACTTGTATGCAACTGAACTTATAGATTCTTTAGTTATCATTCACTTTTCTATTATTGGTGAAACTATCGTTCTTAACTATACTGGGAATACACAAAGTCAAGATCCACAAGATCCTACTATCAGTGTAAATTCAGCTGAACGATCCTATAAAAGTCAAAGCATTATAATTCATCAAATTCTAACTTCAATAAATTAATGTTGCCTAATGAAGTTAAACGATTTAAATCAATCGTTCTATTTACACTATAACCAAATCTTCATATAATCTATCAAGATTAAGAGTCAAGAGATCAAACTCCAATTATGGTGTTCAAGTCTCTTAACTTATGATTCTAAACACATAAAGGTTAGGATATTTAATCACCTATAAACTAAAGTCCTATCTATCAATTTAGGTAGGGACTTAATAGACTAGCTATCTTAATGCTAATAAGATCTACTTAGATACTATGGAATCTTCCTTTTATCCTATATAAGAAGAGAAATAAGCTAGCTCATCTCACTGCTTACTAAGATCTAAATAGATTCTAAGGCAAGATCTTTGCTATTCTAACTAAGAAGAAGAGAAATAAGATTTCTATCTAAGCAGCACAAGAACAAAGCACTACTCTAATCCTAAATTAAAAATTAACTTAATTCCTAATGCTCCACAATGAAGAATGGAATTCCAAAAAAGTTAAGATAGGAATGACTGAAAACTTTAGAAATTAAATTTGAAATCAAGCTTGATGCAGCATTCTACCGTCAATGATGACAACAGAAACAAGAGCATGCACCCTTGACTGAGCAGCAAGAAGATTGACTGCACTTCTATTTAGATCACTCAATGGTAAAGGAAATGATTTTGCCACAGGAGAAGGCATGATTACAAGAGCTGGAGTTTGAGATCTAATAGGAAATGGATTCCAGACTAAGGGATGATGATCAATCTACACCCGAAGCTGCGGTGGTTAAATCTCTAGAAAAGTTTGAGGTGATTGGATTCTATCCTCCTAGATTACTTCATAATCCTTTAAGGGATACTAGGTTTCTCCCTGAGCCTGTACTCCTCCTTATGGTATTCTATTAATCTTTCAGCTTCCAATAATTTTATGAGAAATTGATAAAGTGGTAGGATACAAGATGATTTTAAATCGAGTCTCCTAAACTTTAGAGGTAACGACTAAGTCTAGCTTCTTAAGTCCTCACCAATTCAGGAGAAAAACTTGATTGCATTCTCACTCATAATTCATTGATTAGGATTCACTTAACACCTTGAGTTGAATGAAATCTACTCTACAATCCATTCTTAAAATTATATTGAAGTTTGTAATCAACATAAAGATAAGTTTGGATCACAGAAATTGGTTAAGAATTGGAAGATCTACTAAGCAGGATTTTACTGGCACACAGTTCAGCACCAAATGGCACTCAAACTTCTTAGGAACTTCCTAGGCTAGAATGTTGAAGGTTAAGGGAAGAGGCACAACTCGTAGACATAAAGGAATTATCAGCACCTATGTCGAAGAGTGTGACACAAGATTGCTTATTAATAACTAGAGTTTCCATAACAGGGAAATTAAACATTAATTACAAATAATGGAAACTAAACCATAGAAGCTGAAAATAAAATGCAAAAGAAAATAAAAAATAGGAATTGGAATAATTAAACGCAGAACATACCAGAATTAACACTGTTGCCATCTTGTGCTTTGGAAGAAGATGAGGCAAAATCTCTAGGTATTACAGGAGATTGGGAAATGGCTTTGCCTTTATCCCTTCTGCTGGGTCGACCTTATTGAGAGGAAGATGGAGGTACACGTTTTTGAGAATGTGTACTTCCACTAGCAAATGGAGACATTAAGGCATGAGGAGGATGTGCTTGGGAGTTTAAAGGAGCAAGATTCTGAATAAGAGATTGACGTTTGATTCTGACTTTATTTACAGTCCATCTGGCCCGGCAGTCCCAATATCTGTGATTGGTTTTGCCACAGGTGTAACACTGACTGCCGGTGTGGTAACACTTTTTGTAGGGGGGCGGCCTGTTACACTTTGAACTAGGTCTAATTGATTTGGATTTGGGAAAGAAGCTTGATAAGGAGTTGGAAATAGTCAAGGTAGAGTAAGAGAAGGTTGTGAAGGGGGTACAGAAAGATTCCATATGCTTGGCAGCACGAGTTTGTGCTTCAATCATATCTCGCAACAAATATAGAAGAGTTTGCATTTGATGAGTCTGAGATAAAGTAGAAGTAGTGGGTTCTTTCACTACTAGAGGAGTTGGATCATTTGGATCAGGATTCATACTAATAGAAGGAAAAAGAAAGATTAATCAGAAGCTTAAAATTTTTGAAAAAGAAAATTCTCCTTAATTTAGAAGACTTTGAAGATACTTTAATTGAAAGAAAGAAAGAAAAACATAAGTACAAAGAAGATATATACGTTAAACTATTAAGGAAGAAGGAAATAGTGCAAAAAGAAATAATAGTATACTTGATGAAATTTATTATAAAACATAAATCTAAAATATTCATAGGAAAGAGCACGATATAAATGGTTGCACCTACAAACAAGCATATCATAAGTATGATCCAACCTGTTCATGGCATAGATATCAAAGAACTATTCTAACATCAGCAGATGCATATGATTTGGACATTCAATGGCAACAAATACTAAAGTATCGCGATGGAACTATTCTATTGCCAATTAAGAAAAATTGTCTCCTTTAATGATACAGTACTTTTAATATATTACTCAACACATCTCCATCGGCTGGAGGTACTCCTTGGTATACACAACTAAAGGGCAAGCTATACCAATTATCATAATCCCAATAATGGAAGAATGATTTAATGAAGTATCTCAGCTCAGATTCAGAGTATACAATCTGTAAGTTTGATAAAATTTTAAATTAGAATTTCAATTATTTGTTAAATTTGAAGTGCGCTTACTAACCTAAGATGTCATTCACTTGTCCTTACATTACTGTGTTGTTTGCTTTTGGATGAATGGATATTTGTTTGTCTTAACTTAAAGTTCTCAACTTGGCTCTGGTACAAACTGTGACGACCCCAATATTGAGAATCACTTAACTCAATATTGATACATCACCACAATATATAGTACTAGATTAGACGGAAACTAATCCAAATCATTAGATACTGTGTTTGGCCAAGGATTTTGAAGAGGGTCTTAAGTTAAGATGGAAGCAAATTTATAAAATGTGTTATGTGAAAATGCATATGAAGATGAAAATGAGAATATAATAAAATTAATCATGTGATTCATGTAAGGACATGTTAGAATGTAATTTAAAAGCAATGATATGAATACTTGCAATTCTAGATATGAAAATTCTAAGTAATTAGTATATGAAATATGAGTCTACAATTTCAATAAAATTATTAAGTCCTTAAATTCTTAAAATTTTTGGCATAGTTTCTATTGTAAATGGCTAAAGAAACACTTGCAATGTAGACATACAAGACTTCCATTCCAATGGAAGTTATAATTGAAAGAAAATGCAACCTAAAACTAACATACAATCAATCCATTACATAGGATTGCTTAGTTCTAATTCTAATATAGATTCAAATCATTACATAGGATTTGCTCATTTATAATTCTAATATAAAGTCAATCTGTTATATGGGATTGCTTATTTCCAATTCTAAAGTAAACTCAATCGGTTACATGGGATTTGCTTATTTCTAATTCTAAAATTTAAAGAGAGAAAATACATGTGTAGCAATTATCTATCCTAAAGTTTGCACAATTCACATGACTTATTACATTTAAGAAGATTAAGAATTAATCTCCACTTAATTATATAACTACTTTCCAATTCTATATAAAATCTCATATACAACTAATTCCAATTTAACATATAAGTAAATATGCAACTAAACTCCAGTTTAATATGCAAAGTAAATATGCAAGATTATTATGCAACTAATGACTTAATTAACATTCAATTATATTCATTCATCCATTCATCTCATCCTAAGCATTTAAGTATTTAATTAAACTCTAGCACAAGCATAGTAAATATGAAGTAAATGACTTTAATTATTACAACTATTAGTAATTAAAAGGAAAGTAATACCTCACATATAAGAAGTTAATAAGTTATATTTTCTTATATTATAAGCGAAAGCAGTTTAAGCTATGCACTTGGTCTAGCCTCACTAGCCTCCAAATGCACCTGAACTGTCACATTTTGGCATTTAAATGTGATAAGGCAAAGCTAAGAAAGAGAAAATTTGGTTAGACTAAATACTCTAAGCATAATTTAAGAGTAGGCTAAACATTATATTAATTCAATTGGGTATCACAACTAGTTACAAAATTTGCATAAGTAAGGGTGTAAGAAAGTAAGCATATAAGTGTGGAAAAAAGTAAGTAAGAAAAATTGCAAGTGAGTTAGCATACTCACTGAAATATACATCCTAGCCTGCAATTGAAACAAAGGCAAAAGTATCCTAAATAGACTAGAAAGAAACTAAAGTGCATGTGAAAGTAAATGAAATGAAGCATGTATATGTTCAATGAATTTATGCTGAGTAAGTGAACAAGACTGTAAAGCATTAATTGAATTTAAGCAATATATATTGTATTGTAAATGAATAATAAGTAACAAAACACAATACTAAAGATAGAGAGTATAAAGCTTACATAGTAAGGAATGTAGCTTAGACTCGTGGTCTAAGACAAAGATAGCCTAGGAATATGTAAGGAACACAGCTAAGAAGCTATGATGAGTCTTCACAATCAATAAGATTATAGAGGATTTCACATCTTGTTCACTTGAAGTTATATTATTAGAAAGGGTCTCATTCTGCAGGGACTTACAGAATGAAGAGAGGAGTTAAGCACGTCTTCCTAATAGGTATTCGAAAAATGAGGTTTCAAATGTAACATACACTAAAATATTCACCCTCTGAAAATATGAGGATCCTTATTTCTCCAATTTAGCCTACCCTTCACTACTTCAATTAGCAACCCCTATTGTTTTAAGTGTGAAAGTTTTATTTATGCACAAAGTCTTATATAAATGATTCAAATGAAGAAGGCTCAAAGCTAAGCAAGCATTCAAGGAAAAGTTCAATAATTGCAACTAGGTGATATCCAAAGTTATCTAATTTTAATGATCTACTTAATATTGGAGCTAATTGAGCTCCCAATTAACTTTGAGATAGTGATCTCAAGTTAATTATAACTAATAATAATAATTAGAGTTTTGAAAATAATGGTTTCATTTTATTTATTATGATTTGACAAAATAAATTATAAGTATAATCAATGCAAATAGAAGCTAGTTTTAATATAGTCCTAAGCCATAAGATTCAAATAGTTTAACTAATCATGGCTTAGGTGACTAGTAGGAAAGGATTAAGGTTATGAAATTAATAAGATAAGAAATTAAAGTTAAGATTTAATTCACTAAAACTCACTAGCTAGGCTGTAACTGGAAAGTTCTATCTAAATCAAAAACTAATCAAGCTAAGTTATAGTTTTAAGGATCAAATCTATCAAATACTAATCTAGTTAAGCTATAATAAAATGAAAGGTTTAAAGTAAATAAAAGATGGAATTTAAGAACTACAAGTTCTAAATATTCTAATAACTACAATTTAATGAATTCAATAAGATTCCTAAGCTACTCTAAGTGATTTGGGATTCCTATTACTAGCTCATAAGTGATTTAAGAGAAGTCTTTAAGATTTAGGATGAATAAACTAGGCTCTAATCTAGTCACTAAAGGCTAGTCATAGTTGATTCAATAATCTACAATTACAAAAGCATTAAGGTTAACTACTCTTAATGGATGTAACAATTAGATCTAGGGATCAACTATAACTCAAGTGTAAATTAATCCTAGGGTTTCTACCTTAGGGTTGAAAGGTGAATCAAGCACCTTGCAATTAATTCATATAATTAGAAAATGAGAAATAAGCTCAAACATAAGTAATCTAATTTGACATGGGGGATAATAAATTTGACATGTTAGCTAGCATAGGGTTTTATAAAACCTAGAACATGCTATCTAGGAAATTAAGATTCATCACAATAACATTAAGTAAGAGTCAACAACCAAAAAATCATTAATTGTTATCTAATAGAAATTATTTACATAAAATTGTAATCCTTATAATATAAGGAGAAAAATGACACTAAGTAGGTCAAATTTGGACAACGTTGGAAAACTACAGTTTTTGTGACTCCTAATTAAGGTTTGAAAGTAATTACAAAAATTAGGGTTCAAATGTTAAATTTGAATTCATATTAGAGTTCCTCATATTTTTGTGAGTGCAATGGACTATTTGATCATTTAATTTAGACATTAGATGGTCAAATTAAGTCACATGAATTGATAAAATTAACTTGCAATTAACTAATTAATCCTAAATATTAATTAATTAAAATATTCATCAAAACAAAAATTAAATTGCATATTATTGATCCACTCATTTTAGTGATCAAATTGGTATATAATATTGTATATATTGGATGAATATCTTGCAAATCATACTTATGAAATTCATATAATTTAAGTTATAATTTTTATGTAATTATTTCCTATTAAATTAACCCTTCATTTAATCATTAAGTTCAGCACTGATCTGACGGATTCTTGTCGCCACGTGGATGAGGGAAAAATGGCGTGGTTTATTTTGAGTCTGAACCAGCCGGTCCGAGCAATGGAGGTCGAGGACAGAGCCTCTCTTCTTCGATAGGTTCAAACATAGATACATTAGGGCATCACTGCATTCTCAATACCTATCAGCCCTTGTGGAAAATCGATCCCAAGGTAAGAAATAATATGGAAACCTTTAATCTGGGCTCAAAAGCCCTAATCTTAAATGATCCTATTGTGGTCAGGTTTGATGCCCTAGTTCTTGCTTCCTAAAGATATTGAGCTCATTTAAAATGAATTCAAAATTTGCTCTTGCTTTGAATCAACTAAGTTCAGTGGGTTAAGTGATACTAAAATCATGCTATCAGTCGAGAGATTAAACACAACAGCAGAAAAAATATAAGAGCAGAAGTGAATAAGGAATGGTAACTAGAGAAGGAAAGAAACAAATTTGATTGAATCTCCCAAATTTTTAAGAACTCATACGAACGAATGTATTCATATTAGAATCTATAATTTTCCTTACCCCTAGCTATTCAAAATTTGGAAATCCCCTCAAAGATCTGTGCACAAACAGAAATCAATGCATTCAATGAAATATTCTGAAACTCAATTAGCTGAACTGGGAAATTTATTCGAAACCATATGCATTATGTTACTTATTAAATGATTTCTAAATGGGAAAGAAAAGTTATGCTATGATACCTGGCTTCCTTCGATTATCAATTATGGTTAGGATGCCTACACGAATGAGGTATTTCTCCCAGCAGCTTCAGCACTAAGCAAGTCTCATAGGTATGTTTCTTAATAAATAATCAGTAAAAAGCTAAGAGTTAGGGATAGAATAGAAGCATAAGGTATCAACATGGACAGTTGGGAGCAAGGAAATTGTACGCCTGCGTTGCAGAGCACGATTGCGGGTGTGGAGGGGACGCACAGGGAATGATCCTAAGCCGTTGATCTTATCTAATGATCCAACAGTTTGATCTCAAACTACGATTTAGAGAATAAGCAACATTGATCTCACTGTAGGATGATATTAATCAAATCCAATGGTCTAATCTTCCCTAGAAATAATGAGAAGTTCCTAATAGCTCTCACGAATGTTTTGTGATTCAAGAGATACAGCGGATCTCTGCCTTAAGAAACTTTGATCAATGGAATTATTATCAGTATTAATATATTATTTATTCTATTCAATTTTTTAATTTAAACATGATTTATCACTCAAAATAAAATAACCAAACTTACTCCAAAAAATATCAAAAATTCACCCTTACCTAATTAAGGTGCGGGGAACTCAAAAATGTAGTTAGATTTTTGATTGGAGGTCAATTTAATTATCTTAATCTTCTGAGTATTTAAATATTATTAAAACATTCAGAGAAAATTCAATGACTTCCAAACACTTCCAAAATGCCGCCCCTAGCTAATTTGGATGTGGTGAGTTCAATGATGGACTCCATTTTCGATTCTAAGGTCTAAATAAATTAGGCATTCTAAGATTTATCAGAAAACTAGGAAATGTTGGAAATTGTTAAACAATCTCTAAATTGCATGAAAATTGAAATGAAGATTCCTAATACTATTATAAGACTAATGGAAAAGGATTAGAGTCAATTAGGTCACTAATTGATGGGTAACAATACTAGGGTTTTTACAAGGAGAAAGGAGAACTTTCCAAAGGGAAGAAGGATTACCAAGAAAAGTAAGGAGAAGGAAATGACAAGGGAAAAAGGATGGAGCAGTCAAGAGGAAGTGTAGGAGCAGTCCAAGAGAACCCCGGAAAACCTTCGGGTGATTCCTAGTATTTCTTCCTAAACTTCTCTGATTTCTTTCTGCTGTGAACTGATGGCGAGGCTTACTTTTCTATGTATGTATGCTTATGCTTATTTAGTAATGGAATGCTAAAATCCCTTTGGAGAGGGTTGAGATGTAATTGTATGAAACTGTAAGGGTATGGTGGTATTTTTGAGTGAATGAAAAGATAATCTTATTGTTTATTATTTATGTTAAAATAAATGCTTGGATGGAATAAAATTTAAATTATTTATTTTTATAACTTGTGTTCAAAGCTCATTAATTGGGTAAGAGCAAGGAAGGTAGTGCCAGTAGAGCTAAGAATTATGTGACAAATTCTCAAGTTCACTTGCACCTTTCCTTAAGGGCTCTACCAAGAGATTTGATGCTTATGAACCAAGTTCTCTGTTAACTTTGCTCTGTTGCTCAGCAAAGTAGAATGTATGAGAGGATGTTGGAAAATTTGATGGATGATGTGACATAGTCCGTTGACCCAACGCATCCTCCCATCTAGCTAAACCGTGTGTGAAGTGCATGATGCATGGTTAATGGATCTTGTTTGTGAGATCAATAGGAACAAAAGGATCTCTTGAAAGTTTATGTGCTAAGGAAGAACCCCAATGGGAGTTCTCTTTGTGCACTAAACTTAAACCTATTATAAATGGAGGGTAACTCTGATTCTAATAGTGTCCACTTGATTATATTAAGCATGAAAATTTAAAGTATACATTCAATAATGAAGTTATATTAACAAGCCATTGTAACTTTTATAATGAAAACTCAACTCTCTCTATTTAATCAAATCATATCTTAACTTAAGGTAATTGGTATTGCTAAATTAGGAACCAAAAATCATTCCAAAAATCGACAACTATACATTATTGAAATAAAATATAACTTGCTATCAGAACCAACATTCCCAGAGGATGATAAATTTCAGAATTAAAATTTTCACTTATTACTTCAAACCACATACACTTGCATGCAAACACAGACGTGTATTTTCCATCTGTCAAGTGTTTGACATCGTTGCCGGGGACAATTTTGTTTTGTATCAAGTACAATTTTTGAGTAACTAGTGATTTAGATCTAATTAATTTGTGCATATAATCTTACTAAGCTGTAATTATATATGTGATTATTTTTATAGAACAAACTAGATTGCTTAAGTTTTCTTTATTTACTCGCTTTTGAGAAAATTTTGACAAACTTCTTAAAAAATTGTGCTAAAAGTCATAGCTTATTATCATTATTGAAATTTTTATATGCTGGCTATTTGTGGGTGAATTTACATTGCTGAATTTGATTACTGTAACTAGCTCTATCTAGTGAATCTTTAACTGTATGATAGGAAAAATCTTGCTGAATTCTTTTACGATCCTGAAATTGATAGAACTTATCTAAAAGCAAGGAGAGAATAAGTATTTCTTAATCAACAAAATGCTCAAATGGAAGATTTAGTAGTAAACCTAATAGAACAAATGGTAAATGCTAGGAGGAGACTTCTTTGAGAATATGCACTTCCTTCTATAGAAGGGATTCCCAATGCCATTGTTAGATCTCCTATTCAGGCTAAGAATTTTGAAATTAAACCATCCACGTTGAATATGACTCAGAATAATCAATTTACTGGGCTAGCATTAGATGACCCGAACATGCTTATTTCAAACTTTCTGGAAATATGCGACACCTTCCAATTTAACAGTGTATCCGATGATGCTTTAAGATTGAGATTATTCCAATTTTCACTGAGACATAGAGCTAAAGTTTGGCCCAGATCTCTACCCGGTGAGTCTATTAGGACTTGGGATAACTTGGTAAAGAAATTCCTAACCAAGTATTTCCCACCTGCCATGATAGCCAGGTTGATGAATGAAATCTCAAACTTCTATCAGCATCATGGTGAGAATTTGTATGATGACTGTGAACATTTTAAGGACTACTTAAGGCGTTACCCGCATCATGGGTTCCCTCTATGGATGCAGGTGCAAATATTTTATAATGGATTAAATGCACCCACAAGGACTCTTATTGATGCAGCCGCTGGAGGATCTTTAACTAGTAAAACCCTTGACGAGGTTTTTGATCTCCTTAAGGAAATGAAAAAAAATGCATACCAATGGCCAATTACATATATGAACTGCAACAAAAAAGAGGTGAACAATCTGAATGAATCAAACCAATTGGCCTCCTTGCAAAGGGAAGTGGAAATTTTAACCAATAAAATTGAGAACTTAAATGTAATTGATGTTCATGAAGTCAGTTGTGAGTTGTGAGGAGGGAATCATAATAGTGAGTACTGTAATCTAAATAATCCTTTTGCCCCTTCACAAACTGAACAAGTTAACTTCATGAGAAAGAACAATATAAATAATAATCTCTGATGAATCCATAAATTATATCTAAAATATAGGGGAATTTCTTTCATTTCAGATCTTTATGATGCTCCTAAAATCAATTTTTTCTATCTTTTTTAGGGAAAAGGCATCCAAGGGAGTTCTGAGGCATTTCTGGAAAAATGTAATTTTTATAAAAGAAAATCCACTCCAGCGCGCTGCAGCGCGCTACACAGCGCCACAGCGGGCTGTAGCGGAATTATTTATCTATATAAAATGGGGGGCTCAACTAATTGAATAGTGATTTTTGCAAAATGAGCTGCTACAGCATGGTCGCGCGCTGCAGCGGTCTGCAGTGGAAGTATTTAAACCATATAAATGGGGGGTTCAACTAATTGAACTGTGTTTTTCGTGAAATAAGTCGCTACAGCGCGCGGTCGCGCGCTGCAGTGTTCAGTAGTGGAATTATTTAATCCATATAAATAGGTTGCTCACTAATTGAATAGTGTTTGTTGCAAAATGAGCCGCCACAGCGCGCGATCGCGCGCTGCAGCGGTTTGCAGTAGAAATATTTTTGAAAAGTGAAGTAATTGAACAGTAGAATTGCAAAATGGCCTGCTACAGTGCGCTGCAGCGAGACATCTTCCAATGCTCAAGCACGGTAGCACGCGGCAACGGGGACTTTGAAAATTTGCTAAAGATCATTGCACGCCGCAGCACGCCACCACGCGCCGCGGCGCGCTGCAGTGGCCCACCGCAAATTTTCTCCAAATAGCATTTATTGTGGCTGGGGACATGACCTCTATCCTGAACTTTGTCCCTAGCCATCATTCCCTGCAGCTGCTACATTTTATTTGAAAAAGAAGGTATTGAGGTGATGTTTTGGGTAAACAAATGAAGATAGTTGTCACCTCACCATCAATGGAGGATTTTGCCATCATGAGTTCAAAATTTTAAATGGAAATGCTGGTTTTGAAATGAAGAAGAAGAAGGCAGCCCCTCTCCTATAAATACCTTTCCTCTTGACCTGAGCATGGTTCACAATTTTAGCCAAGAAATTCTACTAAGTAAGGAGGAGTGCCAAGGAAGTGAAGAACTCCCCAAGGGTGGAAAAGCAAGCTCTTGCTTTAGAGGAGAAGGAAGAAGGTAGCACTAGCGACCTAAGAACGGAACATTGAGAAGGAGAAGAAGGATTCCAGAGAACTTCCAAAGGATCGTTCCTAGTATCTTCTAAACTCTATTCTTGTATTTTCTTTTTAGTTGATTATGAAAGGGTCTTTATCCATGCATCTATTTTTCTTCTTTTCTTTTGTCATGAGTAGCTAAACTCCCTTGGGGAGGGTTGGGGTGAAGTCTGATGAGCATGATGTAATATTGATGTATAAATGTCTTCCTAAAGCATAATTTATTTTATGATCTTACTGTCTTGCTAATAAATATTTTGTCTAATTTAGTATTGAATGTGGAATAAGAGTAAAGATTAAAAGTTTAAGAACTAATCATCTTGTGCTCCTTAGCTCACCTTAGGTTGGATGCTAGGTTTTGAGTGCATGAACGCTTGGAACTATGTGACAAAGTTCTTGAGCTCAATGCACCTAAACCTAAGCTTAACTAAAGTGTTGATGCAAGTGATGCTAAGACCCACTAAATGGGCTCCTTAGCTCAACATAATTAAGGTAGAGGAAGGAAGTGTTGAGTGCTCATGACCTAAGTGACATAGTCGTTGATCCCAACATATGAATCCCTCATCTCAACTATGTGAGATGCGAGTGATGCTCTTAGTGGAAATCAATGCTTGTAAGATCCTAAGATTTAAAAATCAAGCTATCCTTGATCAAAAGAATAAGATTAAAATCTAAATCCAAAGAATCTTACAAAAATCTTTGTGCCAAAGTAGAACCGAATGTGAGTACATTTAGTGCACGAGATTTGAACTTATAAGACCTTGAGTTAAACTCAAGGAAAACAAAGTGCACTTGATTTTAATTAAAATGAAAGATAAGGCTTGAGAAATTAATATACATAATTATTATATCATGGCTTGTGGGATGGTCCCAACTCTCCTCTTTCTCTCATCTTGCTCTTTTTGCTTAGTGATTATTGTGCTAATTTTTAGACCAACTCATCCAAATACATTGTAGCTTAAACATTAGTGAGAATAGATAAACCTTAATGCCAAATCAACCAATTCTCTGAGGATTGATAAATTCTCGGAAATTAACACTTTCCACTTATTACTTCAGACCACGTACACTTGCGTGAGAGCGCAGACGTGTATTTACAGTCTGTCAAGTTTTTGGCACCATTGTCGGGGAATTGGTACTTTATTTGAATTAAGGTCAATCTATAAGTAACTAGCGATTTAAGCATTTAATTCCATATATTAGTTATTTTACATTTTTTGTAATTATCAAAGCTAACATTTTACCATTTAGTTATTTTATTTCTGCAAAACTGTTTGATCTATATTGCTAAGTCATTCTCGATAAGCCATATTGTTAGTTGTATGAGTAAAAGAGTTTGTATTGAATATCTTTTTGATCCCGAAATAGATAGAACATACTTACAAGCTAGGCGAAAATGAAACCTATCAAACAACCAGCAGTTATGGATAATTGCATAGAAAATTTAGAAGAGCCTAGGGGAAGAGCACATATAGACTTAGGGGAATCCCCCATGTAATTGTAAGGCCAAATATTGAAGCCCACAACTTTGAAATCAATCATTACACATTGAGTATGGTGCAAAATAATCAATTTAGAGGATTAGCCACTGAAGATCCTAACTCACATATTTCAATTTTCCTTGAAATATGTGAAACCTTCAGATTTAACGGTGTCTCCAAAGACGCGGTTGAATTGCGGCTTTTTCCTTTCTCTCCGAGAGATAGAGCCAAGAGTTGGCTCAGCTCTTTACCGAGTGATTCTATCCGGACTTGGGATGATTTGGCTATGAAATTCTTATCCAAATACTTCCCTCCGGCTAAAGCTGCATGGTTGAGGATTGAGATCTCCAACTTAACTCAGTTGGAAGGTGACACTCTGTATGACGGGTGGGATCTCTTTAAGGAGTACCTTAGGTGTTGCCCACATCATGGGTTCCCTCTTTGGATGCAAGTGCAAACCTTCTACAATAGTTTGAACGCTCCAACGAGGACACTCATTGATGCAGCCGCCAGTGGTTCCATTAGTGGAAAAACCCAAGAGGAAGCTTACGATCTCTTGGATAAAATGGCCAATAATGCATACCAATGACCTTCTGAAAGGTTGAAAAAGTAATCCGTGAAAGTTAACGAATCTAACCAAATAACAGCTCTTCAATAAGAAATTAATGCCTTAAACGAAAGAATGGAATGACTGAATGTCAATGTGGTTTCAGAGGTACACTGTGAGTTGTGCGGGGGTAGGCAAAATAGTGAAAGTTGTAATTTGAACAACCCCTTCATGCAAAATAATACTGAACAAGTAAACTATCTCAGAAATAATAACCCGACAAACAACCCCTACTCCAACACATATAATCCAGGGTGGGAAAACCACCCAAATTTCTCTTGGAGTAATAATAACAATATTGCTAATCAATATGGGGGGAGTTCATCCAACCAGCAAGGCATGAACTACAGAAACAATAATAACAACTATCAACACAATTTAGATGAGGCCTTCAATTCATTTAAAGGCGAAACAACCCAATTCATGCGCCGCACTAAAGCCACATAACACGCCACGAGGTTTCTATTCATTAGGAATATAGAGACACAATTGGGGCAAATCTCCAAGCAGCTGACCTCTCGGCAGCAAGGGGCTATACCCAGTGCAACTGAAATAAACCCGAGGGAATTGGTGAGTGTGATACATTCTGAAAATGTGTCAGAAGGAATGAATAATGAGAATGTGAGTGCAACAAATTTTAAACTAGAGGAATTGAAAATAAGAAAAGGGAATGACCATGAAAAGCTCATGCAAAGATCCAGGGAGGATGAGCATCCCGTGCATAATAAGAAATGAAGTATTTGTAAATCCCTTGTGTGATCTAGGTGCTTCAGTAAATGTTATACCCTACCACATCTATGAACATTTAAAGGTAGGAGGGATGGAATATACCTCAATGATTTTGGAGTTTGCTAATCATGAATCATTACCCCTTTAGGAATGATAAAGAATGTTGCAGTTGAATTAGGGAATTTCATAGGTCCAACTAACTTTATGGTGTGTGAATGGGACCAATGGAACAAAAACTCCAGGATTATCTTTGGGAGACCCTTTTTAATGATGTGTGAAGGCTGTCATCAATGTGAGTCGCGGTGTAATGAGCATGAGTGTTAATGGAACAATGAAAATAACTATCTTTAAAAAGAAAGAGATGGAGGATGATGTGAGAAAAAGGGTTAGAAAAGAAAGGCTATGGGTCGATGATGTTCTAGAAAACCTCACCATTGAAGAGAAACACTTTGATGGCTACTCTACTCCTTCCTCTGAAAGGGGGAATAAGGAAGGAGTAAAAAAGAGAAAAACATGCGAAGAAAGAAAAAGACTCCCCCCAATTTTGAAACTCACAAAATGGATCCTTTATTAATAGTAGAAGATGAAGAGAGTTCGAGCCACCATGAGGGTTGTGCTCACTCGAACATCTCTAGCTTATGGAAAAGGAAACTGCCGGATCCTACAAATTGATCATTAGTGAGTCTAGCTAAGGACGTGAAACTAAGCGCTTATTGGGAGGCAACCCAACCCTAAATATATATATATATATATATATATATATATATATATATATATATATTTCTGGCGCTACAGCGCGCTGCAATGGGTAAGCCACATGTGTAGAGCATCGCCACGGCACGCGGAAGCATTTGATCCGCTCTAGCGCGCTAACACATAAAATCTGCTACCAGGTGCTGCAGCGGTATGCCCTTGTTTCGAAATAATTTTATATCTTGGGAAAATCAAGTCAATAGGTCATGCCCTTTGGGTTTCCAAGGCAGTTAAAAAGTTGCTAAAAAAGCTGCCCCCCCTCACATGGATCATCATATTTATGGCATCGGGAAGACCAATTGACCATCTTCTCTTGCCTTGAATTTTTTGGGTTATAAATAGGGAGGCAATGGGGGGGTTATCCTTGCACCTTTCCAATTCTCCTATTCTCTCTAAGTTCTTGATCCTCCTAATCCTCATTCCTTGCCATGTTAACTAGGAAGAAGGAAATTGCTCGAAAGAATGCTGAAGCCTCCTCATCCGGAGGAACTTTTAACACGAAGAGGTTCTCTTCGATGGAAGCCAAGCACCGCTTTGTTTCCATCACTTCCCAACGGAAGTTGATTCCGGAAAGGAGTTTTAGCAACACCTACCCCGTCCCGCATGAGCAAGTCACCCCATAGGGATGGGGAGAGTTTGTGACCAAGAGAGCCCCTACGTACCCAGCGATCGTCCAGGAGGTGTATGCAAACGCCATTGATGCGTCCGGGCAGCGGCTCTTCTGTCGAGGTAAGGTTGTCACCCTAGGGATTGCTCAAATTGAGCAATTCTATGGGATTGAGGAGGTACATTCATGCTCTTACTTGGACCTCTTGGATTCTCACTTTGACCCCCGTAGTCTCATTGCGGGAATTATCAACGATGACACAGATTGGGAAGGAGGACTAGCCAACATCCCTCGCTCCAAATTGACGGAGACGACTAGTGCTTGGCTAGTGTTTATTTCTAGCTATGTCATGTCCACGAGTCACTTAACAGAACTAACCCATGCCCGAGCGCTCCTCTTATGCTCATTGGTTAGGGCGGGCGAAATCCGTATTTCGAGCACTATCTTTGAGTAGCTATGGAAAACTCTCAAGGGCCCTTGTGCGGCATTGGCCTTCGGGTCTTTAATATCAGGGTTGTACGAGACCCAAGGAGTATAGATCCTCTCCTCAAACTCTATTATCCCCCCTAGCTGTGCCCTTAACCCTTCAAACCTAAATTTTCAGGCAAGCGAATGAAAGCTGCCCAAGAAAAGAAGGGGACCGAAAGGGGATGCATCAGCCACTTCCGACTCGCGCCTCACGAACCAACTTTTGGTGCGCCTCCACAATCAGCATGCGAAGCGTAGCAAGGCCCTTGCAACTGATATGGGGTTCTTCAAGCAGGAGATCGGCCAACAGCGCAAGTTCTAATCTGAATTCCACGAAGCCCTTGGGATGATGTTTGAAGATTAGAGCTTGCAAGGTGGACAGGACGCCTCCGTGTTGCCAAGGTCTCCTATCGGAGCTCCCATTTCGGAGACGCGCTACCCTACCGAGATGGCATATGTAGAGGAAGAGGACGAAGAAGGAGAAGAGGATAACTAAATAGGTTGTATTTGTTCTTTTCTTGCAATTTTTCTTTTTTCTTTTGTATTTTTATTTTTAAGTATGATTTTATTTTGAGATTTTAATTTATGAATTTTTCTTAACCCCTCATTTTTATGATATTCTTAATTGACATATTGTTTCTAAATTTTTCAAAAGAAATGAAAAATCACAAAAATATAAAAATCGAATTTGACATAAGTAAAAGAATGCGTAAGCAAAAATGATTAAATGTATTATAAGCAAGAAAATGCTGTACTTTAGGAATGAATGGAGGATAATCTAATCTCCAAAAATTTAAATAAATGCTTGAACTAACTGTGGGGGAAGGCATAGGACTTAGATTAAAGGATGTGGTACGTATGCTAAAAAAGGGTATGCTAGGCTCCCATAGGACTTTATGATCACAAAAATGTATATTAGGGATGAAGAAAAATATCACTCTCTAAAAATGAAAAGAGCAAAATAATTATGAAAAAATGGATGATGAAAATAGCTCTCCCAGTTGATCAAAATGAGAAGGATGAAGAAAATTATCTCTCCTTTAAATTCTTTATGATTCATAAGAAGGAGCACATATGGCACAACTCTTGGAATCTTTAACCACTTCCTTAGTCCAAAGTTCACAATGACTGTACCCATCACTTAATTTCAAACATTGAAAATTCAAAAATTTGGAGATTACTTGATTAAACCACCTTATTACCACAAGTAAAAACTTTAATATTGCTAAAATGTTCATTTCATTTTTTCCATGAACATATCTTGACTTATACATATTCTAATTGTATTGTTGTGTCCCTACAAAATATGAAAAAATATCATTTTGAGCTACTCGAGAGCGAGCAAGAATTTATGTGTGGAGGTGTGATGAATCCATAAATTATATCTAAAATAAAGGGGAATTTCTTTCATTTCAGTTCTTTATAATGATCTTAAAATTAATTTTTTCAATCTTTTTCAGGGAAAAGGCATCCAAGGGAGTTCTGAGGCATTTCTGGAAAAATGTAATTTTTATTAAAGAAAATCCGCTACAGCGCGCCGCAGTGGGATGCAGCGATATTATTTAAACTATATAAAATGAGGGCTCAACTAATTGAACAGTGATTTTCATAAAATCAGCCACTATAGCGTATGGTCGCGCGTTGCAGCGGTCTGCAGCGGAAGTATTTAAACCATATAAACGGGGGGTTCAACTATTGAACAGTGTTTTTTAGCAAAAAGAGCCGCTTCAGCATCGGTCGCGTGCTGCAGCGGTCAACAGTGGAATTATTTAAACCATATAAATAGGTTGCTCACTAATTGAACAGTGTTTGTTGCAAAATGAGACACTACAGCGCGCGGTCGCGCGCTGCAGCAGTTTGCAGCGGAAATACTTTTGAAAAGTGAAGTAATTGAATAGTAGAAATGCATAATGGCCCGCTGCAGTGGGACATCATCTAATGCTCAAGCGCGGTAGCGCGCGACAACGGGGGACTTGGCAAATTTGCAAAAGACCATTGCACGCCATAACGCGCTGCAACGGCCTGCAGCAAATTTTCTCCAGACTGCATTTATTGCAGCTGGGGACATGACCTCTGTCTTAAACTTTGTCCCCAACCATCATTCCCTGCAATTGCTACATTTATTTGAAAAATAAGGTATTGAGGTGATGTTTTGGGTAAACAAATAAAGATATTTGTCACCTCACCATCAATGGAGGATTTTGCCATCATGAGTTCAGAATTTTAAATGGAAATCCTGGTTTTGAAATGAAGAAGAAGAAGGCAGCCCCTCTCCTATAAATACCCATCCTCTTGAATTGAGGAGGGTTCACAATTTTAACAAAGAAATTCTACTAAGTAAGGAGGAGTGCCAAGGAAGAGAAGAACTCCCCAAGGGTGGCAAAGCAAGCTCTTGCTTTAGAGGAGAAGGAAGAAGGCAGCACTAGCGACCTAAGAAGGGAACATTGAGAAGGAGAAGAAGGATTCTGGAGAACTTCCAAAGGAGCATTCCTAGTATCTTCTAAATTCTATTCTTGTATTTTCTTTTTAGTTGATCATGAAAGGGTCTTTATCCATGTATGTGTTTTTCTTTTTTATTTTTGTCGTGAGTAGCTAGACTCCCTTGGGGAGGGTTGGGGTGAAGTCTGATGAGCATGATGTAATATTGATGTATAAATGTTTTCCTCAAGCATAATTTATTTTATGATCTTAATGTCTTGCTAAGAAATATTTTGTTTAATTTAGTCTTGAATGTGGAATAAAAGTAAAGAATTAAAAGTTCAAGAACAAATCGTCCTGTGCTCCTTAGCTCACCTTAGGTTGGATGCTAGGTTTTGAGTGCATGAATGCTTGGAACTATGTGATAAAGTTCTTGAGCTCAATGCATCTAAATCTAAGCTCAACCAAAGTGTTGATGCAAGTGGTGCTAAGACCCACTAAATGAGCTCCTTAGCTCAACATAATTGAGGTAGAGGAAGGAAGTGTTGAGTGCTCATGAACTAAGTGACATAGTCATTGAGCCCAACATACAAATCCCTCATCTCAACTATGTGAGATGCGAGTGATGCTCGTAGTGAAAATCAATGCTTGTAAGATCCTAAGATTTAAAAATTAAGCTCTCCTTGATCAAGAGAATAAGATTAAAATTTAAATTAAAAGAATCTTACAAGAATCTTTGTGCCGAAGTAGAACCGAATGTGAGTTGATTTTGTTCACGAGATTTGAACTCGTAAGACCTTGAGTTAAACTCAAGGAAAACAAAGTGCACTTGATTTTAATTAAAATGAAAGATAAAGCTTGAGAAATTAATATAGATAATTATTATAGCATGGCTTGTGGGATGGTCCCAACTCTCCTCTTTCTCTCATCTTGCTCTTTTTGCTTAGTGATTATTGTTCTAATTTTTAGACCAACTCATCCAAATACATTGTAGCTTAAACATTAGTGAGAATAGATACACCTTAATGCCAAATCAACCAATTCTCTGAGGATCGATAAATTCCCGGAAATTAACACTTTCCACTTATTACTTCAGACCAAGTACACTTGCGTGTGAGCGCAGACGTGTATTTACAGTCTGCCGGTCTCCATAACAACCATCACTCCAACTCATACAATCCGGGATTTAGAAATCATCCAAACTTCTTTTATAGTGAGGGAAATGCACAAGGAAACTTTAACTCCCAACCACAAAATAGATCGATTCAAAATGTCTACAAATCTTATAAGCAAAATCAAAATAATAAACAAGAAACCAGTTAAGAAGAATCATTTGGGCATTTAAAACTAAAACAATGCAATTCATGAAACAAACTGAAATGACCATGAACCATCATGAAACCTCAATTCAAGGAATTGAAGTATCTATAAAGAATATCAAAGTCCAATTGGGACAGATTTCCAAGCAGCTATCTACTAGACAACAAGGTATGCTCGCTAGCTCAACTGAGTTGAATTCTAGATAAACGGTGAGTGTTATTAGTGTAGATACTAAGAAAGCAAATTGCATTGAAATTAATAATAACAAAGAGAGATGAAGAATGAAAAATTCTAATCTGAATATTGGAAAAGATAGAATAGCAGCTAAGAAGGGGGACACCGGCAGAATGAATATCCCATATGTGATTGAGGGTGAAGTCCTTTTAGATCCCTTGTGTGATCTAGGGGCTTCAGTTAACATTATGCCATGGCATATATACACTAAATTAGGAATAGGGGGGATGGAAGAAACACTAATAATTTTAGAATTTGCAAATTTAGTGTCTCAAACCCCCTTAGGAATGGTGAAGGATGTCCTTGCAGGAATAGGGAGTTTTGTGATCCCTACTAATTTCGTGGTGTGTTAATGGGACACTTGGAGTAAAAACTCCACTGTAATTTTTGGGAGACCATTCTTTGCCAGCTCTCAAGCTATTTTTGATGTGGAAAGGGGACTAATGATGGTGAGAGTTAAAGGACTAGAAAAATTAATATATTTAATGCCTTCTTTATTTAAAGAGAAAATTACAAAGTTAAAATGGGAAAAAGCTAATAAGGAGCTGGAAGAAAAAAAGGAGATTATGAGCACTATAGATTCTTTTGGTCACTATGACACCTCATCTGGTGGAAGTGACACAAGGGGAGAGAAGAAGAAAAAGAAGACTAAAAGAGGAAAGAAGAAGAAAAAGGGAGCTCCCTTTGTTGATATGGAAAATGAGGTGGGGAAGAAAACCAACAATGATTAATGAGTTTGAGCCCAACTTTGATTGGTGTTCACTCAATTCAATCTGAAATATGGGTTAAGAAACCACCTAAGGATTTGTATCTAACTTGGCATTTAATGTGTCGAGATGACGACATTAAACCAAGCACTTTTTGGGAGGCAACCCAACCTTTTTTGTTTTGTTTGAAGTTATTGCTTTTAGGAGTAGTATGAAATCAATAAACAACCAAAAATGTTTTTTTTAAAGAATTATGGAAGTGAAATTAATTTCTGAAAATTTTTGCTTAATAGCTGTCGCAGTGGGCCGCAGCAGATTTATTCGCCACAGCGCGCCATCGCAGATTTACTTGCCACAGCACGCCGCAATGGATTTTGATGCCACAGCGCGCTCTAGCGGATAACTTAGCATGAATGTTTCAAGACGCCACAGTGCGTCGTAGTGCGCTACCACGCGTTGTAGTAAAAAATACCCAGCTGAAGTAGAATTTTAGTGCCTTGGATTCCCAAGGCAGTCAAAGACGCTATAGCACGCCTTAGAACTCCAAATCTGCATATTAGGTGCAGAAAAAGGTAAAATTTTCTACCTTTTTGAATAAAAATTAAGTTAAGTTACACTTATGGCATGAGTTAAATTTAGCTTTGACCAAGAATTGATGTGCCGTAAGTATGATTAACTCAAAACATTTTAGATTTTAATTTTCTATCAACTATAAAATGGCTGAGAGGGAGTTTGAGGATTGCACCTCATTGAAACTAAAGCACCACCTCTCCAATTCCTCCAATTGCTCTCAATCTTCATTCCTCTCAATCTTTGCTTTCTATTATTAAGAGAGTAATGTCTTCGGGTAAGAAAGCAACTACGAGCAAGGGAGCTTCTACCTCCACAGCTGGTGGAGCATATAATAAGAAGATTTTTTTCCTTGGTTGAAGCAGAACAACACTTCAACCAAGTTATAATAAAAAGTAAGTTAATCCCAGAGCGGGGATTCAGGCTCCCATACCCAGTGAACCCTGACCAAATTCTACACCAGGGATGGGACCACCTGGTGTGTCCCACAGGCTCTACTTACCACTCCATTTTGTAGGAAGTGTATGCTAATGGTATCAATGCGGTGGGGAATAAAATTTTTGTGACATGTAAGGCTGTGGAATTTGGGAACAAAAACATCACAAATTTTTATTCATTGAGGGATGTAGAGAATTGTATCTAACTCAACCTGCTGCGCTCCCAATACGACCTAGCAGAAATAGCGAGTGAGATTACCTACTCCGATGCAGGATGGAGAGGGAACTTAGCTAACATTACTTGAGCACTACTCACGAAGTCGAGCAATGCTTGGCATGTGTTTGACTCTAGTTTTGTTATGCCATTTGGGGCATCTCTGTGAGGTAACCCAGGTCACAGACGTTGCTCCTTTGTGCATTGTAAAGATGAGAGATATTTTAATCTCCAACATTATAAAGGAGCAGCTCTAAAATGCCTTGACTAAGCAATGTGTTGCTCTAACTCTTGGGTCACTGATTTCAGGTTTATGTGAGGCTCAAAAGGTGAAGATCCTATCTTCCGACATCACGATTCTGCCCTGCGCTCCTCTAGAACAGACAAACTTGAGCACCTGCACCCAAGATGTAACAACCCTAGGTCGTTACCCTAGCTAAAACTAGATTAATTAAGCTAAACTAAGGTTTGATTTTGATTCCATTGGATTCAATGGGCCATTTAAACCTAAACCTAGAAATTTGAAATCAATCGGAGCTAAATTAGAAAATTTGGTATTTTTGGCTATTTTTAAACTCTGAAAAATACATAAATTATTTTGATCTCCAAATTAAAATCTGATTTCATTTTTGAATTCCTCATACCCAAATTAGCTAAGGTTGAATTTTTGGGAATTTTTGGAGCTCATTTGGTCCTAAATTGGATATAGGAATTAATAGAATAATTAAATTAATTTTAATTAATTAATAATTTTATTTATTTAATTAAAAGTACTGTTAGGATTTGCTGTCGGGATCGCGGCAGATCTGCTGCGAGGTCCCGACATCGGCGCATAAAAAACGAGCCATCCAGTACATTCGCACGCATCTTAGCGCTAGGGATCGAACGACTCACGAACGCGCGCCTTGATCTCATCTCAGCTGCTCAATCGACATCTCGATCCAACAGCCTTCCGTGTCCCGCCCTAAGTAGTTTAGATTGAGCGTTGGATCCCTCTAGTCTAATCTGACGGATGATCTGCCCCCAATTGACCGTTGGTTGTCGGAAGATCTGAGCCGCTCGTTTCCAACTAAGGATCCATCGTATGGCTGCACTTTTACCGTCACTATTCATCATCATCCCGAGTGTTCAGTCGCAGGTGGCACCCGACAAAAATCCCAATGGCTTGCACCTGTGGCAGTACGGGGATGAGGTCTGGTCTCCCACGTTCCCCTTCGCGCCCTAATCGCCATGGCCTGATGATCCTCCCGGATTTGCCCTTCCCCCTTCGGAGCCCCATTCACAGCCATGGGCCGAAGCTGCTGGCTCGGCTAAGGCTTTGGAAGCTCTCCTTTGAGTTATAAATAGCATCACGATAGCAGCACCCCAATCCTTTTTGCTCCTAGCTTCATCTTCCTTAAAGACTTCTGTGCCCCCTCCATTTCAAGTTGTTTGGCTCTCCGTCGGCGGTCCATCCAGCCACCAGTGGAGCTCGATTCGATTTGTCATCCGCTGATTGTGGGTGAGGTTTGAAGTTCAAACCCCCAGGTATCTATGTGGAGCTCAGGTGCCCTGTGTCTTCTGTCATGCTCGATCGACTCTTCCTCTACCATTCCAGGTACTCTTTTATCCCAGTGAGTCAATTCAGCTCGCTATCCTATGCCGTGTGATCATTCGCCTTAGATGATGAGTTAGGATCCTTCCTGAGTAGTCTCTGTAGTCGTTTAGGGTGTTGGTGACCTCTGGCAATGGACCGGATAGCATTATCACCATATGGGGATCCATTGCCAGTCTACTTGGAGCCATAAATCAATCCTTGATAATTTAAGGATTTCTATAACACTTGATTGTCCGTTGCTATAGTTGTGCGAACTAAATGTCGATGGTCACTCATACACTGATCGATTGATTCGATCGAATCAATCGATACTGGTGCATTCTGTGTAATTATCCGACCAATTGTGCACCCCATCAATTTAGATAGAATCAAAACCATATAGTTCACTCCATCGCTTTGCCTTAGTCGCCTGAGTGAGTCAGGATATAGGTTGGAGCATATCTCCCTCTCAGTGAGAGCGATTTCACCCCCTCAGCTCAGCCCTAGAGGTCGCTCAGGCCGAGTATCACTCCAGCCATTCAGGGCTTCCCTGATGGGGCTTTCTGGTCCCATCGGTGCGTCTGGCGTTGCTGAAGGTGTCGCCATCAAAATCAGGGCGAGTGATGGTCTGAAGGAGGAGAATTCAGCGAAGGAAGCTTGCTTGGGTTGCCATCGGGGTGCCTCCATGCGAGGAAGACGACAGGTATTTTGGGTCGGGTCGCCCCCGACCCGCGCCTTTTGTCTTTCGGGTTGACTCGATTATCCAGAGAAATTTCTGAATTAATTTTCCTAAGGAAAATTAATTCAAAATATTTTTAAACTTAAAGTCTTTATTTAAATAAAAATGCAGATTAAATGAATTAAATAACTTTAGTTATATAGATCCAAATGGTATGATCCAATATACCATTTGAATCAGAAAAATTCAAGGAATCTGAATATAAAATAAAATTTTAGATCCAATGGTTGGGTTTAAAAATATTGGCTAAAACTTCTCTGTTCTTAAATAAATCATATAAAATCATTTGATTGTCCAATTTATGAGTTTAAGGACTCTGATTGCTCCTTGTACCCTCAGGGACAATTCCAAACCCTTAAAATTAATTTTGGATAACTAATTTTCTTAATCACTCCTTAATCACCCTAATCAAGGATTAGTGAATTAAACCCTAATTAAGCCTTTGATTTGGATGGGAATGGTTCCTAATATTATATTAAACCTAGTAAACCTAAGTGTAAGGTTGGATTGCCCTAAGATGCCTTAATTTCACTAATCACCCTAAGTGGCTTAATTAAGTGATTAGTGCTAATTAAAACCATTTAGGTCATCAAAACCTCAATTAAAGGTGTTCCCCACCTCATTAAACAATATGAAACACTTTAAAATAGATTAGAACAAATTTGGGCAATAAAACCCTAAAATCCTAATTTTTGTCTTAAGAAGGGCATTTTGGTCATTTTGACCAAAGTATGATTTATTGTTCCTTAAGAACTGAAAATTTCAGTAAACCACTATAACACAGATTAGAAATGTTCTCTGAAATCCTAGAACAATAATAATCACCAATCCATAAGGTCTCATTAATTCCTTAATTAAGATACCTAAACCTTAAGCATTCCTCATAAAGATCATATGGTATTAAACTTTAAGTTTAATAATTGAAATGGTCAATTATCTCATTAATAAGTTTAGTTAAGATAACTTAAGAATTAAGTGTTAAAAGAAAAGTAATTGGAAATGTCTAAGTAAAATCTTAGCTTAAGATCTAAAGTGATCAAAACTCAAACCCTTAGATCTTAAGTAACTTAAGAAGGTCAAAATTGGGTTTAATGTTAATCTAATGCTTAGAATTGTCAATTCTTGACCTTAATAAGCTCCTTATAGTTAATCATGAAATTAGATCTAAAGAAATTCACAAATGGATACTCTTAAGTCAAAACTCTAATTAGAAGTCTAAAGTGATCAAACTTCAGATCTTTAGATCTTAGACCTTAGACTTAGATCTTCAAATTGAATCAAACCACCTCCAATAAAAATTCTTTAATGATTGATTGTTTAATCTTTTGAAACCTTCCATGTGGGTATAGGATGATTCAATCAATAAGATAATGAATTTATCTTAAAGATGGAATATAGATCTTAGATTCTCAAGTTCTTAATGATTATTTTATCTTATAATCAGTAGAATAGCCTTTCACTAAGATCTTAGTTCCTGAATCTTTCAACTTATAGGATTCTTTACCTTCAAATTGGGTAATAAGTGAGAAACCTAGATCCTAGTTAGAATATCACCTAGGATTTGGGATTTGAACTCAACATAGGGTTTAAGTTCTAAATTCTTAAATCTTGATTTATTTAATCAAGATTTGGGTAAGAGAGTAAAATATTCATAAAATTAGGTCGTTGATTTGCTTACTTAAACTATATAGTCATCACCTGATTCTGGATTAGAACTTGTTAAGTTCTAATATTTAATTTAAGGACGTAAATTTGAGACTTTACTCGATAGCTAGATGTTGGAGATCCTAAGCTTGTACCTTCTCAGAGTAGCTAGATTTGGTAATTTTGACAACAATAGATATCACATAAGTCTAGATTGAGTCTCTTGCTTACTTTGACTAGATTGCTTTGCATACCTTAGATTTTGAGCTTTAGCCCTTGAGCATAATAGGAAAAAGTTAGGATGATGCATCCTAAGCTAGTATTGAAATTACATATCATTCAGTTTTGTTTTATTTGCAGTTAGTAGAATATGACCTAGCTTAGTCTGCCTCTTCAGTAGTAGTATTGTATAGACTAGACTCAGACCTAGCATATTTGGATGGCTAAGCTGGGGATTGATTGATTGATATTGGAGGCCCTGTATGGCCTATTGGCTGGTATGGCAGTACTAGGGCTTAGGCTTATTACTACTTTAGCTATATTATATTGTTTTATTTTCTGATTTGCTTTGCCACATACTTCAGTAGCCTTATTTTCAGTATTTGCTCGCTTTGCCACATGTCTCAGTGGTTTCATATTTCATACATTGCTTTGCTTTTGCCACATGTGTCAGTGGCCTTTCTTTTCATGTTATTCTGCATGTTGTATGTATATTTTATGGCTTAGGTATATGTATGAATGGCATGTTTAGGATGCTAGAATTTTATCATATTCAGTACTTGTGTTCTTTTATACTCAGTATGTTTTACCTCGATCATAATCATGTTAGGATCATGTCTATTCAGTAGTTGCAGTTATTTTTGCTTTAGCCTCACCTTGCTTATTTAGTGTTTTGTATGTTACTTCACATACATGTTACATGCTATAAATAGATAGTTTATAGAATTACAGCTCTTTCATAGCTTGTTGCACCCTTTACTGCTTGCATGTGTAGTTAAATTAAATGTGATATCTTTTAATATTCAGTTCATTTAAATAGCCTAAAATGTACTTAAACAATTGTCTAACTGTAACCTTTTTGTTTTGTTGGCTGGGGCCCTGGCATTTATGATACCGACAAATGTCAGATTCAGACGTATTCGTGGGCAGTGTCGTAGAGGAGGAGCCAGTTCAGGAGGAGGACCTTCCAGCTACTGTTTAGGTAGTTTTGCCTTGTTTATTTCAGTGAGGACAAGAGTCCTTCATTTTTCAGTTATTCATTTTTGTTTGTAATAATTAACTTTCTGGATGTACTCTACTTTCTGCATTGTGATGAGTTACTTTATTGCATTTTCTTTCCCTACTATGTATGCTTGTAGATATTACTTTATTTTGTACTGCTTCCACCACTTTGTTATTTATATTGATGGATGTTATAGCACTTAGTGACAAGTCCTTGATTTAGGGCAGGTTGGGTTCACCTAACTTTACTTAAGTTGGGGATTTGCCACAGTTGGAGCACCGTACTTTCTTATTACCAGTATGGGGCCCCACATAAGAGGGGGCACGAGCTAATAAGAGGAGGGGAGAAGAAGGCGAAGCATCAACATCAGCTGGCCGGACCTCGACCGACAAAATGATGACGCATATGTACGCACATCAACAAGGTTTGGGCATCTCCTTAGCACGCGACATGTGCTTCCCCAAATGAGAAGTAGCTCGGCAGCGCAAAATCCTAATTGAATTCCACGAATCTCTCGGAACAATGTTCCAAGAGTGGGGCTTGAGTGGAGGATCGGATGGGTCTAGGATGTCGTGCCCTCCTGTAGGAGAACCATTCCCAGACAATGATTGGCTAGCAGATTACACCTATCGATACGTGGGGGAGGAAGACAAACCTAATGAATAATAAGGTTGTACTATTTTTAAATTTCAACTTTCTATTTTTCATTTCTATTTTTGTAATTTGCATTTCTATTTAATAAAATGGATTTCGTATCTAGTGCACCCTCATCAATACTATAATTAAACTTTAAAGATAATTTTTTGAAAGAAATAAATTTCTAGATTTAAGGTTAAAACTAATTGTGAAGAAATTAAGACTCAAGTATGCTTGCAAGTAAGAGGAAAATCAACTTCAATCCTACACCCCATTATTCAATTTAAGGCTCTACTAATGCTTAGTTTCCAGAAATTAAAATGACATGTACTAAGGTTTAAGTGTGTGGGGGTAAAAATTTGAGAATTAAACCAAGGTTACAAGAGGTGACTGAGAAATTGAGGTGCTAGGCTCCTGTAAGACTTAATGACCACAAGGAACTAAATTAAGGGATGAAGTAAAATATCCCTCCCTAAGAGCTGAAATTCCAAATGAAATAAAAATATAGGAATGATGAAAAGTATCTCTCCCAAGTTAAAAAGTGAATATTTAGGATGAAGAAAAATAAATCTCCTAAAATGTTAAAATGTTCCTTGTAAATCATAAGAAGGGGCACACATGGCACAATGCTCAAGTACTCACTAATTGCACCACTAAGGTTTGAATTTTCTGATCACCTCCCCCATAATAAAACATTAAGTATAACATTTGATCTGAAACCAAATTAAGAATAAAAATTTGAACTTGTTGAAAGGGGTAGTAGAAAGTGAAAGGTTTAAAGTCATCTTAAATTAGAGTATTACTTGGTAGCTATGTTCTTTACACAATTGACATACACATTGAATCCCTAAACTAAGCATTTCAGAAAGTCAATCTCTAAGCCTTACTTGAGGACGAGCAAGAAATTAAGTGTGGGGGTGTGATATATACAGAATTTATAGCCAAATTAAGTATTAAAACATCACTAAACACCATATGAAATAAGGTACTTTGAATAAAATCATATGTTTTTGCAGGAAAATGAAGAAAAATTGGATGCATGAGCAGAATCACTAAGATATGGGTCAAAACTGCCATAGAGGGCCATGGCGGCTCATGAAAATTCTTCACCTGGAAGAATATCTAGGAGGACCTAGAAGGAAAATTGTTGTAGCGCACCATGGCTATCTCATTAACTCCCTTACCTGGAAGCTAAACTATAGACCTGGAAGAAAGACCGCTGCGCGCACCGCAGCGCGCCACAGCGTTATTTCTCTAAGTTAAATTAAAATCTTATAAAAAAGAAATAGAACAGTATATTCGAAAGTCTTTCCACTGCTGTCTGCCACAGCGCGCCGCAGCGCTCTACAGCGTCATTTCTTTAATTTGAATCAAAACCTAATGAGGACTAATTGAAGAGTGCTAAATCTATTTTTTTTTTTAAATAAATTGCTGTAGCGCACTCCAAGCATGCCACAACATGCTATGCCTCATAAGGATTTGCACTGGCCCGGAACAAAACTACTGCAGCTTGCCGCGGCGCGCCACGACAGCATATTTAATTAATCTTTAAGAACTTTATATGAACTAGTTGAATAACAAATCTTCCGCATTTTCGAACTTTCAACCACCACAATGTGCCACAGCGCACTGAGCGGCATTTCTGATTATTCACACAAACTATTTGTGAACTAATTGATCCGTGTTTTTGAAGTATTTTCCACAATAGCGTGTAGCAACATGCAACAGCGGAATATTTTATTAATCATAAAAACTTTAAGTGAACTATTAGAATAGTCATTCCAAAGGTTTATTTGCTGTAGCGCACCACAACGGACAATGCGGCGTCTTAAAGAAAAGATACTAACTTTTATGTAGGAACAGTGTTTAGAATGCTGCTGCCACAACGCGCTATAGCGGAACAGTATTTGGAATGTGCTGCCAGAGCGCGCCATAGAGCGCCATAGCGCACCACAACTAGATGATCCAAAATTTTCTAGAACAGCCATAAATCCAGCATAGGGAAGGCCACAAAATGCAACCTTTGGCCTTCCCCAGCCTCCTGAAAACTAAAATACATTATTTCTATTGATTCTCAATAGAATAAATAGGACAAACCTTTAAATGGTTGGAATTAAAGCCAAGAAAGGTGAATAGTCACATGATTAACGCCTTGTGGGCTGAGGATTCCTTATTTAAGAGCCAACCTAAGACCTTAAGAGGGTTCCAATTTCTAACATTCAAGTCCCCAAAAGGAATAGTTGCAGCAAGAGGAGAAAGGAGAACTTTCCAAAGGGAAGAAGGCTTACCAAAAATAGTAAGGAGAAGGAAACGACAAGGGAAAAAGGGCATAGCAGTCAAGAGGAAGTGCAGCAGGAGTCCAAGAGAACCCCAGAAAACCTCTAGGTAATTCCTGGTATTTCTTCCTAAGCTTCTCTGATTTCTTTCTGCTATGAACTGATGGCGAGGTTCACTTTTCTATGTATACATGCTTATGCTTACTTAGTAATAGAAGGCTAAAATTCTTTTAGAGAGGGTTGAGATGTAACTGTATGAAATTGTAAGGGTATGGTGGTGTTTTAATGAATTGTTTGAATGAATGAAAAGATGATCTTATTGTTTATTATTTTTGTAGAAATAAATGCTTGGATGAAAAAAATTTAAATTATTTTATTTTAAGAACTTGTGTTTGAAGCTCATCAATTAGGTAAGAGTAAGGAAGGTAGTGCAAGTAGAGCTAAGAATTATGTGATAAATTCTCAGGTTCACTTGCATCTTTCCTTAAGGGCTCTACCAAGAGATTTGATGCTCGTGAACCAAGTTCTCCATTAACTTTGCTCTGCTGCTCAACAATGTAGAAGGGATGAGAGAATATTGGAAAATTCAATGGATGATGTAACATAGTCCATTGACCCAATGCATTCTCCCATCTAGCTAAACTGCGTGTGAAGTGCATGATGCATGGTTAATGGAAATTATGTTTATGAGATCAATAGGAACAAAAAGATATCATTTGGTAACCTAGACATAGGGAATTGAGTCTAATTAGTAAATATGATCTCATGAAAGTTTATGTGCTAAGGAAGAACCCCAATGGGAGTTTTCTTTGTGCATTAAACTTGAACCTATTGTAATTGGAGGGTAACTCCGATTCCAATAGTATTCACTTAATTGTATTAAGCATGAAGATTTAAAGTATACATTCAACAATGAAGTTATATCACCAAGCTCTTACAACTATTATAATGAAAACTCAACTCTCTCCTTTTAATCAAATTGCATCTTAACTTAAGATAATTTGTATTGCTAAATTAGGAACCAAAAATCATTCTAAAAAGTGACATCTAAACATTGTTGAAAGAAAATATAACTTATATAAGAACCACCATTCCCAGAGGACAATAAATCTCATAATTAAAACTTCCACTTATTACTTCAGACCACGTACAGTTGCATGCAAACGCAGACGTGTATTTTTCATTTGTCATGGCTCTTGAGGAAGGAGTTGTAGATTGCATTGCAGCTCCTTGTGAAGGCGAGAAGGAGTATGGACCTGAGCTACTGCTCTCAGGTTCAACTGAAGCTACTATCACTGTAACTTGGCATCAAGTGGGAGCAATACTCTAGATGCCTACCATTACCAACCACTCCGTAGCTCTTTCTTGTGGTATCAAGAAGATCAATTTGAGCATTCGCTCTAGGGTATGGTAGAAATTGCATTAGTAGTGATTTAATAATGGGAGGTAGTGGTATACCCAATGCCTACTACTTCTCTCGGTTCTGGCTTTTGTTCCCGTAAAGATGACACATCTCAGATTGAGCATGAGCTTCTAGTTGTGGCCTCAATTTCAAAAGGACAATTGGAACTGGTGATTATAGAAGAAGATGTGGCGCTAACTTTTGCTATGGCTACTATTACAATCAAACCTGGTGCGGCCAATGGGGTTGCTGTGCATCGAACAATAAAATGCCTATCGAACAAAATGAGTCTGGTTGTCCCTATGGACAACAAATGGTTCTGTCTACATGTAATCCCTGTATTCAGGTAATGGGAACAAATGCCAAGTCGCAGACAGGCAATTCTGATGGAGCAGGGGGCCCAAGCAGTGATGGCATTCTTGATCGAGCTGATGGCATCCTCAATCAAGATGTTGGTTTGACCAACTTCGAACACAACAATAGGGGAAACTGTAGTGATGTTGATGCCAAAAGTGTGGTAGCAATGACTAGCATGGAGATTTGGAGAGCAGATGATGTATTCCGTTTCATGGAATCAGCTAAGGTTGTAGCTCTGGTCTGTTAGATGACATGTAGCCCCACCAATGACAATTGAGAATTAAGAATTCAAGGTTCATTCCTAACACTTCAATGTTCAATAGTTGTGCATGAGCTTCGAACCGGTGCTACCTAGATTGGGAGCAATTCAGCTTTGCAGAAGGGGGTTACTCCTAATAATATAGTTGCTTGCCCACCAATTACACATGAAAATGCCCCAAAGAAATTTTTTGCAATTGTAGCTGCAGAAACTACAAACAAAGATGCAACACATGTTTGTGTAAATGCCCACAGAATATTGTAGAAACTGCAAGCTGCATTCCTGCACAAATTGCGGCCATAGAAACTAAATAAAATAAAGTTTTTGGTTGCGACCAAAGTTCATTCCTTGCCCAACAATTGGAGCACCAACAAACTTCACAAGTAAATTTGGGGAAGTAATTATGGATGTTCATGCGAAAAAAGAGCAAAAAAATCAATTTGAAGGAGCACTAATTGTTCATCTATTTGGTTATCGAAATCCAAATGCAATCCTATAAAACTAATTAAAAATGCAATAGGAACGATTTGGCGAGTTCTCCATCCACCTTCAACGACCTGATTGTGTTCTTGTTAAGTTTGAGAATGGAAATGCAAAGTTGGAAATTATTTGAAGTTCTTGGATTCACTGAATGGGTTTCTGATTTTACTCCGAATATGAAGGTGGGATTCATTACACCTTTGTGGATCTATTTGCCGGAGCTCCTTATAAACTTATGGCATGAAATAAATCTCACATAGATAGTAGTAAAGGTAGGAACACCGCTCTTCATAGATGGTCTGACATCTAAGTGTGGGCATCTTGAGTATGCAAGGGTATGTCCCAAGTGGATTTATCTTCACCTCTCAAGCAAACAATTATAGTCTGAAGCACTAAAGGTATGTTTTACCAATGTGTTTTATATGAGGGCATTTTTCTTCTTTTACAATACTTATACTATGGTGGGACATAGGGATGATCAATATCCTTCAAGAGTGACTACCACAGACAAACCCATTGCCCCCCACACAACTTTTGCAATCTCCACCACCACCTTTACCATCACTGCCATTGCCACCACCACCACCAGCAGAGCATCCATCTCCATTTCCATTAACTAGGATACTGATTGGATCCTTACATAGTGATGTATGCCACCAGAAAAAAATCCCTAACCACCCAATGAGGGGAACGGGTCGCCCATAGTATTGCAAGCCTGTGCCTCCCACTATTAATGAATGGATCCTAAAGTAGGATCCGTTCCAGCCTACCGCCAGCCCCACCTCACATTGGGAGCCTATCTCTAACACTCATATGCATCCTCAGACTGGCACACGAATACTCAACCTAATACATCTTGTTACTTCTTGATAACCATGTTTACTGGTGGACTCTTTCTCTACTAGGGTCCAATGAACGACATCCTTACCGGAAGTAGTCATGGAGTGCGGAAGCCAACAACATGACACCACCTTTTGTTGCTCATCTTAGAGTGCAAACTGAGACTGATTGCTTAGTTGGAGACCCAGGTCGAGTCCTTCACTCTTCAAGAGGCATATCACCACTTTTCGAGGCACTAGAGCTTCATGGTTCATCATTTCTCAGGACACTTGGAAGGTATTATATTTTCTTAGCTGGGTGAGTTCATGCAATGTGAGGTTCACCATTACAGCATCTAGTTGATCCTCACCACCATCACGCTGTGATCAGGGAACTGCTTCTAGTTTGGCACCGCTTATGTGACGATTGGCCTGTATATGAGGGGGGAACTATGGTGGATGATTAAAAATGTGTGGGTGGAGGGATGCCCACTTTTACTTGGAAGAGATTTTAACTGTATTCTCTCTTAGTAGGAGAAGCACAGTGGGAAGCCATTCAGAGTGACTGTTGCTCATACAAACTTCTAGGAGGTATTCATGCTTGCCACCATTATGACCAAGGTTTTATTGGTCCACCTTATATATAGAACAACAACATAGAGGGATTGTGGTGTATTTGGGAGTGCTTTGATTGGTTCCTTCTCAGCACAAAGGTGATGAACCTTATGCAGGGTGCAGTCATGCACCACCTTCCCTGGGTAGCCTCTGACCACTGCCCAATTTTCTTGATGCATTCTTGTCTCAGATTTCAGCATACCAATTCTCGGTACAAGTTTGAGGATACATGGCTCCATTATCGGGAGGCCATCTCAGTGGTGAAGAGGACTTGGGGGCAGGCTTCTTGCGACTCACCATCCTTAGTTCTCAACCTCTAGTGGGCTCGTACTCTCTGGGTTTTGTAGCGATGAGGATGGGACACACTCCTTGTAACAACTCAAGTTATTACCCTAGCAAATTAAGACAAATCCAAGTCTTGATTTTGATCTTAGTGCACTAATAATATCATCAGGAGTTCACCGCCAATACCTAGTCCAAATCTTGAGAATTTCAGGAATTCCTGAATTTGACCTATTTAAATTAACCTCAGATAAAAAATCAGACTTTGTCATTTCACTCATTGCCCCCAAATTAGCTAGGGATGATGTTTTGGAAAAAATCGAAAGTCATTAGAATTTAATCTATTATTTTAATAATACTTAAATACTTTAAAAATTAAGAAAATTAAATACTTATCGAAAATAAAATCTGACTTTATCGTTGTGTTTGTCAACCCTCAATTAGCTAGGGGTGAATATTTGGAAGTTTTTGGAAGTCATTTTATTTATTGATAATATCAGGAATTATATTATTAAATTATTAATTTGAATTATTATTTTAACTATTAAATAACCACGGTGACATTAAGAACCTAACACCGTCAGCCTAATTCGCGCGCACTGTTAGTCCTAACCGTCTGATCAGATGGCCAATCCTAGCTATCTTATCTGGATTAGACGGTGCGGGGTTATCCCCTTCCTCGAATCTTCTGCATAGCTTCCACGTGGCGCCCCGCTGCCCCACTCACCTAACCGCTGTGCTCGGCACCTCATCTGCTCCGCTTCATCTCCCTCAAAACTTGAATCACCTCGAGATACCAACTGTGAGGACCTCAGATGCAAATCGGAGCTTGGCACAATTCCCCCAAATCCTAAGAACCTCGACCGTCAATTTCAAGGTACCCCGATCCCCTTCATTATTAAGTGGTTTCCTTTAACTCTTATTCGAATCATTATTGCTTGATCATGATTATCGAGTGAATGGTTTTGATTGAACTCATAGGAGTTTGATCGACCGTATTTGGAGTGTAGTTTGTAATACATACCGTTATCCGAAGTTCGCCGAATAATAGGATCTAAGGCTAGATCCTATGGCCGCCATAGTGCACCTGTGTATCTGGTCCGGCCGTAATTGTGTAGGTGAGGTCGGGTCCAACTTGATGGCGTGCAGGCTGAGCCACCTCTCCGTCGAAGAAAGGTACAAAATTTCAAGCCCTAGGACTACCTTTGAGGCACCGTTCGGTGAGGGAGATGAGTTTTGGGTAGGGTCGGGTCGACTCGGGCCAGACCCGCGCATCTCGGACGCGACGCGTGTCTGCAGGTCGCCTCCTTAAGTGAGGTGATTCACACTAACTCATACACTGTGGGACCCATTATTTTATCATCCGCAGTATTTATCTCGCATAGGGCCCACTCTCGTCCGGTACCCGTTAGATGGTTATCGCGTGGCATTGGTAGGGTCCGCCGCTCTGCATTTGTCGGACTGCCATGGGACCCACGCACCAATTAAAATTAGTTACTTAAATTCTGTTATTATTAATTAGAACAGTAAAGTTCTATTTAATTTAAATTGCATAAATCAAATTAATTAGTTAGAGAAACTTTAGAGGCTCATAACTAATTAATCATAAGTCCAAATATAGCAAATATATATCTCATTTTGCTCAGAAAAATAAGATGAATACTATAGTAGTTAAAAGTTTTTTGTAGGACCCCTATTTAACATAGGGACATTTTAGGACTCTTATACTTATACAAGAACTTTCCCTAGCCATAACTTTGTACCTAGTGACCTAAACCTAGCCAACGTGGGTCTCATTTTAATCATGAGAGTGTCTAGTTTGCCCTGATAGTATTAGTTTTTTGTTGGATTATTAGTTTGACTAATCTTTTTTAGGACCTTCCGTAATTACCCCTTAATGACCTTTGGAATCATGGTGGACTCCCACATTAAGCAAGTCGAGAGGACAGCAAAGTCACAATCGAAATAGGCAGAATGGATGGAGCGACTGTTAACGGCCCACATGGGTCAAGGTCACTTAAATTCTGAAGCCACTCCTCCCCCTCACTACTTGTTTGAGCACCATGTATAGTCCTCAGATGGACTACTATATAGTTTCCCTTGCTTAAGACTCTCTACTTTCAATGGCAATCTTTTGGCTATCAACACAGTTGACTGGATTAAAATGGTGGAAAAGAACCTCACCAGTATTAAGTGTCCTGATATTGAGGTGATCCATCTTATAATCACTCACATTGTTACTTAGGTCAATTAAAACTAAACCAAGTCTTGATTATAATTATAGTGCCTTAATTAAATCATTATAAGCTCACTACTAAGACCTAGTCCAAATAAGGAATCAAATGGATCAAAGTCTAATTTTGGGAATTTCTAGAAACCCTAGAATTTGACCTATTTATTGTGACCTCAAATCAAAAATTTGACTTCGCCATTGCATTCATCACCCCCAAATTAGCTAGGGGTGATATTTTGGAAGCATTTGGAAGTTGTTAGATTTTTGGCAAATATTTTAATTTTATTTAAATACCCAAAAATTTGAATAATTAAATACTTGTCAAAATGAAAATCTGACTTCGTCGTTGCGTTCCTCACCTCTCAATTAGCTAAGGGTGATGTACTAGAAATTTTTGAAATTTATTTAATCAATTATTTTTAATAAATAAAATTAGTATAATTTATTTATTTATGAATATATTTTATTATATGAAAACGATGCCATTGTAATGATGTTCCTTCTCTACCGTGCGTGGCGTCTGATCTGGCGGATCAATTGATCCGTCCAATCAAGCGATCAGACAGCTGCGGCATTGTCGTCTTCGTAAGCATTCCGCATGTCGTGCGAGGTGCGCTTGGCTGGATGTACTGTTGACGCGCATCCCTCCTCACCGCTGCTGCCACTTAATTGCACCTTAATGCTCCGTTTAACCCTTTATCTTTAACCCTAGTGTATGAATATGTCTGGCGTTGCATCTCAAAGACGTCGGCTGAAGCGAAGCATGTCAACCGTTGATCAGGTAGGTACATCATCTACTTCTTAAATTCCTTAAATGATTGATATTATTGCATTTCATATTTCTATTTCATGCTTTAGATTCGAAATTGAGCATGTCTGATCAAGATTGATCGAACATGTTTGTTCTAATTTAGAACCTAATCCACAGTACTCTATAGCAATATCTCCATCTCTGCGCTTAGCCAACTAGGATTAGTCCCGTTGCCAGTGCAGACCACCTTTGGGCTTGGGGCGTTCGTCAATGGGAAGGCCGGACCCCAGCGATGGCCGTTGGGCCGTCAAATTTACTACCCTAGCCAGGGTGCCCCGGTATCATCGAGCCCCATTCAAAGTTCATGTCGGGCCGGGTCGGGCTCAATCTTCTAGAACGGGTCCCCGTGGACTTCTCGGGTCGCAAAATTGCTGGACCCGCTCCGTCGCACTGTCGACTTTGAAGGACACCCCTTATCAAATCCTACAAAATATTAAAAATAATTATAAATATAATTTGAACAGTAAAGTTTAAATAAACTAATTTAAATATTTGGAATTTATTTAAAATAAATAACTTTAAATACTCATAAATTGAAAACTATAATCCAAATATATCAAATATATATCTCATTTTACTCAGGAAAATGAGAGGATTCATATGACACTGCCAATTTTCTAGTTAGAGGTATATTTTACCTAGTGACATTTAGGACCCCTAATTATATCTTAATTAACCCTAAAACTTCAAACCTCCATAACTTTGCACTCACTAATCCAAACATAACCAATATGGGTCTCATTTTAATCATGAGCTCCTCAAGAATGTTCCAGTAATATTAATTTTTCTATTTGAGGTATAATTAGCCTAACTACTTTTATAACCTAATCTTAATCTTTCATAGCTCTTAACTTTGTACACACTCATCTAAACATAGTCAATATGGGTCTTAAAATAATCAGGAGAATCTCTAGATTACTTTGACAGTGTCAATTTCTCTATTTGGATGATATTTTGCTTAATCACTTTTAGGGTCTTGCCCTAATTACCCTAATTAACCCTAGAACTTCAATTGACCATAACTTGGTCAATTGAGCTCCAAATTAGGTCTTCCAATATGCCATCTTGATCA
Source organism: Gastrodia elata (assembly GCA_016760335.1). Classification (NCBI taxonomy): domain Eukaryota; kingdom Viridiplantae; phylum Streptophyta; class Magnoliopsida; order Asparagales; family Orchidaceae; genus Gastrodia; species Gastrodia elata. The sequence continues at coordinate 12,313,381 of CM028686.1, forward strand.
GGAAGACTTAATAATCCATAAATTAAATAAATATTTATGATTTCATGACTACGTTACTTAGTCAACCCAAATTACTCCAAAACTTGATTAGTCAATATTAGCAAACTTAATTATCCAAATTGAATGATTTAAATTTTTGATAGCTTTTAGATTTATTAGAATCTAGTGGAGTGGTTGGTTTACTAATTATGTAATTAATTTCAGTAATCACTCACTAATCATCCTTAACCCTAATTAAGCCATCACTTAACCAAATGAAGTCCAAATTGGGTCTCCTCCTAGTTAAAGTACTTATTGGGTTATGGTGAAGCTATAGCCACTGAGTTTTCTGAATTTGGACTTCAATTAAAAAAGTTAAGTTTTTGACCCCTTTTCTAAAATCTTAATTTTACATAACAAACCCTATATTTGTTTTGGCCATAACTTGGATATTTGATATCAAAATTCAATAATTTTAAGTTCTATGGAATCCTTAGGTAGCAAGTATTAATAAACAAAATAAAAATTTAGATTTTATTAGAACAAATTATCAAATTTCCATTATGAGTCAATTTCCTTAAATTGAGCTCATAAGGCTTAATAATTATCCAAATTTTGTATACTTCCTGTCTATCTTCATATTAGACAGTAAGTACTCATTTGCCATTAATAAATTTCAATTTGAAGCTCTAATTCATAAAGTAGAATTTTTGACCCTTAAGTCAGGGCAAATTTGTCATTTTTCCCAAAATTAGGTTTAAGTATCCTTAAACCTTAAAATTAAGCTATAATATCTAAAATCATTATTATAACTGATTTGGGATTAATTTAGAATGTTTAAGCTTACTAAAATGTCATTTTAGGAAAAACTCTAAAATTCACTTAAAATTCTCTAAGTCCTAAATTAAGCCTCATAAGGTGAATTTAGTTCACTTATGCCTTCTGACAGACTGTAAATACACGTCTGCGCTTGCACGCAAGTGTACGTGGTCTGAAGTAATAAGTAGAAAGTGTGACTTTCCAGGAATTTATCGAACCACAGAGAATTGGTTAATTTGGCACTAAAGTATATCTATTCTCACTAATATTTAAGCTATAGTATGTTTTGGCTGGTTGGTCTAAAATTAGCACGAATATTCACGAAGTAAATAACAACATTTAAAGAAAGTGGAGAGTTGGGCCAATCCCGTATGCAATGATATAATACCTGTGTAGATTTGTTTCACAAGCTTTATCATTTATTTTAATTGAAACCAGGTGCACATTGCTGTCCTTTAATCTAGCTCAAAGGCTTACAAGTTCAAATGTCGTGCACAAAATGAACTCACATTCAGTTCTACATTAGCACAAAGATTCTTGTAAGATTCTTGAGATTTAAGGTTAATTCATTTTCTCCTTATTTAAGGAAAGTTTAAATTTCCTTAAATCTTAGGATCACACAAGCATTGATTTTCCACTACGAGCATCACTTCGCATCTCACATAGCTAAGATGAGAGAATCACATGTTGGGCTCAATGACTATGTCACTTAGTTCATGAGCACTCAACATTTCATTACTCAATCTCAATTATGTGAAGCTAAGGAGCTCATTTAGTTGGTCTTAGCATCACTTGCATCAACTCTTAGATTGAGCTTAGGTTGAGGTGCATTGAGCTCAAGAACCTTCTCATATGGTTCTAAGCTTCCATGCACTCAAAATCTACCATCCAACCTAAGGTGAGCTAAGGAGCACCAGACAATTAGATCTTGGATTTTTTTAGTTCTTTCCTCATAAACACATCAAGACTAATTTAGATGAAAATTTTTTAGTAAGGCATTAAAATCAAAAATACATTATGCTTGAGGGAAAACATTCATACAACAATATTACATCATGCATCAAGGGACTTCATCCCAACCCTCCCCAAGGGGAGTTTAGCTACTCATTACACAAAAAAATAAGGAAGACACATACATAGATAAAGACCCTTTCATGGTCACTAAAAAGAAAATACAAGATTGAGTTTAAAAGATACTAAGAATGCTCCGTAGAAGTTCTCCGGAATTCTTCTTCTCCTTCTAGTTATCCTCTCCTTAGGTTGCTACTGCTGCCTTCTTCCTCTTCTCCCTTTGTAAAAGCTTGCCTTGCCACCCTTGGGGAGCTCTCTCTTCCTTTGGCTCTCCTCCTTACTTAAGGAATTTTTGCTAAAATTGTGAACACTCCTCTAGTCAAGAGGAGGGGTATTTATAGGAGGGGGGGCTGCATGTTCCTCTCTTCCATAAGCAACCAGAATTTCCATAAAAAATGCTGAATTCATCATTGCATTAATTTTTAATTTAGGGTGAGGTGACAATAATCTCATTTCTTTAGCCACAGCATCACCTCAAAGCTTACAAAAATAGCTGCTGCAGGAAATGATGGTTGGAGACAACATTCAGGATAAAGGTCATGTCTCCACCCGCATTAAATGCATTGTCTGGGAAAAATTTCGGCGGGCCACTATAGCGCGCTACAGCGTGCTTTAGCATACCCTGGTCCTTAGCAATTTAGCCAAGTCCTCCGCTGTAGACTGCTGTAGCTCGCGACCGCGCGCTGTAGCGGGGAATTCCGCGAAAAACACTGTTCAATTAGTTCTAATTCCAAATTTTATAGAGAGAAATATTTTTGCAGTAGACCGCTGCAGCGCGCGACCGCGCGCTGTAGTGGTCAATTCCGCGAAAAACACTGTACAATTAGTTGGGCGGCCCGATTTATATAGCCAAGTCCTTCACGATAAACCGCTGCAGTGCGCGACCACGCGCTGTGTAGCGGTCAATTCCGTGAAAAACACTGTTCAATTAGTTGGGTGGCCCAATTTAATAAGTCAAGTATTTTCACGGTAAACCGCTGCAGCGCGCGACCGCGCACTGCAGCGGTGAATTCCGCAAAAAATACTATTCAATTAGTTGAGCCCTCCTTTTAATAATCATAAGTATTATCGTGGTAAACCGCTGCAGCACGCGACCGCGCGCTGTAGCTGTGAATTTTGCAAAAAACACTATTCAATTAGTTGAGCCCTCCTTTTGATAATCATAAGTATTTTTGCGGTAAACCGCAGCAGTGCGCGACCGCGCGCTGTGGCGGTGAATTTCGCAAAAATCACTATTCAATTAGTGGGGAGCCTGTTTAATATAGTTTAAATGTTTCCGCTGCAGCCCGCTGTGGCGTGCGACCGCGCGCTGCAGCGCGCTGTAGCGAAATTCTTTGTTTATTTTTTTAGAAAAATTGCAGAAATGCCCTAGAGCTCCTTTGGATTCCATTTCCTGAAAAAAATAGAAAAATTTAATTTAGGAGCAGCAAAAATATCTTAAATAAGTGAATTTTCCCTTTTATTTTAAATATAATTTATGGATTCATCACACCCCACACTTAAATTCTTGCTCGTCCTCGAGTAAGCTCAAAATGATAATTTTTTCTGTATTTGAATGGATGAAAGTCATAATGATGTAATTAAAATAAGTATAAGTGAAAATATGTGCATGGCAAGAAAAATAAAATGAATATCGTAGCAATCTTAATGTTTTCAATTGAGTTACTAAGGTGGTTAAGTCACTAAATCTCCAAATGTTTAAATTTTTTAATGCTTGATAATAGGTGATGGGTTCCATACATTTTGGAATTTTAGACTAAAGACATGGTTTAGAGATTCTTAGAGTTTCACAAAGATGAAAAGTTTTTAAAGGAGAGATATTTTCTTCATCCTTTCTTATTTTGTTCACTTGAGAGAGATATTTTTTATCATCCCTTTTTCCATAAATATTTTGTTTTTCATCCTTAGGGAGAGATATTTTTCTTCATCCCTAACATCTTTGTGAACATGAAGTCCTACGGGAGCCTAGCACACTCCATTTAGAATCCTATACCGTATTTTTTTAGTTTAAATCCTATGTCTTCCCCCACACTTAGCTCAAGTATTTATTTAAATTTTTGGAGATTTAGATTTCCCTCCATTCATTCCTCAATCTCACATTTGATTACTTATAATTCATTTAATCATTTTCTTGCTAAGCATTCTTTTACTTATATCTCATTTGATTTTTGCATTTTTGAGCTTTTCATTTCTTTTGAAAAATTCAGAAAAAATATGCCACTTAAGAATAACTCACTAAATGCGGGAATAGGAGAATTCATAAATTGCAATCTCAAAATAAAAACAAACTACAATAAAGATAAAAAGAAAAAGTAAAAAAAAACAAATACAACCTAGTTAGTTGTTGGGTTGCCTCCCAACAAGCGCTGGTTTTAGTGTCTCAGCTTGGCACAGGAAAGAGCTTATGTGATTCCTTTATTAGGGAGGTCTTGAAGGGTCCACCATCCCTTCTCTTGAGAGACACCTTCCGCCAAGTATAACTTTAGATGATTTCCATTCACCTTGAAAGCGCTATTATTTGAGGCAACTTCGACAGCTCTATGAGGAAAAACTTTAGTGATGGTGAATGGTCCTGTCCAACGTGATTTTAGTTTTCTAGGAAAAAGTCTTAATCTAGAGTTAAAAAGCAATACCTTCATTCCTGGTTGGAGGTGCTTAGGTTTAATTAGCTTATCATGCCATTTTTTTTGTTTTTTCTTATACAACTTGGCATTCTCATAGCCATTTAACCTAAATTCATCAAGTTCATTTAGTTGCAGCAGTTACTGCGCCCTTGCCTTTTGGTGGTCAAAATTTGTATTCTTTATTGCCCAAAAGGCACGGTGTTCAAGTTCCACTGGAAGGTGACATGCTTTTCCATAAACAAGCTAATACGGGGACATTCCTAGAGGGGTCTTGAAGGCAGTTCTATAAGCCCAAAGGGCATCTTGGAGTTTTAAAGTCCAGTCCTTTCTATTTTGGTTTACCATTTTTTCCAAAATTTGTTTAAGTTCTCTACTGGAGACTTCAACTTGCCCGTTGGTTTGAGGGTGGTAGGGGGTACCCACCTTGTGTCTTACCCCATAGCTTTTTAATATATTCTCTAATTACTTATTACAGAAGTGTTCTCCCCCATCATTGATCAAGAATCTAGGTGTTCCAAATCTAGCTAGCACATGTTCCTTGAGAAATTTGATCACAGTTTTAGCATCATTGTTGACACATGCCACAACTTCCACCCATTTTGAAACATATTCAACTGCCACAAGGATATACAGATTGGCCTGGGATGAGGGGAAGGGTCCCATGAAGTCAATTCCCCAAACATTGAATAGTTCAACTTCAAAAATCCCATTTAAAGGAAGCTCGTCCCTTTTTGTTAAATTCCCAGTTCTTTGGCACTTGTCACAACTTTTGACAAAATTAGCAGCATCCTTGAATAGATGGGGCCAAACGAATCCAGATTGAAGCACCTTCGCAACCGTTTGCTCATTTCCATGGTGTCCTCCATAAGGAGATGTGTGGCAGTGGAAGAGAATATTCCTGGTGTCAGAGTCAGGAACACATCTCCTTAGGAGTTGATCATTGCAACACTTATATAGAAAGGGATCATACCAAAAATAATTTTTTATATCTGCAAAAAATTTCTTTTTTTGTTGGTAACTCATATCTTTTGGTATGATTCCTCCTGCAAGGTAGTTTGCAATATCAGTGAACCAGGGAGGATCATTTGTAGCTACCCCATAGAGCTTCTCATCAGGAAAGAATTCACTAATATCCGTCGACTTTTCATGATCAAGGTGGGTTCATCTAGATAAATGGTTAGCAAGCACATTTTCACTCCCCTTCTTATCCCGGATTTCGAGATCAAATTCTTGTAAGAGCAACACCCATCGTATCAAACGTGGTTTTGCCTCTTTCTTTTGGAGGAGATACTTAATGGCGGCATGATCCATGTAAACGATAGTCTTAGACCCGATGAGATACGACCTAAATTTAGTAAAAGCAAAAATGACGGCTAAAAGCTCCTTTTCCATGGTGGCGTAATTTCTTTGAGCATCGTCAAGGAGTTTACTAGCATAGTAAATCAAATAGAAGGTTCGCTCTCTTTGTTGCCCTAGAATAGCACCTACAGCAAGGTCACTCGCATCACACATAATTTCAAAAGGTGAATCCCAGATTGGAGCAAATTATTGGAGTAGAGATCAAGGCAGTTTTTAGTGTATTGAATCCTTTCAGACAATTGTTATCAAAATTGAACTCAACATCCTTTCCAAGCAATCTACAAAGTGGCATACTTATGTTTGAAAAATCCTTAATAAATCTATGATACAAACTAGCATGCCCTAGGAAGCTTCTAATTCCCTTAACATTGATGGGAGGAGGAAGTTTTTCAATTACTTCAATCTTAGCTTTATCGACCTTTATCCCCATCCTAGAAATTAAATGACTAAGAATGATACCCTCTTCAACCATAAAATGACACTTTTCCCAATTCAAGATCAAGTTTGACTCTTCACATCTTTTTAACACCTTTCCTAGATTAATTAGGCAATGATCAAAAGAGGTCCCAATCACAGAAAAATCATCCATAAAAATTTCTAAGAACTCTCCTATCATGTCAGAGAAAATAGCCATCATGCAGTGTTGAAAAGTAACTGGAGTATTACACAAACCGAAAGGCATTCTCCTAAAGGCGAAGGTTCCAAAGGGGCAGGTAAATGTTGTTTTCTCTTGGTCTTCGGGCATAATCAGGATTTGATTGTATCCAGAATAACCATCAAGAAAATAGAAATAAGGATTTTCTGCTAATCTATCAAGCATTTGGTCAATGAAGGGAAGGGGATAATGGTCTTTTCGAGTTGCTTTATTAAATCTCCTATGATCGATGCAAACTTGCCACCCAGTCATAGTCCTAGTGGGGATTAGCTCATTGTTGCTGTTGAGAATAACGGTCTCCCACTCTTTTTGGGAACCACATGTATAGGGCTCACCCAAGGGCTGTCAGAAATGGGAAAAATGATCCCATCATCTAAGAGCTTGATGATTTTCTTGTGAACTACTTCTTTGATGTTAGGGTTTAATCGCCACTGAGGTTCAATTGAAGGCTTAGAGTTGTCTTCCAATAGGATACGATGTATACACAGTGTTGGGCTAACCCCTTTCAAATCCGCAATACTCCACCCCATTGCACTCTTATGATCTTTTAAAATGTTACATAAACAATTCTCTTGATGTTTAGTTAACAAAGCAGAGATTATTACAGGAAGTGATTTATCTTCTCCTAGGTAGATATATTTTAAATGTGAGGGAAGAGGTTTTAATTCAATTTTAGGAGGGAAAATTATCGAAGGTTTAATCATCTTCCTTTCCTCAATTAATTCTACAATAACTTCTATTTTAGTGGGAACTTCATATTCCTCACTTCCCATCATTCCCTCTTCTCCCACATCTTCCATTGACCCAGCTTCTTCTAATAAATTGATCTCCCAATAATTCTCGTTTAACTTAGAAGCATGTTTCATAAAATCATTTACATGGAATTTAATCTCTTCCTCTCCATAACGCAACGTCAATTCCCCTTTGTCTACATCAATTAAGGTTCATTCTATGGCCAAGAAAGGTCTACCTAAAATAATAGGAATCTCTTGATTTTCATCTTCCCTGTCCAAGATTATGAAGTCTGCCGGGAAGACGAACTTGTCAACCCTTACAAGTATATTTTCCACAATTCCTAATGGAAATTTTACAGATCTATCGGCAAATTGGAGTAGAACAAAGGTAGGTTTTAACTGATCAATTTCTAGCTTCTTGAATATGTCGAAAGGCATCAAATTAACAGAAGCGCCAAGATCACAAAGGGCTTTTTGAAAAGATTGGCATCCAATCGTGCATGGGATAGTGAAACTCCCAGGATCCTTCTTTTTAGTGGGAATTTCTCTTTGAAGGATTGCACTGCATTCCTCAGTTAATGCCACAGTCTCCTTTTCATCAATCTTCCTTCTCTTGGATAAGATGTCTTTCATAAACTTGGCATAACTAGGCATTTGTTCGAGAGCTTCAGTGAATGGGATATTGATGTGAAGAGTTTTAAAAGTCTCAAGAAATTTTTGATATTGGATATCGAGTTTCTCCTTAACCATACGCTGAGGATAAGGTATATGAGGGGTTTCCTTAGGTACGTCTCTATGTTCATCCCTTGCGGCATCCCTTGCCACAATCTCTTTGTCCGTATTGTTTCTTCTCCCTCTTTTTTCTCTATAGATTTAGAGATATCTTCGTTATTCTCTTTTCTCACGATCTCATGAGCAACCCTTCCACTTCCTAAGGTAATTGCGTTACCTGATTCATTTTCATATTCCCTGATCACCCTGACTAGTGAAGGTTGTTCCAGCTACTTTATTATATCTTTCAATTTTTGTTCAATTCTTTTAACCGTCTCCTCTTGTCTGAGGAGAGTGTGCTCATGCCTGTTTAGTGTGGCGTCAGTTTTATTCATGAATTCAATAGTGGAGTTTCTAAATTCTTTTAAAGAGTTTTCGAATATTTCTCCATTCCTTCCATGATTCATTATTATATTAACATCTCTCAATTCCCCATCATTCTCCTATAAAGGGCTTATATAACCACATTCTAGCTTCTTATTAAGTTTGGAAATTTGATTTTGCAGTTTTAGTATTTTCTATGAGTTTTCTAGTGAATTACACTCTTTTTTATCCTTGGAATCATTCCTTAGAAGTGGCCATTGGTAAGCGTTGTTTGCCATTTCTTCCAAGAGGTCATAGGCTTTCTCCTGGGTTTTCCACTAATGGATCCCCCGGCGGCTGCATCAATGAGTGTCCTCATCGGAGCGTTCAAACCATTGTAAAAGGTTTGCACTTGTATCTAGAGAGGGAACCCATGATGAGGGCAACGTCTGAGATACTCCTTAAAGCATTCCCACCCATCATAGAGAGTCTCACCTTCCATCTGAGTAAAGTTGGTGATCTCAATTCTCAACCTGTGCAGTTTTAGCCGGAGGGAAGTATTTGGCTAAGAATTTCTTAGCCAAATCATCCCAAGTATGGATAGAATTGCTTGGTAAAGAGCTAAGCCAGCTCTTGGCTCTATCTCTCAGTGAGAAAGGAAATACCCTCAACTTAACTGCATCTTCAGAGACACCGTTAAACTTGAAGGTATCGCATATTTCAAGGAAGGTTGAAATATGTGAATTTTGATATTCGGTGGCTAATCCTCCAAACTGATTATTTTATACCATACTCAGCATAGAGGGTTTGATTTCAAAATTATGGGCTTCTATATTCGGCTTTACAATCGCATAGGGAATGCCCCTAATAGTGGGCAGTGCATAATCACTCAGTGCTTTACCCCTAGGCTCTTCTAAGTTTTTAGTGAAAGAGTCCATCACAACTTGTTGGTTTGATAGGTTTCGTTCTCGCCTAGCTTGTAAGTATGTTCGTTCTATTTCAAGATCAAATAGATATCCAGTACAGACTCTTTTACTCATACAAGTTTCAATAAAGCTTATCAAGAACGATTTAGCAATTAAGATCAAACAGATATATTTTGGAACTGAAAATAAACAAAAAAATATAAAATGTTATCTTGATAATTACAATAGAAAATGTAAAACTACTAATATAAGAAAAAAAATATATATCAAATGCTTAAATCGTTAGCTACTTATAGATTATCTTTAGTTCAATCAAAAACTAATTCCCCGGCAATGGCGCCAAAAACTTGACAGACTGTAAATGCACGTCTGCGCTTGCACGCAAGTGTACGTAGTCTGAAGTAATAAGTGAAAGTGTGACTTTTCGAGAATTTATCGAACCACAGAGAATTGGTTGATTTGGCACTAAAGTATATCTATTCTCACTAATATTTAAGCTATAGTATGTTTTGGTTGGTTGGTCTAAAATTAGCACGAATATTCACTAAGTAAATAATAAGATTTAAAGAAAGAGGAGAGTTGGGCCCATCCCACATGCAATAATATAATACTTGTGTAGATTTATTTCTCAAGCTTTATCATTTAGTTTAATTGAAATCAGGTGCACATTGTTGTCCTTTAGTCTAGCTCAAAGGTCTACAAGTTCAATTCTTGTGCACAAAATGAACTCACATTCAGTTCTACTTTAGCACAAAGATTCTTGTAAGATTCTTGAGATTTAAGGTTAATTCATTTTCTCCTTATTTAAGGAAAGTTTAAATTTCTTTAAATCTTAGGATCTGACAAGCATTGATTTTCCACTACGAGCATCACTTCGCATCTCACATAGCTGAGATGAGAGAATCACATGTTGGGCTCAATGACTATGTCACTTAGTTCATGAGCGCTCAACATTTCATTACTCAATCTCAATTATGTGATGCTAAGGAGCTCATTTAGTGGGTCTTAGCGTCACTTGCATCAACTCTTAGATTGAGCTTAGGTTGTGGTGCATTGAGCTCAAGAACCTTCTCACATGGTTCTAAGCTTCCATGCACTCAAAATCTAGCATCCAACCTAAGGTGAGCTAAGGAGCACAAGACAATTAGATCTTAGATTTTTTTAGTTCTTTCCTCATAAACACATCAAGACTATTTTAGATGAAAATTTCTTAGTAAGGCATTAAAATCACAAATACATTATGCTTAAGGGAAAATATTCGTACAATAATATTACATCATGCATCATGGGACTTCATCCCAACCCTTCCCAAGGGGAGTTTAGCTACTCATTACACAAGAAAATAAGAAAGACACATATATAGATAAAGACCCTTACATGGTCACTAAAAAGAAAATACAAGATTGAGTTTAGAAGATACTAGGAATGCTCCGTAGAAGTTCTCCGAAATTCTTCTTCTCCTTCTAATTATACTCTCCTTAGGTTGCTAGTGCTGCCTTCTTCCTCTTCTCCCTTTGCAAAAGCTTGCCTTGCCACCCTTGGGAAGCTCTCTCTTCCTTTGGCTCTCCTCCTTACTTATGGAATTTTTGCTAAAATTGTGAACCCCTCCTCTAGTCAAGAGGAGGGGTATTTATAGGAAGGGGGGCAGCATGTTCCTCTCTTCCATAAGCAACCAGAATTTCCATAAAAAATACTGAATTTATCATTTTATTAATTTTTAATTTAGGGTGAGGTGACAATAATCTCATTTCTTTAGCCACAACATCACCTCAAAGTTTACAAAAATGGATGCTACAGGAAATGATGGCTGGAGACAACATTCAGGATAAAGGTCATGTCTCCACCCGTATTAAATGCATTAACTAGAAAAATTTCGGTGGGCCACTGCAGCGCACTGTAGCGTGCTGCGGCGTGCTTTAGCATACCATGGTCCTTAGCAATTTAGCCAAGTCGTCCACTGTAGACCGCTGCAGCGCGCGACTGCGCGCTGTAGCGGGGAATTCCGCGAAAAATACTTGAGAGAAATATTTTTGCGGTAGATCGTTGCAGCGCGCGACCGCACACTGTAGCGGTCAATTCTGCAAAAAACACTGTTCAATTAGTTGGGCGGCCCGATTTATATAGCCAAGTACTTCGCGATAAACCACTGCAGCCCGCGACCGCGCGTTGTAGCAGTCAATTCTGCTAAAAACATTGTTCAATTAGTTGAGCGGCCCGATTGAATAAATCAAGTATTTTTGCGGTAAACCGCTGCAGTGCGCGACCGCGCGCTGTAGCGGTGAATTCCGCAAAAAATACTTTTTAATTAGTTGAGCCCCCTTTTAATATTCATAAGTATTTTCACGGTAAACCGCTGCAGCGCGCGACCGCGCGCTGGAGCGGTGAATATTCGCAAAAAACACTATTCAATTAGTTGAGCCCCCTTTTGATAATCATAAGTATTTTCGCGTAAACTGCTGCAGCGCGCGACCGCACGCTGTAGCGGTGAATTCTGTAAAAATCACTATTCAATTATTTGAGCCCCCTTTTATTAATCATAAGTATTTTTGCGGTAAATAGCTGCAGTGCGCGACCGCGCGCTGTAGCGGTGAATTCCGCAAAAATCACTAATCAATTAGTGGGGAGCCTGTTTAATATAGTTTAAATATTTCCGCTGCAGCGCGCGACCGGGCGCGGGAGCGCGCTGTAGAGGAATTCGTTGTTTATTTTTTTAGAAAAATTGCAGAAATGCCCTAGAGCTCCTTTGGATTCTGTTTCCTGAAAAGATAGAAAAATTTGATTTAGGAGCAGCAAAAATATCTTAAATAAGTGAATTTTCCCTTTTATTTTAGATATAATTTATGGATTCATCACCTTCCATAAGATAATTATATCAAAATAATATTTAAGTAAAATTAAGATTAAAGATTAAATCTTCTCTTTATCCTATATCCATATATTAGGACTTCCATTTAAATTATTAGGATCGTATTCCTTAGTAATTAGTAGGATTTCATTCATTAAGTAAATAGATTACTTAATGGATGAAATCTTAGTTTTATAGTTTTCTAGAATTTCATCATAGATAGGCATCATTTATTGAAATATGTTAGAACTTGATTAGTTCTAATTACTCTTAAATTTATACTCGAAGCTACATATTAGAGATCCTAAACTTGTATAAGTTTATATTAGTTAGAACAAATTAATTAGAAAACAAGTGATATCACAGAGTTTGTTTAGTGCTATTTACACTTTGTGTTTATATGCTTTGGTTCCTTATTTGAGACCTTTATATTTTTGACACATTAGATAGAACATAATATATTTGTTAGATATTCTATGTTAAATTTGAAATGTTCATAAAACATATACATAAGTAAAAGAGGTAATTAAATTAATGAGTTTAGTTTAAACTTTGTGGAATATATCTTTCTTAGTCTGCCTTTATAGTGTGACAGTATATTTTAAGATGATATTTTTATCTAGGGTATTTCCATTAGATGGTGATATTTTATCTAGGATATTTCTCCTAGATGGTAATAATTAATTTGGGATATTTTTTCTAATTAATCAGAAAGATTTAAGTAGTATTTACTATTTGGCAGAACTAAGTAAGAATATGCCACATGAGGTAGTACTTTCAATTCATATTTTTAGTTTATTTATTTATGCATCACTTTTATTAATTCACAGTATTTCATGTAAATTGTCTATATTCAATAGTTTCGTTTATATATAAGAGCATGTTTGGATGTTATACAATTATTTCAATTCAGTATTTTCATTTTGTATTACAAACTAGCATATATATAATTGATCATATTAATTAGGATATTTCTTATACTTAGTAGATTTTCATTAATATGTTGCTTAACCTTTTCTGTAGCTTAAGTTGAGGTATATGCTTATCTCATACTTTGTTTAAGTTATAATTTGATTAATTATAACTTCAACCACTTTCTTTGTTGCTTTACTGCTTCTAGATTGCTTAATTTTTTTGTGATATAATTTAATACATAAAATGATTAACCTAAGATGTACTTAGATATTTTGTCTAATCAGATTTTATTTACATTTTAGCTGGGCCCTATCATTATGATACCCACAATAGCAGACTCTGAGTTACTTGAGGTTGGACCTTCCGAATAGCTTGTTCAAGAGGAGAAGTGTGCCGGCGCGGATCCTTAGTTTCTTTAAATTTTGTTGTGAGGACCGAATGCCTTTCTTTTATGTTATTAAACTTTTAAATTTTTTGTAATAATAGAGGTTCTAAATTGTATTTCCTTTCCTACTTATTGATTTTAAGTTGTATAATTCTTTATTTTATCATGGATGTATGGATGTTATTATTTGGTACTTCCTTCCGCACTCTGATATTTTAGTATGCTCATTTTATGATTACTTCATTTGCTCTCCTTGGGGAATATCATTCCCTTATCAATGGATTAGAAATGTTTATTCATAATCAAATGCTAAGTGAAGGATTGCCCGATGACGACCACCACTTAATCTTAGATGATTAAGGGGTGGTCTCCACAGATGGTATCAGAGAACTCCATACGGTGTCAGATTGTAATTTGTATTTCTATTTACCTAATGGATAGTTCTTCTGTCATACAATCACTAAATGGATACTTAAAACATCCATATTACCAAAATTTAACACTCAGAGTAGTATGCACAAATGAAAATACTAATATACTCAAGATAAAATGCTAAACTACAAAATTCATATATTAGAGACTTTAAGAAATATAAACTACTCAACTAAATTAATTGGACATGATTTAACTTATAGAATATATAGATACTTGAGAATGTCGATCTGGGACTACTTCAGTAGATTTGAAGCCATATGGGAACTTGACTTTTAGTTTGGACAACATTTTGGAAGGCATGTTGAAGGAGTATTTGAACAAGGAGTACAAGTACTAGACCGAATGCTTCATCACTCCATTTTTAGAGTATTTGACCTTCCTCCTTTAGCCCAAGAATGGCTAAAATGCATATACTTGAAGCTACAGAGTGCTCTGATGATATTAGAGTTGGTTTGATATCCATCCTACTTCAAGATCAAGATGAGGACTGGTGGGGGGTCACTCTCCGCAAACTCACATGTATGCGAAGTAAAGAACATCGAGAAGTCAATTTTGAAGACTTCTGTCTTGCATTTTCAGCTGAATATATTAAATAAATGTCATAATAAATAAGTTTATGTACCCTTTCCTTATTGTATGTTTTATTCTTAAATAAGTAATAAAATTAATTCAGTCTCTTTAGTTTTTATTAGAATGTTATGTTATTCAAACTCAGGTACAAATTGAATCCTGGGCAATCATCTTCAGCTCCTGCTGCATCTGGCAGTAATTCTTCTGAGCTCAATGCACTTTTGGATATAGTTGAAACATTAGTAGCAACTAATGTCAAAGAATCTGAAAAGATAGAAAGGTTAAATGCAATGCAAAATAATACATCACCAGCATCTGTAAACCCTGCACCTTACTATCCCTCTCAGTAGTATCATCAGTCAATAGATGGACTCTTACACAATTTTATTAGATTAAGAAATCCTACTTTTAATGGAAACATGTCAGCAATGGATACAGCTAACTAGCTAAAGTTAGTTGAGAAAATTCTAATAAGCATCAATTGTCCAGATAATGAAGCTAATAAATTAACCACCCACATGTTTCAGGATGAAGCTGAATATTGATGGGATAATATCTGTCATATGCTATTCGCCGATTATTATATTGAAGAAATTCCTTGGGAGGAGTTTGAGGAAGCATTTAGAGTAGAATACATTCCTCCTTTAGTACAAAATAATTTGGGGGATATTCTTAGATTATGACAAGGAAATTGTACTCTGTTTGAATATTAATCAAAATTTTGGTGACTGGCTCGATTTGCACCGAATATGGTACAAACAGAAGGTGCTTGTTGCCACCAATTCCTGAGTGGACCACATGATTCAATATAAGGTCATGTTGTGCCATTAAGGCTATCAAATTTTATGGAATTAATTGAGACAACTCATGTGGTAGATTAACATCAGTCAAAGAACGATTACAAAAGAATATTCAGTTCATCTTCGTACAGGGATAATAATTCCAAGAAAACTAGGTTTTCCTCAAGAAAGGTATATCAGATAGAAGCAGATTCCACACCATCAGATCCATACATTGGGTGTACAAAGCCCCAACCTTTTTGAAAATGCTACCACAATAAACAATACTGCTATACATGTGGAAGAAAGGGTTACTTCTTTCAGCAATGCAATTATAATATGACTATTGACTGTGCACATATTGACCATCCCACGCACCATCAAGTTTTCAACCAAACTCCAGTTAATTGTAGACACCAATAACTGACTATTATGCCTCCTTTGCAATCTGCAACTCCAACTCCAAGGAAAGAAGGAGGTATCACAACTCAACCCATCACATCCAAACCTCCTCAAAGACTGGTCCATAACAAAAAGCCCACAGGACCTGCTAGAGTTTATACTCTTACTCCATTAGAGGCCACTGAAGATAATAATGTCGTATCAAGTACATATACATTTAATCATGAATTTTTTTTTTCAAGCATTTATTAAATTGAATTAATTATTGCTAAGAATGGTTAATTAGGAACAAGTTGATTTAATGGAAACCCCTGCAAAATATTATTTGATACAGGAGCCAGTCATTCTTTTATATCCGAGGGTTTTGCTAAAAATTTGAATCTACCCTTTTATAAGATAGCTAAAACCTTAAATGTTGAACTTCCTTCTGGGTCCCAACTCAGCACAACCCAGTTCTGTAATCTTTAAGTACCTTTAAATAAGAAGACATTCCAAGCTAAGTTAATAATTTTGCCCATAGCAAATTTTGATATCATATTAGGCATGAATTGGTTTAGTGCGCATAATGCTACAATAAGTTATCATCAATAGAAGATCACCTTTCAATCACTCAATACTTCTGAAACCTTCATACGAAGGTCTAGCACCCAAAGTTCATTAATCTATGCAATCAAGGCAGAAAGGCTAGTTAATAAAGGTTGTATGGCATTCTTAGTCACTATGTTGGGTGATAGCAAAGAAGATTTTCTCCTTTCTGATGTTAAAGTTGTTAAGGAATTTGTCGATGTATTCCCTAAAGACTTGCTTGGTTTACCTCCACCAAGGGTAGTAGAATTTGCAATTAATCTAGTTCCCGGTACACAACCAATTCTTAAGGCATCTTACAGAATGACTCCTAAAGAACTGTAGGACTTAGTGAACAACTGCAGGAGCTCTTAAATAAAGGCTTTATTAAATCAAGCATGTCTCCTTGGGGAGTACCAGTTTTATTTATTAAAAATAAGGATGGGTCTATGTGGATGTGTATAGACTACAGGGAATTGAACAAAGTCACCATTAAGAGCAAATATCCACTTCCCAGAATCGATGATTTGTTCGATCAATTATCTAGTTCGGTGGCATTCTCGAAGATTAATTTAAGATCAGGAAATCACCAACTATAGGTGAAGGATTTAGATGTTGAGAAAATAGCATTTTGCACACGGTATAGACATTATGAATTTCTTATGATATCTTTTGGACTCACCAATGCATGTTCAATTTTTATGGACCTAATACAAGGAGTCCTAAAATCATATTTAGATAAATTCATTATTTTCTTTATTGATGATATCCTCATCTATTCTAAAACATTAAACAATCATGAAAATTACATAAGGGTAGTGTTGGAAACCTTGCGTGATCATGAATTATATGCAAAATTTTATAAGTGCAAATTTTGGCTGAATTCTGTAGCCTTCTTGGGCCATGTAGTTGATGCTCCAGGAATTCATGTAGATCAATAGAAAATTTGTGCTATCCAAGATTGGGTACGACCAAAGTCGGTAACTAACATAAGAAGCTTTTTGGGTTTAGCAGGCTACTACAGAAAGTTTGTCAAGGGCTTCTCTCAAATTGCTTCTCCTTTAACAAAACTGACTCAGAAAGTTGTTCCCTTTATTTGAACTTCAGAATGTGAAAAGGCATTTCAAATAATAAAAGATGCACTTTCCTTAGTGCCAGTACTAGTTCTACTAAAGGAAGCCTTAAATTATCAAGTATATACTGAAGCCTCTAGAACTGGACTTTGATGTGCACTAATGCAAGAAGGGAAGGTTATTGCACATGCTTCTCGTTAGATAAAACTGCACGAGAGAAATTTCCCTGTGCATGATTTGGAGCTTACTGCAGTAATCTTTGCTTTAAAAATTTGGCGTCAGTATTTATATGGAGTTCAATGTTCTATTTTCACTGATCATCAAAGTATAAAGTACATATTCACCCAGTGTGAATTGAATTGTCACTAGAGAAGATGGATAGAATTGATTAGTGATTATGATTTAGACATTTAGTACCACCCTAGTAAAGCAAATGTTGTGGCAGTTGCCCTCAGTCATTATGCTACACTATCAACTATGATTGCTACATGCTTGTTAAAGAAAGAGTTTTAAAAGTTTTGAAATTGTTCCAATGCGTGGTGATATGTTAAGCTCTATATTAACTAATATCAATGTAGAGCCCACCGTTCCTAGAGATGTTTCTATCTCTTGTACTAAGGATGATGAATATTTAAAGTTTAAAATGGATATTGAAGGTGCTCACCGTCAAGATTTGTAAATACATGGGATCGTAATTTATCTAGATAATTGTTTATGGATTCCCAAATCCATGCATCAAGAGATCCTTACAGAAGGCCATAATTTTGGATATCAAGTTTACCCTGGGAGCACTAAAATGTATCAAAACTTGAAGAAATCATTTTGGTGGCCTGGTATGAAAAAGGATGTAGCAAATTTGTGACAAAATGTTAAGCCTGTAACCTTTTCAAGGCAGAGCATCAAAGGCTTAGAGGACTTCTTAATGCTCTAGCTATCCTAGAATAGAAATGGTTTGATATTTTCTTAGATTTTGTTATGGGTTTACCCAAAATAAGATCTGGTGATGATTCTAATTGGGTCATAGTTGATTGACTGACCAAATCAGCCCATTTTATTCCAATGAAACAAACTAATTTGGTGGCGAAATTGGAAAAGCTATACATTAAAGAAATTGTCAAATTCTATGGTATTCTGAAGTCAATTGTTTCAGATCATGATAGTAGATTCACCTCCATGTTCTGGATAGCAGTGCATCAAAACTTGGATACTACCTTGGCCATGAGCACCACATTGTATCCACAAACGGATCGGCAAATATAATGGGTTAATCAAATTTTAGATCTTTTGCGTCTATGCATTCTATATTTTAATGGTTCCTGGGTAGACCACATTGCTCTTGTAGAATTTGCCTACAATAATAGCCATCAAGCAAGCATTGCCATGGCACCCTATGAAGAATTATATGGCAGAAAATGTAGCACTCCACTTACTTGGTATGAAACTAGTAGTGTTCAGTTTTATGGATTTGATTTAGTTATTGAAACAATCAAAAAGGTGAAATTAATCTAGCAGAGGATTAAAGTAGCATAAGATCGTCAAATCAAATATCACGATGTTCACCATCATCCCTTATATTTTAATCCTGGAGATTTCACTTATCTTAAGGTATGTCCTATGAAAGGAGTAATTTGATTTCATGTAGCTAGGAAACTTAGTCCTTGCTATGTTGGTCCGTTTTCAGTCTTAGAAAGGATAGGCTCTACTCCATTTAAGTTAAAGCTTACTGAAGAATTTTCTACAGTTCATAATGTATTTCATATCTCATCACTGTGAAAATGCCTTCAAAATCCTTTGCATCTCATTTAGCTTCTTGCCATATCTATCCAGCCAGATCTCTCTTATGTCGAAGAACCAATCAAAATATTATTCATGATCAAAGACAGCTGAGAAATCGATCCATTCCAATGGTTAAGATTCAGTCGAAAAATCATTTGCGAGAAGAGTCTATTTGGGAAAAGGAATCAGATATGTGTTACAAATATCCCAATCTCTTTGAAAGCTTAGGTATTTCTTTAATCTCCTTACTCTTTCAATTTGTTATCATTTATTTTATGTATTATTCTTCCTACTTGAGTGTGTCGAGGACGACATCGTTCCTAAGTAGCGGAGTATGTAATAAGCTAGGTTGTTACTTAGGTCAATTAAGACTAAACCATGTTCTGATTGTAATTCTAGTGCCTTAATTAAGTCATTAAAAGCTCACTACTAAGACCTAATCCAAAATAAGAATTATATTGATCAAAGTATGATTTTGGGAATTTTTAGAAACCCTAAAATTTGACCTATTTATTTTATCCTCAAATAGAAAATCCACTTCGCCATTACGTTCATCACCCCCAAATTAGCTAGGGGTTATATTTTGGAAGCATTTGGAAGTCATTGGATTTTCGATAAATATTTTAATATTATTTAAATACCTAAAAATTTGAATAATTAAATACTCGTCAAAATGAAAATTTAACTTCGTCATTGCGTTCCTCACCTCTTAATTAGCTAGGGGTGATGTATTAGAAACCTTTGAAATTTATTTAATCAATTATTTTTAATAAATAAAATTAGTATAATTTAATTAGTTAATAATATATTTTATTATAAGCAAATGACGCCATTATAACGTCGTTCCCTTATTTACCGCACACGCCATTTGATCTGAAGGATCAATCAATCCATCCGATTGAGTGATCAGACAACTGCGGTGTCATCGTCTTTGTAAGCCTTCCACGTGTCGCGCGAGGTGCACTCGGCTGGATGTACCGCTGACGCGTGTCCCTCCTCACCACTGTCTGCTGCTTAATCACACCTTAATGCTCCGTTCAAGCCTTTCTCTTTGACATTAGTGTGTGAATAAGTCTGGCATTTCATCTCGAAGACGTCAACTGAAGGAAAGCCTATCAACCGTTGATCAGGTACATCATCTACTTCCTAAATTCCTTACATGATCGATATTATGACATTTTGTATTGCTATTTCTTGCTTTTGATCAAAGATTGAGCGGGTCCAACCAAGATTGATCGAACCCATTTGTTTTAATTTAGAACCTAATCCATAGTACTCTACAGTACTGTCTCCTTCTCCGCGCTTAACCAACTAGGGTTAGTCCACGTCACCGATGCAGGCCACCTTTGGGCTGGGGGCAACTGTCATTAGAAAAGCATGGCCATTCCCCACCCATCCCCGTGCGGGCCGGACCCCGGCGACGGCCGTTGGGCTGTCAAATTGACTGCCCATGCCGGGGTGTCCCAGTTTCATGTTGAACCGGGTCGGGCTTAGCCCGACCCGATCTTCTAGAACGGGTCTGCGTGGACTTCTTGAGCCGTAGATTTGTGAGACCCACTCCGTCGCATCGTCGACTCTAAAGGATGCCGCGTGCTGTTCTTCTGCGATGTGGGACCCGCTGTCAGCCATTTCGATAGCCGTTTGACCCGCGCCATCCTCAAATGATGAAATGGAGGGGCTCTCCGCTATCAAATCCTACAAAATATTAAAAAGAATTATAAATAAAATTGGATCAGTAAAGTTTAAATAAACTAATTTAAATATTTAGAATTTATTTAAAGTATATAACTTTAAATACTCATAAATTGAAAACCAATAACCCAAATATATCAAATATATATCTCATTTTTTTCAGAAAAATAAGAGGATTCATATGACATTGTCAATTTTCCAATTGGAGGTATTTTTCACCTAGTGACATTTAGGACCCCTAATTATGTCTTAATTAACCCTAAAACCTTAAACCTCCATAAATTTGCACCTACTAATCCAAACTTATCTAATATGGGTCTCATTTAAATCATGAGCTCCCCTAGAATGTTATAGTAATATTAATTTTAAGTTTGAAGCATAATTAGCTTTATCACTTTTAGGACCTAACCCTAATCTTCCATAGCTCATAAATTTGCCCACACTCATCCAGATAAAGTCAATATGGGTCTTAAAATAATCAGAAGAATATCTATATTACTTTGATAGTGTCAATTTCTCTGTTTGGATGATATTTTGCTTAATCACTTTTAGGACCCTATCTTAATTACCCTAATTTACCCTTGAACTTCAATTAATCATAACTTGGTCAATTGAGCACCAAATTAAGTCTTCTAATATATCTTTTTGATCAAGAAGACCTAATAATCATTAAACTACAAAAATATTTAGGATTTGTTGACTAGACCACTTAATCTACCCTAATTACTCCAAAACTTGATTAGTGAATTTTAACAAAATTAGTGATCCAAATTGAATGATTTAAGTTCTTGATAACTTCTAGAATATATTAGAATATAGTGGAGTGGTTGGTTTAGTGATTCTGTAATTAATTTTACTAATCACTCACTAATCACCCTTAACCCTAATTAAACCATAACTTAACCAAATGAAGTACGAATTGGGCTACTCCTAGTTAAAGTAATCAATGGGTTATGGGAAAACTAAAGCCACTGAGTTTGCTGAATTTAGATTTTAATTGAAAAAGTTAGATTTTTGACCCCTTTTAGAAAACCCTAATTTTACATAATTAACTTGAAATTTGTTTTGGCCATAACTTGGTCATTTGATATCAGAATTCAATAATTTTAAGTTTTATGGAACCCTTAGGCAGTAAGCATTAATTAACCGATAAAAAATTTAGATTTTAATAGGACAAATTACCAAATTGCCCTTATGAGCCAATTTTCTTAAATTGAGCTCATAAGGCATAATAATTATCCAAATTTTATGGGCTTATTAACAATCTTCATATTAGATAGTAAGTAATCATTTTCCATTTATTAATTTTAATTTGTAGCCCTAATTCATAAAGTTGAATTTTTGACTCTTAAGTAGGGGCAAATTAGCCATTTTGCCCAAATTTAGGTTTAAGTATCCTTAAACCTTAAAATCATGCTATAATCTCTAAAATCAGTACTATAATTGATTTGGGATCAACTTATGATGCTTAAGCTTACTAAAATGTCAGTTTAAGAAAAACTCAAAAATTCACTTAAAATTATTTAAGTCCTAAATTATGCCTCATAAGGTGAATTTAGTTCACCTTATGCCTTCCAAAAGATAATTATATCAGAATAACATTTAAGTAAAATTAAGATTAAAGCTAAAACCTTCACTTTATCCTAAATCCATTTATTAGGACTTTTTTATAAATCATTAGGATCTTATTCCTTAGGAATTAGCAGGATTTCATTCATTAAGTAAATAGGTTACTTAATGGATGAAACCTTGGTTTTATAGTTTTTTAGAATTTCATCCTTTTTTCATGATTATTTTGTATTTTAACTTTTGTTTAAGTTTAGAGATCCATATTATTAAGTTTAACTTTGCTTAATAAGATAGCCTTAATTATGGCTCGTGAGAATTGGATTTAACTTCATACCATTAGTGTTAGAACCTATTCGATTAAAAAGTTAAACTTCAATACTTGAAGCTTAACATCATAATCTCCCAATTTTGATTTGTAATAATCCATCAATTAAGGTGTTTGATTTACTTATTAACTTAAATAAGCATCATTGATTGAAATATGTTAGAACTTGATTAGTTCTAATTACTTGTAACTTTATAGGACCGACATTCTAAATATATACTCAATAACTGGATATTGGAGATCCTAAACTTGTATAAATTCAGATTAGTTAGAACAAATTTAATATAAAATAAGTGATATCACAGAGTTTGTTTAGTGCTATTTACACCTTATATTTGTATGCTTTGCTTCTTTATTTTGGACCTTTATATTTTTGACACATTAGATGGAACATAGTATATTTGATGGATATTCTTATATTAAATTTGAAATATTCATAAAGCAATTTTATAAGTAAAAGAGGTAATTAAATTAATGAATTTAATTTAAACTTTGTGGAATATATCTTACTTAGTCTGCCTTTACAGTATGATAGTATATTTTGAGATGATATTTGTATGTAGGGTATTTCCCCAAGAAGGTGATATTTTATCTAGGATATTTCTCCAAGATGATAATAATTAATTTGGGATATTTCTCCTAAATAATCAAAAAGATTTAAGTAGTATTTCCTATTTGGCAGAACTAAGTAAAAATATGCCACATGAGGTACTTCAGTTCATATTCTTAGTTTATTTCTTTATGCAGCACTTTTATTAATTCACGGAATTTCTTATAAATTATGTATATTCAATAGTTTTGTTTATATATTCAATAGTTTTTTCATTTTGTATTACAAACAAGCATATATAGAATTGATCATATTAATTAGGATATTTATTTTACTTAGTAAATTTTCATTAATATGTTGCTTAACAGTTTCTACAGCTTGAGTTGAGGTATGTGCTTGTCTCACACTTTGTTTAAGTTATGATTATATTAATTGTAACTTCTACCACTTTCTTCAAAATTGCTTAGTTTAATTGTGATATCATTTAATACATAAAATAATTAACCTAAAATGTACTTATACAATTTTGTCTAATCAAATTTTCCTTTCTTTTGGCTGGGGCCTTGTCATTGTGATACCGACAATGGCAGACTCCAAGTTATTTTAGGTTGGACCTTCTGAAGAGCTTGTTCAGGAGGAGGAGCGTGTTGGTGCAGATCCTTAGTTTCTTTATATTTTGTTGTGAGGACCGAGTATCTTTCTTTTATGTTATTAAACTTTTAAATGTTTTGTAATAATACAAGTTCTAAATTGTATTTTCTTTCCTGATTATTTATTTTGAGTAGTATAGTTCTTTCTTTTATCATGGATGTATGGATGTTATTATTTGGTACTTTCTTTCGCACTCTAATATTTTAGTATGCTAATTTAGTGATTGCTACATTTGCTCTCCTTGGGGAATATCCTTCCCTTATCAGTAGATTAAGAATGCTTATTCATAATCTAATGCTAAGTGAAGGATTGCTCGATGATGACCAGCACTTAATCTTAGATGATTAAGGGGCGGTCGCCACACGTCTGACCACCCACCTTCTCCAGAATGAAGTGGAGTATTGGTGGGGAAAACACCCACAACACACTATTCACTGAGCTTGAGCTTAAAGACATTACATGTGATGAGTTTATTGAAGCATTTCAGGCTGAATACATCCCCATGTCTGCAGACGATAACCTAGGGGACATGTTCCTGAAACTACATCATAGGAAAGTTCTGTCTACGCATATGAAGCTGATATTTGGTGACTAGCAAGGATATCTTCCGACCTCATTCCCACTGAATCAGATCGTTGCCACCAATTTTGAAATGGTCTGCGGCTTTCCATCCAGATCCAAGTCATCCCCCTCCACCTGACCAATTTTGTCGAACTATTGGATTCCGCCAAAGTAGTGGAGAAAGATCAAGCGTTGGAAGGACCCAAGAGGGGTTTTGGGTCAACCTCCTTCCAACATGAACACCCTAAATGAGCTATCGCATATCAACTTGATGCAGAAGCTCCTTCCACCAACCTCTTCGACGGTTGCACTCGACCCCATCTTTACGGTCGATGCTACCACAATACCAAAAACTGTTTCAACTGTAGGAGGCAAGGCCATTCCTACTACCAGTGTAAGTTCACCGATACAATAAATGGTGTTCAGACTGATCACTCTAAGCATCAACATGTCTTTGATCTATTTCAGTGACCCACAACAACTCTCCCAGCACTACCTCCTCCTACTTCCCAAAGAAGAGAGACATCCATTGTCTCCCGCCCAAATTCCTCAAGGCCACCACCTTGGTAGCTCTACAACAATAAGCATGCCAGCTTGCCCATGTTTATGCTCTCACCCCAATTGATGCAGCCGAAAATAATCATGTGGTGCCAGGTACACACTTCCGAACCAATCTACCTTTTAAGTATTACTTGCGTAGTGTAGTTAGTATATTATTGCATCTAGAAAATAGGTTCAATCTGTGTAAATAATAGACCCTGCAACATACTATTTGATACCGGAGCTAGTCACTCCTTCATTTCTGAAAGTTAGACCAAATCTCTTAACTAGCCACTATACCATCTAGCCAATCTTCTAAGCGTAGGGTTACCATCTGGAACTCAAATGCCTGCTCGACAATTCTACAAAATTTAGATTCCCATTGGATACATGGAGTTCAAAGCTAAGCTTGTAGTTCTACCAATAGCTAAATTTGACATAATTTTAGGAATGAATTGGCTAAGCCAACACAATGCCACCATTAAATGCCAAAAGAAGAAAATCACCTTAGGTAGTGGTAGTCAAACCAAGTCATTCATCAGAAATTTTAGTACGCGAGCTTCTTTGATCAATGCCACCAAAGCCAAAAGGTAAGTTAATAAGGGTTGTAGTGCCTTTCTAATGACAATACTAGGAGAAAAGAAAGAAGATATCCCCATATCCAAAAATCTCATCTTTGCAAATTTGTCGATGTCTTAACCAATGATCTACTCGGTCTTCCACCCACACGAGATGTAGAATTCACAATAGATATTATTCTGGGAACCTAACCTAATCATATGGCACCCAAGGAACTATAGGAGCTGAATAAGAAATTACAGGTGCTAATGGAGAATGATCTTAACATACCAAGTTCATCTCCATGGGGAGCGCCAATACTATTTGTAAAGAAGAAGGATGGGTCAATGCATATGTGCATTGACTATCGAGAGCTAAACAAAGTCATGATAAAGAACAAATACCTGTTGCCCTGCATAGACGACCTATTCGATAAACTGTCTAGAGCCAAGGTGTTCTCTAAGATTGATCTGTGATCAAGATATCATCAACTAGAAAAATGCTAAGTAACTGAAATTGTTTGTTTAGTAAAACTGCATCGAAACTGAATACTGAAAGTGAATGAAAACATCAAATGCTCAGAAATCTATGTGAAAGGAAAGTCATATACTGTGCTATATGTCACTGGAATGATGCACTCAATTATGCTACATCACGATATGCCACAGATATATAACAGAACTATCACTGAAAGACTATGAGTAGTACAGTCCAATGTATACATAGACCCGATTGGGAAGACAGTACGGTGACACAGATTTCTAAATTTCCCTAGTCTGTATATGCAACATTTCATAACCCATACTTTATCACTGATACTCATGCATCAATGCTAAAATGATGCTTCAAGCTCATGTTTATGCTTATGCCCATGCTTCTATTCTATATGAGTAAAATCTAGAAATTCCATGAAAACTTGGAATGCTGATAATTAATTCAAAGTCTCCACTGTGTGAGTGCATCCCTATTTAAGGGCCAACCTCAGACCTTGAAAGGGATCCAACCTTTGCCATTCAAAAGACCTAAAGAAAAGGATGCAAGAAGAGAAAGATGGAGAACTCCGCAAGGGGAAGAGAGGACCAAGAATAGGAAGGAAGAAAAAATAACAAAGAACGAAGGGTGGAGCTTCAAGAGGACAGCACATGAAAGTAAAGAGAACCCCATAATTTCTTCGGGAGATTTCTTATATTTTTCATAAACTCCCTTGATTAATTTCTTGCCGTGAACTGATGGTGATGTTCACTTTTCTTTGCATGTATGATCTTTCTTGCTTAGTAATGGTAGGCTAAAAGCCCCTTGTAGAGGGTTGAGATGTAGTTGTAGAATTATATAAGGGAAATATTAGTTATATGATGACATTATTTGAATGTAATGAAAAACTGTTTATATGTTAATTTCTATTATTGAATGAATGCCTGGATGAACTAAATGCTTAGTTATTTTAAATCAAACAAGCTTGTGTTCTAATGCTCATTAATTGGGTAAGAGTAAGGAAGGAAATGCAAGTCGAGCTGATAATTACGTGACAGAATTCTCAAGGCTCACTTGCACCCTACCTTAATAGCTCTCCAAAAGATTGAAGCTTGAGAACCAAGCTCCCCATTTACCCTGCTCTGCTACTCAACAAAGTTGAAGGGATGAAAGGACAATGGGAACTTCATGGATCATGTGACAAAATCCATTGACCCAATGCATCCTCTCATCTAGCTAAACTGCGTGTGAAGCGCATGACGCATGATAAATGAAATCTTGCTTGTGAGATAATTATAATTAAAATATGTTTTTGATAGCTTAGATGTAGGAGATCAAAATATAACTAATCAATTAATATCTTTTAAGAGTTTATATGCTAGTGATGAACCCAAAAGGAGTTCTCTTTGTACACTAAACTTGAACCCAATATAATTGGAGGATACTTCAATTCCAATGGTGTTCACTTGATTAAACAAAGCAATTAAATTGCATGTCTACATTTGAACAATGGAGTCATATAACTAACCCTTGCATATATTACAATGAAATCTCAGCTCTCTCTTTTTTAATCCAATAGTATCTTAACTCAAGTCTTGTGTATTGCTAATTAGTAATCACAAAAAATCAACCAAAATTGTTATCTAAATATTAGTGAAGGAAAATACAACTCGGTATCAAAATAACCATTCCCTGAGGTTCGATAAATCTCGAAAACTAAACTTTCCACTTATTACTTCAAATCACGTACACTTGCATGCAAACACAGACGCATATTTCCGTCTGTCAAGTTTTTGGCATTGTTGCCGGGGAACGGTTTCGTTTTGTATCAAGTATAATTCTCTAGTAACTAGTAATTTAGAATTACTTAACTTGTGCATATTTTACATAGCTGTAGTTAGTTTCTTTATTTAGTTTCTTTATTTGCTTGCTTTGAGAAAAATTTTCTAAAAAGAACTTGTGCTGAATTTTATTGCATACTACCTTATTGAAATTTTGTGATGTAATTTGTGCTGAAATATTGATTGCTGAACTTGTTCTAGCTAGCTACCCCTAAACTGCATGAGTAGGAGAAATTTTACTGAATTATTTTACGATCCCGAAATCGAGAGAACTTATTTGAGAGCTAGGAGAGAGCAAGTTATTTTAAAAAGAACAAAATGCACAAATGGAAGACTTAGATATAGACCCAGCAGAACTTATGATAAATGTTAGGAGAAGATTGCTTAGAGAATACACACTTCCCACTGTAGAGGGGTTAAAAATGCAATTGTTAGACCTCCTATACAAGCAAATAACTTAGAGATAAAACCAACCACCTTGAACATGATCCAAAACAATCCGTTTAGTGGGATTGCATCGGATGACACGAATGCACATATTTCAACTTTTCTGGAAATATGTGACACCTTTCGATTAACGGGGTATTTGTATTTGATAACGCCTTAAGATTAAGATTATTCCCATTCTCGCTGAGAGACCGAGCTAAGGTTTGGCTCAGTTCTTTACCCCTTGAGTTTATAAGGACTTGGGATGACTTAGCAAGGAAATTCCTAGCCAAGTATTTTCCACCTGCAAAGACTGTCAGGCTGAGAAATAAAATCTCAAACTTCTCTCAGCAGCATGGTGAGAACTTGTATGATGGCTAGGAATATTTTAGGGACTACTTAAGATATTGCCTGCATCATAAGTTTCCTTTGTGGATGCAGGTGCAGATGTTTTACAATGGATTAAACGCACCCACAAGGACACTCATAGATGCAGTCACAGGAGGATCACAAAGTAGTAAAACCCTCGATGAGGTTTTTGATCTCCTTGAGGAAATGGCTAACAACGCATACCTATGGACAACTGAGTAGCCACATTCCTATAAGCTAGAGATATATAACATGAATGAATTAAATCAGATTGCTAAATTAAGAAACAAATTTGATATGTTATCCTAAAGACTAGAGGGAAGGAACATATTTTGGATCATGAGGGAGAAACTGAGGGAGTGAATACTATCCAAAACTATAGAACCAAACACACTAAGGAGGGAAGGAGCTTAGAGCATTCCCTAAAAGAGTTTAAAATGGACACGACTAATTTTATGAACAGAATGAATGCAACATTAAATCGTCACGAACACACACTCTTAAATCAATAAAAAACTGTCCAAAGAATTGAGTTAAAAGTAAAAGAGATTATGACACATCTAAGTCAACCCTTCTTGGTGGTAGCTATAGGGGATTATAGGAATGAATCAAGAAATTTTATAACTTTGAGAAGTGGAAAAATTACATAACCTTTTGTACTTAAAAAATCTGAAAATACTTCTAAAGATTTGGGAGAAAAACCTATTGAGGAGAAAGAAATCACTAAGGATAAAGATAAAGGGATGAATGAGGAAACTAATACACAGATAACCAAATCTTCTGATTACACTCCTCACATCCCCTATCCTCAAAGAATAGCAAGGGAGAAGCTAGACAACCAATTCCAAAAATTCCATGAAACTTTCAAAACTCTTTATATAAATATTCCCTTTGCTGAAGCATTGGAACAGATGCCCAATTATGCTAAATTCATGTAGGATATACTATCAAGGAAAAGAAAAATCAATGAAAAGGAAACTGTGGCATTGACTGAGGAATGTAGTGCCATTTTTAGCAGAAAATCCCTCTTAATAGAAAAGACCCATGAAGTTTTACCATTCCGTGTATAATAGGAAATTATTCTTTTAAAAGGGCTTTATGTGATTTGGGTGCCTTAATAAATTTAATGCCATTTAACATATTTAAAAACTAGGAATTGATTCTTTAAAACCCACCTAAATCCTTCTCCAACTAGCCGATAGATCCGTAAGAACTCCAATGGGAATCTTGGAAAATGTTCTAGTATAAGTTGATAAATTTATCTTCCCTACTAATTTTATTATTTTGGAAATGGAAGTTGAAAACCAGGAGATTCCTATAATTTTGGGGAGACCCTTTCTTGCTATTGGAAAAACTATGATTGATGTTGATAAGGGAGAATTGAGTCTTCGTTGTGAGGGGGAGGAGGTGAGCTTTAACATAAAAAATTCAATAAGGCATCCATTTATGCCAAATGAGGAATGTTGGGAATTAAATGCAGTAGAAGAGGTGCTAATTTATGAAGATATAGAGGAATCAGATCTAGAAGAAGAAGAAGAAGTTGGAATTGAAGAGGAAGAAAACAATATTGATGAGTTAATTCAGGTAAGGAAAAGAATGCAGCTTTCTATAGATGAACCACCTGAATTAGACTTGAAACCCTTGCCCAAACACTTAAAATATGTTTATCTTGGGGAGGAAACATCTCTACCAGTAATAATTTCTACTTTATTAAGCCTAACCCAAGAAACTAAACTGTGTGCATTGTTAAGGGAGTATAAGAGGGCAATAGGATGGAACATTACTGATTTGAAGGGTATTAGTCCTACCTTATGCATGCACTGCATACTGCTAGAAGACAACTCCAAACCCTCCATAGAACCTCAATGAAGATTAAACCCAAATATAAGAGAGGTGGTGCATAAGGAGATCATTAAACTTTTGGATGATGGGATAATTTTCCCAATTTCGGATAGCCCCTGGGTAAGTCCTATTCATGTGGTTCCTAAGAAAAGTGGGATGACTGTGACCTTGAGTGAAAACAATGAACAAATTCTTATGAGGAAGGTCACGGGGTGGAGAGTATGCATAGACTATAGGAGATTAAATAAGGCAACTAGGAAAGATCAATATCTTCTCCCATTCATTGATCAGATGTTAGATAGGTTGGCTAGGTACCCTTACTTTTGTTTTTTGCAATGCACCTGTAACTTTTCAGAGGTGCATGATGGCTATTTTTTCTGAAATGATAAGAGATTTCCTAGAGATCTTTATGGATGATTTTCTATTGTAGGAGATTCCTTTGAAGATTATTTGACAAACTTGGGTAAGGTCGTAAGAAAATGTGAGGAAACTAATCTTATTCTTAATTGGGAAAAGTGTCACTTCATGGTGGAGGAAGGAATTATCTTGGGTCACCTTATATCAATAAAAGGAATTGAGGTAGATAAGCCAAAATTGAAGTTATTGAGAAATTGCCTTCACCCTCTAATGTAAAGGGAGTTAGGAGTTTTCTTGGGTACACAGGGTTTTATAAAAGGTTCATAAAAGATTTCTCTAAACTTCGTTTACCTTTATGCCGACTTCTAGGAAAAGATGTTGAATTCAAATTTGATGAAAACTGCATAAGGGGATTTAATGCTATAAAATCTTCTCTCATTTCAGCTCCTATAATTTCTACTCTTAGCTGGGATTATCCCTTTGAGATCATGTGTGATGCTAGTGATCTTGCGGTGGGAGCAGTTTTAGGACAACGAAAGGAAAAAACTTTCTATTCCATTTATTACGCAAGTAAGTTAATGGATGAAGCCAAAGAAATTACGCCACCACCGAGAAAGAACTTTTAGCGATTGTTTTTGCATTCAACAAATTAATAGCATATCTTATTGGATCAAAAATAATCGTTTACATGGATCATGCTGCAATCAAGTATCTTCTTCAAAAGAAAGAAGCAAAGCCATGACTCATACGTTGGGTTTTGTTGCTGCAAGAATTTGACTTGGAAATTTGTGATAAAAGAGGTGCGATAATGTAGTAGCTGATCACCTTGCCAGATTGACTCATGTAAGACATAAAGAAGGAGAAGAAGTTTGTGAAACTTTTTTTGATGAACAGCTCTACCTAATTGCAGCAAGCAATCCTCCTTGGTTTGCTGATTTTGCCATCTATCTTGCCGGAAAGGTGATCTCAAAA
Source organism: Gastrodia elata (assembly GCA_016760335.1). NCBI lineage: Eukaryota > Viridiplantae > Streptophyta > Magnoliopsida > Asparagales > Orchidaceae > Gastrodia > Gastrodia elata. The sequence goes on from CM028686.1 coordinate 12,345,090, forward strand.
AAACTTAACTATCGGCAAAGAAAAAAATTCTTTGCTAAAGTTAAGAATTACTTTTGGCATGATCCCTTCCTATACAAATGTTGTCCCGATCAAATTCTAAGAAGATGCGTGCCTGAAACTGAGATACTTAATATCTTATATCATTGCCACACATCTTCTTATGGAGGGCATCACGATATCGATCGAATAGCAGCAAAGGTGCCGCAATCTGAATTTTATTGGCCCAAATTATTCAAGGACACTGTTGATTTTGTAAAGAGATGTGATCAATATCAAAGGATGGGAAATTTAGGAAAATGGGATGTGTTACCTCTCAATAAAATCTTTGAAGTTGAACTTTTTGATATTTGGGGGATTAATTTTATGGGCCCATTCACCACCTCCAATTCAAGTAACTACATATTAGTGGGAGTGGAATAGGTTTCCAAATGGGTTGAAGCTATAGCCTGTGCAAATAATGATGCCAAAACTGTGATTAAATTCTTGAAAGATCATGTCCTCTCTAGGTTTGGTACACCCCATGTCCTAATAAGTGATGGTGGAACACATTTCTATAATAAATAATTAGAAACTCTATTAAAGGGGTATGGGGTGAAACATAAGGTAGGTACATCATACCATCCTCAAATCAGTGGCCAAGTGGAAGTGTCTAACTATGAATTAAAGCAAATACTAGAGAAAACTGTTAACAAAAACAGAAAGGACTGGTCCATGAAATTAAACGATGCGCTTTGGGCGTATAGGACCACATTCAAAACACCTTTAGGAATGTCCCCTTACAAATTGGTTTATGGGTGATCATGCCATTTGCTGATAGAGTTAGAATATTGAGCCTTTTGGGCAGTTAAAAAGTAGAACTTTGATTTCAAATTAGCAAGAGAAATAAGGGTTCTGCAATTGCATGAACTGGATGAATTCAGATTGGGAGCATATGAGAGTGCCAAGCTATATAAGGAAAGAACTAAGAAATGGCATGATAAGCTAATAAGACCAAAATACCTAGAACCAAGAATGAAGGTATTGTTATTTAACTCCAGGTTGAGGCTCTTTCCAGGAAAGCTAAAATCAAGATGGACATGCCCATTTGTAATCACCAAAATATACCCCCACGGAAGTGTGTATATCACTTCATCAGCTTGGACAATTAAGGTAAATGGGCACCGTTTAAAACCTTACTTAGATGGATCTGAATTGCAAGAGAAAAAGAGTTGGTTATTGCAGGATCTCCCAAGATAATGAATCACATAGATGAGCTAAATTGGCGTCAGGCTGAGACGTAAAAACAAGCACTCGATGGGAGGCAACCCATGATTAATAAGGTTGTGTTGTTTCCTGTTTTGTTTTTGTGTTTTCATTTTTTCTATTTCCTATTTTGTAGTTTTGATTTCAATCAATAAAATAAATTTTGTATTTCGCACACCTACATTTTTGCAAAAATTGAACTTTAAAGAGAATTTTCTGAATGCGGTCAAGTTTTAGATTCAATGTCATAAGAAACACTCATGGTATAGAATTAAGATGCAAGCATATTTGAGATAAGATGAAAATGAATTAGAGTGACACACCCCTTATTGATTTTATAAGTCTACTAAGCTTGGTTTCCAGGACTTAAATTAAAATGTGCTTAAGTTTAAGTGTGGGAGTGAAAAAATCTGAAAATTAAGCCAAAGTGGCAAGAGGTGAGTGATAATTTGAAGTGCTAGGCTCCTGTAGAACTTAGTGATCACAAAGACTACATTAAGGGATGAAGAAAAAATGGCTCTCCCTTTTGAAAAGGAATCTAAAAAAGAAAGGCAAAATCAATATATAAAGGGATGATGAAAATATCTCTCCCAAGCTAAACAAGTGAACATTTAAGATGAAGAAAAATATCTTTCCTAACATGTTAAAATGTCCTTGTGAATCATAAGAAGGAGCACACATGGCAAAATACTCAAAAGACTCACCAATTGCATCATTAAGGTTAGAATTTCTAGATCACCTCCCCATAATTAAACACTAAGCATGACACTTTGAATTGAAACCAAAGGAAGTGTAGACACATGAACTTGAAAAGAGGGGTAGTAGAACTTGGAGACATGAAGTAATTTTGGCTAGAATATGCTTGACATCCAAATTCATGTTACATGAGCTTAACGCATTGAATCCTTAGACAAGGACAAATTTAGAAATTCACATTTATTGAGCTTACTCAAGGATGAGAAAGAATTGAAGTGTGGGGGAGTGATGTAGCCAGAATTTGTAGCAAAAATTTAGTGTTTAAACAATCATATCACAATATATTTCCCTATACTTTGAGTATAAATTGATGTATTTTTAGGAAAATGAAGAAACAAATTGCAAAGGTTGATTTACCAAATCCTGGACAAAAATTGCTGCAGCGCGCCATGGCATCCCCTTAAAATTGACTGACCTAGAAGTACAACTGCAAACCTAGAGAATGACTGTAGTAGCACGCCATGGCTCGTCATTGTGCGCCACAATGTCATATTGATAAGAATAAATTAAAACCTTATAAACGAGTAATTGAACAATGAAATCGCAAGTTGCATGTCGCAGCGCGCCACGACGCATCGCAACGTGCTCCAGCGTCATTTCTCGTTAATTATTGAAACCTTATAAACAAGTAATTGAATAGTGAAATCGTAAGTTGCATGCTGCAGCGTGCCGCAGCGCGCCGTAGCGCGCTACAATGCCATTTCTCGATGATTATTTGAACTTTATAAACAAGTAATTGAATAGTGATCCTGCAAGTTGTCCGTTGTAGCGCGCTGCAGTGAGTAAATTTTTATTTTATAAAACTATAGTTAAACTAATTGAATAGTGAAAATTATAAGTCGTCTGCTATAACGCACCGCAGTGCGCCTCAGTGTGTGCTGCAGCGACCAAATGAAAAAGAGACTAACTTATATGCAAGAAAAGCGTTTGGAGCACTGCTTCCACAGTGTGTCACAGCGAAACAGTAATTGAAATGTTGCTGCCATAGCGTGCCACAACAGAACAGTAAATGAAACGTCCCCCGCTGTAGCGGATGGCCTAGAATTTTCTAGAAAATAGTAATTAAGAGGCATGGGGAAAGCCACAAAAATGTGACCTTTAGTCTCCCCCAGCCTCTTGAAAACTAATATATTGAATCCCTGTTGAATCCCAATAGTTTAAATAGATAAAAATATTAAAAGGGATTGGAATTAAATCAAGGAAAAGGAAAGGTCACTCATAAAAGCTTTGAGGCTGAGTGCATCCCTATTTAAGAGCCAATCTCAGACCTTGAAAGGGTTCCAACCTTTGCCAATCAAAAGACCTAAAGGAAAGGTTGCAGGAAGAGAAAGAAGGAGAACTCTCCAAGGGAAAGAGAGGATCAAGAACAGGAAGGAAAAAAAGACAGCAAAGAATGAAGGGTGGAGCTTCAAGAGGACAGCACATGAAAGTAAAGAGAACCCCATAATTTCTCTAAGTGATTCCTTGTATTTTTCCTAAACTCCCTTGATTAATTTCTTGCCATGAACTGATGACGATGTTCACTTTTTTTTGCTTAATAATGGTAGGCTAAGAATTTCTTGGAGAGGGTTGAGATGTGGTTGTAAAATTATGTAAGAGAAATATTGGTTGTATGATAACATTATTTGAATGTAATGAGAAATTGATTGTGTGTTAATTTCTATTATTGAATGAATGCTTAGATGAACTGAATGCTTAGTTATTTTAAATCAAATGAGCTTGTGCTCCAAAGCTCATCAATTGAGTTAGAGTAAGGAAGGAAGTGCAAGTCAAGCTGAGAATTATGTGACAGAATTCTCAAGCCTCACTTGCACCTTACCTTAATAGCTCTCCAAGAGATTGAAGCTTGAGAACCAAGCTCCCCATTTACCTTGCTCTGCTGCTCAGCAAAGTTGAAGGGATGAAAGGACAATGGGAACTTCATGGATCATGTGACAAAATCTATTGACCCAATGCATCCTCTCATCTAGCTAAACTGCATGTGAAGCACATGATGCATGATAAATGGAATCTTGCTTGTGAGATAATTATAATTAAAAGATGTTTTTGATAGCTTAGATGTAGGAGATCAAAATTTAACTAATCAATTAATATCTCATAAGAATTTATGTGCTAGTGATGAACCCAAAAGGAGTTCTCTTTGGGCACTAAACTTGAACCCAATGTAATTGAAGGATACTTCAATTCTAATGGTGTTCACTTGATTAAACAAAGCAATTAAATTGCACATCTACATTTGAATAATGAATTCATATAACCAACTCTTGCATATATTACAATGAAATCTCAGCTCTCTCCTTTTTAATCTAATAGTATCTTAACTCAAGTCTTGTGTATTACTAATTAGGAACCACCAAAAATCAACCAAAATTGTTATCTAAACATTAGTAAAGGAAAATACTACTCGGTATTAAAACAACCATTCATAGAGGTTCGATAAATCCTAGAAACTGAACTTTCCACTTATTACTTCAGACCACGTACACTTGCATGCAAACGCAGATGTGTATTTCCGTCTGTCATATAACAATACAATTAAAATCTTGTTTGATTCTTATTCTAAGCCATAAGATTGAAATAGGTTAACTAAGTCAAGGCTTAAGAAATTAGTTAGGAAAAGGTAGGGTTAAGTAAACACTACAACGAGGAAGCTAAGAGTTAAGGTTCTACACACTAAACTCATATAACCAGGTTAAATTAGAAAGATCTAATCAAATCGACATCTAATCTATCTAGGTTAAAGAAATATGAAATGTTTAAAGGAAAAAGAAAAGAAGGATTTGAAACTAAAACTCTATGTTTTCTATATGTTTATAGTTAAGGAAATCAGTAGGATTCCTAATCTATCATATTGAATTTAGGACTCCTAAGATAAGTCTTTAAATGACTTCAGAATTAGGGTGGAGTGAACTAAGCTCTAACATAAATACCTAGGATTATGTCTAAGAAGATCATAACCTACACTAAATAAGCATTAAGATTAAACACACTTAATGGGTATAACATCTAGTTCTAAAGGATCACCTTCAATTTAAGGTGTAATCAATCCTATAGGCCTTACCTAAGGTTAAAAAATGAATCAAGCAAATTTGCTAAAAATTCATATAATTAAATTATGAGAACTAAGCTCAAAATAATCATGTCATGGAAAATTGACATGGGAGAAAAATGATGAAGCAAATTTTGCTAATCCAGGGTTTAAACACCTATAGCATGAAATTAAGAAACTATAAAATTATTTAAGTAATACTAATTAAGGAGCAAAATTATAATCACTAATTATTATCCAAATGAAATAAAATTCATAAATATGAAATCTTATTGTATAAGGAGAAGAATGATACTATGTAATCAAAATCAGACAACGTTGGGACTAGGTTTTTGAGACTCCTAATTAGGGTTAAAAAATGATTAAGAAAATTGGGTTTCAAATATTAAACTTGATCTCAAATTATAGTTCTGCATATTTTTATGAGTGGAATAAACTATTAGAGTATACAATTTGGACTTCGCTTGATCATAAAATAAGGCTTTGAAGATTTAATTATTTTAAATTATTAAGCTTTAGTAAACCTTAAAAGTTGAATGAATGAATGAAAAAAAATGATACAATAGATGATCAATAATATAATCTAGTTCCAAGATAAATTGAAAACAAAACAATATATATCAATTGCATTGAAATCATTGATAGATTTGGTATATAATTAGTAAGCGGAATACTAATTAGATCAAATGTAATTTTGATTATATTATGAAATTTTACTTGGAATGTTGATCAAATATTTTAATATTCAATTATACCTTTCGATTATCATTTCACTAATATATGCCTTTTTTTCTTTTAAGAATTATAATGATATAGGTTAATTGCAAGCTTAAGCATTTATTAAGAAAATCATTATATAAATAGAATTGATAAATGAATTTATAACTTAAAGTAAATCTTAATTGCAAATTGAGATTTGGCCAACAAAGGAGAACAAAATCAACTGTAGAAGAATAAATTATATTTTAATGCCAATATTTAATGCTAAGAATTGAATATGTTTTGATTAATATATGATATCTAATGTTAAGATTCTTAAAAATAAGCTAAACAATAGAGCAGAAAACTAATTGCATTAAAATTCATTAGAGCTTATGCTAGTTCTAAGAACTGATATTTAAATAAAGATATAATCCATTTATTCAAATTTATGTGATTGTGAATCAATAATTAAGATAAACGAGCTCTCAAATATTCAAAAGAAAAAATGCAGCACATTCATAGATTCAAAGTATAATGCAAAGGTCTCTCTTATTAGATTTATATTACCATTAAGTTTATTTACACATTAAGCACTTATCAGCAAGTAAGAGTTCTAAACAAGAAATAAAAGAAAGCGATAATTAATAGATCGATAGTAGTGCAAGAGTTTGTATTAGGAAACACTCTTCTGCATAACACAGTTTACTTGGCATTTTATTATTTGAGTATGTTAGGTAAGCATTACGATAATCGACAGTATTTTCAATATGAAGACACTGTTTAATTAATTCTACAACCCCCATCACTTAGTAATGAACTTTCATCTTTCAAAACAAATGGCAACAAATTATCGACAGCATTAAAGAACAGCCCAATAATCCAAAAAAAAAAGGGAAGTAAGTGAACCTACAAAGGCAAGAAAGGTATTAACCTATGATTCTACGCATTCCCAAAAGAAGTTCGTCATGCGTGTGAGTAGGATGAAAGTGAGGGATCGGTAATCGTGCTTCAATACAAGGAAGGAGCAGGTGCCTCTCGGCCTCCTACCGAGAGGGAGAAGGCGAAAGCCTCTCAGCTTGGGTGAGCGAAGCTTAGCGCGGGAGAGAAGAGAGGATTCAACTGGAAGGAAAGAGAGAAATAATTTTGGCTGAGAGAAGATTCAGGCTTCAGGAAACTTAGGTTAGAATCAAAGAGTTATATAAGCTCAAATGAAATGATGAGAGCCACTCGATCAAGATCCAGCGACTAAGAATCACCAGAAAATCTAAGGTTTGGTGGAATGACCAAATAAACTCTAAAACCTACAAAATACGTACCAAAACGAGCATATCAATGAGACGAACACATGCATCCAAAAATTATTTAATTTCGAGGAGTATTTTATTTTATATAAATTTTTAAGTGAAAAACTTTGAAAATTAATTATATAAGATTGGGAGTTTGAAAATTAGCGAAACTTAAAATATGACATCTTTAATTGATGCATATCTTAAATATAAAAAAATTTCCAAATTCAAATTTATATTTTTCTTATTATTAGCCTTTGAAGTTTAAACTTCACGAATTTATTTAGGAAAATCTGAGATCCCAAATGCACTCGAACTTTTGCTGTAGGATCCCCTCAATAGGCATTATAATATGATATTTTTACTAAGCTTTTATTTAACTTGAATTGGGATTCTGATTTCGACTTAATATTATTAGCGCACAAAATAAAAATAAAACATCCGGGAAATTCAACAACTTCAAAAAATTCCCAGAACATCAGTCATAGCTAATTTGGAGCTGTTGAATCTAATGGCGTATTCCATTTTTTATTCTAAGGTTTAAATAAATTAGCATTCTCATAATTATTAAAAAACTAGGAAATGTTGAAAATTGATAAATGATCTCTAATTCACACAAAAATTGAAATGGAAGCTCCAAATACTATTATAAGACTAATGGAAAAAGATTAGAGTTAATTAGGTCACTAATTGACGGGTAATAACATTATGGTTGTTACAGACTCCCCTCCTTAAAAAGAGCGTCGCCCACGACACACAACAAAAAAAAATATGAAATTAAAAAATTTTATGAATGAAGTCTAATGAAACAATAATGAAATTGAAAGAACTAAAACTACCTGATTAAAAACTCTAAGAGTGTGGCAAGCGCCACGTTAATTTCTTGATCCATCATGCATTGCCAAGCAAACTACGCTCGATCAGAAGGACATTTCTGTCTGTCCCTTTGACCAACACAAAAATCCAAAAAGTTGAGCATCACCCACGCTGGTCCAAGCTACAGGAGTATCGCATCTCCTACCAAAAAGAGATGTATAAGGAGCCTTACTAATGCTGAATTGATAACTAAAATTGCAGGTGAACTTGACTAAGGCGAGGTGATCTTCCCAAGATCCACTGATATCTATAACATAGAGATGCAAGAGAACTTTCAGAATTTGATTTACTCATTCAGCTTGACCCTCATTCTAAGGATGTACCAGAATACTCATAGCTAAGATGGTCCCAAAGTCTTGCTGAATAGTTGATCAAAATCAGATGTAAGTACATTGTCTTTGTCTTAAAGATTACAATTCAGTGTCTCGAGCAGATAAATGATCACTAAATAATGGAGCTTGACTAGCCTTTCTACTAAGTCAGATTGGAAATTTGGAAAGAAAGGAGATGACTAGGTGAGTTTATTGATAAACACCCAAATCATAACACCTCCTTGGTTTAACCTTTGGCATGCTTAAAATAACTATGGAAATGTTAAACCACTTCCATTCAGAGATTTATATCAGCTTAAGAATTCTACTAGGCTTCTGGTACTCAGTCTTTTATAACATTAGGATAGGCACTTAGAGATAAAGATAGCAATGTCTCTTTTAGTGCTCGGCTACCAGAAGGACTTCCACAAAAACTAATACAGCTTACTGCCACCTAATAATATTAATGGAACAGACACAAATGTAGTTTCTGTAGACTTGTCTGCAGCTGAATATACAGATTCTATACTTATCGTTCACTTTTTTATTATTGATGAATCAATCATTCTAACTATAGTGGGAATACGCAATTTTAGGATCCACAAGATCCTACTATAAGTGTAAACTCAGCTAAACATTCTTATAAACGTTAAAGCAGTAAAACTCATCAATAACTAACTTCAATCAATCAATGTCACATAATGAAGTTAAACAGTTTAAATCAATCGTCTTATTTACACTAGGACCAAACCTTGATATAATCTATCAAGATTAAGTGTCAAGAGATCAAACCCTAAATATGGTGTTCAAGTCTCTTAACTTATGATTTTAAATACATAAAGGTTAGGATTTCTAATCACTTAAGAACTAAAGTCCTAACTATCAACTTAGGTAAAAATTTATCAAATTAGTTATCTTATTGCTAATAAGATCAACTTAGATACTATGGCATCTTCCTATTATTCTATCTAAGCAAGGAATTAAGCTAACTCTTCTTACTTCTTATTAAGATCTAATCAGATACTAAGACAATCTCTTTGCTATTCAATCTAAGAAGAAAATAAATTAGATTTCTATCTAAGCAACACATGAACAAGGTATTAATCAAAATCCTAATTAAGAAGTTAACTTAATTCCTAATGCTCCACAATGAAGAATGAAATTGTAAAAAGGTAAGATAGGAATGACTAAAAACTTTAGAAATTAAAATTGAAATCAAGCATGATGCAGCCTCCTACCTTCATTGGTGATAACGGAAATAAGAGCATGCACCCTTGACAGAGCAGTAAGTAGATTGACTACATTTCCATTCTGATCACTCCTTAGAAAAGGATATGATTTTGCCATAGGGGACGGCATGATTGCAAGAGCTGGAGCTAAGGATCTAATAGGAAATGGATTTCAGACTAAAGGATGATGATCGATCCTTACTTGATGCTGCAGTGGCTAAGTCATTAGGAAAGCTTGAGGTGATTAAGTTATATTCTTCTGGGCTACTTTATAATCCACTAAGGAAGATAAGGTTTCTTCCTCAGCCTCAACTTCCCCCAATGGTATTCTATTAATCTTACACCTTCCAATAATTTTGAGAAATTGCTATAGTGGTAGGATACAAGATGTTCCTAAATCTAGTCTCCTAAACCTTCGAGGTAATGACTAAATCTAGCTTCTTCAGTCCTCACCAATTCAGGAGAAAAACTTGATTGCAACATCACTTATATATTTTATTAACTAAGACTCATTTAACACCTTGAGTTGATTGGATCTACTAAACATTTAGTAGCGATTGAGCGGAAGGAGGAATGAACTCTTCTCTAAAGACTAATTTGAATTCAACCCAAGATATCTCCTTAATCACTACTTCAGCACTAAAGAATTCAGCCTGCTATTCCACCAATACTTGACATTTTTGACGAACAAGTGAGTGGTTAAGCAGAGAGCTTAGCTGCTATGGCACTTAATATACGAAAGGTCTTTCTCAATTTAACATCATCCAATTGGTTGCTTCAATGGAAGAAGCAGACCCAACAAAGGTTGGAGGATTGAATTGAAGAAAAAGTATTGAGGAATCCATCCACAGCTAAACTTGATGCTGCTTTATGATTGGCATGAAAGATTTGTGGATTAGGCTGATTAATTGCTCTAGGAGCTGCTTAATCTTACAATTCACCCAAGATTTTTAGCATCTCCCACAAGGTCTTCATCATAGCTATCAAGGTTTTGATCTTCGCTAAAGATGAAGGATAATTGGAGATTGATACCTCTTCAATAGAGATGATTGGAATGATTGATTCAAAATTTTAAAGAGAAAGAAAGATAGCTTGCAAATTATGAAATAGAAAGGGTATTCCTTAATACTAGGAATCTCTGGAGTAAAATTTGGAACATGCTTAAGGAACGTATTAGATTAAAAGTCTGGATCGACTTGAATATTAATATCTAAAAGTTCTTATGATTTAAGTTAAGTTTATTATGGATAAGATAAGGTATTTACTAACCTAAGATGTCATTTTATTGTCTTTACTATATAGTGTTGTTTGCATTTGGATGAATGGACATCTTTATCTTAACTTAAAGTTCTCAACTTAGCTCTGATACCAACTGTGACAACCCTAATATTGAGTAGTAACTAAACTCAAGATTGATACATCACCATAATAGCTAATACTGGATTAGAAGGAAGCTAACCCAAATTATTAGATGCTGTGCTTGGCCAAGGATTTAGATGAGGGTTTTAAGTTAAGATGAGAGAATATAAAGAAAGAAATGGGAAAATGCATGAGGTACATATGATGAATATGAAATAAGAATGTATGTGCATAAGGAAATTACATTTACTAATGTGGAGATAATAATGATATGCTCATACAATAAGAGTGTACATTATGAGATAGATGTATAAATCAATTTAATCTTAAGATCTTTCCTAAACAATCCTATAATAGAATGAATTCAACAACTTAAAACCAACATTAAGTCAATCCGTTACATGGGATTGCTTATTTCCAATTCTAATAAATTTTGGCAAGACTTCTATTGTATTTGCTAAAAATGAACACATAAATATTAACATGCAAGTCTTCTGTTTAATTAGAAGATTAATTAGAAAGATTAACAAACTAAAACTAATATTAAGTCAATCCGTTACATGGGATTACTTATTTCCAATTCTAATAAATTGAAATGAGAAAACATATGAAGCAATTTCTTATCCTAGGGTATACACATCCTACATCATTTACAATATTTAAAAATAAAAAATTAACAGCTAAGTTCCATATAGATATGCAACTAAAATCCAATTAAGTATGCAACTACATTTTTATTTAAGTATCTATTCATATAAATATATCCATTCATATTTATATCCATTCATCCCAAACCAAGAATTTAAGTAAGGAGTTTAAATTACAGCACAAGAATAGTAAATACAAAGCAAAAGACTTTAATTATTACAAGCCATAAATAATCATTAGAAAGTAAAATAACAAAAATCTCTCTCTCACTTTTAATATAAAGTAAGAATTTTAATAATTAAGCAGAAGCAATTATATTTCCTTAAGCGCTTGGTCCAGCTCCACTAGCCTCCAAGTGCACCTAATCTATTACATTTTGGCATTTAAACGTGATAGGACAAAGCTAATAAGAAAAAAATATGGTTAGACTAAGTAGTCTAAGTACAATTTAAGATTAGACTAAACATTTTATTATTTATTTTGGATATCATAACTAGTTATAATATAAGCGTAAGCAATGGTGCAAAAATGAAAGCATACTAATGTGGAAAAGAAAGTAAGGAAAAGTAAGAAAAAAGTAAAGTGAGTAAGAATATTCACATAATTTGACAATCTAGCCTGTAAGTAAAATAAGGGTAAAAGCATCTTACATAGGCTAGAAAAATACTAAAATATGCATATGAAGGTAAATAAAATGAAACATGTATATGTTTAATGGAATTATGCTAAGTAAGAAAAGTAAATAGTGAAGCATTTAAATGAAATTATAATAACATTCACTTCAATAAAAATGAACTATAAACAAGTAAAGTATAATACTAACATGAAAAGTGCAAAGCATAATAAATGAAGGAAGATCTTAGACTCTTGGTCTAAGATACACATAGCCTAGGACTATGTAAGGAAATATAGCTAAAAAATTATGTTGAGTCTTTAGATTTATGAAAAATATTCATTCTATAGGGACTTACAGAATGAAGCAAGGAGTTAAGCACGTTTGTCTAACCGGTAAAGGAAAGCGGGGTTTCAAATGTAACATACACTCATATTCACCCTCTGAGAATACGAGGTCTCCTTATTTGTCCAACTTAGCCTACCCTTGGCTACATCCATTAACAACGCCTATAGTTTTAAATGTGAAAGTTTTATTCATGCACAATGTCTTATATGAATGATTCGAATGGATAAGGCTCAAAGCTAAGCAAGCATTCATAGAAAATTCAATAATTACAACTAAGTGATATCCAAAGTTATCTAATTTTAATGATCTACTTAATAATTGGAGCTAATTGAGCTCCCAATTAACTTTTAGATATTGATCTCAAATTAATTATAAGTAATAATAGTAATTGTGGTTTTGAAAATAGTAGCTTCATTTCATTCTATGAGATGACAAAATAATTTATAAGTATAGTAATACATTTAAAATCTAGTTCTATTCTTATTCTAAAGCATAAATTAAAATAGGTTAACTAAATCAAGGCTTAGGAAATTAGTTAGGAAAATGTAGGGTTAAGTAAACATTACAACGAGGAAGCTAAGAGTGAAGGATCTACACACTAAACTCATTTAACTAGGTTAAATTAAAAAGATCTAATCAAATCGATAATTAATCTAGCTAGGTTAAAGAAATATGAAAGGCTTAAAGGAAAAAGGAAAGAAGGAAAGAAGGAAAGAAGGATTTGAAACTAAAACTCTATGTTTTATATAAGTTAAGGGTTAAGGAAATCAATAGGATTCCTAAACCATCCTAATGAATTTAGGACTCCTATCATAAGTCTTTAAAGGATTAAAGAATTAGGGTGGAGTGAGCTAAGCTCTAACATAAATACCTAAGATTATGACTAAGAAGATCATAACTTACACTAAATAAGCATTAAGGTTAAACACACTTAATGGGTTTAACATCTAGTTCTAAGGGATCATCTACAATTTAAGGAGTAATCAATCCTATAAGCCTTATCCTAAGGTTGAAAGATGAATCAAGCAAATTTGCTAAAGATTCATACAATTAAATTTTGAGAACTAAGCTCAATATAATCATGTCATGAAAAATTGACATGGGAGGAAAATGGTGAAGAAAATTTTGCTAATCCAAGATTTTAAACACATATAGCATGAAATTAAGAAACTATGAAATTATTTAAGTAATACTAATTAAGGTGTAAAAACATATAATCACCGATTATTGTCCAAATGAAATAAAATTTATAAATATAAAATCCTTATTGTATAAGGAGAAGAATGACACTAAGTATGTCAAAATCAGATAATGTTGGGACTTTAGGGTTTTTGGGACTCCTAATTAGGGTTAAAAAGTGATTAAGAAAATTGGGTTTCAAATATTAAACTTGATCTCAAATTATAGTTTTTCATATTTTTGTGGGTGGAATAGATTATTAGAGTATCCAATTTGGACTTCGCTTGATCATAAAACAAGGCTTTGAAAATTTAATTATTTTAAATTATTAAGCTTTAGTAAATCATTAAAGTTGAATGTATGAATGAAGAAAATTGATATAATAGATGATCAATAACATAATCTAGTTCCCAGACAAATTGAAAACAAAATAATGTATATATTAATTGCAATGAAATTATTGACAAATTTGGTATATAATTAGTAAGCGGAATTCAAATTAGATCAAAAGTAAATTTGATTTAATTATGAAATTTTACTCAGAATGTTGATCAAATATTTTAATATTCAATAATACATTTCGATTATCATTTCAAAAATATATGCATTTTTTTATTTTAAGAATTTTAGTGATATAGATTAATTGCAAGCTTAAAACTTTATTAAGGAAATCATTATATAAATAGAATTGATAAATGAATTTATTAGTTAAAGTAAATCTTAATTGCAAAATAATTGAGATTGGGCCAACAGAGGAGAACAAGATCAAGTGTAGATGAATAAATTATATTTTAATGCCAATATTTAATGCTAAGAATTGAATATATTTTGATGAATAAATGATATCTAATGTTAAGATTCTTAAGAATAAGCTAAACAATAGAGCAAAAAACTAATTGCATTAAAATTTGTTAGAGCCTATGCTGGTACTGAGAACTGATATTTAAATAAAGATCTAATCCATTTATTCAAATTTATGTGATTGTGAATCAATAATTAAGATAAATGAGTTCTCAAATATTAAAAAAAAAAATGCAACACATTCATAGATTCAAAGTATAATACAAAGGTCTCACTTATTAGATTTATATTACCACTAAGTTTATTTACACATTAAGCACTTATCAGCAAAGAAAGAGTTCCAAACAAGAAATAAAAGAAAGTGATAATAAATAGATCGATAGAAGTGCAAGAGTTTGCATTAGGAAACACTCTTCTGCTTAACTCAGTTTACTTGACATTTTGTTGTTTGAGTTTGTTAGGTAAGCATTACGATAATCGACGGTATTTCCAATATGAAGACATTGTTTAATTAATTCTACAACCCCCATCACTTTATAATGAACTTTCATTTTTCAAGGCAAATGGCAACACAATATCAGCGCCATTGAAGAATAGCCCAATAATCTAAAAAAAAGGGAAGTAAATGAACCTACAAAGGCAAGAAAGGTATTTACCTATGATTCAACGCATTCCCAAAAGTAGTTCATCATGCGTGTGAGTAGGACGAAAGTGAGGGATCGGCGGTCGTGCTTCAATACAAGGAAGGAGCATGTGCCTCTCGGCCTCCTGCCGAGAGGGAGAAGGCGAAAGCCTCTCAGCTTAAGTGAGCAAAGCCTAGCGTGGGAGAGAAGAGAGGATTCAGCTGGAAGGAAGGAGAGAAACAGTTTTGGTTGAGAGAAGATTCAGGTTTTAGGAAACTTAAGTTAGAATCAAAGAGTTATATAAGCTCAAACAAAATGATGAGAGCCACTCGATCAAGATCGAGTGGCTAAGAATCACCAGAAATTTTAAGATTTGATTGAATGACCAAATGAACTCCAAAAATTACAAAATAGGTACCATAACGAGCGTCTCGATGATACAAATGTATTCATCTTAAAATTATTTAATTTTGTTGAGTATTTTATTTTATATAAATTTTTAAGTGAAAAACTTTGAAAATTAATTATGATAGATTGGGAATTTGAAATTTAGCGAAACTTAAAACATGACATCCTTAATTGATGCATAACTTAAATATTTAAAAATTTCCAAATTTTGATTTATATTTTTCTTATTATTAGCCTTTGAAGTTTACGAATCTATTTAAGAAAATCCAGGATCCCAAATGTGCTCAAACTTTTGCAGTAGGATCCCCTCAACAGGTATTATCAGATGATATTTTTATTAAATTTTTATTTGACTTGAATTGGGATCCTGATTTCGACTTAATTTTATTGGCACAAAATAAAAATAAAACATCTGGGAAACTCAGCAACTTCCAAATACTTCCAAAAATTCCCAGAACTTCACACCTAGCTAATTTGGAGCTGTTGAGTCCAATGGCAGACTCTATTTTTGATTCTGAGGTCTAAATAAATTAGGCATTCTCAGAATTATTAAAAACCAAGAAATATTGGAAATTGATAAACGATCTCTAATTCACACGAAAATTGAAATGGAAGCTCATAATACTATTATAAAACTAATGGAAAAAGATTATAATCAATTAGATCACTAATTAATGGGTAACAACATTAGGGTTGTTACATTAGGTTAGGCTGCAGTTCAACTACAAGGATCTAAACTTGTTGACTTGGATAAGGAAGCACTTTATCACCGACAAAAATGTGAAACACATTATGCATTGCTAAAAATATTCAGGTAATCTCAAACTATACGCAGATGTTTCCCCTTTTCCAATCACTTTAAAGGGTCCCAAACATTTAGGACTCAGCTTTTCTGATATGCCAAACCTCTAAATTTCACACATCAAACTAATCTTCAAATAAGCCCAATATATTGGTCTCCTCAATCAATTTGGATCCATAGAGCTGGGTATATTATTCCTATGGGGATATAAGTTAAACTTTATGTACAATGGACCTATTTTGGCCATTTCTGTTATGTAGTACTACTTTAGGCATACTTCTACTTTCAGTTCAGTTCCAGTACAACGACTTATTTAGCCATATGTTTTACTTGCTTTTTAATTATTTTGTATACACTTTTGCAGTTCATTTTAGTTAAGTACATTCAATTCAGTATTTTATTTAGTACTTGCATATTTAGGATGCTAGTATAATAGACTAGGTTGTTACTTTGGTCAATTAGGACTAATATTAGTCTTAAGACTAATCATAAGTGCTAATTAGGTCTATTGGAGTTAACCTCTAAGACCTAGTCCAAAACAGGAGTCAAATAGATCGAATCCTAGTTTCTGGAAAATTTAGAAACCCTAGAATTTGACCTATCTAAATTGACCTCGGATCAGAAAATGGACTTCGCCATCGCGCTCATTTACCCCAAATTAGCTAGGGGTGAAGTTTTCATGTCAATCGGTAGTCGTCGAAATTTCGACAAATATTTTAAATATTTAAAAGACCCAGAAAATTGAGAAATTAAAATACTCGTCGGATCAAAAATCCGACCTCGTCGTTGCGTTCCTCACCCCTCATTTAGCTAAGGGTGAAATTTGGAAATTTTTGGGCACTAATTAATTAATTAGATTTAATAAATAAAAATCAGAAATGAATTAATTAATTAATTATATTATATTATTTAAATTATTATTATTATTTTTTTATTTTTTTATTTTCGTGCGGTGCCGTTAAAGCGCTGACGCCGTCAACCTATTAGTGGGCACGCCATCTGATCAGGCTATTAGATCCAGCGGCGAATCGCGGCCGTTCGATCGAGCGATCCAACGGTCCCCACTCATCGTTCCGCGTCCGTCCTCCGTGTGTCGCGACGGGGCTGGGCACCGCTGCGGTCGCCTCTCCCGTGCAGAGGAGCCTCGACAAGTCCGTCGAGAGCTCAATAAATTTGTCGTGGGCGTGCTCTGGTCGCAGGGTGTGTAGCCAAGCCTCGGATTGTCTTACTCACTTCGAACCTTCCGGGCCGTCCAAAAAGGTACCCCCCGATCCTTGATCTCTTTCGATTGATTATTGCATTATCATATCGCATGCTTATTCCGTAGGTTAGATAGATGTTCGATCGGTTCTGATCAAAGATCAGAGGCCCCGATCGACCAGATTTAGGGTTCGGTGAACAGTACTTACCGTTAGGGCCCGTAAACCTAAACATCGGGAGCTAGGGTTCGCCATAGCCGGGGATCTAGCCACCCCATGGCTTCGCCCCATACGTCGATCGATCGGTCTCATTGAGACCTTCTCAGCGACGGGTGGCTCGAGCCCCGCCGTTGCTTGTGTGCCGAGCATTCGGCTACCCGAGTTGAGCAGCGTCGGGTTCGTCTTGGAGAAGACGATCCCGCGGGTTTGGGTCGGGTCGAGCCCGGCCCGCGAGCTCGGGACCCGGGTCTGCGCGTCGACCCGCATTCCTGTGCGTGGGGCCCACCCTCACGCGTGTCGCGCATCCGTCCCGCCACGTAGTCGTGGTGGGCCCGGGGCAGCGTTAGTCGTCCCCTCGTCGCTGACTGCGGGCCCCACCCGCAGTCCCGTGGCCATCCAGAGCAGGCCATGTGGAGTCTCTGGTCCCGCCGCTGTCCTCTCCTCTGCATAGTCATAATTAAAAATATATAATATTATATAGAATATATAATATAATACATAATAGATTATATATATATATATATAATTATAAAAACAAAATGTAATCATTTTAATTAGGTTAAGTCAGTGATTAACTGAGATGGTCGTTAATTAAATTAAATCAATTAGAAAGATTTAAATAGTATATTACTTTATATAATATATATATATATATATATATATATAAGTATATTAGTTTAAATGTAAGCAGTAGGCACAACTATTAGTAAAATTAACAGTAAGGATAATTAATTAGGATCTAATAATTAACTAGTCCTGTAAATAATAAACAAATATAATAATTAATATATATACATATATATGTAGAGATATATATATATATATATATATATATATATAATTAGATATATTAAGACAGAAACCTTAGTATAATTAAATTAATATAAGTTAGTGGTTAGTTATCTGAGCTAATTAAGTATGGCAGATAAATTAACACATTTAATTAATAAATACAATTAGTTAGTTTAATCACATATAATTAAGATCTTCTTAATTAATATACAGTAATATTAAAGATTAAATAAATGATTAGTTAATTAATTGATTAATTAAGTATGATTAACATTATTAGATAATCATTAACTTAATGGATATTAATTATAATTCCTTAAATACAAATTAAGAATTTAATATAATAGATTAATTAATTAATAATTAATTACAAATAATTAATTAATTAAATAATAAATACAGATAAATATTTAACATTAGGAATACATAGTAAATAATACAAATTATATTTTTGAATAGTGATTTAATTATTTAAAAAAATTAAAGTAAAACTTAAAAGCTTAATAACTTTTTGTAGGATGATCCAAACATAGCCAATATAGGTCTCAAAATACTCAGAAAAATAAACGGAATCAAATGGCGTAATGCAGAATTTAGTTCCGGGTACGCATAACGAAGTAGCATTTTAGAACCTCTTTAAGATCCAATAACTTTTGACCTAGTTGACCAAACATAGTCAATATGAGTCTTAAAATGTTCAGGAGAGCTGGCCTCATCACTATAGTAGTATTAGTTTTCCCATTTCATCAGGATAAAAGTCAACCCTAGAACTCAGAGTTGACTTTAGTGAAAAATGACCAAAATGCCCCTAGGATTCAAATGACCATAACTTAGTCAATTCAACTCCAAATTCAAAAATTCAAGATGCTAACTAGTTCAGAACTTTGATGTCATCAATAAATTGAAATATTATCTAGGATTTGAACCCTAGAAATTTAGAAAATGACCAAAATACTCCTAACTTTAGTTAGGTCATAACTTGACCAATTGAGGTCCATATTGGGTTTACTCTCTTCTCAGTACATTATAGGGAAGCTATAGAAACTGAGTTTGCTAAAATTGGACTTCAAACGAAAAAGTTCAGTTTTTGTCACCCGTTGAACGACTCAAATTGCCAAATTGCCTTTCAAACTTACAACATTCATAACTTAGTCAATTGACCTCAGAATGCAATGTTCTTGGACTCAATGGAAGCGTTGAATAGTAAACTACAATAAACTGCATAAAAATTTAGTTTTCAGTAGAGTAAAAATTATTAAAATTCCCTTAGGTCAAAAACCTTAATTTGAACATGTAGGACCCGTTCCTTGTCCAAATTGGATGTACTTACTGTCTATGTTTAAGTTGGACTGTAAGGAATCATATGGAAAAGAAAAACTCCAATTTGGAACCCTAGATCAAAAGTTGACTTTTCAGACCCTTAAGTAAGGGCAAAATAGTTATTTTGCCCTAATATTGGATTAAGTGCCCTTAACCTTTAATCAACTTCTCCAGACTCAAAAACAAATGTTATAATTGTATTAGTGACATTTAAGTAAGTAAAATCAACCGTTAGGTCAGATTCTAGAATTTTCCTAAGTATTTAACACTACACCTTAAGGATCATTCCTAAGATTAGGACTAGTTCATAGGTTTGATTTCATTTATTGAAAAATAGGGTTTTTCAATGAATATATCTTTAGTTTTTATTAGTGTATAGAATTTTCTAACTTATCTTGATTATTTTATCTTTTAACCTTAGATCTAAGATAGGAGATTCACCCTATTAAGTTTGATTTCTTAATTGGATTGACCTTGACTATTAGATCACTATTAGAATGAAACTTAGATCATAGGTCTTATTTTCTTAGATTATGTGGTTAAGCCCAATTCTCATGGTGTTTAATCCATAATCTATAGTTTAGTAGTTTTAAGTTAGAATGTCTATAATCCTTAATTAGGTCGTAATTATTTATTCTTCAACTCTTATAGTCGACTTTGATTTAGTATATTAGGACCTAGCTAGTCATAATATTTTGTAACTTATAAGGATGAGTTTCTGAGTTACACTCGATAGTAGAAAAATGGTGATCCTGAACTTGTGTAACTTAGAATAGTTAGAATGGATAATAGAAAATAAATAATATCACCATAATAGTAGAGTCCCTTGCTTATTTTGATACTTCATGCTACGTATTCCTTGTATATTTGAGCTTACTTCCTTGAACATTTCATATATGAGAACTTTGTGAATGAAAATGAAAACTTATAATAATAGGATAGCAGTTGCCTTTGGGTCCAGTTCGTGGTGATTATGGTGCACATTTGCCCCGATAGACAGGGGTAAGGTGAGATCAGGATGCCTAACATTCTCATTGAGGAGAGTGTGTTAGGCTTGGGACCCGTATAGTCTTGCAGACGTGCTTAACTCTACAGTTATTTCAAAAGTTGTCCATAGAAACAAAAGTAAAATAACTAAAATATGTTGTATAGTATTGCCTGCCTCTTCAGTCACACAGTGTATTCAGTTATGTTTATGGGAACAGATTGATATATATGTATATATGGGCCAGTTTAGCCAAGTCTTTTGATATGGCAGTCAGTATACAGAGATTCATGTATAGCTTGATATTTGGCTATGTTTCAATATTGTTTATTCAGTCATTTATTTCTTTATTCAGCTTATATACAGTAGGATGTTAGAACTTTGCTGCTATTATACGTATCACTATTGAGTTTACTTATTTAATCTGTATATTTTATTTGATCACCAGCATATGTTAGGATGTAGTATTTCCTTTCAGCACCTATTTAATTATTTATATTTATATGCCTTACCTTGTTTACTCTACTTTTGAGACATGTCTTAGCCTCCTTTTGCATAAGTTATAAATGTTATTTATAGCTGTTCCATTTCTTATTGTACTGCTAGTCACTCCTATTTTACTATTGCTTGGAAAAATGTAAAGTGGTGATATTATAAAACACATAAAAATGTATCAGCCTAAAATGTACTTAGACAATTATCTAACACAAGATTTTTCTTTTTTTAGCTGGGGCCCTATATTGTGAAACTAACAATATCAGGTTTAGAGCAGGTTGAGGTTGTAGTTCCTGAGGTGGAGCCTTACTTGGAGGAGGATCAGCAGCTTGGACCTAAGGATATTTAGTTGTTTACTTTACCTGTGAGGATGAGTGTATTTTACCTTTATTTGTTTAAACTTTAAATATTGTAATAATAATACAGGTACCTATGCTTGCGTGTGTAACAACCCTAGGTTGTTACCATACTAATTTCAGGTTGTTTGATTCAACTTTTAGTGCCATTTCCTTTAGAACATCAATTTAAGCCTATCTGGAAAATTTGAAGTCCATTGGACTTCTCTAAATCAAAAATTACAATTTGATCAGTCTAGATGCCCTAGTCTAGACCCAAAATATTTTGATCTCAGAATTAAAATCTAATTGTAATTTTGAATTCCTCACCCCCAAATTAGCTAAGGGTGAAAATTTGGTGCAATTTGGAATTCATTTGAGCAATAATTCAATTTAAATTAAAATAGTTCAATTGCATAAAAGGGTTCCAAACAAATTGATTTTGCAAATATACCCTAATACCTAAATAAACTGTGGAGCTCGGGTCACACGACACTGGCACCCCGTGAATCCAGCCATTCCGCCTTTTTGATCTACGGCTAGGATGCGATCCCGTGGAACAGCCGATCCGTTGTTGGATCTGTCTCTGGATCCTACAGCCAGGATCACTTCCGCGATCGGCCATTAGGATCCGAGCGATCCCAGCCGTAGCGCCTTTTGATCAACCAATCAGACGGCATCCAGGGTATCTCGCACTGTGGATCATCATCTTCCTCCCGATCGCGCACCCGACAGGGCGAATCCCTGTACTTCCAACTGTCCAGCTTGTCCCCCACTCCCCGTGCCACCTCAGCAAGCCGTTGCGATCCTTCTCGTTATGGCAGGGAGCTCCAGATCGGGCCTAGCGACCTGGCCGAGCTCAAATTAGAAGTTTGAGAGCTCAGCCAAGGCCTGACCTCTCGGGCCTCCCCAGCCCGAGCCAGTGGCTCCAGAAGATTCCTTAAGCTCAACCAAGGCTATAAATAGCCCCAGCTTCGCTTCAATTGACCTTTTGCTGATCAATCGAAGCTTATGCAATTCGCCGCCATTGCCGATTACCGAAGCTCCTTCCAGGCGCTCCCGTGCTTCTGAACCGCTTATAGTAGGCTCTCCTGACGTTCAGGAACCTTTGTAGCAATTGGAATCAAGGCTAGAGCCAGTCGAGCGTCCCGAACTAGTCCGTCAAAATCAGGTATACCAGTTGCAAGAATCGAGTCAATAAGGCTCGAATCCTATTCCATTTGATGTGTTTCTGTGATTATTGTCAATACGAACTCAGCCGTATTGTATTTAGGGCATAAGCTAGCCCCGATCGATCGAATCGATCGATCGGGCTAATTTCTTTCTGGATCGCCTCGGTCGAGTAAGGACCCAGCGATCCAGGCCACCCCAGACCCCTAGACCAGAGGGCTTCGATCCGCCTCACCTCCCTGATGGTGTAGGGATCGAGCTCGGGGTCTGGTATGGCCTCTGTGGGGAGAATTATCTCCCCACAGTAACTCAAATGGCAAAATCCTCGGGTAAGTAAGGTCTGGCTGATCCAGACCATCTCACAAGGGGCTTCAGGTCCCAATCGACGCGTCTGGACATGGTGATGGTGTAGCAATCGAATGCTGGCCGATTCGTGGACCGGATGCGCCGGAATTTGGCGATTAGGTTTTTCCTAATCGACCTCTTCCTCGGGACGAAGGATCAGGGACGATGACACAGGTTTTGGAATTATTGAAATTTGGAATTATTTTCCTTAAGGAAAATAATTCAATTATTCAAATCATAGGTTTTTTATTAAATAAAAATACAGAATGTATTATTTAAATAACTTTTAATCCACTTGTCAAAATTCTATGATATCATATATGAAAATGTTCAGAAAAATTTCAGGAACTTAAATATAAAATAAAATCACACATCTGATGGTTAGATCTTTAATTATTGCCTAATTACAGTGAATATTAATTAGGGCAGATTAGTAAATATAGTTATCCAAATTGCATGTTTAGGGTGCCATTAGTTCAGTGATGTTAATTAAATTGCATATGCCAAGTATAACATTTTTCTGAGTTTTATAATTGTAGTTATGCTTTAATCTTGTCAAATCATAATTAGTGAATTTTAGGGTTTATACACATTTGAGCTTAGCAAACTTAGTCTCTGATTACTTGTATGATTAATTAGGACTTGCATGCCAAATTTTATGTAATTTGAATGGTTAGATTTTTACTTATGTGCTAATCCTTTTTGATTGGAATTAAGGTTTGGTTAGCACTAAGTAACCACTATTTATTAAACTTTAATTATTATTTTGACTTATAACAGTAAACTAAATGAAATGAAATCACCTTTTATAAACTTATTAAGTATACTTGAATAAATCCAAAACTATAGAATCTTAAATATCTTAATTAACCTAAGAAATCTTAAGATTTGGATCAAGCTTTTAAGACTTGATCTAGATCTAGGATTGCCACCAATAATGCATAATTAATCCACTGATTTGACATTGATCTTTAAATACACACTTGATTTGACTTAAGATTTGAGAAGGAGTCAAACCCTAATCTACTTAAGGAAAGTCTAAAACCATAAAACCCTAACTTAATTATCTTGATTACAAGACTTTGAATTGAACATTTTCCAATAATATATTTGATATACTCTTGATTCTAAGCATTTAAATTAGACAAAGTAAGGTCAGTAATAACCTTTTGTGATTTCACAATCTGAATCGAACCTTAAAATCCCTGATTTCTTTTAAGTAATAAACCTGCATAACAAGATCATTAATACTATGTTGACTTAACAAGTGATCAAATCCTTAACAATATGTTTGATTTACACCCCATAATCTTAGTCTAAGTATGATCAGATGATTTCATCATCTGATCTAATCATTCTAAATCTAATTATGAACTAGAACCTAATAGTCTAATATCAGCATCTAAAGGAGAGACCTTGATATTCTCTCCATAAGATCGTCTTAAATTATTTAAGAGACCTAAATTCATATATCATGAGGTAGGAGGCCTTGTGTGAATCCTTGTGGTAGAAGTATAGAAGATCCCATCACCTTAGAAATTGATCTAATCTCTTTGTGGTAGTAAGCACTCAAGACATTAGAAGAGATACATCTCCTTGTGGTAGAATCCATAGTAAGTGATCCTTGATCACATTTGATTGGTGAAACCTTGTATAGGACTTATCTATTAGTTTAAGACTTGTAGTCTTGATAAATCCTTGTGCTATTAAATAGATTTGATTAAACCCTGATTATTGGGTAGTGTAGTATAATATACCCATATTACTGGTCCCCAGTAATATTCTGGATTGGTTGAGTCACTCTAAGTAAGGTTTATCTTTGTTGCTATCATGCGGGCTTAGGCGGATATAACTTCGCTTAGAGTAAATCAATCGATCCTAAGAGTGTTTTAAATGGGTGCCCATTCCTTAGTCTTATTGAAGGACAGTTGCCATCGGGCAATGCCTCCTAGCGAAGATCACTTCAATAGGAATGGCTTAAATAAAACTAAGTAAAGGGGGATTACCTTCCTTAAGATGCTAGGTATGATTGTGAGTTTAGTGACTAAATGCTTAGTTTGAGATATCAAAATCATCATCGGATGGTGCCTCCTAATGAAGATCGCTTTATTAGGGTGGCGTAATCAAACTAAATGTTGAGAGTCCTCTCCTTGCAGCATATTTAATATGTGTATACAATCACCCCGCCTAGTGATATGTAAGTAAATAAGCAACCTTAACTAAATATCGATCTAGAGATTTGGAGTCAGAATCATTTTAGCAGGATTCTGCACAGTGGAGATTTAGGATTCATTTTTGGTTTCTTACATATTCTTCATGGATTTCGGGATTTTTCATTCATATCATATAATGGCATAAGCATAAGCATAAACATGAGTTGAATGCATTCCTTCTGTTGTGACACATGGTTATCAGTAATACAGTATGAGATACAGAATGTTATATCCACAGACTGGGGAATTTTAGGGTGCATCTGCATCACCATACTGACTTCCTAACTGTTGTGCTTACATTGGACCGTACGACTCATAAACCTTCAGTGATAGTTCTGTGATATACCGTGGTATGACATATTTGTGAGTATTGTTTCAGTGACGTATAGTGCAGCCTATAGCATCCTTCTCAGCATCTGACATTCCTTTCACCTTGGTTTATGAGCATCTGTCATTTTGATTTTCTTTTAGTATTTAGCTTTGGTTTAGTTTTACTTGTTTAGTTCTTACAGCTCAGTTATTTGATATCTTTACAATTTTTCCTGCACTTTTACTTTACGTTCTTGCATATTCATTATGTTTAGTTTAGCTTGTATAGCTAGCTTCGATGTGTTATACTTCTTGTCTAACACGGGGTACTTTTGGGATCCGACAATTTGCTAGATCCCGAGCAGTTGTTGGAGGCAGGTCAGGAGGACATCCCAGGGACTCAGGAGGAGCGCTTGGAGCTGTAGGGGAATGAGCACCTACTTCTACTTTCTAGTTCTTTCCAGTATTCTAGCTAAACTCTTTATATTTTTGCATTTTTTATGGTTTGTAATAAAACTCTGGATGTATTTTTACTTTCTTTTTTGAGATGGATATTTACTACTGCTTGAGATGAATGTATTATGGATGTTTGGCTTTTAGCTTCCGCACTCTATTATTCTACTATACATAGTATTGTGATGTGATCGGCGTACTGGAAACGCTGATATATTTTATAACGTACATGGGTTCTTCTCCACTCCCTTGCACCTTATGTACGTACTAAGTCTAATACCTAAGATAAGTATTCCATTCTTATCTTAGATATTGGCTCTCGAGCCTACTCTTAGGGCTCGAGTCAGCGGCCTTCAGTATAGCTTGTCTCTTTAGCCTATTCGGGACGATGGGTTTTACTTGTTCGGCTCACCGTTCCCGAGTAGCGCACCGTTCCGCCGCCAAACCATGAATTATACTTGTATTTTGAGCGCGGCGATGGGGCGGGGCGCTATAGTTGGTATCAGAGAAGTATTATAAAGTGTTAGATAAGGAGCCTGTTCCTATCTACTTTATATTCTGTTCTCTGTGTCAGGACAAGATCACAATTACTAAGTGTAGTGCAAAGCAAACATCCAAAAGGTTTATTAAGCTGTCTCAGAAATAGAAAGGGGGATTATGTCTATAATACTGACACCCTAGGAATTAAATGTACGTAAACAGATAATTTACAATGACATCTTAGGATCTGAACGAATTTTAAAAGAAACAAATGAATAAAATATTTATGGGTTAAACTATTTTAGGGAATGGAATACTTGCCGTCAGCATTTCTGTTCTACCTTAGGAGGTTTGATGATTATTAGATAGATGACCTTCGAGATGGTCAGATCTACGAGAGGACGGTGGATGGAGTATCATCCCGAGGAGTCGCAGTATTGGACAAGATCCTGGTTCATTCATCATTCAGAGGCACCAGTCTTTCGGCACTCGCCAAAGAGTGGCTGGATTGTGTTACCACGCCACTTCGAGAGACAGCCTGTCCAGAGAAGTACCGCCTGGAGATTGTAGAGATCCTACTGAGGGGATCAGCGAGTCGTTGGTGGTATTGGGTCGATAGAAGATTAGCTCGGAAAGGTAACATAGTCACATATGATGACTTTTGTGCTGCCTTCTGGGTAGAGTATTGTAACTAGATCCTAAGAATTTCCTTATGTCATTTCTTGTTATCTTGTTTATATATTTTGATGTATCCATGTATCTTCTCTTATGAGAAAGAACTTGAAAATGAATGAAATTTCCTGAAATTTACATTGTAACTGCAGCTATGAATCTTGGTTCCCTCTCTGCTCCCACTCCTATTAAAAAGACGATCCCATCATCAAGTGGACCTGAGGAATCGAGTCTTATGGCCAATTTAATAAAGGCCCTAATTGATAGTAACGCGCAACAAGCACAGGAGACACGATCTCTCATCCTCTCAGTCAAACAACAATCCTCCGGACCTTCTTCTTACAACTCAGGTGACGGAGTCCTACACAACTTCCTTCATTTTCGCACTCCCACGTTTAACGGGGCATTAAACCCCATGGATATAGTAACATGGATAAAGTTGGTGGAGAAGAATATGGCCTTAATTAAATGCCCTAATTCTGAGGCAATCCATCTGGTGACCTACCTGTTCCAAGAAGAAGCGGAATATTGGTGGAAAAATGAACGGAATAATAGATTTGCGGACTTCGAGATAGAGGACATTCCATGGGATATGTTCATGGAAACATTTCGCGAAGCTTTCATTCCGGCCTCAGCACAAGCAATTCTAGAAGATGAACTTCTTCACCTCAAGCAAGGGAATAGGTCAGTATCTGATTACGAACAAGAATTCAGGAGACTGTCAAGGTTCGTTCCAGATCTAGTGAGAACGGAAGCATCCAAGTGTCATCGCTTCATGAAAGGTCTGAGAGATTCTATTAGAGTACACCTAGTCTCACGGCAGTTCAAAAACCTAATAGAGTTGATCGAGGCTGCCCGTATGCAAGAAGGATTCTAGAGTCAACTGGATCGGAAGAGAAAAACCATAGTCACGCACCCTCGAGATGAGCTCTTTGGCCATCGCAAAATGGCCAGAGTCTACAACATGGAAACTACACAACCTCAATCTCAAAATTTTGAATGTAAGAAGAAGCATCTATATGGGAAGTGCTACCACTTCGGTGGTGTATGTTTCACTTGTGGCCGTAAGGGCTACCGCTACTATGAGTGTAGGGAGAAAAATACCATCGACGGTGTGCCCATCGACACTCCCGCCATAGGCAAACCTTTCGTGCTCAACCCGTGAACCAGCGGGAGCCCGCTCCTGCCATAATGCCGGCTCCTACATCGAACTCAAGGGCAAGTGTACCGATGCAAAGGTCAACATACAACCGCCAAGATTCAGGAACCCAGAACAAGCAACCCTCGGCACCTGCCCGAGTGTATATGTTAACTCCAGCTTCTGCTCCTGAAAATAATGACGTGGTATCAGGCACATTAACCATAAATGACACAACTTGTAATATTTTATTCGACACGGGAGTAAGTCATTCTTTCGTATCAGAAGAATGGGCTAAAACACTTAAACTACAGACACATCAACTAGCCAGTTCATTAAGTATTGGGCTACCTTCTGGAGCTCGTATGCAGTCTCAACAATTTTGCAATCTAGATATTCCTATTGAGGATCAAAACTTCAGAGCTAAGCTAATTCTACTGCCAATTATCAACTTCGACATAATCCTAGGTATGAATTGGTTAAGCCAACATGGTGCGTCCATTAACTGCCAAAAGAAGAAAATAACTTTGGGCAGCGAAAGAAACTCCAAATCATTCGTGGGAAAATTTAACACCCAATCATCGTTAATCAACGCCATGATGGCAGAGAGACTAGAAAAGAAGGGATGCAATGCGTACCTTGTAACAATATTGGGAGAAATGAAAGAAGTCATACCTCTTTCTAAGAACCGTGTAGTTTGTGAATTTCTCGATGTTTTCCCTGAAGACCTGCCTGGTCTTCCTCCGAACAGAGAAGTAGAGTTCACCATAGAAGTAATTCCCGGAACTCAACCACTGTCAAAAGTTCCGTACCGCATGGCGCCAAAAGAACTCCAAGAGCTGAACAACCAACTTCAAGAATTTTTAGAGAAGGGTCTCATCCGTCCAAGTTCATCCCCTTGGGGAGCGCCGGTGCTGTTCGTTAAGAAGAAAGATGGATCGATGAGAATACGCATCGATTATAGGGAGTTAAACAAAGTAACTATTAAGAATAAATACCATTTGCCGTGTATCGACGATCTGTTTGATCAGTTATCTGGAGCAAAGGTCTTCTCCAAGATAGACTTGCGATCTGGGTATCATCAATTGCGAGTTAAGGATAATGACATTGAGAAAATCGCGTTTCGAACGCGTTATGAACATTATGAATTCTTGGTGATGTCTTTTGGATTGACGAATGCACCATCCATTTTTATGGACTTAATGCAGCATGTGTTGAAAGCATATCTGGATAAATTCATCATCGTCTTCATTGAAGACATACTGATTTATTCCAAGAATAAGACTGATCATGAGAAACAACTTCGTATAGTACTTGAAGAACTTAGGAACCACAAACTCTATGCTAAGTATTATAAGTATGAATTCTGGCTTGATTCTATCGCCTTTTTGGGTCACGTCATCGACTCTCAAGGGATCAGAGTGGATCAAAACAAAGTAAGCGTAGTCCAAGATTGGTCACAACCAAAATCCGT
The DNA here is from genome assembly GCA_016760335.1 of Gastrodia elata. Taxonomy (NCBI): domain Eukaryota; kingdom Viridiplantae; phylum Streptophyta; class Magnoliopsida; order Asparagales; family Orchidaceae; genus Gastrodia; species Gastrodia elata. The sequence goes on from CM028686.1 coordinate 12,374,921, forward strand.
GACGGATATCAGAAGTTTCTTAGGACTAGCAGTCTATTATAGAAAATTTGTCAAGGGTTTCTCACAAATTGCGTCTCCTCTTACCAAGCTGACTCAAAAAGCAGTACCGTTTGTCTGGAGTCCAGAATGTGAAAAAGCATTTCAAACATTGAAAGATGCTCTTTCTTCTGCCCCAGTTCTCGCCTTACCCAAGGAAGGATTGAATTACCAAGTTTATACCGATGCATCTGGGATAGGTTTGGGATGTGTATTAATGCAGGAAGGGAGAGTCATAGCCTATGCATCTCGACAGTTGAAACCACATGAAAAGAACTATCCTGTTCACGATCTGGAACTAGCATCAGTAGTCTTCGCTCTAAAGATTTGGCATCATTATCTGTATGGCGTCCAGTGTTCCATATTCACCGACCATCAGAGCTTGAAATATATTTTCACCCAATGCGAGTTGAATTGTCGACAACGAAGATGGCTCGAGTTAATAAGCGACTACGACTTAAACATTCAGTATCACCCAGGAAAAGCAAATGTCGTTGCAGATGCACTCAGCCGTCATGCTACGCTATCTTCTATAATTTGCACTAGTGCATTGGAAGAAGAATTCTGAAAATTTGAAATTAGGCCAGTGCGAGGAGATATGTTAAGCACTCTAATGTCTATGAGCTCAGTGGAACCTACCTTCCATCATGATGTCTTCATCTCTCAAACCAAGGATGAGGATTATTTGAAGTTCAAAGTCGATATCGAAAGTGGACGTCGCTTTGACCTTCAGCTTCGTGGTAATGTAATTTACCAAGGCGATCGTCTAGGGATCACCCCTATACTTCGGATGAGGGTCGACTACCAGTGCACTTCTAGATGATGATCACACCCTCTGGTCCACTTCCAGCTTTCCCCATTACTTCAGTAGACGAGCAAGACATTGGGGTATGATCCTATCACATCATCTAGGGTAGAGGAGCCATGAGTCGAGCTGAAACCAGCTTGATAGAAAGAGGGATAGAGGTTGTACCTGCATTGAGGTGCATTCAAGCTCATCACCAAGTCAGCAATGCATGTTTACTGGGAGTTTGAACACCAGACGAACCTTCAGCAGATCGCAGCCCTGGGATCGCCTGGAATAGCAAGCACCTCCAATGGGGATCGACTGAGAGGAAGAAGAGAGGTCGCATGAATTCAAGTGAGAAAAATAGCTCACTGGGTTGAGGGAAGGCTACTTATATCCTGAGAAGGGTTTAGGGGTAGATACCATAGCTGAGGCTCGAGCATTTGGCTCAGGCCGAAGGGTTCACTCAGCTTACCTCAAATGGAGGTCTCTGACCCTCACGATCAGATACGGAGGTTTGGGCACTATTGGGAAGGATCCTAATGGCAAGAGGAATCGATAGAGGGGAGTGGGAGACAAAGTTGATGTGGGTGGTATGAGCAAATTTTCACTGTCGAGTAGAATAACAGCGAGAATGATGATGAATAGGGAGAGCTTGATCCGCAGCCATCTGATCGCACGACTATTGGAAATGGATGGCCCGATGCTCTACTTACCTAACAGAACTGCGAGCGCCATCTCATTTATTGGATCGAGCATTGGATCCAACGGGCACTAGAGGATCAAGGCGCAAATGATCAGTGCCATTTGATCATATGCTGTTATTTGTGCAAGTGCATCCATTGGCTAATATGGCTGAGCTGCTGTCGGGACCCCACAGCGGATCTGCCGTGGTCCCGACAGTGAATCATGGCTTTAATTTTTTAAATTAATTTTTATTTTAATTTCTTATTTCTTATTAATTAATTAATTAAAATTCTTTAAATTTAATAAATCCTATTTAGGACTAAATGAGCTTCAAAAAGTCTCAAAATTGCACCTTTAGCTAATTGAGGTTTGAGTAATTCAAAAATGAAATCAGATTTTAATTTGGAGGTCAAATTAATTTTGGTATTTTTTAGGATCCAAAAATAGCCAAAAATATAAAAATTTTCAATTTAGCTCTGATTGATCCCAAACTTTTAGGGTTAGATTTAAATGACCCATTGAGTCTAATGGAATTAAAATTAGAACTTGGCTTAGCTTAATTAATTTGAATTTAGTTAGGATGAAAACTAGAGTTATTACAGACTCCCCCACTTAAGAACGATATCATCCCCGACATTACTCAAGTGAAGAAGGTACTATAAGGACTAAAATATTTAAATGAAACATAAAGGAAAGAAAAAGAACAGTACCTAGACTTTCAAAGAGCTGTGGATATTTATTGTGCATATCCATTTCTTTTTCCCAAGTAGATTCTTCCAAAGATCGATTCTTCCACTAGACTTTGACCATAGGAATTGAACAATTTCTTAGCTGTTTCTGATCACGAGTTAAGACTTTGATTGGTTCTTTGGCATAAAAAAGATCAAGTTGAATTTTTACTGTCGGAAGCTGAACGAGATGAGAAGGGTCTCTGAGACATCTTCATAATAACAATACATGGAACACATTATGAACGGCTGCAAAGTCATCAGGAAGATTCTACCTGTAGGCAGATGATCCTACTTTGGCCAAAATCTCAAAAGGTCCAACATAGTGGGGACTGAGTTTCCCGGCTACACCAAATCTGTAGACACCATTCATTGGACTGACTTTCAAATAAGCAGAATCTCCAACATTAAATTTTAGGAGATGATGATGAGCATCATGATACTTGCTCTGACATTCTTGAGCTGAACAAATTCTCTGCTGAATTAAATGAATCTTCTTCCTAGTTTCTTCAACTAACTCTGAACCAAAAAGTTGAACACTTACTATTTCTGACCAAGCTAGCAGAGTACTGCATTTTCTACCGACAATGCCTCGTAAGGAGCCATTTTAATACTGGCATAGAAACTGTTATTATAGGCAAACTCCACTAACGAGATATAATCTTCCTAGGAATCGATAAAATCAAGAACACAAAGCCTAAGAAAATCCTCCAGAACTTGATTCACTCTTTCTGTTTGACCATTCATTTGAGGATGAAAAGCTGTACTCATAGCTGGAGTAGTACACAGATCTTGATGCATAGCTTGCTAAGACTTAGAAGTGAACCTGCTATCTCTGTCAGATATGATTGATTTCGAAATACCATGCAGTCCGATAATTTCTTTAATATAGAGTTTTGCTAGCTTATCAACAGAATCAGTCTGACGGATTGGAAGAAAGTGTTATGATTAAGTTAAACGGTCTACTATAACCCAGAGTGTATCGTCACCAGATTTTACACGAGGCAATCCCATGACTAAATCCATAAATATATCGAACCATTTCTATTTAAAAATTTCTGATGGATGCAGAAGACCACCAAGTCTTTGGTGTTTGGCCTTTAGCAAATTAAAGGCATGACACTTAGCCACAAAAATCAACTACATCTTTCTTCATACTGGGCCACCAAAATGCTTAAGATCCTGGTACATCTTAGTACTGCCTGGGTGAATGTGATGCCTAGAATTATGGCCTTCAATCAAAACTTCACGATGCATGGATTTAGGAATCCACAAACAATTACCTTGATAAATTACACTGTTATGCAAATGCAAATCATGATGATGACCACCTTCGATATCTACTTTAAATTATAGATAATCTTCGTCCTTGGTCTGTGAGATGGAGACATCTCTATGGAAAGTAGGTTCCACATTAATATTTACTAGAAGTGAACTTAGCATATTGCCACTAACTGGAGAAATTTCTAGCTTACAAAATTCTTATTTTAAAGAACTGGAGGCAATCATGGAAGACAAAATAGCACGGCGACAAAGAGCTTCAGCCACTACATTTGCTTTTCCTGGATGATACCGAATGCTTAGTTCATAATCACTAATGAGTTCTAACCATCTCCTCTGATGATAATTTAGTTCTTTTTGAGTGAAGATATACTTCAAGATTTGATGATCAGTGAAAATTGAACACTAAACTCCACATAAATAGTGACAACAAATTTTTAGAGCAAGGATTACGGTGGCAAGTTCAAGATCATGAATTGGATACTTTTTCTCATGGGGTTTTAACTGGCGAGAGGCGTAAGCAATTACCTTACCCTCTTGCATTAACACACAACCCAAACTAATTCCAGAGGCATCTGTATACACCTGATAATTCAAGTCTTCCTTGGGCAGAATAAGCACTAGAGTGGTAGAGAGTGCATCCTTCAGGGTTTGAAATGCTTCTTTGCATTCAGGGCTCCAAACAATTGGAATGGCTTTTTGAGTTAGCTTAGTAAAAGGCGAGGCAATCTGGGAAAAGCCTTTAATGAACTATAACAACCCTAGGTTGTTACCCTAGATAAAACTAGATTAATTAAGCTAAACCAAGGTTTGATTTTGATTCCATTGGATTCAGTGGGTCATTTAAACCTAAACCTAGAAATTTGAAATCAATCAGAGCTAAATTAGAAAATTGGGTATTTTTGGCTATTTTTAAGTCCTGAAAAATACCTAAATTACTTTGATCTCCAAATTGAAATCTGATTTCATTTTTAAATTCATCATACCCTAATTAGCTAAGGGTGAATTTTTGGGAATATTTGGAGCTCTTTTAGTCCGAAATTGGATTATAAATTTTATAAGAATTAATAGAATAATTAAATTAATTTTAATTAATTAATAATTTTATTTAATTAATTAAAATTTATTGTTAGGATTTGCTGTCGGGACCCCGGCAGATCCGCTGCGGGGTCCCAACAGCGGCGTATAGTCTTCAGCCAATAAGGTGGCTAGTACGCATCTTGGTGTGGCTCCTCAATGGTGCGATCCACCCCGCGCTGAGGCCAGATCCTAGCCGCTCGATTGATAGCCCGATCCAACGGCCTCCCGTGTCCCGCCTTAAGTAGCTCAGATCAAGCGTTGGATTATTTCAGTTTGATCCAACGGATGATCTGCGTCCCGATCTACCATTGCTGATCGAGAGATCTGGGCCACCCGGTCGTAACTGAAAACCCATCGAACGGCTGTGCCTCAACCGTCACTATTCATCATCGTCGCAAGTGCGTTTTCACTGAAAACTCCCGACAGGATCCCAACGTCCTGCCCTCGTGGCAGTACGGGGATGGAATCTCGTCCCCCACGATCTCCTTCGCCCCCTAATCACCATAGCCAGGGTATTCTCCCGGATTTGCCCCTTTCTGTTCGTAGCCCCCAATCGGCAGCCATGTGCCGAAGCTGATGGCTCGATCCTGGCGCTGGAAGCTCACCACCGAGCTATAAATAGACCTAGCATATTGGCAGCCCAATGTTTGCTTCTGGCTTCAGCTTCCCTAGGCTTCCTGTTCCACTCTAGTCCCAGCTCTCTAACCCTCAGTTTAGTGACCCGTCCAGCTACCAGTGGGGCTCTGCTCGATCGTCGTCTGCTGATAGTGGGTGTGGTTTGACATTCAAACCCCCAGGTGCCTGCTCTGCCTCTGTCACAGTCGTCCTCCCCCATCTTCAGGTACAGCCATTCCCATTTTCTTTGTTGAGATGGATTCAGCTTGATTCATCCCTTCTTAAGCCTAGGTGCTGTGTTAGGATCCCTCTATAGCTCTACAACAACCTCTTGGACCTTCTGGCAGGGCCTGGCAGTGGGCCAGACGGCGAAATCGCCATCTAAGCGCGCACTGTTAGTCAGTCTTGAGTTCGCACATTGTGTGCTTCACAGGCACGATTAGCCACTCCTTCTACATTAGAACCCTTTGTGCATAATTGTCGAATCGTATCGAAGGTTGAGTCGACCAGGATTGAGTGATTCAACTGAACCTGATCGATCCAGTCGAAGCTCTCATCGGTAGAATTTCCTGGCAGCACCCCAGCAATCCAGACCACCCCAGAGCTCCTCGCTTCGCCCTATAGCTTCCTTATCAATCCCTGAACGTGTAGGGATCGAGATAGTGGCGACTCGTGGGCTCTGTGAGGAGAATTATCTCCTCATAGGTGCGCCCTCAGAGGAGTTTCGGGAGAGTAGCATCCCAGTAGTCCGATGCACCCCTGATGGGGGTTAATGGTTTAATCGATGTGCCCTTGAAGCCTGAACGTGTAGGGATTTATTTGGTAGTGTGGCATGGTCGGAGTGCGACGAATTCGGCAATCAAAATTTTGCCCTAATCTGAGGCCGTTGAGAGGTAGGGGATGTAGTCACGGGTCGGGCCGACCCGTGACCCGCGCATTTTGAAGTCGGGCTGACCGAATTATAAAAAAGGATTTATGAATTAAAATCCTTAAGGAAATTAATTCATAAATCAGATCCTAAGGTTTTATTTAAATAAAAATGCAGAATAAATTAATTAAATAACTTTAGTTATACAGATCCAAATGTTATGATCCAATATACCATTTAAATCAGAAAAATTCAAGAAATCTGAATATAAAATAAAATCTCAGATCCAATGGTTGGATTTAAAAATATTGGCCAAACCTTTTCTGTTCTTAAATAAATCATATAAAATCTTTTAAATATCCAAATTGTGAGTTTAAGGGCTCTGATTGCTCCTTGCACCCTAAGGAACAATTCCAAACCCTTAAAATCTATTTTAGAGAATTAATTTTCTTAATCACTCCTTAATCACCCTAATCAAAAATTAGTGAATTAAACCCTAATTAAGCCTCTGTTTTGGGTGCGGATTGTTCCTAACCTCACATTAAGTCCATTAAAACCTAAGTGTAAGGTTGGATTGCCCTAAAATGCCCTAATATTCACTAATTACCCTAAGTGGCTTAATTAAGTGATTAGTGCTAATTATGATTATTTAGGTCATCAAAAGCTAAATTAAGAGAGTTTCCCACTTCATTAAGTAATATGAAACACATTAAAATAGATTATAACAAATTTGGGTAATTAAATCATACAATCCCAATTTTTACCTTAAGAGGGGCATTTTGGTCATTTTGACCAAAATGTGATCTAGTGTTCTTTAAAGAGTGAAAATTTCAGTAAACCACTATAAAGTAGATTGGAAAGGTTTTCTGAAATCCTAGAATAATAATAGTGTTAATATGATCATTAATCCATGAGATCTTCATTTAAATCCCTAATTAAAACACTTAGATCTTAAGTGATCCCAAGAGTATCATTTTTAGCCTTAAACTTTAAATCTAATAATTAAAATGGTCAATTATCACATTAATAAGTTCAGTTAAGATAACTCAAGAATTAGGTGCTAAAAGAAAAGTAATTGAAAATATATAAGTAAAATCTTAGCTTAAGATCTAAAGTGATCAAAACTTAGACCCTTAGATCTTAAGTAATCTAAAGAGATTATTATGAGCTTAAATGTTAATCAATTTCTTGGAATTGTTACAACATCATAGTAATGAGTTTAATATAGTTAGGTTACGAGCCTAATTGCTAAAGAAAATACAAACAGAAACTCCTAAGTTAATATTTAGTTTGAAGCATAAAGTGATCAAACTTCAGATCTTTAGATCTTAGATCTTAGACTTAGATCTTCAATTTGAATCAAACTATCTCCAATTGGAACTCTTTGAATGATTGGTTGTTTAATCCTTTGAAACCTTCCATGTGGGTATAGGATGATTCAATCTCTAAAGATAATGAGATTATCTTAAGGATTGAATATAGATCTTAGATTTTTAAAGTTCTTAATTGATTATTTTATCTTAAGATCATTAGACTAACCTTTCAATAAGGTCTTAGTTCTTAAAATCCTTCAGCTTATAGAATTCTTTATCTTGAATAACTTGAGTTTGTGTTTGAACCTTAGATCCTTTTAGAAAACCATCAAGAATCCCAAGTCTTGAACTCACTTGGAGTTCATACTTAAGATTCTTGAATCTTGATTTCTTAAATCAAGATTTGGGGTAAGAGAGTAAAATTAATAGTAATTAGAACATTGATTTGTTTCTTAATTTATATATTCATCTTGTGATTCTAGATTAGAACTTGTTAAGTTCTAATATTAATCTTAAGGTCGTACATCTGAGAATTTACTTGAGAGCTGGATATTGGAGATCCTAAGCTAGTAAATGTCTCAGAACAGCTAGTTGGATAAATTAGATAACAATGGATATCGCATAAGTCTAGATTGAGTCTCTTGCTTACTTTGATTAGATTGCTTTGGCATACCTTGTATTTGAACTTTATTCCTTGAGCATAATAGGAACACTTAGGATATGGATGATATATCCTAAGTTAGAATTTGTAAAGCATATACATTTCATTCAAGTTTTTTTTACAGTGCTTTCAGTTAGTAGATTAGGTTCTGAGTATAGTATTTCCACCTCCAGTATTCAGTGTAGTATGGAAGTTACCCAGGCCTCTGAGAGGAACAGGGATGGCCTATAGGCTGGGTATTTTGATGATTTTCGGGCTGGGGTGGTAGTGCTATAGCTTAGGCCTATTGCTACTTTAGTTTAGTTCAGTTCAGTTTGTATTGTTTTGCCACATGTTTCAGTGACTTTTGCTTGCAGTTCAGTTGGCTTTACCATATGTTTCAGTGGTTCCTTGCTTTAGATTTTAATTACTTTTGTCACATGTCTCAGTGACCTTGCTTTATATTAATCTGCATATTGTATGTATGTTCTTATGAATTATATAAGCATAAATGGCATGTTTAGATGTTAGATTTTCTGGATTTATTCAATACTTAATTTCTTTTATAATCTGCATGTTTACTGTGATCATAATCATGTTAGGATCAGATTTACATTGTAGTCCAGTCACTTTTGCTTTGAGCCTTACCTTAGTTATTTTTGATGTTTTGTATGTCCTGTTACATACCCGCTGATCACTATAGATGGATGGTTTATAGTATTCCTTTTCTTGTACAGCTTGTCGCACCTTTTAAACGCTTGCATGTTAAAATAATTTAAATGTGATATCTTAAATATTCAAATCATTAAATTAGCCTAAAATGTACTTAGACAATTGTCTAACTGTAACCTTTTTCTCTTTTTGGCAGAGGCCCTGGCACTTGTGATACCGATAAATGTTAGATCCGGAGTTGTTCATTGACAGTGCCATTGGTGAGGAGCCAGTTCAGGAGGAGGATCTTCTCGCTGCTGTTTAGTTAGCTTGCACCTTTTATTCAGTGAGAACGAGAGCCTTGCATTTTTAGTTATTCATTTCAGTTGTAATAATTAACTTTTTGGATGTACTTTACTTTCTGCATTGTGATGAGTTACTATATTGCATTTTCTTTTCCTACTATGTATGCTTGTGGATGCTACTCAATTTTGTACTGCTTCCTCCACTTTGATATCTATATTGATGAATGTTATAGCACTTGGTGACAAGTCCTTGGCTTAAGGCAAGTTGGGTTTACCTAACTTTACTTAAGTTGGGGATTTACCACAGTTGGAGCATCGTACTTCCTTATTATCAGTATGGGGGCCCCACAGTTGGTATCAGAGAACTCCATAAGGTGTCAGAACAGGATCTATGATTCTTTTCTACCTAATGGATCGTTCTTTTGAAATACATGCATCAATATAAGTGACATCCATAACATAGTAGTGTCAGTAACTCTATGCAAAATAAAAGAAGAAGAATACTCCCATCCTAATCTATTCATTTGGAGTTTAACACCAATATAATAAAATTCTATCCCTAGAGTCAATGGGATCTGAAGTGTCCGATATAGACTATTATCAGGGTGCCTTCAGGAGAGTTTGGAGCTATAGCTTCAAATGGAGGTAGGAAAGCAACCGATAGATTAAAGGAGTTTCATCAAGAGGAATTTTGGTCCTAGAGAAGCTTTTACAATAAGCTGTATATCGAGGGCTCAACTTTCCCATATACACGCAAGAATGGTTGAGCTGAGTGGAGTCCATTTTGGAACACATAGAGTGTTTCGAGTCACTTTATGTAGACATTGTGATTGACCTGATGGTGGTCTACGCCGGAGTGTGGTGGTATGAGACTATGGCAAAGCTCGAGAAGAAACATAATAGGAAGCGTCAAGAAGTCACCTTTGAGGATTTTTGTGTAGCCTTTAGGGCAGAGTACTTTGATAATGTTTGAATAATAGTTAGGTTAAATGTTATTTCATTTTCAAGCAACTCCGTTTGATTTACAGTTTTGGCATTGTAATTCCTAAATTCTATGATTAATGAAAAATTTTGGTTTCCCTTCCTTAGGATAAAATCTGAGTTTGTTCTTTTCTTAATTAAACTAGAATGGATTCTGGATCACCACCTACCATTACTCCTATCAAGAACACTATAGCCTCCAGTAGTTCTAGTAATGAGGTGGCCCATCTGCGAGCCATGGTGGCAACTCTCTTAGAAAATCAAGCTCAACAGGCGCTAGTCATGCAGAAATTATTGAATGATCGTATAACTCCAGTCACTTTCGCTGCTCCGATAGTCCATGCTCCACAAGTTGCTTCACACCACTCAGCAGATAATCTCCTCCATAATTTTCTGAGGTTAAGACCTCCAACCTTTGGTGGGAACCTGTCCCCAATGAATATAGCCGATTGGCTGAAGGCCGTGGAAAAGGATTTGATTAGTCTGAAAATTCTGAACTCCGAGGCCATCCGTCTCACCACCCATCTGTTCCACGCCGAGGCAAAATATTAGTGGGAAGAGGTCAAGAATACCCAGTTCATCGATTATGAATTAGATGACATTCCTTGGGATGCATTTGTTGAAGCCTTCAAGACCGAATTCATCCCTCCATCTACACAAAACATTATCTCCGACACAATCATAAGGTTGACTCAAGGGAGTCGTTCCGTCGCTGAATACGAAAGAGAGTTTCGTAGATTGATTTGTTTCGCACCGGAAGTCACCCACTCTGAGTCAGCTAAGTGCCATCATTTTCTTTGTGGACTCTGAGGTTCACTGAAGAACCAAATTGTGCCGCTCTGTCTAACTAGTTTCTTCAAACTAGTGAAGATAGCTAAGGTGATCGAGCATCACCAATATGAAGAATATCTCAAATGAAAGGCACAACCACATCTGAATCTGAAAGGGAACTTCAAGAGGCACGGATCTCATCCTGCAAAGGTATATCAACTGGAAGCTACATCCACTGCCGAACAAACTCCAAACTATACGAGGCCACACCCGTACGGCAAGTGTTATCACTTCAGCCAAAAGTGTTTTAATTGTGGGCGTACAGGCCGCCGGTTCTATGACTACGATTATACTGAAATGATAGATGGAGTTCCGATGAAGCCTAATCAGAAGAGGCAGGTGTTCCGAGCAGCTCCATTAAACCAGTGGGAACCAAAACTGGCCATAATGCCAGCCCCTGCTACTGAAGTCACTCATGCACGGCCATCAGTCCCCAATTCTCAGAACTATCAGCAACGACAATCTAACAATCATTCTGCCGGTTCTGAAAGAGTGTATGCTCTAACTCCGATTGAAGCTACAGAAGATAACAATGTGGTTTCAAGTACACAATCTTAAAACCCTTTTTCTTTTGTTAATTTGCATTTCTACATTTTTCAAATTGTTGATGCCAAACCATGTAAATATTAGGCACACTTTATTTCAACAATCAAACCTGCAATGTATTATTCGATACCGGTGCCAGTCACTTGTTTATTTCTGAACAATTTGTCGATAATCTTAAACTTCATTCATGCAATCTAGTATAAATGTTGAGTGTCAGACTACCGTATGGAACTCAATTAAGGGCACACAAATATTGTAACATCAAGATTTCGATAAACGGTCAAGAATTTCAAGCCAAACTAATCATTCTTCCAATAGCTAACTTTGATATTATTCTCAGGATGAACTGGCTCAGTGACAATAATGCTGTGATAAACTGTCATAAAAAGAAGGTCACTCTCCATTCCCATAGTAAGCTTGAAACATTTGTAAGAAGAACCAGTACCCAGCTATCATTAATAAATGCAATCAAAGCAGAACAGTTAATTGTTAAAGGTTGTAACGCTTACTTAGTCACCATGATGGGTGAATCGAAAGAAAGTATCTACATTTCTGACTATGGAATAGTTAAAGAATTTGTCGATGTATTTCCAAAAGATTTGTCTAGGGTACCTCCTTTCAGAGAAGTAGAATTCTCTATTGAGTTAATCCTTGGTACCCAACCAATATCTAAATCACCTTATAGGATGGCACCTAAGGAGCTTCAAGAACTCAACGAACAATTGCAAGAGCTCTTGAATAAGGGATTCATTAGACCAAGTATGTCTCCTTGGGGAGCGCCAGTTTTATTTGTGAAAAAAAAGGATGGATCTATGCGTATGTGTATAGACTATCGTGAGTTGAATAAAGTCACTATCAAGAACAAATACCCATTACCTAGAATTGATGACTTGTTCGATCAGTTATCCGGAGCTGTTATATTCTTCAAGACTAATTTAAGATCTGGATATCACCAGTTACGAGTAAGCGAAAATGGTGTAGGAAAACTGCTTTTCGCACCGTTATGGCCACTTTGAATTTTTGGTGATGTCATTTGGACTCACTAATGCCCCATCCATCTTTATGGATTTAATGCAGCGAGTGCTAAAACCATATCTGGATAAATTTGGAATCATCTTTATTGACGATATCCTTATTTACTCCAAAACCTTGAGAGATCATGAAGAACATCTGAGGTTAGTGTTGGAAACTCTGCGTGAGCATCAACTGTATGCCAAGTTCTCCAAATGCGAGTTCTGGCTCAATTCCATTGCATTCTTGGGACACGTAGTCGATGCTCAGGGTATTCGAGTAGATCAGAGTAAAGTAAGTGCTATTCAAGACTGGGTTCAACCTAAGTCTGTTACCGATAATAGAAGTTTCCTGGGATTAGAAGGATATTACAGAAAATTTGTTAAGGGCTTTTCCCAGATTGCTTCTCCATTGACTAAGTTGACCCAAAAAGCTGTTCTGTTCATTTGGAGCCTAGAATGTGAAGAAGCATTCCAAACTCTAAAGGATGCACTTTCTACCGCTCTAGTTCTTGTTCTACCTAAGGAAGGTTTGAACTATCAGGTATATACCGATGCCTCTGGAATCGGTCTAGGTTGTATTTTGATGCAAGAGGGTAAGGTAATTGCTTACGCCTCTCGTCAACTAAAACCCCACGAGAGAAATTATCCAGTTCATGACCTTGAACTTGCAGCCGTAATATTTGCCTTGAAAATATGGTGTCACTGCCTGTACGGAGTGCAATGTTCAATTTTCACTGATCATCAAAGTTTGAAGTACATCTTCACCCAGAGAGAATTGAATTGCCGCCAAAAAAGATGGTTGGAGCTCATTAGCGATTATGATCTCAGCATTCAATATCATCCAGGAAAGGCTAATGTAGTGGCCGATGCTCTTAGTCATCGGGCTACTATGATTGCCTCTAGTTTCTTAGAACCTGAATTTCGTAAGCTCGAGATTTCCCCAGTTAATGGCAATATGCTGAGTTCGCTATTAGCAAATATCAATGTGGAACCCACTTTCCACCGAGATGTCTCCACCTCGCAAACCAAAGATGACAAGTATTTGAAATTTAAAGCAGATATCGAAGGTGGTCGTCGTTAGGATTTGCAGTTGCAGAATGGTGTAGCTTATCAAGGTAATCGATTGTGGATTCCTAAGTCCATGCATCAAGAGGTTTTAGTCGAAGGCCATAATTCTGGGTATCATATTCACCCAAGCAGTACTAAGATGTATCAAGATTTGAAGCAATCATTTTGGTGGCAAGGTATGAAGAAAGATGTAGCTGACTTTGTAGCCAAATGCCATGCCTGTAATTTAGTAAAGGCCGAACACCAAAGACCTGGTGGTCTTTTGCATCCATTAGATATTCCTGAATGGAAATGGTTTGATATATCCATGGACTTTGTCATGGGATTGCCTCGTGCAAAATCAGGTGCCGATGCGATCTAGGTTATAGTAGATCGCTTGACTAAATCAGCGCATTTCCTTCCTATCCGACAAATTGATTCAGTAGAGAAGTTAGCAAAGCTCTACATCAAAGAAATTGTCAGATTGCATGGGATTCCTAAGTCAATCGTATCTGATAGAAAGGGCAGATTTACTTCCAGATTTGGCAAGCTGTGCATCAAGATCTAGGCATGACTCTAGCTATGAGTACAGCTTTTCATCCTCAAACGGATGGTCAAACTGAAAGAGTGAACCAAGTGTTAGAAGATTTGCTTAGGCTTTGTGTTCTTGATTTTGCTGGTTCCTAGGAAGATCACATCCTGTTAGTGGAGTTCGCTTATAATAACAGTTTTCAAGCCAGTATTAAGATGGCTCCTTATTAAGTTTTGTATAGTAGAAAATGCAGTACTCCACTAGCCTAGTCTGAAACAGGAAGTGTTCAACTATTTCATGTATCCTCATTGAGAAGATGTCTTCGAGACCCTTCTCATCTCGTTCAACTTCCAGCAATAGAAATTCAACCTGATCTTTCAGTTTACCGAAGAACCTATCAGAATCTTAGCGCGTGATTAGAAACAGCTAAGGAATCGTTCAATTCCTATGGTCAAAATTCAGTGAAAGAACCGATCGTTAGAAGAATCTATTTGGGAAAAAGAGACGGATATGCGCAATAAATATCCCCAGCTCTTTGCAAACTCAGGTACTATTATTTTCTCTTCTTTCAATTATATATACGCTCGTATTATCGCAGTAAAATATTTCTTCACTTAGGTGATGTCGGGGACGACATCGTTCTTAAGTGGGGGAGTATGTAAAAACCCTAGGTTGTTACCCTAGCTAAAACTAGATTAATTAAGCTAAACTAAGGTTTGATTTTGATTCCATTAGATTCAATGGGTCATTTAAACATAAACTTAGAAGTTTGAAATCAATCGGAGCTAAATTGGAAAATTGGAAATTTTTGGCTATTTTTAAGCCCTGAAAAATACCTAAATTACTTTGATCTCCAAATTGAAATTTGATTTCATTTTTAAATTCATCATACCCTAATTAGCTAAGGGTGAATTTTTGAGAATTTTTGGAGCTCTTTTAGTCCTAAATTGGATTATAAATTTTATAAGAATTAATAGAATAATTAAATTAATTTTAATTAATTAATAATTTTATTTAATTAATTAAAATTTACTGTTAGGATTTGCTGTTGGGACCGTGGTAGATCCACTGCGGGGTCCCGACAGCGGCGCATAGTCTTCAGCCAATAAGGTGGCTAGCACGCATCTTGGCGTGGCTTCTCAACCGTGCGATCCACCCAGCGCCGAGGCCAGATCCTAGCTGCTCGATCGATAGCCCGATCCAACGGCCTCCCGTGTCCCGCCTTAAGTAGCTCAGATCAAGCGGTGGATCATTTCAGTTTGATCCAACAGATGATTTGCGTCCCAATCGACCGTTGCTGATCGAGAGATCTGGGCCACCCGGTTGTAACTGAAGAGCCATCGAACGGCTGCACCTCAACCATCACTGTTCATCATCGTCCCAAGTGCGTTTTCGCTGAAAACACCTGATAGGATCCCAACGTCCTGCCCTCGTGGCAGTACGGGGATGGAATCTTGTCCCCCACGATCTCCTTCGCCCCATAATCGCCATAGCCGGGGTATTCTCCCGGATTTGCCCCTTTCCATTCGTAGCCCCCAATCGGCAGCCATGTGTCGAAGCTGCTGGCTTGATCCTGGCACTGGAAGCTCGCCTCTGAGCTATAAATAGCCCTAGCATATCGGCAGCACAATGTTTGCTTCTGGCTTCATCTTCCCTAGGCTTCCTGTGATACTATAGTCCCAGCTCTCTGACCCTCAGTTTAATGACCCGTCCAGCTAGCAATGGGGCTTGGCTCGATCATCGTCCGCTGATAGTGGGTGTGGTTTGACGTTCAAACCCCCAGGTGCCTGCTCCGCCTTTGTCACAGCCGTCCTCCCCCATCTTCAGGTACAACCATTCCCATTTTCTTTGTTGAGCTAGATTCAGCTTGATTCATCCCTTTTTAAGGCTAGGTGCTATGTAGGATCCCTCCACAGCTCTACAGCAACCTCTTGGACCTTCTGGCAGGGCCTGGTAGTGGGCCAAACGGCGAAATCGCCATCTGAGCGCGCACTGCTAGTCAGTCTTGAATTCGCCCATTGTGTGCTTCACAGGCACAATTAGCCACTCCTTCTGCATTAGAACCCATTGTGCATAATTGTCGAATCGTATCGAAGGTTGAGTCGACTAGGATTGAGTGATACGACTGAACCTGATCGATCCAGTGGAAGCTCTCATCGGCAGAGTTCGCCTAGCAGCACCCCAGCGATCCAGACCACCCAGGAGCTCCTCGTTTCGCCCTATAGCTTCCTTATCAATCCCTGAACATGTAGGGATCGAGATAGTGGCGACTTGTGGGCTCTGTGAAGAGAATTATCTCCTCACAGGTGCGCCCTCAGAGGCATTTCGGGCGAGTAGCATCCCAGTAGTTCGGTGCACCCCTGACAGGGGTTAATGGTTTAATCAATGCGCCCTCGAAGCCTGAACGTGTATGGATTTATTTGGTAGTGTGGTGTGGTCGGAGTGCGACGAATTCGGCGATCGAAGTTTGGCCCTAATCCGCGGCCGTCGAGAGGTAGGGGATGCAGTCACGGGTCGGGCCGACCCGTGACCCGTGCGTTTTGAAATCGGGCCGACCGAATTATAAAAAAGGATTTATGAATTAAAATCCTTAAGGAAATTAATTCATAAATCAGATCCTAAGGTTTTATTTAAATAAAAATGCAGAATAAATTAATTAAATAACTTTAGTTATACAGATCCAAATGGTATGATCCAATATATCATTTGAATTAGAAAAATTCAAGAAATCTGAATATAAAATAAAATCTTAGATCCAATGGTT
The DNA here is from genome assembly GCA_016760335.1 of Gastrodia elata. Classification (NCBI taxonomy): domain Eukaryota; kingdom Viridiplantae; phylum Streptophyta; class Magnoliopsida; order Asparagales; family Orchidaceae; genus Gastrodia; species Gastrodia elata. The sequence goes on from CM028686.1 coordinate 12,391,626, forward strand.
GGATTTAAAAATATTGGCCAAACCTTTTATGTTCTTAAATAAATCATATAAAATCTTTTAAATATCCAAATTGTGAGTTTAAGGGCTCTGATTGCTTCTTGCACCCTAAGGAACAATTCCAGACCCTTAAAATCTATTTTGGAGAATTAATTTTCTTAATCACTCCTTAATCAGCCTAATCAAGGATTAGTAAATTAAACTCTAATTAAGCCTCTGTTTTGGGTGAGGATTGTTCCTAACCTCACATTAAGTCCATTAGAACCTAAGTGTAAGTTTGGATTGCCCTAAAATGCTGTAATATTCACTAATCACCTTAAGTGGCTTAATTAAGTGATTAGTGCTAATTATGATCATTTAGGTCATCAAAACCTAAATTAATAGAGTTTCCCACATCATTAAGTAATATGAAATATATTAAAATATATTAGAACAAATTTGAGTAATTAAATCATAAAATTCCAATTTTTACCTTAAGAGGGGCATTTTGGTCATTTTGACCAAAATGTGATCTAGTGTTCTTTAAAGAGTGAAAATTTCAGTAAACCACTATAAAGTAGATTGGAAAGGTTTTCTGAAATTCTAGAACAATAATAGTGTTAATATGATCATTAATCCATGAGATCTTCATTTAAATCCCTAAAACACTTAGATCTTAAGTGATCCCAAGAGTATCAGTTTTAGCCTTAAACTTTAAATCTAATAATTAAAATGGTCAATTATCACATTAATAAGTTCAGTTAAGATAACTCAAGAATTAGGTGCTAAAAGAAAAGTAATTGAAAATATATAAGTAAAATCTTAGCTTAAGATCTAAAGTGATCAGAACTTAGACCCTTAGATCTTAAGTAATCTAAAGAGATTATTATGAGCTTAAATGTTAATAAATTTCTTGGAATTGTTAAAACATGATAGTAATGAGTTTAATATAGTTAGGTTACGGGCCTAATTGCTAAAGAAAATACAACAGAAACTCCTAAGTTAATATTTAGTTTGAAGCCTAAAGTGATCAAATTTCAGATCTTTAGATCTTAGATCTTAGACTTAGATCTTCAATTTGAATCAAACTATCTCCAATTAGAACTCTTTGAATGATTGGTTGTTTAATCCTTTGAAACCTTTAATGTGGGTATAGGATGATTCAATCTCTAAAGATAATGAGATTATCTTAAGGATTGAATATAGATCTTAGAATTTCAAAGTTCTTAATTGATTATTTTATCTTAAGATCATTAGACTAACCTTTCATTAAGGTCTTAGTTCTTAAAATCCTTCAGGTTCTAGAATTCTTTATCTTGAATAACTTGAGTTTGTGTTTGAACCTTAGATCCTTTTAGAAAACCATCAAGAATCCCAAGTCTTGAACTCACCTGGAGTTCATACTTAAGATTCTTGAATCTTGATTTCTTAAATCAAGATTTGGGGTAAGAGAGTAAAATTAATAGTAATTAAAACATTGATTTGTTTCTTAATCTATATAGCTGTTTTGTGATTCTAGATTAGAACTTGTTAAGTTCTAATATTAATCTTAAGGTCGTACATCTGAGAATTTACTTGAGAGCTGGATATTGGAGATCCTAAGCTAGTAAATGTCTCAGAATAGCTAGTTGGATAAATTAGATAACAATGGATATCACATAAGTCTAGATTGAGTCTCTTACTTACTTTGATTAGATTGCTTTGGCATACCTTGTATTTTAACTTTATTCCTTGAGCATAATAGGAACACTTAGGATATGGATGATACATCCTAAGTTAGAATTTGTAAAGAATATATCATTTCGTTCAAGTTTTTTTTGTAGTGCTTTCAGTTAGTAGATTAGGTTTTGAGTATAGTATTGCCACCTCTAGTATTCAGTGCAGTATGGAAGTTACCAGGCCTCTGAGTGGAATAGGGATGGCCTATAGGTTGGGTATTTTGATGATTTTCGGGCTGGGGTGGTAGTGCTATGGCTTAGGCCTATTGCTACTTTAGTTCAGTTCAGTTCAACTTGTATTGTTTTGCCACATGTTTCAATGGCTTTTGCTTGCAGTTCAGTTGGCTTTACCACATGTTTTAGTGGTTCCTTGCTTTAGATTTTAATTGCTTTTGTCACATGTCTCAGTGACCTTGCTTTATATTAGTCTTCATGTTGTATATATGTTCTTATGAATTATATAAGCATAAATGGCATATTTAGGATGTTAGATTTCTGGATTTATTCAGTACTTGTGTTCTTTTATAATCTGCATGTTTACCATGATCATAATCATGTTAGGATCAGATTTACATTGTAGTCCAGTCACTTTTGCTTTGAGCTTTACCTTGGTTATTTTTGATGTTTTGTATGTCCTGTTACATACCCGTTGATCACTATAGATGTTAAAATAATTTAAATGTGATATCTTAATTATTCAGATCATTAAATTAGCCTAAAATGTACTTAGACAATTATCTAACTGTAACCTTTTTCTCTTTTTGGCTGGGGCCCTCGCACTTGTGATACCAACAAATGTCAGATCTGGAGTTGTTCGTTGGCAGTGCTGTTGGTGAGGAGCCAGTTCAGGAGGAGGATCTTCTTGCTACTGTTTAGTTAGCTTGCACCTTTTATTCAGTGAGGACGAGAGCCTTGCATTTTCAGTTATTCATTTCAGTTGTAATAATTAACTTTTTGGATGTACTTTACTTTCTGCACTGTGATGAGTTAATATATTGCATTTTCTTTTCCTACTATGTATGCTTTTGGATGTTACTCTATTTTGTACTGCTTCCGCCACTTTGATATCTATATTGATGAATGTTATAGCACTTGGTGACAAGTCCTTGGCTTAAGGCAGGTTGGGTTTACCTAACTTTACTTAAGTTGGGGATTTGCCACAGTTGGAGCACCGTACTTCCTTATTATCAGTACGGGAGCCCCACATGAACTTCCTGTAATATTTAGCTAATCCCAAGAAACTTTTAATATCTGTGACTGACTTATGCTAAAGCCAATCTTGAATAGCGCTTACTTTATTTTGATCTACACGAATACCCTGGGCATCAACTACATGTCCTAAGAATGCAATTGATTTAAGCCAAGTTTCACATTTGGAGAACTTGGCATACAACTGATGTTCACACAAAGATTCTAATATTGATCTCATATGATCTTCATGATCTTTTAAGGCTCGAGAATAGATGAGAATATCATCGATAAAAAGATGATTACAAATCTGTCTAAATATAGCTTAAGAACTCGCTGCATCAAATCCATGAACATTGATAATGAATTAGTGAGTCTAAAAGACATCACTAAGAATTCAAAATGACCATAACAAGTATGGAAAACGGTCTTTCCTACATTATCTTCTCTTACTCACAATTGATGATATCCAGACCTAAGGTCGATCTTAGAAAATATAACGGCGCTAGACAACTGGTCGAACAAATCATCAATTATAGGTAACAGGTATTTATTCATTATGGTGACTTTATTTAGTTCACGGTAATCTATGCACATACACATAGATCCTTCCTTCTTCTTTACGAACAAAATGGGTGCTCCCCAAGGAGACATACTTGGCCTAATAAAGCCTTTATTCAAGAGCTCTTGCAACTGTTCATTGAGTTCTTGAAGTTCCTTAGGCACCATTATGTACGGAGCTTTAGATATAGGCTGGGTACTCGGAATTAATTCGATAGAGAACTCAACTTCTTTGGGAGGAGGTACATTAGGCAAATCTTTTGGGAATATATCAGTGAATTCCTTAACTACTTTACAATCAAAGAGAGGGATACTTTCTTTTGCTTCACCCATCATAGTGACTAGAAAAGCATCACAACCCTCACTGATCAATTGTTCAGCTTTAATAGCATTAATTAACGATAGTTGTGTACTGACTTTTCCTATAAAGCTTTCAGACTTGCCATGAGAATGAAGGGTGACTTTCTTCTTAAGGCAATTTATCACAGCATTATGGTCACTGAGCCAATTCATCCCAAGGATGATATCAAAGTTTACTAATGGCAGGATGATTAATTTGGAGTCAACCTTCTAACCATTTAATGGAATTTTGACATTTCAAAACTTATGCGCGCTGAGTTGGGCTCCAAATGGAAGTCCAACGCTTAATTATTTTGCTAAGTTGTATGAGTATAGTTTAAGAATGTTGGCAAAACATTTAGAAATAAATGAATGACTAGCACCAGTGTCAAATAATATATTGCAGGGCTGGTCATTAAAATATAGCATGCCTAAATTATCCATACAACTTGCATTAACAGATTGTAATAATTAAGATACATAAATGAAATTAAATTAAAAGAAGAAGTTCAGAAATGTGCACCTTGAACCACATTATTGTCTTTCACGGATTCCAGAGGTATTAAAGCATGTACTTGTGCAGGACCAGTAGTACGATTGTTTACCTGCTTCTTGGGATTATTTCGGGACTTAAGAGCTGAGGGCTGCTCTTGAGCAACTTCAGATGTAGGGGCTGGCATTATGGATAATCATGGTTCTCTCCTATTCAACAGAGTTGCCCTGAATACTTGGTACTTCTGATACTACTTAATCTGGACTTCATCCACTATCTCTGTGTAGGTACAATAATAGAACAGGTGGCCTGGACATCCACAAGTGTAGCACTTATGGCCAAAGTGGTAGCACTTGCCATACATATGCAGCCTATTACAACCTTGAATTGGTTTAGCAGTGGGTGCAGCTTCGATCTGGTAGACCTTTGCAGATTGAGTTCTATGCCTTTTGAAGGCCTCATGTCTGTGGGGAGTTGATTACATCTTTCACTTTAAATCTCATTCTGAGTGATGATGCTCAAGCACCTTTGTTGTCTCTACTAACTTAAAGAAGCTAGCTAGACGAAGTGGAACAATTAGATCTTTCAGTGAATCTCGTAGTCCACTGAGAAAGCAATGGCACTTAGCCAATTCAGATTGGATTATCTCTGGGGCAAAATGAATCAACCTACAAAACTCTCTTTCGTAGTTGGCGATAGAATGACTTCCTTGTGTCAACCTCGGAATCGTGTCTGTTATGATGTTTTGTGTAGACGAGGGAATGAATTCGACCTTGAATGCCTCTACGAATTCATCCCAAAGGATGTTTTCAAGTTCATAAGCAATGAATCTAGTATTTCAAACCTCGTCCCGCCAGCATTCTGCCTCAGCATGGAACAGATGTGTCGTGAGACGGACGGCTTTTGAATTTGGGATTTTCAGACTGATTAGATCCTTTTTGATAGTTTTTAGCCAATCGGCTGTGTCCATTGGAGATAAATTTCCACTGAAGGAGGAAGGCCTTAATCTTAAAAAGTTGTGGAGAAGACCATCCATCGAATGATGGGAAGAAAAAAGATGTTGAAGAATAGAAATAGTAGAAGTAGTAGCAACATCTGGTACTGAACAATTGGACATCATCTTCTGCATTGCAAGTGCTTGTTGAGCTAGATTCTCCAACAAGGTTGCCACCATTGCTCGAAGATGAGCTATTTTATCAGAGGAACTGCTCGAAGCGATACAGTCTTGATAGGGGTAGCAGCAGGTGGTGATCTATAATTCATTCTAATTAAGCAATGCAAATATAGATTTCCGAATTATTTTAAGGAAGATAGCAATTGAATTTGTAATAGATACCAAATAAATTCTCATTACTTTTGAAATGAAGAATTACATAAGATTTAGAAAATGCCAAAAATCATAATAATATGAAAATCATTTAATCAAGAAATGATAATTACTCTAACTAACACTCAGACATCCTTAATGTACTCAGCCCTAAATGCCACAAAAAAATCCTCGAAAGTCACTCCCTGATGCTTCCTCTTGCGCTTCCTCTTGAGCCTTCTGATGGTGTCAGACCACTAGATTCCTGCATAGTTTGGCATTTGATTCGTCAGAATGTCCACGTAGAGAGACTCAGGACACTCTATGTACCTCAGGACTGACTCCACTAAGCTCAACCATTCCTTTATGTAGATAGGAAAGTCTAGCCCTCGATACGCCATTTGATGTAGAAGTTTGTCCAAGACTAGGGTTCCTTTTGCTGAAATTCCTTTGATCTGCCATTTGCTCTCTTGTCTCCATTTGAAACTGTAGCTTCAAGCTGACTCGTAGGCATGCAGAGAATAGTCCAAATCAGACTCTTCTTGATCAATTTGATCCTAATAGCATAATGTAACTATTTTTGTCAAACTAGAGGTGACTAAATTTTCTTAAGATATAAGTATTTTCATTCTACATTTTCATGGAGTTACTGATATTACTATGTTATGGATGTTATATCTTGATGTCTATACTTCATAAGAATAGTCCATTAGGTAGAAATGAATTACATATCCCATTTTGAAACCTTATGGTGTTCTCTGATACCAACAGTGGGGCCTAGTACCCTCCGCGACCATGCTAATACTGATATTAGCATAAATATGAGGAGTACTGTGCTCCAACTGTGGCAAATCCCCAACTTAGGAAAAATCAGGTGAGACCTAACCTTCCTTAAGCCAAGGACTTGTCACCTAGAACTATGAACATACATTAATACAAATCAAAATAGCGAAAGCAGAAAATAGTATAACATAACATCCACATCACAGCATAGTATAAAAGAGTAAAAGAAATAGTAACTCAGCTCAAAGTGCAAAAAGTAAATACATCCAAAAAATGATTAATTATTACAGGCTGAATTAAAAGAAAGAAAAGATCTCTCAATCTCACTGCAAGAAAAGGAAAAACTAACTAAACACAGTAGGAAGATCCTCTTCCTGCACTGGCTCCTCTCTTGCATAACCACCCACGAACAACTCCAAATTTGACATTTGTTGGTATCCCAAATGCCAGGGCCCCCCAGCCAACAAAAAAAAAAGGTTATAGTTAGACAAATTGTGTAAGTACATTTTAAGCTATTTAAGTAAACTGACTATTTAAAGATATCACATTAACTACTTTAAACATGCAAGCAATATAGGGTGCATCAAACTGCAAAGAATAGGATGGTTATAAACTATTCATTTATAACTGAACAATAGGTATGTAACTAACATACAAAACATTAAACTAAGCAAGGTAAGGCTAAAGAGTAAAAATAACTGCAAGTACAGAAATGAACTGATCCTAATATGCTTATGATCACATAAAGACATGCTGATTTTATAAAAGTAAATAGTACTAAAAAGCACTGAAATGAACATACAAAGCTAGCATCATAAACATGCCAATATTTAATAACTACTCAATAAGAACATATATACAAGTATGTAAACTTAATATATATATAAAAGGCCACTGAACTATGTGGAAAAAGCAAGCTAAGAGCATCAATGAGCTAAAAGTAAGGCCACTGACATATGTGGCAAAGCAAGCCAAGTACTAAATTAAGGCCACTGAAGCATGTGGAAAGGCAAAATAAAGCACTAAACTGAACTGAAGTAAGAGTAAGTATAAAACATAGTACTGCCATAATAGGAATAGGTCAGACAGGGCCTCTAGATAGAAAGTTCAACATGTGTCCATCCTAGGCATCATCAGAGATAGATCTGAGTTGAACTTATAGAATAAGACATGTATCCATCCAAGCCAGGCACTAAATTAGGTTTAAGTCTATTCTATAACAAAACTAGAATTGAGAAGGCAGACTAAGCTAGGACATACCTCACTGGACATAGCATTTGACTAAGCTATTCTACTTATAGCCTGAGAAGGGTTTAGGGGTGGATGCCATAGCTGAGGCACGAGCATTTGGCTCGGGCTGAGGGGTTCACTCAGCTTACCTCAAATGGAGGTCTCTGACCCTCTCGATCAGGTATGGAGGTTTGGGCGCTACTGGGAAGGATCTTAACGGCAAGGGGAATCGACAGAGGGGAGTGGGAGACAAAGTCGACATGGATGGTACGCGCAAATTTTTGCTGTTGAGGTAGAATTGCGGTGAGAACAATGATGAACAAGGAGAGCTCAATCCGTGGCCATCTGGTCACGTGGCTGTTGGAAATGGATGGCCCGATGCTATACTTAGCTAACAGGACTGCAGGCGCCATCTCATCCGTCGGATCTGGCATTGGATCCGAAGGGCACTAGAGGATCAGGGCGCAAATGATTAGTGCCGTTTGATCATATGCTGTGATTCGTGCAAGCGCATCCATTGGCTAATATGGCTGAGCCGCTGTCGGGACCCCGCAGCGGATTTGCCACAGTCCCGACAGCGAATTCTGGCTTTAATTATTTAAATTAAATTTTAATATAATTTCTTATTTCTTATTAATTAATTAATTAAAATTCCTTAAATTTAATAAATCCAATTTAGGACTAAATGAGCTCCAAAAATTCTCAAAATTCACCTTTAGCTAATTGAGGCATGAGGTATTCAAAAATAAAATCAGATTTTAATTTGGAGATTAAATTAATTTAAGTAATTTTTAAATCCAAAAATAGCCAAAAATACCAAAATTCATAATTTTGCTCCGATTGATCCCAAACTTTTAGGGTGAGGTTTTAATGACCCATTGAGTCTAATGGAATCAAAATTAGAACTGAGTTTAGCTTAATTAATCTGAATTTAACTAGGGTAACAAATAAGGTTGTTACACTACTATACTAAGAACTGAATGAAGTTAAAACATGTTTATATAATTTTAAATCTAACATAGGATACTCCTCAGATATCCTCTATTTAACTAATATGACTAAAGAAAAAGGCTCAAACATAGGGTATGCAAAGTAGTAATAATCAAAGAGACTCAACTAGACATATGTGATATTTATTATTATATAAGTTAATTTGTTCAATCTATTCTAAGCTAGTACAAGCTTAGGATCTCCAATATCCAACTATCCTGTAAAATCACAGATTTATGACCTTAAAGCTAATATTAGAACTTAAATGTTCTAATTCATAATCAGAAGTGATGACTATAAGAGTTAAGTAATTAAGTTAATGATTTAATTAATGTATTTTAATAACTCAAACCAAATCTTGATTATGCTAATCTAGATTAAGGATTCTGGACTTAAACTTTGTTTGGGGTTCACATTCTGAATCCAAGGTACTAATCTTTGAAGGATCTAAGGGTTCACACCCACTCTTATTCTAATTCAGAGAATCTTAGAAATTATGATCTTAAAGAAAGGTTGCATCTATGGTTATAAGATAAAATAATCAAATAAGAATATAATAATCTAAGATCTAAGCTCAATATATAGAATGATCACTTTATTCTATAGGTTGAACTAATTTAAACTAACTAAAAGGATTCAAAAGGATTAAATTAATTAGAAATTTTAAGGATAAGATTGTACAACTCAAATGGATGATTAAGGATCTAAGATCTAAGTCTTAGGTTTAATCTCTTAAGACTTCACTAGATTTAAACATAAGGTTTTCATTAAGGTATTTTCTTAAGAATAATTATTATGATTAATTATTTATAAAACACTTAGGACTAATTTTATAAGATTAAATTCTATTATTCAAGATTAAGGGAAGGGTCTAAGATCACATTTAAGATCTTATGATGAACTTAAGAGAAATCTTAAGAAGAATTAAGGTTTAAATACTTTAGATAACTCAACTAGGTCGAAAAGCTAAATGAATGATCTTAATATATTACATTACTAATTAGAAGTATATTAATGATATTTCTAGAGTTTAAGGGCTGTTAAACAATCTTTTTGGTCAAAATGACCAAAATACTCTTCTTAAGGCTAAAATTGGGATTTTAAGATTTAAGCATCCAAATTAATTCTAATTAGTTCTAATAGGCTTAGAATTGACTAATAAGAGAAATGAGACACTTAGATTTAAGTTTAAACTTAATATTTAATTAATTAACACTAATCACTTTTTAAGACTAAGAAAAGTGATAGGAACTTGGATTACCAAAATTAGAGGGTTAATTATGTTATTAATTACTAATTAAGATTTATGGTGATTAAGAGGTAATTAATAAATTTGGAGCTCTTAAATAATTTTTAAGGACATAATTAAGTTATCTTTGATTTTATGAATAATTAGAGACCTTAATCATTGATTTTGGACATTTAATGAATTAATTATTCATTAATTTAGATTAGAGAAAGATTAGGCTAAATCAAAAAAACTAATAATTAGATCTAGAATTTTATTGCATATTATTGTTCCTTATGATTTTGTGATAAAAATGGTATATTGGATCTTACCATTTGGATAATAATTGATTAAGTTATTTAATTAATTTAGTTTGAATGTTTCTAATTAATCAAACCATAGGATATCTAATTATATGGATATAATATTTAATTTTTAGAAGGAAAGTAATTCCTAATTAAATTAAATTTCTGGCCCAATAACCAAACCGTGCTGGTCGGATCAGGGCCAGACTGGGTCGGCACTGTCGCACTACGCGGGCCTAGGTTGGCCTGACCCGAAGCGATAGCGTCATCGTCCCCACTCTCCCCTCGCAACAGGCCATTTAGAGAGAGCATAAATTGGAAAATTCTTGACCAATACACCATCTCAAGGTCAAGACTCAATCAGTACACCATCAGTGGGTCAAGGCGTATCGACTGAACCTAAGAGCACTCACTGGGAGGTCCTAGATTGCCAGATGGCTACTCCATGGTTTTGGCCCTAACACAGCATCTAAGATTTACTATGAGGAGTTAATTCTCCTCATAGAGGCAACCATTCGACCATAACTCAATCCCTACACCAACCTATTGGTGCGGTAGATCGAAGCCCTATGGCCACGAGGGTTGGGGTGGCCTGGATCATCGGATCCTTACTCGAGCTGAACTGTAAACTTTTGGTGGAACTCGATCGATCATGATGATCAAATCGAGCTAGCTCAGGCCCTAGGGACAATCACATTAGGTCTGGTTAGCTCGCACGATCAATCAACAAATAGAATTAGAAGGAATTGCGGCTCGAGACTCCAGAGAAGTGTCAGCACTTCCACTGGATCGAGTTCCATCCCGATAGTGAATCCTCACTGTTAGGATTAAACTAGTTCAATCCCGATTGATCCCATGCATCCTAAGTACTAGGAAAGAGCATTTAGAATATCACAGAGCTACGCTAAATTATGGATTAAGGGAACTGAGCTCACACAGCTCAGTTGGGAGAAGGTTGTACTTGGAAATAAAATTTCAGGCATGGTAGAGGGGAATTGAGGTAAGTTGGAGCTTCCAGATGATTTATAGTATCTCAGCAGGGGGTCTGAACACCAGACCACATCCTCTATCAGTGATTTATAGTAACTAGAATACTGAAACTTGCTGAGGGCACAGGAAGAGAAGAAGCATAAATTGAAGGATCACAGTGAGCAAATGGATCTCACTATGATTCTCAAATGGGTATTTATATGTGCAGGAGTGACTAACGGTGGCTGTCAAGTTTGGGAACCATTCCATAAGCTTGGCCTAAAGGTGCTCCATCAATTACCTTAATTGGAGTGGGCTGGGCCTCAACTGCAGCTGGGGTGCTTGGGAGGTGAAGGAAAGGATTGCAATGGCCTCCCTGACGTGGCACTAGAGTGGTAAACTAGCCTAGCGATGTGGTTATACGAAGTGATCTCTCTGTTAGGATTGAGCTAAGGAAGAAGATGATCCACAGTTCAGAAGTCTCTAGAGCCATCTGATTGATCTTTGGTTAGAGTGGGATGGTCCTGATCCTTAGACATCTAACGACCGAGCTCGGATGCTAGATCAGCCGTTAGATTGGATCAATAGATCCAACAGGCGATTGGGGATACTTACGGTGGAAGGCTAGACGCCGTCGGATCCCATCTCAAAACCGCGTAATGGTCGAGATGAGAGGGATCTGATCGAAGATGCGGGCCATTAGATCAAATCAGCGGGATCAACATTTTAGATGGCGCCCACAGTTTGGAGGCAGCCTGTAACAACCCTAATGTTGTTACCTATCAATTAGTGATCTAATTGATTCAAAACCTTTTCCATTACTCTTATAATAGTGTTAGGAGTCTCCACCTCAATTTTTGTGCAATTTGGAGACCATTTGATAATTTTTAATATTTCCTGATTTTTTGATAATTATGAAAAGACCTAATTTAATTAAACTTTAGAATCAAAAATGGAGTTTGCCATTAGACTCACCACATCCAAATTAGCAAGGGGTGGTATTTTGAAAGTGTTTGAGAGTTATCAAAATTTTCATGAATATTTTAATATTATATTAATACCAAAAAAAAATTTTGTAAATTAAAGATACCTCCGATATAAATTTCGATTTTATTTTTAAGTTTCTCACCCCTCAATTGGGTAAGGGCAAAAATTTGAGAATTTTAAAAGTGCGTTGAGTAAATAAATTTGATTATATAAAGAAATAAATATATATTATCTAATTATTTCCTTATAAATAATGATATAATAATATTAAGGCTGAATAATGCAGGCCATTTAATTAGAGCCATTCAATTCCAAGTTTTAATCCATTAGGTTTTAAATTCAACGGACATGATTTAATAAAAGAACTGAGTCATGAGATCGAAGCATAAAGGATCGAACGACCCTCTTGAACTCCACTCCCTCTGTACGCCATCTTTCACCCTTTTCGCACGATGGATGAAGGAGAGGAGTGGGCGTACGAATCCAGAACAGCCGGCCTCCTCCTTCTCCATCTAATCTCCTTAGACACTTCTTTTTTTCAGGAGAAATATTTTTTGTTTCTGAAAAGGTGAAGGCGAGAGCAAGAAGCGGTGTGCGATAGAGCTAAGAGTGATTTTTCGGTGAGCCCTAACTTCCTGAAGAGCAAGGGTTCAATTAGCCAATCAAACTCCAGAAGCTGTAATCTTTTCCCTAATGCTTGATGTTTCGTTTGGAGTCCTAGCTTGAATCTGCGACAAGAAGGAGAATCAGCTATCGTAGTGAGGAAAACCTAAACCTAGCTCTATTTCATTGACTTCATATATAAGGTACTCCACCTTCTTTCCTTACTCTAGTTATAATTTATTCAGGTTTTTTTTCAAGAACTTTGTTATGGTTGATGAATCTCAACGAATTGATTTAACTCTTTCAAACTTTGTCAAAAAAATGAGAAGCTGTGTATTGCGATTATTTACCATTAGTTTTAATCATAACTTGCAGCCTAAATATCGTGAAATATAAACTATATTATTAAATTATAACTAAATCTTTCATGAACTTGTAGTCTTAATACCTTATTCTGAAATCTTGCATACTGCTAGTAGGGAATTGAATCCAGCAAACCAGCAGAGACTAAGCCATATATATATATATATACACAATGAGTGAACAGAGAAATTGCGAACATAATGACATTGCCTTCAATATTGTGAACAAAGATACAAATAGAATGAACTCTTTCTTGAAAGTACAATGGTCTAATGAGCTCTTAAACCTACATTTGAAGCTATTAGGTTAAACCTACATGATTGAAAAATATATATCTTGTATGTTTAACACATTGTTAATGTTGTTAATCTAGAAAATGTTTATCTATTAATTTACTATGTTTATTTGTTAAGCTTGCATGATTTAACTTATTTATCCGACAATTTTTATGCTAGTTGTAATTGACTTACAAAAGGTTGTGTAACAGAAAATGACAGGTTGTGTGAATGTATTTTGCTAGTAAAAAAAAAAACAATTGTGAAAATTATTTTGTATTATTGATGCTGGTTTCTACTATTTGGGACGCATATACTATTGGATCGTTGATTATTTATTATTAATATAAATACTTTATATATTTATTTTCAAATAAAGTGTTGACCTTTTTCTCAATGGTGCTCCAACATAAATTGGCAAGTTGCTCTTTAAAAGTATGCCAAAACGTGAAGCCCAGACATATATTGGTAGTAGCCATCCATATTAAGGAAAAACTTCTATGTTTTGTATTAAAATATCAAACAAAATTAGTTGGGTTTCATGATATATAGCATGAATGGAACATTTAAAGTTCTTCATTACTGTTAACTTCATGACAATTTAAATACATGTGATTGTGAAATCTAATGTAGTTGACTCAAATATGCATAATTAACTCTTGGTTTCCATGTTAAAATGGATGGACTCTTAAGACATGATGAAAATAGATTGAAATATACTTCATTAGTTCATGTTAAAATAGAATACTGCTTATCTTATGAATATTTAGATTATATGGGTTCACTCAAGATATTTGTATAACTCATTTATCACCAATTGTGCAAATTAGCTTAAGTTATGCTTACTTCTAATGATAAATTGCTGATTAAATGTTGAATTTACATTAATATTTTTACTATCCATGTATACTTTTCTTTTGTTGTCAAAATAAGTACCAATTGGCAAATGATATATAGTTACTTTAATTAACTTTAGAATATGTAATGATTTGAACTGTTAATCACTTAGTAAATATGGACATATGTCTATTGTCAAATAACTTCACAAAAAAATTGCAGAATCTGAACTCAATCTAATAGCTATTAAATGACATTCTTCACAATCCAATCAATATTATGCATCTATTACTTCATTATGATAATTGTCTTCTAAAGGTAGATGATGTCATTTCTCTCATTAGAATTACATGTTGCCATTAAAGGAAAGTGAGATTAATGGAATATGAGAATAAATGCTGCCATTTAGTTTGTGAGATCAAATGCTGCCATGTATCATATAAGATTCAATGATGCCATCTAATTTATGAGATCCACATGCTTCCATGTATAATATAAGATAAAATTGCTGCCATCTTTTAAAAGAGATCTTATGTGATCAAATGCTGCCATCTTTAGTATTATAAGATCAAGAGTGATCAAATGCTATTAGTCATATCCATGTGAACAAATGCTGTTATTCGTTTAAGGTAGATCAAATGCTGCCATTTTCTTTTTATGAGAATGAATACTATCATTTCTTTCATTAGAATTACATGTTGCCATTATATTCGTGAGATCCAAATGCTGCTATGTATCATATAAGATTCATTGATGTCATTTAGTTTATGAGATGCACATGCTGTCATGTATCAAATAAGATTCAATGCTGCTATAAATTGTGAGTAAGAACATAAGTGGCCATCAATTGTATAAGAGAATGAATGCTGTCATCTATCATGTGTAAGATCATATGCTGTCACCTTTGTATAAGAGGTCAAATGATCAAATGCTGCCATGTATATATTAGAATCATATATTTTCATGTATCAAATAAGATTCAATGCTGCTATTTATTATAATGTGAGATCATAAGAGATTAAATGCTGCCATATCTCAAATGAAATCAAAAGTTGTCATGTATTTTAGGGGATCCAAATGCTGCCATTTATTTCAATAAATTCAATGCTGCCATACATTTTTTAAAATGAGATCAATGAGATCATAAGTGATTCAATATTACTATTAATTGTAATGAGAGAACAAGTGCTACAATTTATTCAATGTAAATCAAATGCTATCATGAGTCAAATGCTGCCATCTTTAATATTATAAGATCATAGGTGACCAAATGCTATTAGTCAAATCCATGTGATCAAATATTGCCTTTTATTCTAAAATAAGATCAGCTATGATCAAATGCTGCCTTTCATTTTGAAGTGAGATCAAATGTGATCAAAATGCTGCCTTTTAATTCTAAAGTGAGATCAATAAGATCGTATGGGATCAAATACTATCACTTCTTTTATTTAAGATCATATGTGGCCAATTATATAAATGAGAGAATCAATGGATCATGTGAGATTTATTATTGTCCTTTACATTGTTTGAATAAAATTAACTAATATCATTAAATGCATTGTAAGAAACAAATGCTGTGATAGATTTCAGTTTAAATGATTATTGTTTCTTTTATATACAAATTCTAACTTCAATACTATTTTTCTTTGTAGGTTAAGTTATAAATTAATATCAAATGAAATACTGAACTAAATGCTATTGCCTTATGCACCTTAAGTAAAATGATGCTGCCCCTTATATTGCTAATTTAATTATAGCACCTTTTATTATATTTCATCCATGAATGATTTAAGATGTGTGAGCCATAGGTTAGTAAATTGCTTCATTAAATTTTCTCACTTGGAACTATTAGAATTAGAATTAGTTAATGGATTGACTTATAAATTGATGTTCTTTAGAATTATTGAAATTATAGAATTGGAAATAGCCAATCCCCTGTAATGGATTGACTTTATTTTAGAACTAGAAATAAGCAATCATATGTAACAGATTGACTTTACTTTAGAATTGGAACTGAGCAATCCTATGTAATGGATTGACTCTATAATAGAACTAGAATTAAACAATCTTATGTAATGGATTGATTATATGTTAATTTTAGTTGTTTTTCTTTCAATTATAACTTCCATTAGAATGTGAGTCTTGTATGTCTACCTTACAGGTGTTTCTTTAGCCATTTACGGCAGAAACTTTGTCAAAATTTTTAAGAATTTAATAACTTAGAAATTTTATGGAAAATTGTAGACTTATATTTCACATGTTAAATACTTATTAAATATCTAGAATTTTATATCTAGGATTGTAAGTATTCACTTCAATTCTTTAATTTAGAACTTAGTTCTCAATCAATTAGATTAAGAGTAATAGCTTCCTTTCATACTATAGATAAGCTTTTAAATGTTTCATGTAGGGTGTAATCTATCTCTTTTCTTAATTTCAAATATTTAATAACAATTAATCTTAGATAACTTTATGATTAAATTGAGTTGACACTTTTTGGTTATAAGTTAAATAAGTGAAGCTACTAGAATATCCTTTAGCTTATACTTTCATTAACTTAGAAATATATAAACATTATTCTTCCTCACTAGTTTACTTAAACTTTAATCTTAAATCTATTTGATTTGATTAGTTTAGGACTAAAATAAGATAACGTTAAATTATATGGAAATACTAATTTCCAAACTTAATTTCCTTCTACTTTTTATCAAAAATTGACTTAAATATCAATATCTATAAGTTAATAAGTTTAAATAACAAAAAGGATATCATATAGTTTATAATTATTGAAAATTATTGAATGCTTACTTAGCTTTGAGCATTTTTCCTTGAATTTTCATTAAAGATCATTATGCATAAATAAAGATTTTCATAAAACTTGAGGGGAATGCCTTATGGCAAATTTGAATAAGAGAGATAGCGCTTATAATAGGACTTCACATTTTAGAGAGGGTAAATGTGAATGTTTGACCTCCCCACTATATCTAGTTATGCAGACATGCTTAACTCCTCGCCCCATTCTATTGAGTACTCTTGCAGAATGAGGTAGCTTCTAAATATAACTTCAACTAAATATATAAGAGTTTTTTTACAATCTTATTGATTGTAATATCTCTTCATAACTGTTTAGTTATGCTTAGTTTTCATAGTCTTAGGCTATATTTGTCTTAGATTAAGAGTCTAAGATACTTCTTTATTTTCTATGCTTTACACTCTCTATTTCTAATAGTGTGTATTGCTTACTTTAGTTACATTTAAATATAGTGTATATTGCTTAATTTTATTTAATGCTTCACTGCATTTCATTGCTTACTTAGCATAAATTTCATTGAATATGTATTACTTTCAATTTATTTTACTTTAATGCACATAGTAGTTTCTAGCCTTTTAGGATGCTTTCCTTTACCAATTTTGGTGTAGGCTAAGACTTTTATATAAGTGAGTATTTTTACTCAACTTATTTCATACTGTCTCTTTTACAGTTATACTTAATTCCCTTTTCCATACTTGATAGCTTTAATAGCTCTGCTGCTTACTTTAAATTGTAAAATTATGTTTGTGATATCTTATCAATTTAAAAATATATCCAATCTTAAAATGTGCTTAGACCATTTAGTCTAACTACACTTTTTATTTTCTTTGGCTTTACCCTATCATATTTAAATACCAAAATATGATAGATCAAGAGCCCTTTGATTCAGGTAATGCAGGTCCAAGTACTTGAAGGGCTTATAAAGAATTTGCTTCCGCTTAATTTTAAACTATTTACTTGTATTTTGTTATAAGTGAGAGAGTAATCTACTTACTGTCTTCTACTCTAACTTTTTCCTACTCTTATTAATTTGTGTTGTATTTACTACTTTTGCAACTGCTTGGGATGAATAGTGGATTATTTTAATTGCTTGTATTGAAAATACTTGCAATGTTGTATATACATATATCTTTGATTGCATTCAAATTGTATAACTTTATTTTAACTTAACAACTACTCACAAAGTGACTTGGCCACATAGCATCTACACTTGTTTGGTTTTCTTCTAATCGAGTATTGGGTGCTAAGTTAGCATCCTAATATTTGGATTTAATCTCCTATCCAATTATTGGGGTCATTACATAGTCGACCGTTGGAGGGAAGGTAGAAATACAATTAAGGGATGTTATAAACCCTAAATTGCAATTGAACCATTTTAAATTAAATTCAAAATAAGCCTAAATGATCTCCAAAAATTCCCAAAATTTCACCTTTAGCTAATTTGGGAGTGAGAAATTCAAAAATGCAATCAGATTTTAATTTGGATATCAAATTATTTTTTGTTATTATTGAGGATCCAAAACTTGTCAAAATAGCCAAAATGCTCAAATGAGCTCTGATAGATTTCAAACTCCTGGGGTTAGATTTAAATGACCCATTGAGTCTAATGGAATGAAAAAGCTTGGTTTATCTTAAATTAACTTGGTTTAGCTATGGTAACAATTAGGGTTGTTACAAATCACCCCAAAAGCATCATTTTGATGGAATTCTCCAATCTTTTCTCAAACTAAATCTACCAGTATTTCATGGGACTACTTGCCCTATAGAGGCTGAAGACATGCTAAGAGTGAAAGAGAAGACACTAGAAAGTATGGAGTGTCCAAATGTAAAGGCAGTGCAAGTGACTCGCTACCTATTTAAAGGTAAAGCTAACCAATGGTGGGAATATGTCACCAACACCAATTTCACTAGTATAGATTTGTAGAACATAATTTGGGGAGCATTTTCAAAAGTATTCAGACCAAATACATTCCACAAGCTACCTAAAATATCATGGAGAACAAATTCATAAAATTAGTTCAGGGTAGCAATTTTGTAGCCAACTATAAAGCTGAGTTCACGGGAATGTCAAGGTTTGCTTAGAACTTGATGAGCACAATGAAAGTAAGGTGTAATAGTTTTCTATCTGGGATGAAGAACACCCTCTAATGGAGCTTGCTTCCATTTAGACATACTCATTTTTACGAGCTTCTTGAATGTGCACTAATTATGGAACATGAAGAAACTAATAATGTCTTCTAATCAGTCAGTACAAGGGAAGACGTGGGATCATCCCACAAAAGACTAAGGAACTTTCAAAAGATAATAACCCAACCCACCTACTTAAATCTTCTAGCTAACTTCTGAGAACCCCAGTTAAGGAAGAAAAGGAGAGTGTTGGAGATCCCATCCCTACGACAAGTGCTACAATGACAGCAAGAGGTGTTTTCTGTGCAACAAACTGACCACCAAATTCGGGAATGTCGATATGTAAGAACAATAAATGGGGTGATAATTAAAAGAGGCAAGAACATAATAACCATTGTAACCCCATTCCGTGCCCCAACTAGAGGAGCTACCCCATAACTAGCCAACACCCCAATGCCACCAATTACTTTGTCATCCAATCAAAGGAAAGGACTTGCATATCTTAACCCTCCTATTGCAAAAATTTACATGCTCACTCCAGTCATAGCACATGGAGACAACGATGTAGTATCAGATATTCCACTCTTTCCATTCCCCTTTTTTCTATTACACTTATAAGATTTATACAAAATACTCATAGTTTGTTAATAATATTTATGCATCTTATTAATTAATGATATATCATGCAACAACTTATTTGATATAGGAGCAAGCCACTCTTTCATATCTAAAAAACTTGCAGCTATACTAGAAATACCATCCTCCCATTTGGTGACAACACTTAATATTGGACTACCTTCTAGAGCTAGTATGAATGCTCAAAAATTCTATAGTTTTATAATCCCCATCAAAAAGGAACTACTCAAGGCTACTTTAGTCATCCTACCCATCATCAACTTTGACATTATTCTAGGAATGGATTGGTTAAGCAAGGATGATGCTATAATCAATTGCCAGAAGAAAAAGGTCACAATCAAAAGTAGTAAAATATCAATAGTATTTATAGGAAGACAAAGCCTGTTAGTATCTCTAATAAACTTGATGAAGGCAAGAAAGCTGATAAAGAAAAGATGCAACACGTACTTATTAATAATGATGGGAGAAAGAATTAAAATTATGCCTTTATAAGAAATATACATTGTTTGAGATTTTTAAGATGTGTTCTCTGAAGATTTACCAAAGCTACCACCTGTGAGAGAAATTGGGTTCTCAATAGAACTAATTATAAGAACTCAACCCAAATCATAGTCACCATATTGTAAGGTGCCAAAAGATCTCCAAGAATTATACCAACAATTTCAAGAGTTAACCAGCAATGGATTGATTTGGAAAAGCATGTCACCCTGGGGATCCCCAATACTCTTTGTGAAAAAGAAGGACAAATCTATACGTATGTTCATAGATTATAGAGAACTCAACAAAGTAACATTGAAAAATAATTATCCTTTACCCTGCATGACGACCTCTTGATCAATTAACTAGAGCTAAAATATTCTCTAAGATCGATTTAAGGTATAGATACTACCAAATGAAGAAGATGTCCCTAATACTGCATTTAGAAAAAAATCTAAAGAATATTCTAGCCCTTCCTCAACAAATTTGTGATAGTCTTCATCAATGATATCTTAATATATTTCAAGTCTATGGAGGATCATGATGACCATTTGAAATAGTATTTGGAACTCTTATGGAGCTTCAATTATTTGCCAAATACTCAAAATATGAGTTTTGGTTGATCTCAATAACATTTTTGGTTCATGTAGTAAATACTGAAGGAATCAAAGTAGATCAACGAAAGATCAGTACCATACAAGAATGGCCCCAACCAACATCCATGACTGAATTCGCAACTTATTAGGACTCGCAGGATAATACCAAAAGTTTGTCAAAGGATTCTCAAAATTTGTCAAACCATTAACACAACTAACTCAAAAGGAAACACCATTTTCATGGAGTTAGGATTGCAAAGAAGCATTTCTAAGAATAAAGCAAGCCCTTACCATGGAACTTGTCATGATCCTACCTTAAGAAGGGAAGAACTGCAAGGTGTACACGGATGCTTCATTAACAGGACTAAGGTTTGTCCTCATGCAAGACAAGCACATCATTGCTTATGCTTCAAGATAATTGAAGGCGCACAAAAATAACTACTTAGTTCATGATTTAGAGTTAGCCACGATAGCTTTTTCCTTAAGGATACGGAGGCGCTATTTTAATGGAATAAAATGTGAGATCTTCATAGATCATCAAAGTTTAAAATACATCTTCATGCAAAAGGTACTAAATTATCACCAAAGGAGATGGTTGGAGCCACTCAGTGACTATGATATGTATATTCAATATCATCCTGGCAAAGCTAACTTGGTTATAGATGCTTTAAGTAGAATGAAAATGTTGAACACTCTAATCTCAGCAAGACCACTTGAAGAAAAATTTTAAGAGATTAATAAGACCCATCATTATAGATTTGTTAAACGAATTGCTTAACGTTAATACTGTAGGACCTACCATCGTACAAAGCATATTGGACACTCAAAAAGTCAATGAGGAATACCCCAAGTTGAAAGTAAAAATAGAAGATCATCATAGAATAGAATTGCAACTATAAAAAAGAATTCATATTTGTAATGGAAATAGAAATTGTGTCCTGAATAATTCTCACATTTGAAATTAGATATTAAATAAAGCCCACAACTCAGGCTATATAGTACACCCCAAAAGCAACAAAATATATCTAGATCTGAAAATATCCTTCTAGTGGCCTGAACTCAAACGAGATATAACTGAATTTGTGGCTAAGTGCCATGTTTGTAACTCAGTCAAAACAGAGCACCAATGACCTGGTGGACTTTTGCACGCATTAGAAATCCCAAAATGAAAATGGTCAGACATCTCTATGGATTTTGTAATGGGATTTCCAAAAGAAAAATTAGGAGCAAATGCTATATGAGTCATAGTTGATATATTAACAAAGTTAGCCCACTTTATCCTAATAAATCAAATAGACGCAGTGGAAAAACAAGTAAGATTATATATTAGAGAAATTGTCAAACTGCATGGGATTCATAAATCTATAATTTTAGATCGAGATGGCAGGTTTACTTCATGATTTTGCAAGTAGTACACCAAGATCAGGGAACAACTTCAGCCATGAGCATGGCCTTCCATCCTCAAACTGATGACCAAATAGAAAGAATCAACCAAGCACTAAAAGATCTCTTATCTTTATGCTTGTTGGACTTTGGTGGAAATCGGGAGGAGCACCTCCCACTTGTAGAATTTTCTTACAATAATAACCACCAATCCAGCATATGTATGACACCTTACGAGGTGTTGTACGGCAGGAAGTGTAGCACTCCACTAGCATGGATAGAAGCAGGAGACATACAACTCTACAGATCTGAGATAGTAACAGAAACAAATGAGAAAATTAATCTCATCAAGAGAAGAGTTTTGGCCGCACAAGACAGACAAAAGAAATATCACGATGCAAAATATCATACGCTAGAATTTCAGGTAGGAGATCATGCTTATTAAAAGGTAAGTCTGATAGGAGGAGTTCACAGATTTGGAATATCAAGGAAGTTAAGTCCATGGTACATTGGACCATTCCAAATAATCACAAAAATTAAAGATGTCACTTATAAGCTCAAACTACCAAATAATTTTTCTATCGTTCACAATATTTTTCTACCATTCATAACGTATTCCACGCTGCATCATTACGAAGAAGTCTACATAAGTCATTCGAACAAGCTCTATTCCTTCCATCAATTTGCAGTTCGATCTAACTTATAAAAAAAGCACTAAAAATATTGGATTCAGATAGTCAGAAATTGTGGAGTCATCACATTCCAATAGTAAGACCATAATGGAAAAATTCATCAGAAGAAAAAGCCACTTGAGAAAGAGAAGAATCTATGAGGAAGAATTACCCAACATTATTGATTATGTTAGGTATTAATCTCATTCATAATTAAGGTTTGTTTACTTGATGTCGAGGACGACATCATTTTTAAGTAGGGGAGTCTGTAATGACCTAAGTCATTACTATCCAATTTAGGACTCAAAAATCAGGATTCTGGGCAACATCAAAATTTGGGCAAACCAAAAATACTATTGGATAGAGTATATTTTTGTGATCGTAATGCCCAAGTTTGGGAGCAATCCGAACAATGGATACTCTTGAATTAATTTTTGAAATATTTAAATTCAGTAAATTGGAAAATTAAATATAAGTTCAAATTCAATAATTTTGATGTCGCTAAATTATGAATATTATAAAAATGCTACATAAGAAGTTTCATTAAATTTAGAGCTTCAGATTGACCATTATTAATTTTTGAAGATTTTATTATCAGAAATTAATAAAAAATAAAATATTGCTCCAGGTCAAAAAAAATTTATATGAGTCTGTTCATCTCATTAAGATACACTTCAATGTTAAATTTTGTTATTTTTTGGAAATAATGGAGGAGAGAGAAAGAAGAGACATAAAGATGAGAGAGAAGGAGAAGAGAAAATCAATTTGAACACTCAAAGCATTTATGATGTTGAGAAGCTAAATTTCTCATATTGGAATAATGTAAGAGAGACAAAGAGGAGAAATAAAGAGGGGAGAGAAAATTAAAAAAAAAGTTTATAAATACACCCTCTCCCCTCATTCCTCCCTTTTATCTTCCAACCTCCTCTTTCCTTCCCCACTCCTCCCCAACTCCTATTCTCCCTGCCGCTTCCTACTCTTCTTCCTCGGCCACCATCGGTTCCCCGTCGACCTTCAGTAAAGCCTCATCAATATATATTTTCTAATTTTCACAACTTTCATTTCAGTCATTTTCTTTCTTTATATATATATATATATATATATATATATATATATATATAAATTTTTGCATCTTTTATTTCAGTTATTTTCTTTCATTATATATATATATATATATATATATCTTTTAAATTTCTACAATTTTAGTTTTAATTATTCTCTTTCTTTCTATATATTTATATTTTCTATTTTTATAACTTTTATTTCAATTATTATTATATATATATATATATATATAATATTATTATTATTATTGACTCCCCAGCTCCAACCCTTCACTAGAAGCCTTTCTCTATAATTTTGGATTTTGATGTGGACCCTCATGATGCTCTTCTATGAGTTGTTTCCATTTTTCTGAATATTATCTTAGTCCAGTTCCTAGGTGGAATCGGTTTCTCTTTTGGCCAACTAACATATTCAGTTTTTTTTGTTGTTAATTTTTTTTTTGATCAGTTTTTGGTCTCAGGATTTTGAGATTTTTTGTAATCAAATCCTGATCGTCAGTTAGTTTGTAAGTCTTTATGGTTTTAATGAAATAGTAGCCGAGATGGCATTTTACCGAGTGGTGAATATCACTTAAGTGTAAGACCTTTAAAAACCTTAATCCTTAAGTTTTCTTGCGCTTAGTATGCAATATAACATGCTAAGTAATAGTCTTATCTTTTAGTAATAAGCCATGTGTTATGACTTAGGAATTAACCTTTAAATGATTGATGTTGTATTTAGCTTGGATGAATATTGGCTTCTCTTTCTTCTATTGCTATCCTTATTAAAGTGATGATTATCACTTAGTGAGGTTAGCTATCTTAAGCTTAGAACCTTGGTTAAAATTTCTAGCCTTATCTTGTGAAATAGAATTTTGAAGGCCCAGTCTTAAACATTAAGTTGGATGAGGGATTCTAAATTTAGAATCGTTGAACCTTCAAATAGCCTCAAGTCTTAGTTCCTTTGGGTAGTTTAAATCTTAATTTAATTTTTAGAATTCACAGCAGTCAGAAGAAGTGATCACCATTCGAATCTTCAATTCATAAGTCAATGCAATCTGCTGAGGAATGCATTTTTGAATCCATTTCTGCATTATTGGTGAGTTGCCATAATTACAGTTCAATTTTTGCAAGAGTTTATGTGCTTGTAACTCTCCTCTATCTCCAAATGAGAGTAACTTAATATTCAAATGAACTTTATCATCTTGTCTCCATCTTCTCTAGTGAGAATTCAATAAAATCTATCACTTGTTGAAAGGCCTATCAAAATCCTGGACAAAGATCAAAATCAGTTATTCGATCAGAGTACCAAAAACTAATTAATACCTCTGATGATTCTTCCATTCTCCTTGGATTAATATATACTCATTAAAATTTCTACTATCATGCTATCTTAACTCTAGTTCATTTCAATTCATGATTTTATTTTGGTCTTATTCTTTTCACTTGAGTGATGTGGAGGACGACATCATTTTTAAATAACAACCTAGATTGTTACTTAGGTCAATTAGGACTAAACCAAGCTTTGATTGTTATTCTAATACTTTAATTAAGTCATTAGGAGTTCACAATAATGACTTAGTCCAAATCAGGAGTCAAATAGATCAAATCTTGGTTTTTGGGAATTCCAGGAACACTGGAATTTAACATATTTAATTTGACCTCAAAACAAAAATCTAACTTTGCCATTATGCTCATCACCCCCAAATTAGCTATGGGTGATGTTTTGGAAGCATTTGGAAGTCATTAGATTTTTGGAGAATATTTTAATACCCCAGAAAATATGAAAAATAAATACTCATCGAAACAAAAATCTGTCTTCATTGTCAATTAGCTAGGGATGATTTATCGAGAATTTATGGAATGCATTTATGTTGTTAAATTTAAATAATAAAATCAGTTTAATCAATTTAATATTTATAATAAAATTTAATTGTTAAACGACGCCGTCAAGATCCTCCCGTGGCGTCCGCTTTCTAAATCCTCTAGCATCTAATCAAATAATACTTCCTATCAGCCGTCCGATCAAATCAATTGCCCGATCGAGCGGGGGAACATCATCTCCCTCAATCACTCAGCGCGTGTCGTGCTGAGCTAATTCCAGCTCGCTCGTGAATGATCAACAGAGGATGTGTGGTCCTCCTACCACTTCCAACAGCTCATTTAGGCTCTAGCTAAATACGCAAACTAAGGGTAACCAGCAAAATTACGAGAAGAAACTCGACATCTGCATCTAAAGGAGTGGTGAAAATTGCTATGGAACCATATGTGAGGTACTCCACGTACCTATTCTACTTCACATACTCAATTAGATTATAGTTCATTACATCATGTGATCTTATCATGCAATTTAAGGTTTTCAATTTCGTACTTTTTTGGCATGTTGTTGTTTCAATTATACTCAACATTTTGCCGAGTCGATCCGCATGTGCTTTCCTACACGAATTCACAGGCATTCAATCTTGCATATCATTATAACTCAATTCAATCCCTATTCTTTTGTTGCATATTGTAATAAATCTTGGTTTTAGATTAAAGGTGGGATATTAAGTCTTATTCGTCAATTTTGAATCTCATATACAGAGATGCGCATTATTTGTTCTATGTCTACATCCCGATGCCGTTTAAGGTTAGTCATTGTTGAGGTTATAGTCTCTTCCCAGATTGGATTAGAGTGCTGTTGGAAAGGTTGTTTCATGATCTGTCCAATGCCATGCGGTCTGCCTCCCTTCGGTGGTGTAATGAACATTTTTCGACATGCCCTAGAGGAGCCATCCAGCTTCTCTCGTGACATTCTGCCGAGCCCAAAGAAGGAGGGTCCCACTTTAGCCGTGTGTCATTCGTTGATGGCACATAGTGGGACCCACTGACCCGCGTATTATTGAGCTCCAAATTAGCTATACCAATATACCATATTGATCAGGAAGGTCTTATCAGATAAAAATACACATCTGCATTTGTACGCAAGTGTACGTGGTCTGAAGTAATAAGTGGAAAGTTTAGTTTCTGGGATTTATCTAACCTTAGGGAATGGTTGTTTTGATACTAAGTTGTATTTCTTTCACTAATGTCTAGATAACAAATTTGGTTGATTTTTATTGGTTCATAATTTGCAATATACAAGACTTTAAGTAAAGATATGATTTGATTAAAAAGGAGAGAGTTGAGATTTCTTTGTAATATATGCAAGGGTTGATTATATAACTTCATTGTTTGAATGTAGACATTCAATTGGATTGCACTATTAAATCAAGTGAACACCATTGGAATTGAAGTATCCTCCAATTACATTGGGTTCAAGTTTAGTGCACAAAGAGAACTCCTTTTGGGTTCCTCCTTAGCACATAAACTCTTATGAGATATGATTTGATTAGTTTGATTTTGATTCCCTACATCTAGGTTACCAAAGATATCTTTTAATTATGATGATCTCACAAGAAAGATTCCATTTACCATACGTCATGCACTTCACACGCAATTTAGCTAAATGGGAGGATGCATTGGGTCAATGGATTATGTCACATCATCCATTGAAGTTCCCAATGCCCTCTCATCCCTTCTACTTTGCTGAGTAGTAGAGCAAAGTTAATGGAGAACTTGGTTCTCAAGCATTAATATTTTGGGAGAGCTAATAAGGGAGGGTGCAAGCGAGACTTGAGAATTCTGTCACATAAATCTCAGCTCTACTGGCACTACCTTCATTACTCATACCCAATTGATGAGCATTAGAACACAAGCTCTTTTAATAAAATTAATTTAGAATTATGTTCATCCAAGCATTCGTTCAATAATAATATCAACAACACAAATAGTTTTCATTTTATTTAAATAATGTCCTTATACAACCAATATATCCCTTACATAATTTTACAACTACATCTCAACCCTCTCCAAAGGGTTTTTAGCCTTCTAATACTAAGCAAGAAAGAACATACATGCAAAGAAAAGTGAACATCGCCATCAGTTCACGGTAAGAAATTAATCAAGGGAGTTTAGGAGAAATACAAGGAATCACCCGGAGGTTTTCTGGGGTTCTCTTTACTCTTCCAGCGCTGTCCACTTGAAGCTCCACCATTATTTGATGCCTTTCCTTGCTTCCCGTTCTTGGTCCTCTCTTCCGCTTGGAGAGTTCTCCTTTTTTATCTTCCTGCTGCCTTTCTTTTAGGTCTTTGATTAGCAAAAATTGGAACCCCTTCAAGGTCTGAGATTGGCCCTTAAATAGGGATGCACTATGCCTCAAAAGCTTTCAATGTGTAACATTTCCTCTCCTTGACTTAATTCCCATCCCTTTTAATGTTTCCATCTGTTTAAACCTACTGTGATTCAACAGGGATTTAATTTATCAATTTTCAAGAGGCTAGGGGAGGCCAAATGTCACATTTTTGTGGCCTTCTCCATGCTTCTTAATTGCTGTTTCTGGATATTCTGGGCCATCTATTGTGGCGCACAGTGGCGCGCAGTGGTGCGCAGTGGTGCACTCTGGCATGCAGTAGTGCACTGTGGCAGTAGTGTTTCATATACTGTTTCGCTGCGGTGCACTGCGGCAACCGGCTTTTAAATCCTGTTCTACTGCGGTGCACTGTAGCAGCAGTGCTCCAAACGCTTTTCCTGCATGTAAGTTAGTATCTTTTTCGTTGAATCACTGCAGCGTACGCTATGACGCGCTGCGGTGTGCTACAGCGGACAAGTTTGTGGGATAACTGTTCTATTAGCTTAATTATAGTCTTATAAAATAAAAATATACCCGCTGCGGCGCACTATAGCGAATAAATTTTGCAGGATCACTATTCAATTAGTTCAACTATAGTATGA
This sequence comes from Gastrodia elata, assembly GCA_016760335.1. NCBI lineage: Eukaryota > Viridiplantae > Streptophyta > Magnoliopsida > Asparagales > Orchidaceae > Gastrodia > Gastrodia elata. Next base: position 12,420,334 of record CM028686.1, read on the forward strand.
TAAAAGAAAAATTCACTCGCTGTGGTGGAGAAAGTTGCGTGACACTGTTTAATTACTTGTTTATATGGTTTTAATAAATCCTCCAGAAATGACGTTGTGGCACGCGGTAGAGCACCGTGGCGCGCTGCGGCGTGTAAACTTGCGTATTACTGTTCAATTACTCGTTTATATGATTTTAATTTATCCTTATAGATATGATGCTGTGGCGCGTTGTGCCGGGCCGTGGGGCGCTGTGGCAGGCCGTGGCGCGCTGCATTGGGCTTGCTCCAGGTCTGCAGTTTTGTTTCCAGGTAAGGCGTTTTTAAAGGACCGCCAGGGTGCGCTGCAGCAGGTTTTGTCCTAGAATTTGGTAAATCAGCCATTGTAGTCTGTTTTTTTTATTTTCCTAAAAAGACATCAATTTCTACTCAAAGTATAGGGAAATATATTGTGATGTGAATGTTTAAACACTATATTTTTTCTACAAATTCCGACTATATCATATCCCGACACTTAAATTCTTGCTCGTCCTCGAGTAAGCTCAATAAATGTGATTTTATGAATTTGTCTTTGTATAAGGATTCAATGCGTTAAACTAATGTATCATGAATTTAGCTATCAAGCATATTCTAGTCAAGATTACTTCATGTCTCCAAGTTCTTACTACCCCTCCAATCGAGTTTAAATTTCTACACTTCCTTTGGTTTCAAATCAAAATGTCATGCTTAATGTTTTAATATGGGGAGATGATCCTGAAATTCTAACCTTAATGATGCAATTGGTGAGTCTTTGAGTGTTGTGCCATGTGTGCCCCTTCTTATGATTCACAAGGATATTTTAATATTTTAGGAGAGATATTTTTCTTCATCCTAAATGTTCACTTGATTAGCTTGAGAGAGATATTTTTCATCATCCCTTTATATATTGATTTTTTTTCTTTTATTTTTCAAATTCCTTTTTAAAGAGAGAGTCATTTTTCTTCATCCCTTGATGTAGTCCTTGAGATCATGAAGTCCTACAGGAGTCTAGCACTTCAAATTATCACTCACCTCTTACCATATTGGTTTAATTTTCAGATTCCCCCCCCCCCTCCCCAACACTTAAACTTAAGCACATTTCATTTTAAGTCATAGAAACTAAGCTTAGTAGACTCATGAACTCAATAAGGAGTGTGTCACTTGAATTCATTTTCATCTTTATCTCAAAAATACTTGCATCTTAATTCTATACCATAATTATTTTTGACATTCAATCCAAAACTTAATCATATTTAGAAAATTCTTCTTCAAGTTCAATTTTAGCAAAAGTGTAGAGTGTCCGAAATAAAAATTTATTTTATTGACTGAAATCAAAACTACAAAACAAAAAATAGAAAAATTAAAACATAAAAATAGGAAACAACACAACCTTATTAATCCTCAGTCTCATCTTCCTCTCCCTCGTAGCGATATGAATAATCCGCTAGCCTATCATCTTCCAGAAATGGTGCTCCTACAGAAGGGTGCGGCAACCTTGACCCATCTGGTCCTCCACAGAAGCTCCACTCTAGGAACATTGTTCTGAGAGCTTCGTGGAATTTCATTTGGAATTCTCGCTGTCATGCCACTTCTCCCTTAATGAAGTGCATGTCACGTGCTAAGGAGATACCCAGATCTCATTTATGCGCATACATGCATGTCAGCATCCTGTCGATTGATGTTCGACCAGCTGATGTGGAAGCCTCATCGTCTTCTCCCCTCCTCTTCTTAGCTCGCGCCCCCTCTTGGGTGCGAGCGCTCAAGTTTGTCAATTTTAGATGGGCTCAAGGTGGTATCGCCACATCAGTCAAAAGGAGTTTCACCCCTTGGGCTTCGTAGATTCTTAAAATTAGCGACCCAAAAGCAATAACAGTAGATGGCCCGGTCAAGGCGTTCCAGAGCTGCTCCTTTATAATGCTGGAGATGAGGATAGCTTCTTCCCTTTGTAGTGCATAAAGGAGCAGCGCCCGTGATCGAGTTACCTCACTAAGATGCCCATATGGCATCACAAAACTAGAGACAAACACATGCCAAACATTGCTCAATTCTGTGAGGAGTGATCAAGGAATGTTGGCTAGGTTCCCTCTCCAACCAGAATCGGAGCGAGTAATCTCGCTTGCTATTTCTACTTGGTCGTATTGTGAGGTCAGCAAATCAAAATATATACATCTCTCCACCTCACCCAATATATAAAAACCTTTGATGGCTTTGAGCCCAAACTTCATGGCCTTACCCCTCACAAATATTTTGTCCCCCACCGCATTGATTGCATTGGCATACACTTCTAGCACTATCAAGAGGTATGCGGAGTTTGTGGGACTCACAAAGTGGGTCCATCCTCAGTTCAAAATTTGGTCCGGGTTTACGGGGTAAGGGAGCCTGAATCCATGCTCGAGATCAACTTCCCTTTGATAACTACTTGATTGAAGCATTGTTTTATTTCAACCAAAGAAAATTGTTTTTTGTTGAACACACCACCAGCTGTGGAGGTAGAATCTCCCTTGCTAGCAACGGTATTCTTTCCCGAAGACATGATTCTTTAGATGATACTAAGGGTAGATTGAGAGAATTTGATTTTTAAGAACAATTGAAAGGTTCTAGAGCTAAAGAATTTAGATTTTTAATGGAGTGCACCTTCAGCCCACCCCTCTAGGCCCTTTTATAGAGGGTTGATAAAATAATTTGGAAGGGTTAGTTAAGCACACTTATGACAGACTAAGACTTGGTCAAAGATGGATTCAATACATGCCATAAGTGTGACTTGATTTTTGCTCAAAGAAGATGAAAATTTTTAGCTTTTCCCAGCACATTTGGCAGTTTGGGAGTTCCAAGGTATGCTGTAGCGTCATTGACTACTTTGGGAATCGAAGGCAGTAAATTCTGCTTCAGCTGGGCTTTTTCCACCGCAGCGTGCTGTGGCGCACTGTGACGCACTATGGCACTCTTGAAACAATCAATCTAAGCTATCCGCTGTGGTGCACTGCAGCAACGGAATCTGCTGCAGCGCGCTGTAGCGAATAAATCCGCTGTTGCGCGCTACGGCAGTTTTTAAGCAGAAAATTTTCAAAAATTAAAATTGACTTCCAGAGAAAATAATTTTTTGGTTGTGATTAAATTTATTCTACTCCTAAAATATAATTAAGGAAAAATAAAAACTAAGTTGGGTTGCCTCCCAACAAGAGCTTTGTTTAATGTCGATAGCCCTACACGTTCAAGGTTAACTTGGAGTGAGCACCAACCAAGGTTGGGCTCAAACTTATTTGTTCGCTGTTGGATTCATTTTCTGCCTCACCTTCCTAGTTCACAATGGGGGGGTCCCTTTTTCTTCTTTTTACCCCTCCCTTCTTTTCTCCCTTAATGTCATTTTCTCCAAACAGGATATCCTGGTGATCGACAGAATCTACAACACTTTTTCGCTCATTCCCTCCTTTCGATTCCTTATTTACTTTCTCCCATTATTCCTTTATAATTATATCCTTAAATAATAAAGGCATTAAATCAATCACTTCCTCTAGATCCTCGACTCTAACTGTCATGAGTTCCCTTTTAATATTTTAATGATAGCCTGGGAGCTAGCTAAGCATGGCCTCCCAAATATTACAGTGGAGTTTTCACTCCAGCAATCCCATTCGCAAACTACAAAATCTATGGGGATCACAAAATGTCCTATTCCGACTGGGACATCCTTAACAATTTCCAAAGAGGTTTCCGATGCAAGATTAGTGAATTCCAGAATTATTGGTGTCAATTCCAGAATTATTGGTTTCCGAAGGCAGAAAATTCTGCTTCAGCTGGGCTTTTTCCACCGCAGCGTGCTGTGGCGCACTGCGACGCACTATGGCGCTCTTGAAACAATAGTGCTAAGCTATCTGCTGTGGCACGCTGTAACAACGGAATCCGCTGCAGCTTGCTGTAGTGAATAAATTTGCTGCAGCGCGCTGTAGCGAATAAATCCGCTGTTGCGCGCTGCGGCGGTTTTTAAGCAGAAAATCTTCAAAAATTAAAATCGATTTCCAGAGAAAATAATTTTTTGGTTGTGATTAAATTTATTCTACTCCTAAATAAGAATTAAGGAAAAATAAAAAACTAAGTAGGGTTGCCTCCCAACAAGAGCTTTGTTTAATGTCGATAGCCCGACACGTTCAAGGTTAACTTGGAGTGAGCACCAACCAAGGTTGGGCTCAAACTCATTCGTTCTCTGCTGGACTCATTTTCTGCCTCACCTTCCTAGTTCACAATGGGGGGTCCCTTTTTCTTCTTTATACCCCTCCCTTCTCTTCCCCCTTAATGTCATTTTCTCCAAACAGGATATCCTGGTGATCGACAGAATCTACAACACTTTTTCGCTCATTCCCTCCTTCCGATTCCTTATTTACTTTCTCCCATTTTTCCTTTATAATTCTTTCCTTAAATAATGAAGGCATTAGATCAGTCACTTCCTCTAGATCCTCGACTCTAACTATTATGAGTTCCCTTTTAATATCTATGATAGCCTGGGAGCTAGCTAAGTATGGCCTCCCAAATATTACTGTGGAGTTTTCACTCCAGCAATCCCATTCGCAAACTACAAAATCTATGGGGATCACAAAATGTCCTATTCTGACCGGGACATCCTTAATAATTTCCAAAGAGGTTTCCGATGCAAGATTAGTGAATTTCATAATTATTGGTGTCTCCACCATCCCCCCTTATTCCTAGTTTAGTGTGTATGTGCCATGGCATAACATTCACTGAAGACCCTAAATCACACCAGGGATCTAAAAGGATTTTGTCTTCGATTATGCATGGAATATTCAATCTACCGGGGTAACCTTTTTTGTTGCAACTATCTCCCTTCTATCATTCAGCTTGAGAATCCTTATTGGCACCTTCTTTTCCTCATTATTATGATCGATGCAGTTTATCTTCTTAGTGTCGACATTTATAACGCTCACCGTTTCTCTAGGATTTAATTCTGTTGAGCTAGGGAGCATACCTTACTGTCTAGTAGACAGCTATTTAGAAATTTGTCCTAATTGAACTTCAATGTTTCTTACTGATACCTTAATTTTTTGAATGGAGGTTTCATGGCAATTCATTATCAATTCAGTCCTTTTCATAAATTGCATCGTCTCATTTTTAAAAGCCCAAAATGATTCTTCTAAACTGCCATCTTGTTTATTATTCTGATTTTGCTTATACAAATTGTTTCCATTGTGCATTGGCTAGTTTTGTTGTGGGGAAATGAGGTTTCCTTGAGTACTCCTCACTTCAAGAAAAGTTGGGATGATTTCTCCATCCCGGATTGTAAGAGTTAGAGTAGGTGTTGTTGTGGGAGTTGTTGTTTATGTTGTTATTTCTCATAAAATTTACTTGTTCCATTTGTGAAGGGCAAATGGATTATTTAAATTATAGTATTCACTGTTGTGACTCCCCTTGCATAACTCACAACTATCATCATGAATAACACTAACATTCATTGTCTCAATTTTATTAGTTAGAATTTCTACTTCACTGTGCAAGGAGGCTAATTGGTTAGATTCGGTTAGATTGTTCACCTCCTTTTTGGTAGAGTTTAGCCGCTGAGTCGGCCATCGGTATGCATTGTTAGCCATTTTCTCAAGAAGATCAAAGGCCTCCTTGAGGGTTTTACTACTTAATGATCCTCCTGCGGCTGCATCTATGAGGGTCCTTGTGGGTGCATTTAAAACATTATAAGAAGTCTGCACTTGCATCCACAAAGGAAACTCATGATGCGGGCAACGCCTTAAGCAGTCCTTAAAACATTCCCAGCCATCATAAAAGTTCTCACCATGCTGCTGAGAGAAGTTTGAAATTTCATTTCTCAGTCTGGCAGTATTGGCAAGTGGAAAATACTTTGCTAGGAATTTCCTTGCCAAATCATCCCATATCCTTATAGACTCACCGGGTAGAGAACTGAGCCAAGCCTTAGCTCGTTCTCTCAGTGAGAATGGGAATATTCTCAATCTTAAGGCGTCATTAGATACCCGGTTGATTTGGAAGGTGTCACATATTTCCAGAAAAGTTAAAATATATGCATTCGGGTCATCCGATGTCATCCCACTAAATTGATTGTTTTGGATTATATTCAAAGTGGATGGTTTTATCTCAAAATTATTTGCATGTATAGGAGGTCTAACAATAGCATTTTGAACTCTTACCATGGGAAGTGTGTATTCTCTCAGCAATCTTCTCCTAGCATTTACCATAGGTTATGCTGGGTTCAAATCTAAGTCTTCCATTTGTGCGTTTTGCTAGTTTAAAAAGTTTTACTCTCTCCTAGCTCTCAAATATGTTCTATCGATTTCCGGATTGTAAAAGAATTTTGTAGGATTTCTTCTACTCATGCAGTTTAGGGGTAACTAGCTAGAACAAGTTCAAAAATCAATATTCAGCATAAACAACAGCACAAAACTCAATAAGATAGTATGCAATAAAGTTCAGCACAAATTCTTTTTAGAAATTTTTTTTCTAATTTCTCAAGCAAGCAAATATAGATATTAATTACAGCTATGTAAAAATATGCACAAGTTAATTAGTTTTAAATCACTAGTTACTAGAGAATTATACTTGATACAAAATGAAAATCGTTCCTAATTAGCAATACGCAAGACTTGAGTAAAGATATGATTTGATTAAAAAGGAGAGAGTTGAGATTTCGTTGTAATATATGCAAGGGTTGGTTATATAACATCATTGTTTGAAAGTAGATATTCAATTTATTTGCTTTATTAAATCAAGTGAATACCATTAGAATTGGAGTACCCTCTAATTACATTGGGTTCAAGTTTAGTGCACAAAGAGAACTCCTTTTTGGTTCTACTTTAGTATATAAACTCTTATGAGATAATGATCGATTAGTTAGATTTTGATTCCCTACGTCTAAGTTGCCAAAGATTTCTTTTAATTATGATGGTTCACAAGCAAGATTCCATTTACCATGCGTCATGCGCTTCACATGTAGTTTAGCAAAATGGGAGGATGCATTGGGTCAATTGATTATGACACATCAACCATTAAAATTCTCAAAATCCTCTCATCCCTTCTACTTTACTGAGTAGCAGAGCAAGGTTAATGGAGAACTTGGTTCTCAAGCGTCAATCTTTTGGGAGAGCTAATAAGGGAGGGTGCAAGTGAGCCTTGAGAATTCTGTCATGAAATTCTCAGCTCTACTGCACTACCTTCCTTGCTCATACCCAATTGATGAACATTAGAACACAAGCTCTTTTAATTAAAATAATTTAGAATTATGTTCATCCAAGCATTCATTCAATAATAAATTCAACAACACAATCAGCTTTTCATTTCATTTAATTAATGTCCTCATACAACCAATATATCCCTTACATAATTTTATAACTACATCTCTACCCTCTCCAAGGGGTTTTTAGCCTTCCATTACTAAGCAAGAAAGAATATACATGCAAAGAAAAGTGAATATCACCATCAATTCATGACAAGAAATTAATCAAGGGAGTTTAGGAGAAATACAAGGAATCACTCAAAGTTTTCTAGGGTTCTCTTTACTCTTCCTGCACTGTCCTCTTGAAGCTCCACCCTTCATTCTTTGCTGTCTTTCCTTTCTTCCTGTTCTTAGTCCTCTCTTCCCCTTGGAGAGTTTTCCTTCTTTCTCTTCCTACAGCCTTTCGTTTAGGTCTTTGATTAGCAAAAATTGGAACCCCTTCAAGGTCTGAGATTGGCCCTTAAATAGGGATGCACTCAGACTTAAAAGATTTCAATGTGTGACCTTTCCTTTTCCTTAACTTAATTCCTGTCCCTTTTAATGTTTCCATCTGTTTAAACCTGTTGGGACTCAGTAGGGATTTAATTTATCAATTTTCAAGAGGTTGTGGGAGGCCAAAGGTTACAATTTTTTGGCCTTCCCCATGCTTCTTAATTGTTGTTTCTGGAAATTCTGGGTTGTCCACTGCGGTGCGCTGTGACAGCAGCGTTTCATATACTATTCCACTGCGGTGCGCTGCAGCAACTACATTTCAAATCCCGTTTTGCTGCGGCGCATTGTAGCAGCAATGCTCCAAACACTTTTCCTGCATGTAAGTTAGTATCTTTTTTGTTCAATCGCTGCAACGTACGCTATGGTGCGCTACGGAGCGCCATAGTGGACAAGTTTACGGGATCATTGTTCAATTAGTTTAACTATAATTTTATAAAATGATAATTTACCCGTTGTGCGCGCTATGGCGCGCTATAGCGAATAAATTTTGTAGGATCACTGTTCAATTAGTACAAGTATAGTTTGATAAAATAAAAATTCACTCGCAGCGGTGCATTGAGGTGGAGAAAGTTGCGTGACACTGTTCAATTACTTGTATATAAGGTTTTAATAAGTCCTCAAGAAATGACACTTTGGCGCACCGCAGCGTGGAAGCTTGAGTATTACTATTCAATTACTCGTTTATATGGTTTTAATTATCCTTATAGATACGACGTTGTGGCGCGCTGCAGCGAGCTTGCTCCAAGTCTACAGTTCTGCTTCCATGTAGGGCGCTTTTAATGGACCGCCATGGCGCGTTGCGGCGCACCGTGGTGTGCTGCGGCAGCTTTTGTCCCAGAATTTGGTAAATCAGCCCTTGCAGTCTGTTTTCTTCATTTTCCAAAAAAGACATCAATTTCTACTCAAAGTATAGGGAAACATATGGTGATATGAATATTTAAACACTATATTTTTGCTACAAATTCTAGCTATATCAGGCCTAATAAATATTAAACTGCAAAAATATTTAGGATTTGATGGCTAGATCTCTTAATTAACCCTAATGACTCCAAAGCTTGATTAGTGAATATTAGCAAATTTAATAGTTCAAATTGAGTGAATTTAGTTTTTGATAACTCATAGAGTATATTAGAACTTAGTGGTGTGTTGGTTTTGTTATTCTGTGATTAATTTCACTAATCACTCACTAATCATCCTTAATCCTAATTAAGTCATAACTTAACCAAATGAGATCTAAATTGAGTCTACTCTTGGTTAAAGTAATCAATGTGTATAGGGAAGCTATAACCACTGAATTTATTAGATTTGGATATCTAATGGAAAAGTTAGGTTTTTGACCCCCATTAAGAAACCCTAATTTGCATTTTAAAACTCTTAGCTTGTTTTGCTTATAACTTATCCAAAACAAATCAGAATTCAGTAATCTTAGGTTCCATGGAACCCTTATACAGTAAGATTTAATAAATTGATAGAAAATTTAGATTTTATTAGAGCAAATTACTAATTTGGCCTCATGAGTCAAATTCCTTAATTTAACCTCATAAGGCTTATTAATTATCCAATTTTGATGAACTTACTATCTCTCTTTATGTTAGACAGTAAGTAATCATTAGCCACAAAAAATCTCCAATTTAGAGCCTTAAATCAAAAAGTAGATTTTTAGACCCTTAAGTAGGGGCAAAATGGTTATTTTTCCCAAATTTAAGTTTAAGTGTTCTTAAGCCTTAAAATCACATCCTAATCATTAAAAATAGTAAATAAAGTGTTACTGAATTTAATTAATGTAATTTAGGCCATAAATTAAGTTCTAAATCAAAACATTAAAAAATTCATCTGAAGTAAATCCTAAGTAAAAATGTTAGTTGTATGATGTGAGATTCATCTCACATCATACCTCTTCTTTGAACCTTCCTATCTAATCTCAATCTCTATAATAACTTTAGAGCTCTTTCCTTAGAACTTAAGAATAGATCTTAGGTTAGATTTTATCTATTGAGTAAAATGGGTTATTCAATCGGTGAAGCCTTAGTTTTGATAGTTTATAGATGTTTTATAGTTTATTAATGATTATTTGATCTTTTAACCTTAGAATTATGAATAGAGATCTATCCTATTGAGTTTAACTTTACTTAAATAGGATTTGCCTTGACCTTAATTTATGAGAATTGGTTTTAAGCCTTAGTCTTTTAGGACCACCTTTAGATTATTTAAATAAACCTTAATATTTGGAGTTTAATTTTTAATACTTTCATCTTAATTTATCTTAATCAAGGTGGGATTGGGTTGTTTAAATCATCAAATTAGGTTGATTGAATTACTTATTTAACCTATATAGTAGACATTGATTTAATAAGATTAGAACCTGATCAGTTCTAATTATTTTCAGCTCATAAGGTCGTGAATCTGAGTTACACTCGATAGAAAGAATTGGAGATCCTGAACTTGTGTAATTTTGAGTAAATTGAACAAATAAATTAAATAACAATGGATATCATCTGTGTCTTAGTAGAGTCTCTTGCTCACTTTGAAATTTGATGCTTTGCTTATCTTGAAATTGAACTTTATACCTTGGCATATGTTGTGGACATAAGATATTTGATGGGTATCTCTTGTCAACTTTGAATTTGCATAATTATTTGCATTTTTATCAGTGTTTTCAGTTTTATTGGCTTTCTGTTCAGTAGAGTGTAGCTTATGTAGTTTTCTTCTTCAGTTCATTCGATCGGGATCGGCCTAGACCTCGTTGTTAGTTTCGATAGTCTATACCATGCCGAGCCCTATACGGCAGCCTAGGATGGTGCGTAATAGACTCTTGCCCCAATGACTTTATCAATCAAGATCTGATATGCATTACTAGTTTTAAGTACACATCTGCCCAGTGTTTTTTTCCTTATCCCAGCAAGCTAAGTGTGTTCGTAGTTATTCTATTCAGAGCTTCTGCCTTGCCCAGCAAGCTAAGTGGTGCTACAACGTATTTACAGTTAAGTGATATTAGTTTTTGGTTTTGTACTTATTGTTTCTAGTTTACTTTTTAGTATTTCAGCACTTCTTTATTTTCTGTCTTACTGCATTTACTAGTTTTATATACTTATAGGATGATAAGTCTTATTTTTAGTTATTTAAATGCATCATCATGTTCTTTTACTTCATGTTAATTAGCATAAGTTTATATTAATCATAAGCATGTTTAGGATGAGTTTTCCTTTCAATTATTAGTATTTATTCTCTATTTTATACTTAACCTTGTTACAACTATACTTGGAGGTATGTGCTTACTTCCTCTTTTGTTTAAGTTATAAACTTATTATTTATAATTATCTTTTCTTTTCATAAGCATTCTATTCTTACACTTGCTTGTATATTGAGTTTACTAGTGATATCTAAATAAATTAATAAAATTGCAGCCTTTAATATACCTAGACATTTTGTCTAATAATATTTTATCTTTTGTTGGCTGGGGCCCTATCATTATAAAACTGATAATGATATGTCTCGAGCTATTTGAAGCTGTGAAGTCTTCTAAAGACCGGATTCAGGAGGAGGATTGAGCTGCTGAAGACCCTTAGTTCTTTTATTTTTGTTGCTTGTGAGGATGAGTGTTATTCTTTTCATTTCAGCTTTTATCTTTAAATATGTTATAATAATATAGGTTTACTTTGTAATTTATTTTACTGCACTTATTCTGAGTTGTATATTTCTTTTTACCATATTGTGATAGAATGGATGCTATGTTTTACTTTTGCACTTTGATTTCTTATATTTATCATTTTGTGAAGTTCTCTTGTAAATGGCAATTTATGAGTTGTATATTTCTTTTCATTTCAGATTTTATCTTTAAATATGTTGTAATAATACAGGTTTACTTTGTATTTTCTTTTACTGCACTTATTATGAGTTGTATATTTCTTATATTTATCATTTAATGAAGTTCTCTTATAAATGACAATTTCCTTAATTATATTGGATTAGAATGATTATCTAATCTAGTTATAAGTGAGGAACTTGTCATTTGGTGACCACTTCAATGTAATCATGTTAACTTAAGAGTTAATAGGACCACAGTGGGGCTGAGGTACCACAATTGGTCTCTTCACTATAGTGAAAATCCATCACCATGGAGCAATAAAGATTACTTTAAAAGATGATAAATTAAAGTAAATGGGCTATGTTTAAAACCATACCTTAAAGAAGGAATTTTTAGGAAAAAGGAGGATGGACATTGCAAGACCTCCCACTAGAAGGAATCACATAGACAGAACTACAAGTATCGGGCTGACGACGTTAAAACAAACGCTTGGTGGGAGGCAACCCATGCTATTAAGGCTGTAGGAATTTTTGCATTTTCTTTTTGTTATTTTTCTCTTATCTTTATTTTTGTACTTTTTGATTTTACTTGAATGAATCTTGGAATTTTATTGCCCACATAATGCTGTGAAAAATTAAATTGCTTACATCAGAAACTTTTTTCTGAAAATTTTAATGCTATGGATTCAACGATAAATTCACTTATGAAAAGTTTGTCATGATAGCTTGCTTAACAAATTGTAGTCAAACTACAAGGTAAGCTCTAAGATTTTCCACACCAAGTGTTTTTTCCAAAATTACTTTAAGTCTCCAATAAATTCAAATAAATGATGCTTTAAATCTAAGTGTGGGGGCGAGAATCTAAGGAATTTGACTAAGAATGCATGAAAAGGTGAACTTAAGAGTGTGATATGTTTCTATAGGACTTCATGATCGCAATGAACTTGGATAGGGATGAAGAAAAATGTCTCTCCCTTGAGCAAAAAAAAAAAAAAAAAAATAGGGATGAAGAAAAATATCTCTCCCAAACATATAAAAGAAAACTGAGAAAAATAGGATGTAAGAAAATATGTCTCTTGAATATTGAATTGTTCATTGTAATTTATAAGAAGAAGCACATATAGCACAAAACTCTAATTCACCGATTCTAGCCTATCCTAGTTAGGAATTCCTAGAAATTTCTCCCTGTAATCAAGAGGCAAGCATCATGAATTAGAAAAATGGAGACTAGAAAGGTCAATAAGAAGAAAAATATGAGTTTGGGACTTATTAGAAGTTGAAATTTTCTAATTACACTAGTAAGCAAAACTATGAAATGATGTAACTCTTCACACCTTATTCATATTGAATTTCATAGCTATAAAAATTAGAAAAATTCAATTTTGAGCTTACTCAAGGACGAGCAAGAATTTACGTGTGGGAGTGTGAAAAATCCAAGATTTATAGTAAAATAAAAGAATAAATACAAACACTTTTAAGCTAGAATGGTACACTTTGATGGGATTCTCACTAGTTTCAAGGAAAAATAGGAGTTGAGCTAGATCTGGGTAGAATCAAAAAATATGGAAGAAAACCACTGTAGCGCACCACAGCATGCCACAACGCATCATAGCAGGCACAAACTCGAGAGCTTGGTGCTACTGTGCACCGTAGTGGGCACAATCCCGAGCGCTCGGCACTACTGCGTGCCGCAGTGGGAACAAACCTGAGAGCTTGGCATGCACTGCAGCGCAAGATCACTTAGCATAATCTAAAAATGATCTGCTACCATGCACTGCAGTGGTCATCAAATAGAGAGCTCGACGCTACCGTGCACCGCAGCGGGCACAAACCCGAGAGCTCGGTGCTACCGTGCACTACAGCAAAAAATCACTTAGCATAATCCAAAAACAATCCGCTACCATGCGCTTTAGTGGTCATCAAACAGAGAGCTTGGTGCTACCACGAGCTACAGCGGACACAAACATAACAGCACGATGCTACTGTGCGTCGCAGCAGATACAGACTCGAGAGCTCGGTGCTACTGTGCGCCGCAGCAGTCATCAAGCAGAGAGCTTGGTACTACTCTGCACCGCAACAGACATTTACTTAGCAAAGATTTTAAAGCAAAATTGTTGTAGCGCGTCCCAGCGCGCTGCAGTACACTGTGGCACTCATGGAAATTCTAGCCAGGAACAAGCATTCAATTCAGCTTAGGGAAGGCCAAAAATTCAAATTCTTAGTCTTCCCATTGCTACCTTAACTCCAATTGCATTTAATCTTTTCATTTTCAAGAGGAATAACCAAAATATTTATTATCAAGCCATTAAAAAAAAAGGAGTTGAAAGGTTGGATAGAATTTATTTCAAAGAGGTGGAGGCTGCATCAATAAAAGCAAAATAAAAGACTTAGAAAGAGTTACCTCTTTAACATTTCCAAATTCTCAAATTCAGAAGTTGCTGCAAGAGAGAAAGGAGAACCCTACCCAAGGAAGGAGAATGTGGCCACCAAAGAGAAGCAGGAATGAAAACTCAAGGATCAGGAAGGAGGGCGAGTTGGAGAGCAAAGCAAAAATCGGGAGAATGTAAAATGCAGTTTCTAATTTTTCCTTAATCCCATCTTTATTCTTTGTTGTAAAAACTATGCAAAGGTTCATTTCCTTGTCTAATATTTTTTGCATTTCATTTATGATGGAAGGCTAACCCCTCCTTAGGGAGGGTTGGGATAAGTCATGTAATATTTTATAGGATAAAAAGGTGTTTGTACTAAATTTCTCAATGAATAAAGTCTTCATCACTTTTTTGGTTTAGATATAAATCTTATTAGTTTGTATGCTATGTGAATGAATGTTCTTACTTAAATTAAATGATTATTAACAAGGAAAATGCCAAGCCAACTAACCATAATAAGCTTAGGGAAATGCACATAAAGGTTCTTACCGCAAATATATATTCACTGTGCAAGGAATCCCAGTGTAAACACCTTAACATTGATATGATGAGTTGAACTTGGTAACTTAACTCTCTTAAAGCTCCATAGATTTCCAATTAGCATAAATCTAGGAATATGTGCATTAGTGCTTTAAGCCCAGTGATAAGCTCTTGAGTCTAATAGCACTGCTCTTTGAGCTCAATCGAGAGGTTGATACATGTGAGCCAAGAGCCACCAATTATGCTCCGTAGCTCATCATAAGTTAAAGGAGGAAGAGGAAGAACTGTGTACTTGCTTAGCCTAGTAATTCACTTTTTTAGCTAAACTTTGAGGGAAGCATGTGATGCTAATTGAGTGGAATTAAGTTTATGTGATCATTGTAATTAAAATTATGAATTCATTAACGTAGATGTTAGAAATCGAATTTAACTAATATCAATAACATAAGGGTCTATGTGCTGAGATTGAGCCTTATTTAGTTCATCTTAAGCACTAGGTGTGATATAGTCAGAATTAGAGGACACTCTAAGGAACACTATTAACACTTTATTATAATTTGCATGTGAACAGTCTCATTAAAAGTTAATAAATACAAGTACTTACACCAATCCCATAACAAATTATATGATAAAACCTAACTCTCCCTTATTCTTAAACTAATATTTTTAAAATAAGAACTTTGAACTATTAATTAGGAGCCAACAAAACTACAAAATATCATTTTTCTAAATATTATTAAAAGTAAATAAACCTTAGTAATAAAACACTCAATTCCCTGTGGATGATAAAACTCAGAACTTACAGTCCATTATTACTTCGGACCACGTACACTTGCATGCGAGCGTAGACATGAACAAAATGTCTATCAGATGCCTACATTTTATTTCTCTTAAATCACTTAATATGAACATACGGCTAGGGGACTACCCCAAAAATGGGTGCTGGATTAGCTCCTGGTAACTTGACATCGAGTCCCCATACTAGTAATAGGTAAATACACTAGGATTTTTACATGTAACAACCCAAACTCTTAAGCACCAAGGTATTATTCACTTTGGCCTGAAAGATCTCACTAGTTTACCCTTAGAAGATAACTTCCCAGCAAGTCACCCATCTTGGGAGTGCTCCCACATGAGCAAACTTAACTTTAGAGTTCTTATCAAGAACACCATAGTTATGTGAAAAGGTACCTCAATGTTTAAGAGTTTTACTTATTACTACATAAATAGGTCTTTACAATCTCCCCAACTTAAGTAATTGACATCCTCATTAGTATCCACAAACTGATCCAAGAACTATCCATTGGGTAGATAGGACTAGAGGTGACCCCTACAGGTTCAAGAGGTACCCATAACCATATAGCACCTTAACCATTATGGGTTCAAGAGGCTACTCACATGAAGTGGAACTTTGCCCTATTTGGCACTTAGCTCCAACCTGACATCCTATGGCCTGCTCTAATACCATTTATAACAGCCCAAACTCTTAAGTACTAAGGTATTGTCTACTTTGGCCAGAAAGGCCTCATAGTTAGCCTTCAGAAAAATAACTTTCTAGTAGGTCACCCATCCTGGGAGTGCTCCCACCTGAGCACACTTAACTTTGGAGTTCTTATCAGGAACTCCAATATTATCTGAAAAGGAGCATCGATGTTTAAGAGTTTCACTTAATACTACTTAAGTGAGTCTTTACAATCTCCCCAACTTAAGTAACTGACATCCTCATCAGTATCTACACACAGATTCAAGAACCATCTATTGGGTAAATAGAACTAGAGGTGACCCCTACAGGCTCAAGAGGTACCCACAACTATGTAGCACCTTAACCATCATGGGTTTAAGAAGCTGCTCACATGAAGTGGTACTTTGCCTTGTATGACACATAGCTCATATTTGACAGCTTATGGCTTGCACTGATACTATTTGTAATAAGCCAAACTCTTAAGAACCAAGGTATTGTCCACTTTGGCCTGAAAGACCTCACAATTTTGCCCTCAAAAGATAACTTCCAAGTAGGTCACCCATCTTGGGAGTGCTCCCACATGAGGACACTTAACTTTGGAGTTCTTATTAAGAACACAACCATTATCTGAAAAGGCGCCTTGATATTTAAGAGTTTCACTTATTACTATTTAAGACCCATTACAAGACCATAAGGTGTTAGAAAGGAGCTGAGTGATATATAGGATAAAGTACTACTTTATGCGTGTAGCCTCTTGAACCCAAGATGGTTAAGGTGCTACATGGTTATGGATATCTCTTGAGTATGTAGGGGCCACCTCTAGTTCCATCTACCTAATGGACTATTCTTGGATCTGTGTGTAAAAACTAATGAGGACGTCAGTTACTTAACTTGAGGAGATTATAAAGACACACTTAAGTAATAATATTTGAAACTCTTAAGCATTGAGATGCATTTTTAGATAACGATAGTGTTTTTGATAAGAACTCTAAAGTTAAGAGTGCTTAGGTGAGAGCACTCCTAGGATAGGTGACGTACTGAGAAGTTTTCTTTAGAGGACAGAAGTGTGAGGCCTTTCAGGCTAAAACAGATAATACATTGGTTCTTAAGAGTTTGGACTATTACATGGGTGTATTTAAAGTGAAATAATATGATTATGTTATTCAACTTATACATTTAAATTATTATAATTTTGGATTTTATATTAAGATTGAAATTTCATGCTTAGCTCGAGCAAATATGGTAGTAGCCCAAATCCTGATTAAAGAAATTAGAACCAAATTCTAGCTTAATTAGGACAAAATCAGAATTTCGAGTAAGCTCAAAATTAGGCTGAACCAAATATATTGTTGGAAAAAGTATATTTGTATGATCGTAATTGCAACAATGCTAACACAGTTACCTAATTTTAGATAGACAAATTAGGCTAAAAACGCTGCCATTAGTCTTCAAATAATATTTGGAGCAATCCCAGAAAATTTGGTTCAATTTAGAGACTGTTTGGATATATCAAATATTTTAATGCATTAAATTAATCAGAAATTAAGAAAATTAAATTGATCTCCGATCAAAAATTTGACTTCATTTTTGAGCTTTACACACCCAAATTAGCTAGGAATGAATACTTTGAATTTTTTGGAGCTCATTTGCTTATCTAATTTTGATTAATTAAGAAAACATTATTTATTAATTACTTAATTTATCAAATCCTAAATTTTTGGCTTAAACGGCATTCGCCCGCCGCTTGATCAAATGGCGGGCCAGATCACAGTTGTCCATTGCTCAATTTTTAGTAATCAAATGGTTACGGGTGGAGAAAACGGTACTAATGTACGTCTTCTCCACTACCACATGTTGCTGGTGAGGGGCAGAGTTGTAGTCCCATATCCCATCCTCTTCTGTTGCCTTAAGAGCAAACTGACACATGCTTTCAAGACCATTAAAATATAGTGACCCTCCTCCATTATCTGGTAGTGTTAATTGAAGCTTAGGACCGATCCACCGTCATCGAGAACTTGCTGAAACAAATCCATCACGGTGAAAGGTACCTCCATTTTACCTGCCTTCAAGCTATGCATTCTTTCAATTATACTTTCATAATTGCATTCCAATCTTCTGTACATCGTGTGATAGGCTTGATATCGAGCCTATCGAGCTCACTATGGCTTGGACTGCGATAGTGTCACATAGTAACCTGATGCTGTAGGTGAGCTCAAATGCTTATCTTCTAATTTTGGCAAGCCCAGCCACTAGAAGTGGGTCCTTTGAGCAAGCACGAACTTGAGGAGTTGATTGACTTCAGTCGCAAGATTGTCAGAGTCATAATTTGGCCCCATAGTAAAGCCTAATCATAGAATCTTCATTATTAGGGAGGTGCCAATAGGAGTCGTTAGGTTAGGGCTTTGTATGTCCACATATAGGCCTCTTCAGTAGCTTCATTTTGATGTATGGTAGGCTAGCTAAATTTAATAGTGAAAGTATAATTATGATGCCCTAGCTCCCCTCCCGTGGTTCCTCTATCGGAAAGAAGAGAGATGCCATGCGGGTCAACCCTGACTTTGGGTCCCACACTTGCGATCGGCTCACATGTGTGCAGCGGTTCAAAGACTGAGCGTTTGGTGCCATGGGAAAGAAAAGAAAAATTAAATGTTAATTGAACATTAGGTTAACTCATTTTATTTTAATTAATTTAATAGCTTTTTAATTACAAGTTCAAATATATCATAATTATATATATACACACACACACACACCAAAATGAACAGAAGAAAGTGTAGGACAATAATATGAAATTTAATTTTAATTTTAACAAATAGTTTAACTAATCATCTTCTAATTATTATTAAATGTCATTAACATTTAATTAAGCCATTTGTAGTCCAAATTGACCATACTTACAGTCATTGTGCTCATTATGCGATAAGAAAGCTATAGCCATTGATTTTATATCATTTGGTCATTAAATTGAAAAGATGAGTTTTTGATACTTAATTAAATTATTATTTTATCCTAAAATTAGTGTAACCTAGATTATGACATATAAGAACCTTAGAGAATGATTTGGATAGAAAAATACTTATGTTAACTAAGGTTTATTCTAACCATAGCTTACTCAGGGTTGAACCTTAACTTGTAAGAGAGAGAAGATAATGTGAGAAATCTATGACTAAATCTAATCAATTGATTTAAGAATATGTTGATTGAACATTATAGTAGTGCTTATGACAAGGAGAGAACTTAAGGTCTTATATTAGAACCATCTTAAGAAAGTTAGTGTGAACTCAATCTAGGATAGTTAATGATTAGATCTCTATAGTCTTGAAGATTATCTAGTGGATAAGAATGAATTTTCTATTATAGTGTAGGTTGCCATGAAATGATTAGTATAAGAATTAAAGCCATCTAGGATGTTTAATGGATGAGCTGAGACTAGAGTTAAGCTTTAGTGATAATGAGACTTAAAGCTTTAGGAGGAAATAATGAATCTATGCTTAGATTAGTAACTCAATAAGAGTTAGATATAGATAACCTTATCCTAAGCAAAATCATCCCTTAAGTCTTGCCAAGTTAGACTAGTAGATAGATAAGAACATCAAGTTAAGATTAGACTATCATTGAGCTAAGAATAACTTGTTAGAGTATAGTAAGTATAGGCTAAGGAAGATATTGATAAGAGTAAGGAGCGGTGGACTTTAAGATCATTAGTAAATCAGGGAGACTAGAGAGTATTAAGATCTAGGGCTTTATGTAGTTTGAACTATAAGAACCTTTTAACCTAAGATGTGAATTAGAGAAACCATTAGCATATGTAAGTTAGAAATTTCATCATCTAGTAGAGTAAAATTCTAAATAAAAAACTTAGAGTTGTAGTTCTAGAACTAGGATAGGACTTTAAGCAGTAATCCTGTATTTCTATTTATAAATTGTTTTGTCATTTAAATAATACCTTAATTAAAACACTATTTTTAAAACTACATTAATATATATATATATATATATATATATATATTATACTTCAATTAACTAAAATATTTACTTAATGTCTGAGTCAATTGGGAGTTTGATCAACCCCAATCATTAAGATAGATAACTAAAGTAGATAACAATGGATACCACATGGCCTACAATTAACTTTAAAATCCTTGAATGCTGCATCGCATTACGACTAAACCCATGAAATATTCACTTAGACATTGTGCATAAAATAAAAATTAAATATTATACATAAGGGTTTCATGTGAAGGATTTTGTTGTATAAATATTATTGAACCATTGTAGACTATGGAGTGATCAGGAGACCACATATATCATAGAAGGAAAATATGTGTGTTTACAGAAGACCTCGCTTACATATTTATTGGGTAGACTTGCCTGACTCTTCGCTTTGTTCTTTAGAGTGTTCGCAGAACATATTAAAACAAGATAAAATAAATAACATTTAAAGGTTACATTCTTTAAGGCACTATTTGTAGTTTATTTAGTTTTTGAGACTAAAATCACTTTATTTTCTTATATTACTTTTCACTCATATATATTTACAGTTAATTTACTTATATTTCCTACAACATATTTGATGCAAGTTTTGAGTAGCTAAACCAGTACTTGTGTTCACTTCTTTGACTTGTTATTTTCTAACTATTTTCTATACATTTCATTTTTACTGCATTATGCACTTCTTTTAAATTCTAAATAGTTAATGGGATATCCACTAAACTAAAATAACTTAGATGCCCTAAAATGTACTTATATTTTATAAGTCTAATAACTCTTTTTTTCTTGGTTGTGCCCTATTGCATTAAAAACTAAATACAGTAGATCAGGAGCTTGGAGCGAAGCTTGAACTTGATGTAGATTGTGTCTAGTAGAAGCTACTTGAAGGTGTTTCATTTTTGCTATTTTCCTTTGTCTTTCCTATAAGAATGAGTGTTATTACGCCTTATAATGTTTGTATAAATTTAATTAACTTATATATATTTATTTTACTGTTCTATGATATATATATATATATTTTTTTTTTTTTTCTAGTTGGCTGGAATGGTATGTACCTATATTATATTATGCATCTATTTTTCTAATTTAGAGATTCTTGGCTCCCTATAATGCTTAATAGTGGGTTAAGACTCACTAATCCAATATTAAGTACTATAGTTTACCTGAGTGTTGTATTAAATTTCCTAATATAACATTGGGGTGTTATAGTAATGCCCAGATTTAGGGGAATTTAAACAACAGATACTCATGTATTAATTTTTGAACTTTTTAAATACAAAAATTAGAAAAATAAAATTTAAGTCTAAATTCAAAAATTTTAGTGTCGTTAGATTTGTAAGAATAAGTAAAGGCTACACAAAAATTTTGTCAATTTTTGATAATGAGATTGTTAGTAATTTTTGAAGTTTTGCCTTTAAAAATTAATAAAAATTAAAATATAGCTCCAAATTGAGAAATTTTTGATCAAAGACGTTTGCCTCATCAAGATAGAGACCTTCCAGTCAAGTTTCTTTAAATTTGGAAATTGAACAACAAAAAATGCGATAACTTTAAAATGCATTTCTTTATTTAAAAAATTTCCTCACATATTCTCTCTAACCTACGAAGCACTGATTTTTATTTTGGCTCATAACATTTATTTATATTTATTATTTTTATTATTATTATTTGAATAATAATAGTAATAGTAATGATAATTCTTTTAATTTTATTATCTTATTAATATCATAATATTCTCTCTCTATATAAATATATGTGCATAGTATTATCACAACAAATAATGACATTATTTGCTTCCTATTAGCATATTCTTTCTCTACGATGAATTATACTAATACTCTTTACACGTAAAATATAATATAAATGATAATGATAATAATAATAATATATTATTATTATTATTATTATTATTATTCATGATTATTATCTCTACTTCTCTCTAAATATATTTATATATAATATTATTTCTATTTTACTATTATATTGTCTATCTAGATAAAATATTAACACTTTTATCATATAATAATATTCTTATCTTATAAATATAAATAATAAAAATAATAATAGTATGATTTTTTTTTTATTATTATTATTATCGCTATTATTTTCGCCATCATTACTATCCATATTACTACATATATTATCATACTTTTTCATCATTAAATCATAATTGTCTCTCCATATTACTATTTACATTATTTTTATCCTTTTTTACTATTAGAGAGAGAGAGAAAAAAAATAAGATAAAATATTAATATTATTAAAAATTTCATCATATCTCTTACAACCAAAAAGAATTTTACACACAAATTCGTAAAAGATCAACTTAAGAAAAAAATTAGGTATCTTAGATATTAGGAATTATATTTGTATATGAAAATTTAATTATATGATTTTTGCTCCATTTTGAACTTGTAAATTTCATTGATTTAGTTAAATTCTTTATGCTCTATTTTAAGCCTTACATATTTCATGATTTAAGTACGATGTCATTATTTGAGATATTATCAAAAATAGATGATAGATTTTGATTGAATTTGGAGTTCCACAACAGTTGTTTATAATTTATACAAAATATATTTTATATTTAGAATGGGGAAAATTTGCTATCATCCTGCTTTGGAAGGATAAGCATACATCATTATGCCTATGAGAGGGCTATAATAGGTGTAATGATATATATGTATAACGTTAGAACTCAAAGTTATGATAATCAAGCAGATATGCTTGATTCCTCAAGGTTCAAGATTTGCCCACTCGAATAATATTTTTATTATTATTTATTCAGTTTTGAGATAGAGATATTCAAATTTTGATGAAGTATGACTTACATGTGATATGTTACTATTATTACTATTTTAATTATTGCTCAAATATTGATTTGTAGAAAAAGCAATGATAATCCTCAAAGGAGAAAAATTATATTTTAAATTCTTATGACTTTGTCTCCCTATATTTTATAAATTTTAATATGTTCTACTTATATATCATATATATATATATATATATATATATAATATATAATTAATAATATCCAAATTACTTAGAGTTTCCACTAACAGATGTTCAACCTGGGCATTTTCGTTATAAATGCCAGGTCAAGACATCGCTAAAGAACTAAAATAACCTTGAATAATCAACCACTGCACTTTTATTTCTTATTTTCTCCCTGTAATTTAAATAAGGAAATGTTTACTCTTATATATGCTTCTATATTGAAATAAATTACATTTCTTATTTTCAAATTACTTGAGCAAATATCTGCTTATGTTGTTTTTTTAAATCCTGACTACAATTCTCGAACATAAATAATTTACCAATCAGTAGAAAAATCATGGTGATAAACATAATTTTAAATTTTTGCAAGTATTTTCAAAGGTTCACATGATTGATGATATTAGTTATGATTTATAATGGTTTGCATCTCTTTTGATGGATGCAAATCACAATATAATCACCTTCTTTAAATTATTTTGTAAATATATTATATTTGCTTTAGATGTATATTTTTCATTGCATAAAGTGATTTATTATTTTAATAAATTACAGAGAATTTGAAAATCCCTTGTAAATAAAAATGTTGAACTCAAAAAAGGGTGAGATAGAAAACTGGTAGTGTGGCAGCCCGCCCTGCCGCTGCGCAAAGGGAGTGAAAGATAGTGACGAGACGGGTTATCACTTGAAGATAACACTGGATTAACATTAATAAAGTAAATGTCTACTAAAAGGCCATTTACTTTACTAATACTAATATTACTGAGGTGTTTAAGTAATCAACTAGTTGGACATACGATTGTGCCCTGAATTATTATACAAGAATAATCTTAATTCGAAGTATAATTAGGCAGGTGTAATATATAAATAAAGTGTGGAAGCTATCAGAATTAAAATACATACATTCATCATATTCAAGAAATAAATAGAAAACAGTATGAATATTACATCAATATGACATAGTGTTGAAATAAAAACATATAGTGTAGAAAATATTACAAGCCATTAATAGCAATTCTAAAATAAAGAAAGACTGAAATAAATAAATCATTCACTCATAGAAAGTAAGAAATAAAATCCATGCAGTTGCAGAAGGGTCATCTTCATGCCCTTGCTCCTCACCTGAACATGGCTCCTGAAACTGATTTAAGACTGACATGTTAGTTTTTACATGCCAAGGCTCTAGCCATGAAAAAAAAATTTTGGATATATAATTTGTCTAAGCACATTTTAGGTTAATAATTATTAAGTCTAAGGATATCACAAAACATCCTAAGCAAAAAATGAGCTACAAAGCATCAAATAAATGGTAATAGCTATAAATAATATATTTATAACTTAAGCAAAATATGAGGTAAGTGAACATACCTCAAACAAAATAGCTACAGAAATCGGTTAAGCAATTTATAAACTACTAAGGTACAAGGAAAAGTTCTAACAGATATGATCAACATACATGATGACTATTCTGATAAAAGTGCAGAATTAATAAAGCAATACTGAAACTAGCATCATAACATGCTTGCACAGAAAATTTTTTATAAAATAAAAAAATTGTTGAAAATGCATAACTACTGAAAGTATTGTAAGGTAATATAAATGTTGTAAATATTGATACTAAACTGAACTATACTAGAAATAATAGAACTAAAAATGATTGAATCACAAAACATTTCATTTTTAATTGGGCATGTGCCTAGATTAGTCATGTCTAACAGAAATTTCCTAAACATAACCATAGAACAGGAAGTCCCGCATGTATCATCTAAACCATTTATGGGTAGATCTGAGTTGAACTATAGAATCAGACAAGTATCATTCAAACCCTCTCACGGTTGGATCCGAGGTGATTCTATCTCAAAAATAGAACTATATTTATTGATGTTACTGATTATGAATGATTATTTAATGCCAATAACATATTAGGAGTTTAAGGAGTGGTTACCTTAAACAATTAGCAGCAAAGCAATGCATTATTTGGGAAGGATTTCTACTCCTTCCCACATAATAAAAAATTAGGGTCTACACAAGGTAGAACTAATGACTAATCGTTAATATAAGTAGCATCCTTATCTCAAGTATTAGTGAGAATACTCATACACATTGGACTTGTTAAGGCAAAAGAATAGTTCTAATGTATTTTTACTGATTACATCATAATACTAAGAATAAGTAGGAATAATTAAAGTGTAGAAGCTAAGGGAATTCATCCAAATATTAATTTCAAAGCTAACTGGGAGCATTCATCTCAGAAAGAAAATAAAAGAACATACATCCAATTAATTAATACGAACCATTTTTTTTAAATAAAAAGAGCAAAATAAAAGGTCTCTCAATATCGCGACTAAAAGCAACTAAAAGAGTTGGAACTGAGTCTTCTACTGCTCCACCAAATTCTCTTGAATCTCCTGATTAATCTCCAATTTTGGCTCGCCAAACTGCTCAAGATCTGACATATTGTCAGATCCCAAAATGCCGGTCTCCTGAGCGAAATAAGAGAAAAGTATCCCGTGTTAGACAATAAGTCAAAAACAAATAAAATGCTTTAACATGCCTTTATACAGTCTTAAGGAAATTAGCATTAAATTAAAATTATTGTAGAAAATACTGAAATAACTAAAAGCTGAAAAATAAAAAAAAATCTATAAGTAATGTAAAGCATCAAATAAAGGACAAAGTGCTAAACCAAAAAAATATATAAAAGATAGAAAAAAATATTGAAAAGAACTATGCTAAATGTCACTATATATACATCTAAATATGCTAGTGATTTATACTATCATTATGCAGTTGGTGCTTCATGCACCCTAATGAATCCTAATATCCATGATGCCTGCTACATCTTATTGGACATACTCAAATTGACGCACGCTGCATCCCGTAGTTCACAAATGTATCTTGATTCTTATGCTTATGAAATTCTTGCCAAATGCCTTTTATAGTTTATTCTCTGTTCAATCCCTCACTTATAAGACAGTTGATAGAACAGTGAAATTATCCTGAAGCTATTGTAGATCCATCTAAGACAAGATTAGAACATACAATTTTATTAAGGATGAATCAAACAATATCATATCTTTACAGAATTAAGTCAGCCTTATGGATATGAACTATAGTCCCCACATGATAAACCCTAAGATTATCATTCTATACTAACTATTTTGAATCTAAGGAAATTCAATATAATGAATCCATTCTCTATTGGAGGAATTAAGTAATAGAATTCCATAATTGTGATATAGAAGTCACTCTAATTAGGTGAATTACCTCATTTAAGCTCAATTTATAGTTTATTAGGTTATTTTTACTACAAGATATAAGCTAAATTATCTAGGGTTAGAGAGGTTCATCTAAAGGCCTACCTCAATGTATATTCAATAAGGTACTTCTTACCTCAATATTTCCCCTAGTTTAAGGTGCAAAAAAATTAAATTATAAAGTCTAACACAAACATTTAAGAGATTTAAAACTACAAATCAAAACACTTATGTTCTAACATAAGTTTATTCATGAAGCTAAATTAAGGTACAAACATATGAAAAGTCCATAAATCAATCACTTAATGGAAAATTATCAAACTAGATTACTAAGCTCCTAAGTTTAATTAAATAAACAAGTCATGGGATAAAATCAATATTTATTAAGAATGGGTCATTTGATAACAAAGCATGTTTTAAATGACAAGGTAATTTAAGCTAATTCTCTTATTTAAGAGAAAATCAAGAGAGTGTAAGCTTAAGCTAAATATAAGAAAATCATATTATCATGCGCCATAAGACCTAAATTTGATTCCTAAGCTTCACTTTGCTAATATTAAGGGAAATAATAGATTTCTAGGACTTAGGGGCACTTAGATCAAAATTTGGGCAAAATGACCAAAAAGCCCCTACTTAAGGGTCAAAATTGTAATTTTAATAATTAGGGCTCCAAATTGAATTTCATTGATTCCAAATCATTTCTTACCATCTAAAATGAAGATAGACACTAAGAAAACCCAATTTGGCCAGGTTTAGGGTTAATGAGCTTAAATCAGGGTTTAGGCTCATTAAGGGTTGATTAGAATTTCTACTTAGGGAAAAGTAAATTTTTTGATTTACTTATGTTCTGCTCTCCCTAAGGATTTCATTGAATATAAAATCACTAAATTTTGAGATCATTTGACTATGTTATGGTCAAAACAAAATTTGGGTTCTAAAGGTGTAATTAAGGAGATTTAGGGTTTGGGTCCAAAAACTTAACTTTGCTAATTGGTGTCCAAGTTGAAAAAAGTCAGTGGCTATGGGTTCCCTATAGAACATTGACTACAATGATAGTGAGTTCACTCAATTTGAACTTTAATTAATTAATCAAAGCACAAATTAAGTTTTAGGGTATTTAAAAAGTAATTAGAGCTAACTAAGAAATTGTGTCATCAAAATCAAAAATTTCTTACAGTTTACTATTCTATGCATTCTCCTATTTAAAATAGTATATTTAATCATAATATTTGGAGCTAAAAGGACCTAGTTATGAGCTAATAAAGATTTAGAGTTAAATGGGTTAACTAAGAGGGCCTAAAATATCATTAGCAGAAATATACATCCAAATAAAAATTAAACACTGTCATAATAATCCTCACATTTTTCTGAGCAAAATGAGATATAATATGACTATGTATGGAATTTTGGATCTAAACTTATACATAATTGAATATTTGAAATTATTCGCATTAGTTAAACTTAATACATTTATTTAATTATCATATAACGGGTTTAACGGCTCTAATTCACATGGTGGGACCCATGATCTGACACAGCAAGAGACAGCACCAGTAAGAAGGACTCACAATGCAATGATTCAAACGAAGCAACGGGCTCCATGCATGACAGCGCTGACGCATTGAGCCAAGCGAATCGGGATCGGGTCAACCCAGTCCTGCACAAACCTTCCTCTTCTACCTTGATGCATCACACAAACATTCAGCTAGGGCACGAAGAATCGAGGCTAATCCGAGATCTATCTAATGATACGAGGTTTTGTGGCATCCACCCTAAACAAGGTGAGGTTGTCGTCACTAGGCAATCTCTCACTTATCATTAGATTAGGTTTTCATTCCTAGTCTACTAATAAGAAAAGGATATGCACTATGCAAAACTGAAGCATTCACTAAATGAGCATACATGAATATCAGAGTATGAAAGAAAGAAGTGACCAATTACATCCATGTGGCTATAATGCAAAAAATAGAAAACATATAGCTTATAATAAAGTTTACAGTAAAGGAAAATATAGAAAATACCAGTATTATTACAACAATTTCTTAAAGTTCTAAGAAAGCAGAAAAGAGCTACTCATCCTTATTGAAATAAAAGGCAACCTAACTAAGGCTCCTCAGCTCCAAGCTGCTCTTCCTCATGAATCTGCTCCTCCACTGGTGCTATCTCCACAAAATGCTCTGAAGCTGGCATTGTCAATTTCACAATGCTAGGGCACCATCCAAAAAAGATAGAAATTGGTTAGACAAATTGTCTAAGGATATTTTAGGCTATTATTATTTGCATTTTATGATATCACAAAAATACTAAGCATCTTAGGAGAAATAAAGCATCAAAGGGAAATAGTAAAAGCTATAATCATTCAATTTTAACTTTAAGCAAAATATGAGGTAAGCAACATACGTCAACCCAAGCTATTGAAAAGGTTAAGCAGTTTGTATGTAAGAACTACTAAGTTCAAGAAATATCCTAAGCAAATATGATCGATTATACTCATGATGATCTTATAATAAAGTGCAATATAAATAGAATAGGAAATAACTCTAACATCTTAACATACCTACATATAAAACCATAGATAATTGAACATATAAATAAATGTTGGAAATACTATAAATACAAAAATGCTGCATAAATATTAAATAATGCTGAACTGAAAATATAAAATCAAAATGTTATCTTCATAATGGACATATGCCTACTTAGCCTTGCCATAACAAAAAAATAGTGGCTCATCTAGCCACTAAATAAATCTTTTGAAGCATTTAGGACACTAATGCCTAGATCAACATGTCCATTAAGAAATATGCCATATCATCATATCAAATATATATATCCTCAAAGACTAAAAATACATGAGAGATGAACCGCACTGAATCTCAATATATGTAATAATACTATAGAGGCAGACTAAATAGGACCTATTCCACTAAAATGTTATATAATTTATTGATTCATCTTTAATTCATTTCATCTTTCTTACTTATGAACCTGCCTTATGCAATTTTTAAAGCTAACATAGAATATTCATCAAATGTTCTATGTCTCATATATTATGTCAAAAAAATTAAAGACTTAAAATAAGAAAGCAAAGCATACACTACAAGGTGTAGTAAGCACTACACAAATATCTATGATCTCACTTATTTTCTAATTTAATTCATTCTAACTAATCTGAGATTATATAAGCTCTGGATCTCCAATATCCTACTATCTAGTAAAAACTCCGAACTACAGTTATATAAGGTTTAAAGTAATTAGAACTAACTAAGCTCAAGCTTAATTCAGTTAATGACGCTTATATAACTTAAATAATAAATCAACATCCTAATTAATGAATTTAATTAACCCCAAGCCAATTTTGATTAAGTTAAATCAAGATTGAGGGATTAAGAGCTAAACTCCAAATATTGGGGTTTAACCTCCTAATCCAAAGGTGCTAAGAATTAAGGGTATAAGATCAAACCTAACTCTTACATTCTACATGTTAAGGCTATCTCATTACACATAATAAAACTTAATAAGATGGATCTTTAGTCCTAAACTGTTTAAATACAAAATAATCATAATAAAGGATAAAATCTAGAAACTATTAAAACTAATGTTTCATTCATTGAGTAACCCATTTACCAAAATATGAGATAAGCAATATTCGTCAACCCCAGCTATTGAAAAGTTAAGCAGTTTGTATGTAAGAACTACTAAGTTCAAGAAATATCTTAAGCAAATATGATCAATTATACTCATGATGATCTCATAATAAAGTGCAATATAAATAGAATAGGAAACAAATCTAATATCCTAACATACTTGCATATAAGACCAAAAATGACAGAACATATAAATAAATGCTGGAAATATTATTAATACAAAAATGCTGCATAAATACTAAAGAATGCTGAACTAAAAAGATATAATCGAAATATTATCTTCATAATGTACATATGCCTACTTAGCCTTGCCATAAAAAAAATTGGTGGCTCATCTAGCCACTAAATATATCTTTTGAATATTTATTGTTAACTTCACTAAGGTGTTCTACTCTACTCTAGGATTCCATAGCAACTTAAATTTATATATTTGGATAATTAAATATGCTAATTCATTAATCAAGTTTTGGGATGATTAGGGCTAATTAGGAAAACTAATCACCAAATCCTAAATATTTTTGCAGTTTACTATTCCTTAGATTCTCTTGATCAGAATAGTATATTGGATGTTCTAATTTGGAGCTTAAATGGCTAAGTGAATTTCTAGGGTTTATGAGTGTCATTAAGGATAGGTCCTAAAAGTCATTTGTTAAAATACACTCCAAATAATAAAACTAAAACTATCTAAACATTCATGACACTCTCCTGAGCAAAATGTGATATATATTGGCTATGTTTGGAGCTAGGGGTACAAAGTTATGAGCAATTGAAGTTTTAGGGTTAAATAGGTCATTAATTAAGGGCCATAAATGTCGCTAATAGAAATACTCATCTAAATGGTAATAAAACACTATCATAATATTCCTTGAAATTTTTGGATTAAAATAAGATATAATATCAAGCCATTTGGATCACTAGATTAAAAGTTATGAGGGATTAAAAATTTTGTTAATTAAAATTAATTAAGTTAACCAATTTTATTAATTTTCCTAAGTTTAACTAATTATGTAGATTTCAAACAGCGGCAGGACCCACTTAAGTGACGACAGTAGACAGGCGGGCCCATGGCAGAGTAGATGGCAAATGGCGGGCTCCACGGGTTGACCATGCAGAGGCAACATGAGGCAGGTACCATGGCGCGGATGATGATGTGACACGCATTGGCATTAGGCGGATGATAGTGCGACAGTATGGGGTCCACCATGGCTTCAGCGACATGGTGAATTGGGCCCCTGGGTCGGGTCCGATGCGTCCCGAGATGGGCTAACATCATCTTCTCATCAGGTCTGATGGGTAGGACCTAAGGTTTCAATTAGTGTGGCGCACGGACCTTCCCTGGGCTTGGGATGCACCTCAAATGGAAGTTCTCATCTAGCACTACCATTTGAACTCATAAAACCTAACTTAGAGGCGTTCTAACAAATGACAAGATGATGCTCAAACTTTTATAAAGACGGAGACCCTGCGAGAATGATAGACTTTTGTTCACATCCATGCTCGCATGCAAGTGTATGCAGTATGAAGTAATAATGAAATGTAAATTCTGATATTTATTGTTCACAGGGAACAAAGTGTTTTGTTACTAAGGTATATTTACTTTTAATAATGTTTAGACCAATGATTTTTTGTAGTTTTTGTTGGCACCTAATTAAAAATGCAAAGATCTTAATTAGAAAATATAATTTGAAAAGAAGGGAGAGTTGGATTTTATCATGTAAATTTTTATGGGATTAGTGTAAGTACTTATATTTATCAATTTTTAATGAGACTTGCTAACATGCAAATTACAATCAAGTGATGATATCAATCCTTAGATTAGTCCTCTAATTCTAACTACTTCACGCCTAGTACAAAAGATGAACTCAAGAACGTTCAATCTCGGTACATAGACCCTTATGTGATCGATATGAGTTAAATTTGATTTCTTATGCCTAAGTTATCAAATTCATAATTTTTATTTTAGCGATCACACAAACCTGATTCCACTCAATAAGCATCTCGTGCTTCCCTTGTAGTTTAGCTAAGGAGGTGAATTATTGGGCTAAGTGGATTATGTCACATTCATCCACAAGCACACAATTTTTCCTCTTCCTCCTTTAACTTATGATGAGTTACAGAGCATAATTGGTGGCACTTGGCTCACATGCATCAACCTCTCAGCTAAGCTCAAAGAAAAGTGCAATTAGGCTTAAGAGCTTGTCACTAGGATTTAAGCACTAATGCACATATTCCTAGCTTTACACTATTTGATGAGCTATGGGGCTCTAAGAGAGTTAAGTTACCAAGTTCAACTCATCATATAAATCTTAGGGTGCTTACATCGAGAATGCTAGTACAACCAATATATATTCATGGCGATGACCTTTATGTGGATTTCCCTAAACTTAACATGATTAGTTGGCTTGATATTTTCCATTAGTAACCATTTAATCTAAGAAAAACATTCATTCACATGGCATGCATTCAAACAAGATTAATAATCTAAACCAAATTGATAAAAATTTTATTGATTGAGAATTTTAGTACAAACACCATTTCATCCATAAGGATTACATGACATAGCCCAACCCTCCCCAAGGAGGGCTTAGCCTTCCATCACAATTAAAATATAGAAAATAAAATACAAGGAAATGAGCCTTTGTATGGTTCTACAATAAGGAAATAAAGATGAGATAAAGGAAATATACTAGGAACAATGTTTATGCATTCTTCTGATTTTTGGCTTGCTCTCCAACTCGCCTTCCCTCTTGCTCCTTGAATATTCTTTCTGCTTCCATTGGATGGTCACCTTCTCCATCCTTGGGTAGCGTTCTCCTTTCTCTTCTTATGTGGCTTCAAAATTTTTGAACTGAGATTGTCAAAGAGGGGACCAACCCTTCCTTATTATTTCTCCTCAGCTTTTATAGATGTTGAGCAAAATGCCTTGCATTATTTCAGCCATCCTTATCTCCCAAAAATTAAATGAATTAAACTGAATATTCCTTTTTTCTCTTGAAAAGGAGGTGAATTAATTGAATTTTGAGTTAATGGCTGATATGGGAAGGCAAAATATTTATGAATTTTGGCCTTACCTATCTGCTTTTAATGCTCATTCCTGGCTGAAATCACGTCGGACGCTATAACGTGCTGCAGCGCGCCCAAGCTCTCATGTTTGTGCCCGCTACGATGCATGATAGCACCGAGCTCTCAAGTTTGTGCCCGATACAATGCATGATAGCGCCGAGCTCTTGGGTTTGTGCCGCTGCGGCGCACAATAGCGCCGAGCTCTCAGGTTTGTGCCCGCTGTAGTGTGCGATAGCACCAGAGTCTCGTATTGAGACCACTTTGGCACGCAATAGTGAGGTCATTTAAAAATATAAATAAGGTATGACATGTATTATCATTTCATGGTTTACTTAATAGTGTGATTAGAAAATTTTAGCTTCTAATAATTCCCAAACTCATGTTCTTCTTCCTATTTACCTTTCTAGACTCCATTTTCCAAATTCATGCTGCTTGCTTCTTAATTACTTGGGGGGGGGGGGGGTTAATTTCTAGAAATTCCTAACTATGATAGGCCAGAATTAGTGAATTTGAGTTTTTGTGCTATATGTGCTTCTCCTTATAAATTACAATGAACAATTTAATATTTAGGGTATATATTTTCTTCATCCTATTTTTTTAGTTTCTTTTACATGTTGAGAGAGATATTTTTCTTCATCCCTAATTTCTTATTATTATATTCAACTCAAGGGAGACATTTTTCTTCATCTATATCCAGGTTTATTGAGATCATGAAGTCATACAGAAACTTAGCACACTCTTAAGTTAACCTTTTCTTACTATTCTTAGTTAAGTTTTGTAGATCCCCACCCCCACACTTAGATTTAAAGCATCAATTGTTTGAATTTGTTTGAAACTTAAAGTAACTTTAGAAGAATAACACTTGGTATTGGACAGTATTAGAGCTGGCCTTTTAGTTTGATCACAAGTTATTTAAGCAAATTATAATGATAAAATTTTCACAAGTTAATTTATCTTTATATCCATAGCATTAAAGTTTTCAGAATAATTTATGATCTAAGCAGTTTAATTTTTCACAGTATTATGAGGGTAATGAAATACCAAGATTCATTAAAGTAAAATAAAAAATTAGAAAAATAAAGATAAAAGAAAAATAACAAAAAGAAAATACGTAAACAAAAAAAAACTACTACAGCCTTTTTATTCATCTTCATCGTCTTCTTCATCCTCATCCTCCTCTTCTTCATATTTGAAGTCATCCAGCCATGGAGTGTTCGGAATGGGGTCGCCAGCTAGGGTTTGCGGTAGGACAAAATCGCTCGGTCCACCATGCAAGCTCTAATTTGAGAACATAGTTCCCAGAGCTGCATGTAAGTCTATTTGGAACTGGCATTGTTAGGACAGTTCGGCTTTGTAGAACCGCATGTCCACTGCCATGGATTTCCCCATCTGTACTTGATAGGTGTGCATTCATTCCATTCCTTTTTGCATCTTTTTAAATGATGAAGCTTGACCAAAGGAAGAAGAAGCCTTGCCTTCCACTCTCTTTCTCTTTTTGCTCCTCTTACCCTCTTGAAAGCGGCGTTTAAGTTGTTGCAGCCAAGAGGAACTTTGAGAGGAATAGCTACATCATCGGATGATACCTTGACCCCTTAGGAAAGGAATCTCCTAGATATGAGTGACCCGAAAGTGAGTGCGGCGTAGGACCAGGTCAAGGCATTCTAGAGCGGCTCAAGAATTATCTTAGAGATATGGATATCTCAAAGTTATTCTATGGCACATATGAGTAGCACCCGTGACCTAATCACTTCACCTAAATGCCAAGATGGAATTATGATGCTAGAAATGAGAACATGCCAAGCATTGCATGAGCCCCTAAGAAGGGCTTGTGGAATGTTGGTCAAGTTCCCTCTTCAGCTTGCATCATCACAGGTGAGGGCGCTCGCAACTACTACAGGGTCATATTCAGAATTCAACAAAGCCTGGTAGGAACACTTTTCTACCTCCTTATGCTTGTAGAACTACTCGATCTGTTCGAGCCAGAACGTTACGGCCTTCCCTCACACAAAAATCTTCCGCCCAATCATGTTGACCGTGTTGGCGTAGACTTCATGTACTAAGGAAGGATAGGAATCGGTCTGCAAATAGACCAACTTGTGCCACCCCCTATCTTGGACATTTACAATGTAACTGGATAGGGGAGTTTGAATCCCCTCTCCGGGATGAGCTTCCATCGTGACATGATCTAGACATATCGTTGTTCACCAAAGAAAAATGTTTTTTGTTGAATACACCTCCAGATGTTGAGGCGGCTACTTCCTTGCTTGCAATACTCTTCTTTTGTGATGCCATTTTAGAGAGAGAGGTTTTTGTGAATATTGAAAGTAATGTGGTAGAAAAGATTCAAGCACAAGCAGTGTGTAAAATGTCCCCTCCCTTTTCTAGTATTTATAGATAGGATTTTGGAAGAAATTAGCACAAAAAGATCATTCAAAGCATGATTAGGGCTAGTCAAAGTTTGATTTAATGTCATGCCTTAAATGTGAGTTAAATTAAGCTTTTTGTGATGTAGGAAAGGCATCTTTCTAGAACATTTTCTCAGATTTATGGTCCCTAAGCGCGCTGTAGCGACTTTGACTGATTGGTACATCCCAAGTAGTTAATAGCTGCTCCAGCTGTGCGTCATGCGCTGCAGTGAGCTGTGGTGCTCAACGACGCGTAATAGTGCCTAGAGGCCTGAATTTTTTTTAAGTGCCAAATTCTGCTACAGCGAGCTGTAACAACAAAATCGGCTGCAGCACGACATCAAGACGAAATCCACTGCAGCGCCTGCTAAAGAAGTCTATCCCAAAAGTCTTGACCATTTTTCCAGAATTCTTAGTTAAAGATCAGGTTCTTTATTTATTTATGTTTTTACTTTTAAACTAACTAATTCTAGACTATAGAAAACAAAAACTATTGGGTTGCCTCCCAAAATACACTTGGTTTAGTGTCGTCAGCCTGACCAGTTTAAGAGTTTAAGGGATTGATTTATTTGGGGGATTCCTTTTCCAAATTTTTGAAGTGCATGAGTGAGCACTAGCACAGGTTGTGCTCACACTCATGACTTCCCCAGTTAATGTCTCCCCGCCCTTTTCTTCAGAATTGGGAAAAGAGTTTCTCTTTTTCTTCCTCTTTCCCCTTCTAGTTTTCTTTGTCTTACCCATTTTGTCCTTAGTCTCTCCTCCAGATAAGGTGCCTTAGCTACATTAAGATTTGTATCAATTAACTTAAGATTATCTAGATCAATTTTATCAGGTTGGGAGTTTCCCCTTAAATTTCTCCTCCACTCCAATTTCATATTTTTATATTTATATAGAGTGGGTTTTAAATCAATTTCTTTTGTTCTTTCATGTATTCTTATACTCATCCTAATAGCCTTAGTCATGTCCAGGAAGGGTTGTCCAAATATGATAGTGGAATTTCTATTCCATCTATCCCATTCACAAATAATAAAATTGGTAGGGATGACAAAACTTCCTAAGCCAACAACTACATTTTTTACTACTCTTAGTGGGGTCAACGAATCCAGATTAGCAAATTCTAAAATTGTTAGGGTGCTTTCCATCCCTCTTATTCTCAAATGTTCATAGATATTATAGGGCATGACGTTGACTGAAGCTCCAAGATCATACAAGGGATCTAAAAGAACTTCACCCCGTATCATGCATGGGATGTTTAGTCTGCCCGGGTCCTTGCACTTTATCGCAATTAAATCCTCCTTCATAGATTTACTAGTTCTTATTTTAACTCCTAAATTTTTTAGATTCATTTCACAATTTTAATCAAGGCAGCCACCCTCTATTACTTCGAAGTGAATGACATTAACCATCTCCCTTGGGCTCACTTTCGTTGAATTAGGCAAGGCTTCCTGCTGACACGTGGACAGCTGTTGGGAGATTTGGCCTAATTGAACTTTAATGCTCTTAAGGGATGCTTCAATCCCTTGGATTGAGGCATCATGGTGAGTTATTGTCATCTTAGTTCTCCGCATGAACTGAGTAGTTTCTACCTTGAAGACATTGAAAGCTCCTTTAAGTTTTGAATTTTGGGGCTAAGGATTATGCCCATAGTTATACCCATGTTTGTTTGATGAATTATTCCCGTTAAAATTTGCATTATTATTATTATTACTCCATGAAAATTTTGGATAGTTTCTCAATCTATGATTATAAGTGTTGGAGTACGGTTATTCATCATGTTATTAGGATTGACATTATTGTGTCTTAAGAAGTTAACTTGCTCAGGATTTGATGGGGCAAAGGGGTGATTTAAATTGTAATTTTCACTAGCATGCTTACCTCCACACAAGTCGCAATAAACTTATTGTACACAATTTGTGTTCAAGTTGCCAATTTTATGATTAAGGGAATCAATTTCATTTTTAAGGGCTAAAATCTGATTTGCCTCAATAATTTGGTTCACTTCTCTTTTATTTGGACTAAGCCTCTCAGTAGGCCATTGATAAGCATGATTTGCCATTTCTTCTAACAGATCGTGAGCCTTCTCTTGGGTCATAATACTTAGCGGCAGAACGGTGCATTACTCGGGAAGAAAACACAACTTCCCCAAATAAACTTATTGAGCATAAGAGCTGCTGAAACTCAACCTCAAGAGAAGAGGGCTGAGTATTAATCCTTAAGATAAGTTTAGTATCCTTATCTTAAGTATTAAATAGGGTACCCATGTATTTTGGATTTTAAATACATATAAGATTCAAGTTATATGAATACTAGCATTTTATAATCATTTTGATGACATCACAATACTGAGTATAAGTAGAAGTAAATATAGAGTACCGAAGCTAAAGCATATATCTAGAAATATTTATCACATAAGCTAAATGAAATGTTCATCTTAGAAAAAGAAAAGAGAATACATCCAGAGTTTTTACAACAGTTTACTAAAATATAAAATAAAGTCTTAGTACTGAAAATAACTAAGTAGAAAGTAAGGGATGGAGGAGAGTCCACTAGTGCTCTGCGAACTTCTCCTGGATCTCTTAAGTATCCACCTGATATGGCTCCATGAACTGCTCAGGATCTAGCAAAATTAGATCCAAAAATTACCAAGTGTTAGAAAATAGGTTTAACACATTGAAAGCTACTATAACAGTTATAATTATCTACTATTTAACATTTAAATAGTTTAAATATAACTATATAAAAGATAGTAAAATAATTGAAAGCTCAAAATAGTATAAATTTGAAAGTAAAGTAAACAAAAATTGTAAATTGAATACTGAATGTAAAGAAAATAGTGAATAAATATTAAACTGCAACTAACTTCTGAAATGTTGGTGAAATAGTAAACAATCTTAAATTGAATAATTGTTGATTTAAAACTATGTTGTATGCCACTTAATTCACAATTATGCATCTGAATATACCACAGAACTGTATTCCATTGATATGCTAAATTGGTGTCTCAAGACACCCCACAGATTTTTAGGTGAGAGAACGCTCTACTAACAGTGTCCTTAGATGAGCCAAGCATTCTGCTAATGTTGACATGACTTATAATTTATGATATGTCAAGGCTTTGATGATGGTATGCTTTAAATCATGAAAATCCAGAAATCAATTCAATGTCAAATACTGATTCCATTTATCTCCATTATACAGAATTCACCTAATTGAATTATGACTCATAATTCTAATCCACTAAATGATCTTAGTTAAGATTATATATAGAACCATCAACTGAAGGGATTATAACACATAGTTGGTATGTTTCCAAGAAAGGTGAATTTAACACTTAGTTTGTTTAACAACACTTATCGAAGCGCATGACTATAAGGGGCAGAACTCGGTCACATTTTATTCTCTCAAACTAAGCTGTTAAGTACACTAATTATAAATATGCCTAGTGTTCTAAGAAAAATGACTTGAGATATTTAGTTTGCTTAACTGTACTTACCGAAGTGCACGATGATACGGGGCAGACTCGGTCACAGTTTATTATCTCAAACTAAGTATTTAAGTTCCTTAATTATAATATACTTAAGATTGGAAAATTTATTCTAAGCTGTACAGTATTTATCCAATCACATAGGATAAGATTGAGACACTACATTCATACTAAGAGTGACTCATCCAATCCCAGGATTTACTGAAATTATTCAGCACTATGGATATACACTACATCTTACTAATAATCTACTAATTTTAACAAATCTATTTAATAAAAAAGGGTCATCAAACTAATGAATCTTTGCTCCATTGGAATGGATCCTACATAAGATTCCAAGGATGTGACCTAAATGTCACTCAATTTTAGGTTACTACCACATGAGACAATCTCATGCTATGTTCTTAGGTGATCCTACCACAAGGGTCTAAGATCAAGCATCTAAAGCTAATAAGGAGCATCTAAGTTCCTACCTCAAGATGTAAACAATAAGCTCTTCCTACCTCAATAGATTATTTATTAATATGGCTTAATAATTATTGAGTTATTTATACTAAGGCAAGATCAGAATGAGCTTGCATTTCTAACATAATGAAGGAAATCTAGAGTCTATGGTTACACTAATTCCATAACTCTCATCTTCTTTAGATTTGATTTGACTAAATTAGATGGATAAACCCATCTGATCTCCACCTATGCTACAATCATGAGTTTCAATTATGTATATTATTAGGAATTGATCACCTTGCTAATCAATATAGTATTATGGTTTATATTATGCTAATGATCTTATATAAGAGAAAATCGAGGAGTTAAAGGAATAAGTTCATATTGACAATCACATAAATTTCTTAAAGATCTTAGTACTTCTAGTTCAATGATTTAAGATCAATACCAAATCAGAATATATTATTGGAATTATGCAAGTTGATTTATCTTTCAATCAAGCTATTTTAATTAAATTGATTAAGGATTGAGATCTTAATCTGGGTAAGTTAGGATTTAACTCCTACTTAACCAAATCAAAATTACATATTTGGTTTATGGATCAATGACAAATCAGTGAGTTATTAGTGTATTACTGATGTACATTTTAATATTTAAATTAAGTATTAATTACTTAATCAATTCTTAAGCTTTTTAGGTTCAAATATTAATTTAGATCAATTCAATCAATTAAAGGTTCCAAATAAGTATCAGAGTTCTCTAACATACATCCTACTGTTATTGAAGCATAAGAATATAAATTTACATAAAATAAAAATTAATTAAAGCTAATCAAACCCTAAATCAAGAAAAATGGATTAGCACTTAGTTATAAATTCAACCTTTGAAAATTAATGAAATTTAACAAGTATATTCTATTTAACTATGTGAATAATTAGATACTATGTTTGCTAATTTTAATTAAGTATAAACCTTAATTTTCACTAATCATGCATTTCTAAGATTAGAGCATAATTAAGAATGTACAAATCAAAAAAGTAATCCACCTTATACATGCATTCCACAAAGCATTAGAAACATAACAAAACTTAAATCAAGGAATTTGGCTAAGTATACATGCTAATCCTCCCTAATTAAATCTTGGAGTAATTAGGAAAAATCAAAAAATACAACAATTAAAAGTGCAATATTATTTTATATTTTGATTCCTTGTGTTTTTTTGAATAATTTGATATATAATTTTATAGGGTTTAAATCAGTGGATCAAAAGTTATTTAAATATTTTAATTTGCATTAACTTAATCCCTTCCATTTTCTTAAGGAAAATAATTCATAAATAAGTTTTTTATAAAAATTATAGGGCTCAACCCATTATCAAAACATGCGGGTCAGCTTGGCCTGAGGACCCAGCACTGTCGAACAGCGCGGGTCATGGGTCGCCCCGACGCCCTCCCCCAACCTCATCGATTAGGGCTTAACCCTAATTGCAAAACTACGAGTATCTGGAACACGCCAGAGCCTCCATTAAATCTTGACACCATCACCACTCCACAACTCATAGATAGGACTTCAAATTAGGTGTCGGGGTGGTCAGGATCACCGGGAGGCTATAAAATAGATTTCCAATTGGGGATTTCTCTGTCAGGAGAAATTCTCCTCACAGAGACCTAGCCAAGACTAGAGCTTGACTTGTACACCACCAGGGAGTCAAGATGAGTCAAACCTTAGCTTGGTTGGGTCTAGGAGTGGCCAGACCACCATGACCTTACTCGATTTAGAATTTAGAGGGGACTGCAGCTCGATCGATTGATTTGATCGATCGGCACTAGCCTGAACCCCAACAATTACAAATCAAATGGAGTAAAGTATTAAGCGTTATTGGCGTAGTACAAATAAGTGGGGTACCTGGAGTGATCGGGAGATGAGTTGGCGATGCAGAGGGCGATCCAGGGACTTAGTTGAGCTTCAGCTGAGAGATAGGGGTCCTCAACACTAGGACTCACCCATGATCAATAGTATGCAAGCACTGGATCATCGGGGAGGGCTCAAACAGACCAGCAATGGTGAATTAGGAAGGACCTTGAATTGAGTTCAAATAGTCAGCCAGCGCACCCTAGAAGGAATGCTGAGGCTATTTATAGCCTCAAGGATGGTTTAGGGGCATTCTAATGGGCTGGGGAAGCCCAGAGGATCAAGTAATGGCCAAGCCCCTAATTTCCTCAATTGGGAAAATCGGGCCACGGGACCCGATTAGAAGGTTAGGCCGAGAGTCGGAGGGTCCTAATGGCCTGCTGAGGTGGATGTGTGAGTGGGGACAAGCATGGAAGCTGACGCTACGGGGGATCTTCTCTGTCGGGAGTGGGCGCGATTGGGATGAAGGTCCACAGTGACAGGATGATTCTGAGCCATCTGATCTATCAATTAGAAAGATGCAATGGCTCTAATCCTCCATATCCTAACGGTCGAATCCAAATCCAAATTAATCAGAGCAGCATGATCCACAGGGGTCCATCTAATGCTGAATCTGCATTTCCACATGATCACTTCCTGGCCATTAGATTCAGAAGAGGGATGGCTAGATACCACAGAGCTCCACTGCCGCATGACCCCAGCTCCACAGTGGATCGCCTGCTGTCCGCACAGCGGATCCCGGACGGTAATCTAATTTTAAGGGTATATTTATAATTCCTAATTATGTGAAACCCTAATTTGCAATTTCCCCATTTTAATTTAAATTGAATTATGGCCCAAATGACCTCCAAAAATTCTTAAACATGCACCCCGAACTAATTTGGGGGTGAGAAATTAAAAAATGCAATT
Organism: Gastrodia elata; assembly: GCA_016760335.1. Lineage (NCBI taxonomy): Eukaryota > Viridiplantae > Streptophyta > Magnoliopsida > Asparagales > Orchidaceae > Gastrodia > Gastrodia elata. Next base: position 12,462,347 of record CM028686.1, read on the forward strand.
AAATTTTGAATCTGAGGTCAAAATATTTTAGCTCTTAATTATGGTATCTAGATTCATCAAATGGCTAAATTGACTTAAAGAGGTTTGATTGAACCTTAACTTTCAGGGCTGGCTTAAAATGATATATTGAATGCAATGAAACTATAATTATGGCATTGTTAAAGTTAGATTAAGCTGGTAACAACCTAGGGTTGTTACAGTCCCAAATTGGTTATTTTGAACCATATTTAGAGGTGAGGGTTTTATTTCAAAGTTGTTTGCTTTGATTTTTGGTCTTACAATGGGGTGCGGGATACCTCTAATAGTGGACAGTGCATACTCTCTTAAAGTCCTTCCCCATTGTTCTCCTAAAGGATTTGCTTCTATGTTATCCATTTCAACTTGATTTCTATTTATTAAGTTTTGTTCTCTTCAAGCTCAGTCAAATAATATGTTCAAATTTTCTCTTCTACTCATGCAATTCAGAAACTTAGCTAGAAAGAACAATTACAGCATTCAAATTTAGTAATTTGGAAAATAATTTAAAAAAAACAAATTAAATTATCAAAACTTAGGCTAGCAATTAACAACATATATAATTTCAAAAATAAAAAAAATTATATGCAGAACAAAGACAATTCTAAATCACTATTGACTCGTATATCATCCTTAATACAAAATAGATCACCGTTCCCCAGCAATGGCGCTAGAAACTTGACAGACTTTTGTTCACGTCTGTGCTTGCATGCAAGTTTATGCAATTTGAATTTATAATGGAATGGAAGTGATGAATCAATAATTTATATCCTAAATAAAGGAAAATTCACATTCATATCCTTATTGGAAATAGCTCTCCATGATCAAATTTTGCTTATTTTCAGGTAAAAAGTGAGCTCAGCAATTTCTGGGCAATTCCAAAGTATTTCTGCAATTTGTAGGAGAAAACTACTACAGTGCGTTGTCGTGCACTGCAGCACGTCACAACACGCTCCGGCTACTGGCATGTAGAAGGCACTATGCTAAGGGGATTCCTAAAATCTGGAGTGATTCCACTACGGCGTGACACATCGCGTTGCAGTGAAAACATTTTCGTAACTCAATCGCTATAGGGCATTGAAGCAGGTAAGTTTTTGAAACTCGATCGCTATAGCGCGCTGAAGCGGATAAGTTTTTGAAACTCGATCGCTACAGCGCGCTGCAGCGGGAGTAGCGATCAAGTTTCAAAATACTTACTCGCTATAGCGTGCTGCAGCGATTGAGTTACAAAAACTTTTTTGCTGCAGCGCACTAGGGCGCGCTGTGGCGCGCCGTAGTGGAATCGCTCTAGATTTCAAAAATCCCCTTAGCATAGTGCCTTCTACATGACAGTAGCTGAAACTCGATCTCTACAGCGGATGAGATTTCGAAACTCAATCACTACAGCGCGCTGCAGCGAGCAAGTTTTTAAACTTAAAACTGCTACATCACGTTGCAGCGAAAGAGTTTTGAAACTTAATTGCTACAGCGCACTACAACGTATTATAGTGACACACTGAATTCCTATCTTCTGAGAGCATTAATTGCTGTTGAGACAAGACCCCCCAGCATACTCATTGTCTCCTAGCCACCATATCTCTACAGCATAATAGTTTTTAAGGGAAAAATGAATATTTTTTATGGTTTGGTGATTAAAGAATGGAAAAGGGGATGTCTTATCATGCCTCAAGTGAGCTAAGCGCTCATTGCTGCAGAAAATTGGAGAGAAGAAGCCATAATTTAAAAGCAAAGAAGGAGATTTACTACTCTATATATGCAGCTCTTCTTCACAAAAGAAGGATTCCCAATTTTCATCAAAAATTCAACTTTTAGTAGGCTGCAATAAATGAGTTTTCGAAACTTAATCGTTACAGCGAGAGAGTTTTGGAAACTTGATTGCTACAGCGTGCTACAGCGAATAAATTTTTGAAACTTAATCGCCACAGAGCTGTTCAGCAGATGAGTTTTCGAAACTCAATCGCTACAGCATGCTACAACGTAAGAGTTTTTGAAACTCGATTGCTACAGCGCACTGCAGCAGATCAGTTTTCAAAACTGAATCGCTACAACGCGCTGCAGTGGGTAAGTTTTTAAACTTAAAATCGCTCAGCGTGCTGTAGCGAAAGAGTTTCAAAACTCAATCACTACAGCGCGCTACAGCAGCACGCTGAATTCCTATCTTTTCAGGGCATTAATTGTGGCTGAGACAAGACCGCCTAGCCTGCTCCTTGTCTCCTAGCCACCATATCTTCTGCAGTAGAATATTTTTTAAAGGAAAAATGAATATTTTTTATGATTTGGTGATTAAAGAATGGAAAAGGGGATGTCTTGTCATGCCTTAAGTGGGCTAAGCACTCATTACTGTAGAAAATTGGAGGGAAGAAGCTAGAATTTGAAAGCAAAGAAGGAGATTTACTCCTCTATATATGCAACTCTTCTTCACAAAAGAAGGGTTCCCAATTTTCATCCAAAAATTCAACTTTTAGGGGTTGCATAAAAGAAGAAGGAAACCTCTCCAAGGGAGGTCGAAAGGACCATTACTAGAGAAAAAAGAACCAAAGGCTGCACTAGTAAAGGAAAGGTGAAGAGGAAGAAAATGAGAGATCTAGGGAACCCCATTAAGGGCTATTCCTAGTAAACTCTAAATCTTGCTTTTAATTTCTTTTAGTGGATCATGAAAGGGTCTTCATGCTTGTATGTTTTTCTTCTTTTCTCAGTTGTAATGGAAGGCTAAACCCCCTTGGGGAGAGTTGGGCTGAGCCAATTGTGAAATATAAAGGACTTAATGAATGATGTAGAACTTCCTCAAGCATTGAAATAAAAATTTGTTTTTGAATGGTTCAATGAAATTATCTTAAGATCAATTTGTGGATTAAATGAAAAACTTATGCTAAGAAAATATAATTATAAATACATACAATCAAAATGAAAATCTTGTGCTCCCTAGCTCATTGCTTAGTTAAGAGCGGGATATGCGTGCATGGGGTGCTTAGAACTAAGTGAGAAGTTCTTGAGCCTAATTGCACCATGTTTTACACTCAACTAAGGAGTCAAAGCATGTGAGCTAAGACCACTAATGGAGCTCCGTTGCTCAGCACACGTGAAAGGAGGAAGTGGATTCTTTGAGAGCTCATGGATGGTGTGACATAGTTCATAGAGCCCAATGAAATCACTTCCTTATCTGATCTGCGCATGACGCACATGACGCTCATTAGTGGAATCAATGCTCTTAAGACCGCCTAATTAAAACTATTATTTTGGCAACCTAGACATAGAAAAACTAAGATGCCTTAATTACGATCTCATGGGAATCTTTGTGCAGATTTTGAACCCTAATGTGTTCATCTCTTGCACAAGATTTGCACTTGAAAGATTTATAGGACAACTTCTAACATAAGAATTGTAAAGACAAAATAATTAACTTTAATTATTACATGCCGAATTAAATAAAAAGAAAGTAAGAAAGTAAATCTCTCTCTCACATTTAAATAAAGGCAAGAAAGATTAATTATGTAAAAGCAAATTAATTTCTTTAAGCTTAAGTACTTGGTTCAACTCCACTAGCCTTTGAAAGCACCTAATCTATCACATTCTGGAATTTAAGTGTGATAGGGTAAAGCTAATAAAAAGAAAAATATTATTAGACTAAACAATCTAAGAATATTTTAAGGTTTGGCTAAATATATTAATATTTAATTTGGATATCACAACTAGTTATAATTTAAGCATAAGCAAGGGTGCAAAAATAAAAGCATATAAGTATAAAAAATAAAGTAAGGAAAAGTAAAGAAAACTAAGGAAAAGTAAAGTGAGCCAGAATACTCATATAATTAGACATTCTAGCCTACAAGTAATACAAGGGTAAAAGCATCCTAGATAGGTTAGAAAAATACTAAAGTGTGCACATGAAGCAAATAAAATAAAGCATGTACATGTTCAATGAACTTATGCTAAGTAAGAAAAGAAGACAGTGAAGTATTTAAAAATAATTATAACAACATTCACTACAATCTAAATGAACTATAAATAAGTAAAGTACAGTACTAGAAATATAGAAAATGCAAAGTATAGTAAATAAGGGAAGATCTTAGATTATCAATTTAAGAAGCTCATAGTTTAGAACTATGAAAAATAGCATAGCTAAAAGCTAGGATGAGTCTTAATAATAAATAAGATTGTAGAAGATCTCATTTTAATTAATTAGAGTTGTTTTATGAAAGTATTCATTCTGCAGGCAAATATAGAATGAAGAGAGGAGTTGAACACGTATGTTTAGTAAAGGAAAGCGGGGTCAAAACAATTAACACTCACATTCACCCTCTGAGAATGTGAGGTTTCCTTATTACTCCTAATTAGCTTGCCCTTGGCTTAACCAACAATATAAACCCCTATAGTTTTTAATGTGAAAATTTTATTCATGCACAATGTCTTATATGAATGTGTCAAATGAAACAGGCTCAAAGCTAAGCAAGCATTCAAGGAAAATTCAATAATTGCAACTATGTGATATCTAAAGTGATCTAATTTTAATGATCTCCTTAATGATTGGAGCTAATTGAGCTCCCAATTGACTTTGAGATATAGATCTCAAGTCAATTGTAAGTAAGATTAGTAATTGGGGTTTTAAAAATAGTAGTTTCATTTCATTCTATGAGATGATAAAATAATTTATAAGTATAACAATACAAATAGAAACTAGTTCTATTCTTATCCTAAACCATAATATTAAAATATGTTGACTAAACTAAGGTTTAGGAAACTAGTTAGGGAAGGATGAGGTTATGAAATTATCATATTTAAGGAAAATAGAAGTTAAGGTTCGAATCACTAAAGTTCTCTAGCTAAGTTGTAGCTAGAAAGATCTATCCAATCAAATACTAATCTAGCTAGGCTAATATAAAAGGAAAGGTTTAAAGGCATAGGAAAGAAGGAATTGAAATTTATAAACTCTATGTTTTCTATAAGTTTAAGGTTAAGGAAATCAATAGGATTCCTAAACTATTCTAATTGAATTTAGGACTCCTATTACAAGTCTTTAAAAGACTTAAGTGTGGACTTAAGGACTAAGATGAAGTGAACTAGGATCTAATCAAGTTACCTAAAGCTAGTCTTAATAATTCAATCCTAAAACTACATAAGTATTAAGGTTAACTACACTTAATGGATGTAATAAATAACTCTAAGGATCATCTACAAATCAAATTATAAATCAATCCTACAATTTCTATCTTAAGGTTGAAAGGTGAATCAAGCTCATAACATGTATTTGAAATTGATATGAGAAGAAAATAATATGACAAGTTAGCTATCCTAAGGCTTTAAATACCTACAACATGAAATTTAAGAAATTAGAAATTATCACAATAACACTAATTAAGGAGCCAAAAATCTAAAATTAACGATTGTTGTCCAATGGAAATGATATACATAAATTTAGAGTCCTTATAATATAAGGAGAAAAATGACACTAAGTAGGTCAAAATCAGATAATGTTGGAAAATTAGGGTTTTCGAGACTCCTAATTAAGGTTAAAAAGTGATTAAAAAATTTAGGGTTCTAATATTAAATTTGATTTCATATTATCATTCCTCACATTTTTGTGAGATAAATGGACTATTTGATCAATTAATTTGGACATTAAATGATCAAATTAGGTCACATACAATATTGGAATTAAATTAAAGATAATTAATTAATGCAAAATAATGACTAATTAAAACATACACCAAAATAGAAATTAAATGTCATTTTATTAATCTACATATTTTTGTGATTAAAATGGTATAAAAATTTGTATAATTTGTATATGTATATTTAAAGATATGATGAAATGAAGATTTATAATTAATAATTAATGAATTTTCATATGAATCAATTAAGCAAATCATTTAGATATTATTAACTACTCAGCGCTAATTACCATGGCACAGAATTACACGCCGACATGAAAACCTGAAGGCGACAGCAGCGGGAATACAACACGTCGCCTTGACATGCGGCAACCCTAGCGAGTGCCGCATGGTGACGTGGGGTCCATGACTTAATTGAATGCGACCCACGGTTTAATACTGAGCCAGTCCGGTCCAAGAAAGAAACCCAGACCGAGAACCGATCACAGTTAAATGCTTCTTCCCTGATACATCCAAGGAGGACGTGATTAAGGTCGAGCGTCCCGACAATTCCGGCTACCCCACCACACGACCCGCTCGCCGTTGGAAAGGTCTCATCAAGACCTTTCTAACAGCACTCATACCATCACTTGAGGTCGCCTAAAATTCAAACTAAATCATACCCTAGATCTACATCCACGACGATTAAACGAAGTGGTGGGAGATCAAATCGAGTTCGATGGAAAATGATTGAGCTCATAATAATTTTAACACCTAAATACACTTTGCATAACTGATGAAATAAGCATTACATTTGAAGTAATAATCTAAAGGAGTGCCTGAAACTTGCGGAAATTTGAGTCTCGTCTGCATGGTTCAAGCAAAGCCCAATGGAATTTTGCTCGCCGCATTCAGCACTCACCAACACCTTTAGGTAAGAGTAGAAGTGAGGGAATGAAATTCCTAAAGCTAAAGGAGCATGAAATGAAGCTCGACTGGGCTTTACAGAGGCCGGACGTACATCCCTGGAGTGCTAGTGGGAGATTGTGGGAGAGACGAACAAGAAATGCATCTGGTGTGTCGAATCAAGGTGCTGATATGACGGCTAGATGCGACGGAGGGAAGGAATGCAGTTAGATCCAGATCTAAAACACTCAACGACCCTGATTGCGATGATCCGCTGCACGCTGTTTGGGACTGTGCAGCAAATCTCCGCAGTTCAGGATTTAGCCGTCGGAATTAATAATTTAAATAATTATATTAATTTAAATTATTTATTTTATTTAATTAATTAATTAAACACAATTTATTACTCAAAATATAGAATCCAAATGAACTCTAAAAAATCCCAAAAATTTACCCTTACCTAATTAAGGGGTGAAGAACTCAAAAATGAAATTAGATTTTTGATTGGAGGCCAATTTAATTATCTTAATTTTCTAAGTAATTAAATATTATTAAAATATTCAGGGAAAATTCGATGACTTCCAAATACTTCCAAAATACCACCCCTAGCTAGTTTGGGTGTGATGAGTCCAATGGCAACTCCATTTTTGATTCTGAGGTCTAATTAAAATAGGCATTCTCAAAATTATCAAAAAACTAAGAAATGTTGGAAATTGCCAAATGATCTCTAAATCTCACAAAAACTGAAGTGGAGGCTCTTAATACTATTATAAGTGACAGACTATAAATACACGTTTGCGCTCACACACAAGTGTATATGGTCTGAAGTAATAAATGGAAAGTTTGAGTTTACGGGATTTATCGAACCATAGAGAATTCGATGTTTTGATAATAAGGTGTATCTATTATGACTAATGTTTAAGCTATGAGTGTTTTGTTTATGTTGGTTCCTGAGCAAGCACAACAATCAATTAGTAGAAAATAAGTCAAATAAAAGGAAAAGGAGAGTTGAGTTTCTCCCACATGAACTTGATAGATAACTTATGTATGATGATTCCTCAAGCATTCATCTTTCATTTACTTAGATTTTGATCAAGTGCATATTGTCCTTCTTTGAGTTTTGTCTCAAAGATTTACAAGTTCAAATCTTGTGCACGAAATGAGTACACAGTCGGTTCTATTTCAGCATAAAGATCCTTATAAGATTTTAGGTCTGTAGTTTTTATCTCATCTCTTAATCATGGAGATGAGGGTTGTTAATTCTTAAGATCTTAGAAGCATTAATTCCACTAAGAGCGTCACGCGCATCACACATATTTGAGATGACGGATTGATTTTATTGGGCTCAATGACTATGTCATCTCGTTCATGAGCACACAATTATTCAATACCCTTCCCTCAAGTATGCTGAGCAACAGAGCTCAATGAGTGGGTCTTGGCATCACACACATCAACTCTTTAGCTGAGCTTAGATTAAGGTGCCCAAAGCTCAAGAACTTTCTCACATAGTTCTAAGCTCTCATGCACTCATAATTCTAGCATCTAAACCAAGGTGAGATATGGAGCACAGATAATTTAGTCCTTGAATTCAATAGTCCTTGTCCTTTGGTTCACATTCAAGTCCACAATAATATTGTACATTTCTTTAGCAAGGTATTAAGTTCACAATTTTTATTAATACTTGAGAAAAACTTCATACATTTTATAGTAACTATCAATATGTGTGGGATTACCCCAACCCTCCCCAAGGGAAGTTTTAGTTCTCCATTACAAAAAAGATGAAAAAGAACACATACATGGATAAAGACCCTTTCATGATCAAGTAAGAAAAAAAATTTCAAAGCAAGAGCTTAGAAAATACTAGGAACGTTCCTTTGGAAGTTCTCCGGACTCTTCTTCTCCTTGCTTGAAGTGGCTCTCTTAGGTCCCTAGTGCTGCCTCTCTCCTCCTTCTCGTTAGAAAGATGAGCTCTTCCTCCCTTGGGGGAGTTCTTCTTTTCTTCTATGCAACCCTTTCCTTACTTAAGTGGAAGTGAGCCAATTTTGGAACCCTCCTCTAGTCAAGAGGGGTGGTATTTACAGATGAGGGGCTGCATCTTCATTTCCAAGCTCAAAACCAGCAAATGCCTTTAAAATTTTGGAGTAATGATGGCAAATTCCAATTGATGGTTTAGGTGATCAATATTTTCCATTGTTTTATCCTTCTCATTACATCAAAGAGATTATTTTCCATTTAAAAATGGAGCTGCAGCAGGAGGAATGATGGTTGAAGCCAAGAGACTGGTTGGAGGTCTTGTCCCAACCGCAATTAATACTTCTGTCAGACAAAAAATTCGGCGGCCGCTGCAGCGCGCTATGGCAGAAACATTTTCACAATAAGGCCCGCTGCAACGCGCTCGGGTGATCAGGTTTGATAAGTGAAGAGTCATTACAGCGCGCTGTAGCATGTAGCCACCCCTTTAGTTTCGCAAAGTGTCCCGCTGCAGCACGCGATCGAGCCCATGTCTTAGAAAGTGTCCCGCTGCAGCGCACGATCGCGCCCGTGTTTTGCCAATGCGCCGCTGCAGCACGCTGTGGCTCCCGATTTCGCAAAATGGCTCGCTACAGCGCGCGGCAGCGGTTTTCCTTTAGAAAATTTTGAAAATTGTCCAAATTGCTCGGAATTCGTTAGATAGGTATTTTTCCTGAAAAGATAGATAAAATTGGATTAGGGAGCAGTTTTATTATGAGAAATAAATGAAATTTTCCTTTATTTGAGATATAATTTATGATTTGTCAATAAGACTAATGAAAGAAGATTGGAGTCAATTAGGTTACTAATTGACTGGTAATAACATTAGGGTTGTTACAGTTTTCTTCCATATTTTTTGTTTATGCCCAAATTTAGCTCAGCTTCTCTTTTTCTTTGAAATTGGTGAAAAACCATTCAAAGTAGACAATTCTACAATAAAGATGTTTATATTTACTCTCTTATTTTACTATAAATCTTGGATTTACCAGAGATCATTGTTGACAACTGTGGATCGATCACAATCGATACAACACCTTAGGGCCCTAAGAAAGTGCTAAAAGAGTTAAAATATCAGGGAATAAGTATTGGAATTCAATTGAGCGATTATTGAAATGATAGAAGTTGGGAAATGAAGGTACCTTCGCTTAGGGTTACGCCGAGTGGGTTCGCAGTAATTAGGCTTCGGGGCTCCTTCCACCATGGCAAGCACTCTAACTCGACCAAAAAAAAGCTCAAGACTTGATATAGGGGATTTAATTGAGCAATGAGCGGCATATTTTAGCAGTGGAAGCGACGACTGGAAGAGCGACATCACCGTGTGCAGTGCGGGCTGCCACGTGCAGCTTTGCGCAGAATGAAATGACCCCTACCATCCAATCCTGATGGCTGGATCAGATCAAATGGCCTTGACTACGTTGATTGATCAGATGGCAGACACGGATGGTGCGCAGATGGGGAAGGCGGCAACCGTTAAGGGAATAAAAAATAATAATATTTAATTAGTTAACTTAATTTCCTTAATTAAAATGAATGATTAAATGGCTTCCAAAAATTTTAAATAATTCACCCCTAGTTATTTGAAGGGTGAGGAACGCAACGACAAAGATAGATTTGATTTTGACGAGTATTTAATTTTCTTAATTTTTGGGATATTTTAAAAATATTAAAATATTCACTGAAAGTCCAACGACCTCTAAATGCTTCCAAAATATCACCCATAGCTATTTGGGGGTGATGAATGCAATGGAGAAGTCAAATTTTTGATTTGAGGTCAATTTAGATAGGTAATTTTCTAATTTTTTAGGATTTCTAGATTTAGGGTTTTGATCCAAATAACTTTTGATTTGGACCAAAACATCAGGGTGAGCTCCTAATAGCTTATTAAAAGTATTGGATTCAAAATCTGGACCTAGTTTAGTCCTAATTGAATGGGGTAGCAACCTTGGTTTGTTACAGACTCTCTCACTTAAGAATGATGTTGCCCTCGACATCACTTAAGTAGGAAGAACGGTGCATAAATAAAATGAGTAAAGTAATAACAAGAAGTTGAGGTAGTACTAGAATTTTCAAATAGCCTTAGGTACTTTGACCGCATATCTGACTCTTTCTCCAAAGTGGCATCTACAATAGTATGATCCTTCCATTGAACATTGACCATTGGGATTGATCGGCTTCTTAGCTATTTTTGATCATTTCCTAAAATTATGATAGGTTTTTTAATGAATGATAGGTCCAACTGGATCTTGATAGGGGGAATTGAAATTGGGTGATGAGATTCTCTTAGGCATTTCATGAGTGATGACACATGAAAAACATTATGCACTGTAGAGAAGTCATCTGACAGTTCCAGCTTGTAGGCTGAAGATATAATCTTGGATATAATTTTGAAGGGTCCAATATATCTTAGACTGAGTTTTCCAACTACTCCAAAATGGTAGATGCCTTTTATTGAACTTACCTTCAGGTATACAATATCATTTTCTTGGAATTCAAGAGGATGGAAATGAGAGTCATGGTACTTACTCTATCGATCCTAGGCTGTCTGAATCCTTTGTTGAATGAGCTTACCTTTTTTATTAGTCTATTTTACCATATCAGACCCATATAATTGAGCATCTCTAGTTTCAGACCAAGATAATGGAGTAGAGCACTTCCTCCCATACAATGCTTCATAAAAAGCCTATTTAATGCTCGACTGGAAACTATTATTGTATGAAAATTCCACCAGAGGAATATGATCCTCCCAAGAACAAAAAAAAATCCAAAACACAGAGTCAAAGTAGATCTTAAAGAATTTAATTTACTCTCTCTGTTTGACCATCTTTTTGGGAATGAAAAGCTGTGATCATTGCTAGGGTGGTTCGCAAATCTTGATGCACCACTTGCCAAAACTTTGAAGTAAATATGATATCTATTTTAGATACGATCAATTTGGGAATACCGTGCAGCCTGCCTATTTCCTTAATATACAACTTTGCGAGCTTCTCAATAGAATCAATATGATGGAAATGAACAAAGTGTGATGATTTGGTAAGATGATCAACAATGACCCAAAATTATGTTTGCACTAGACATTGTGCAAGGCAATCCCATCACAAAGTCCATCGTGATGTCGAATAACTTCTACTCAAGAATCTCCAATGGGTGTAACAGTCCACCAGGACATTGGTGTTCAGCCTTTGGCTAGACAGCAGGCATGGTACATGGCGACAAATTATGCAACACTATTCTTCATGCCAGTCCCCTTGAAAGATTATTTTAAATCTTGATACATCTTTGAATTTCCTAGATGGATCTTATATCCAGAATCATGACCTTCAATTAGGATCTCCGGTTGCATAGATTTTGGAATCCAGATGCAATCTCCATGGTATATAACATTATTTGGTAATTGAAGGTCAAAATGACAACCACTTTTGATTTCAGATTTAAATTTTAGATATTCTTCATCTTTGATTTGGGAGATGAAGGCATCTCTGTGGAATATTTGTTCTACCATGCTCATAGATATCATTTCACTTAGCATATGACCACACACTAGGACTATGCCTAACTTGCAAAATTCTTCTTCTATTGGGCTTTCTGAGATCATAACACTGAGATTAGCATGATGACTGAGTACATCTACTACAACATTGGCCTTGCTCAGATGGTACTGAATATCTAAATCACAATCGCTTATTAGCTCTAATCATCTCTTCTGTTGATAGTTTAACTCATGTTGAGTGAATATGTACTTTAAACTCTGATGGTCAATGAAGATTAAACAATGAATGCCATAGAGATAGTGGCACCAAATCTTCAGAGTAGAAACAACTACAACAAGCTCCAGATATCGATTACAGTCTTGGGTTGTGACCAATCCTGAACAGCGCTGACCTTCTGCTGATTCACTCTAATGCCTTGAGCATCAACGACATGACCTAGAAATGCTATCGAGTCAAGCCATAACTCACATTTGGAGTTTTTGGCATAGAGTTGATGGCTATGTAAATTTTCTAGCAAAGCTCTTAAATTGTTCTCATGTTTTTTTTTTTTTTTGAATAAATCAGGATATCATCGATAAAGACGATGACAAATTTGTCCATAAAGGATTTGAGCACCCATTGCATGAAATCAATGAAGATCGATGGTGCATTTGTAAGTCCAAATAACTTTACGATAAATTCATAATGCCCATAATGTGTTTGAAATGTTGTCTTCTCAATGTGTTTATCTTTGACACATAGATGGTGGTAGCCAGAACACAATTCAATCTTGGAGAATACCTTGGCTCCAGCTATGTGTTAAGAATGAGGGGACGAGTTTTTTGTGCCTGCTGAGAGTTGCTTTCTATTAAGGCCTTCATTAGACTTGCAGCGAGTTGACTTCATCGGGTCCGCTAGAGGAATAGACCATGTTCTTAATGAGTGTAAGAATAGATGGGGAACCTAGATTCATGACTGTAATATCTGAAGATACAAATTTAGGAAATATCACAAAGATCACTATTTTCTTTCAATCATTACTTCTCAAAGGAGAAGCTACAAGGATATGCATCAAAAATAAATGGACATAAAGGATGAATACAAAAATTTATAAATGAGATTAACTACAAAATTCTGTTATGAAAATAGTATAAAAATCATCGTATATGACTCGATGCTTCCTTGCTAATATTCTATAGGTCTAGAACCACCATCTCTCTAGTGATCCTCCGAGTAGCGTTCCCAGAATTTGAAGACAATAACTATTTGGACATGCTGTCTCTTAATAGTCGGTAGTTGTACAATCCAACCATTCCTTAGCAAGAATAAGAAGACTGGTTCCTATGAAGGTTGAGCAAACTATGTTCTTATATAGTACTTCTACTCCACGAGGAGACACACCATCTATAATTCTACCATAAACTTTTCCATCTTGGAAATCATTCGTCCAATACTCATCGAATAGTCTAAGGTAGTAGTTGAACCCAAACTGTTGATATTCCATTCCTAAAATTTCATTCAAATATTAGCTGCTTTTGCAATTTCTCAACTACTTTTGATCACGAGCTAAGATTTTTTGAGCTCCTCCGCATAAGAAATATCTGGTTGGAGAGATACTACTGGAAGCTAATTAGATGAGAAGGATTATGAATACATCTCCGTAGTGAGGAGATGTGGCAAACATTATGGGTTACAAAGAAATCTTTAGGGCTCCAATCTATATGTTAAAGAACTGATCTTCTCTAGAACTTTGAATGGTTCGACATAGCGAGACTTAGCTTCCTGGCTACACCAAAATGATATACACCTTTCATTGGACTGACCTTAAGATATGCAAAGTCTCCAACATTGAATTCTAGAGTACGATGATGAGCATCATGATATTTACTATGACAATTTTGGGCAGTTTTAATTCGCTGCTGAATTAACTGAACTTTCCTATTTGTCTCTTCGACTGATTCTGAGCCATATAACTGAACATTGCCAGTTTCAGACCGTCGTGCTAAGGAAGTACTACATTTTTTGTCATACAAAGCTTCTTACTGAGCCATGCAAATACTCGACTGGAAACTATTATTATACGTAAATTCTACTAAGGGAATATGATCTTCCTAGAAACCTCTGAAATCCGGAATACAGAGATGAAGAAGATCTTTAAGAATATGATTAACTCATTCTGTTTGACCATCAGTTTGAGGGTGAAAAGCGGTGCTCATGGCTAGAGTAGTTCCCAAGTCTTGATGCACTGCTTGCAAAAATTTAGAAGTGAATCTTCTCTCACGATTAGATACAATAGACCTCAGAATCCCATGAAGTATGATGGTTTCCTTGATATACAACTTTGCCAATTTCTCTACAGTCTCGATCTGATGCATAGGAATAAAATGTGTCGACTGGGTCAGTTGATCAATAATGACCCAAATTGAATCAGCACCAGACCTTAATTAAGGTAAACCCATAATAAAGTCCATAGAAATATCATACCATTTCCATTCAGGAATTGCCAGAGAATGAAGAAGACATCTAGGCTTCTGATGTTCAGCTTTGATCGGATTGCAGGCATAACACATCGTTACGAATTCAGCCACGCTTTTCTTCATTCCAGGCCACCAAAATAATTTCTTCAAATCTTGATACAATTTCGTACTACCAGGATATACTTAATAACCATAATTGTGGCCTTCTACTAAAATCTTTTGATGCATGGATTTGGGAGTCCATGGATGATCTTCTTGATAGATTACATTTCCTCACAGTTGTAGGTCGAATCAATGACCACTTTTGATTTCCATTTAAATTTCAGATACTCTTCATACTTTGTTTGGGAGATGGAGACATCGCATTAAAATGTTGGTTCAATGGTACACTTAGATATAAGTTTGCTTAGTATAGCACCATGAACTGGCTTGATATCGAGCCTTCTGAATTCTTCCTCTAAATAGCATGAAGCTATTAAGGAGGAAAGTGTAGCATGACGACTGAGTGCATTGGCTATAATATTCGCTTTTTTGGGATGGTATTGAATACTTAAATCATAGTCACTTATTAATTTGAGCCATCTTTGTTGACGACATTTGAGCTCACACTAGGTGAAGATATACTTTAAACACTGATGATCTGTAAATATGGAACACTAGATGCCAAACAGATAATGATGCCAGATCTTCAAGGTGAAAACTAGGTAAGTAATTCGAGATCATGAACGAGATAATTCTTCTCATGTGGTTTTAACTGACATGACGCATAGGTATAACTTTTCCTTCCTGCATTAGTACACATCCCAAGCCTATCCTAGATGCATTAGTATATACATGGTAGTTGAAACCTTCCTTAGGTAAGGCTAGTACCGAGGCAGAAGAAAGAGCATTATTTAATGATTGAAAGGCATTCTCACATTCTGGACTCCAGATAAATGGCATTGCTTTCTGAGTCAACTTTGTGAGAGGAGACACTATTTGCAAAAATCCTTAGATGAATTTTCTATAATACCTTGCTAGACCCAAAAAGCTTCTGATATCAGTCACAGACTTTGGCTGTGACCAATTCTAAACTGCACTAATCTTATTTTTGCCAACTCTAATTCCTTGTGCATCTACGACATGAACCAAGAAAGTAACTGAGTCAAGCCAGAATTCACTCTTAGAATATTTAGCATATAATTGGTGGTGTATAAGCTCTTCAAGCACTAACCTCAGATGGTTCTCATGATCAGCTTCACTTCTCGAATATATTCGAATATTGTCGATGAAAATGATGACAAATTTATCTAAATGCACCTTTAATACGTGCTGCATTAAATCTATGAAATTAATTGGCACATTTGTTAAGCCAGAAGACATCAACAGAAATTCATAATGTCCATAGCAGGTTCTGAATGTGGTTTTCTCAACATCTAAATCCTTAGCTCGCAATCAATGATAACCTGATCGCAAGTCAATTTTGGAGAACACTTTAGCTCTGGATAATTGATCAAATAGATCATCGATACATGGCAATGGGTATTTGTTTTTGAAGGCTACTTTATTCAATTCCCTATAGTCGATGCACATCCGCATCAAGCTATTCTTTTTTTTCACAAATAAAATTGGCGCTCTCCAAGGAGATGAACTCGATCAAATGAGATCTTTTTCTAGCAACTCTTGAAGTTACTTATTCAGTTCTTGAACCTCCTTATGCGCCATGTGATATGGAACCTTTGACAGTGGTCGGGTTCTGGGGATTAACTCAATCACGAATTCTACTTCTCTAACTGAGGGAAGACCAAGTAGGTCTTCAGGAAAGATATTGGGAAATTTGTGACTATTCAATATTCAGAAATAGGAACGACTTCTTTCTTTTCTCCCAACATTATTACGAGGTACGCATTACATCCCTTTCTAACTAATTTTTTTGCTTTCATTACATTGATCAACGATGCTTCGGCACTAAATCATCCTACAAAAGATTGGGACTGAATTCTATTACCAAGTGTGACTTTTTTCTTTTGGTAATTTATGAAAGCACCATGTTTGCTTAGCCAGTTCATACCTAGAATTATATCAAAGTTTGTGATTGGTAATATGATTAATTTAGCTCCTTATTTTTGATTACCAATCAGATTATTAGTGTTGCAGAATTGTTGAGATTGCATACGAACTCCGGAAGGTAACCGGATGCTCAATGAGTTTTCTAATAGATAAGATGGTAGCTTAAGAGTTTTAACTCATCTTTTCGATATGAAGGAGTGACTTACTCCCATATTAAAAAGAACATTGCAAGATTTATCATTTATCATTAAGGTACCTATGATTACAATAATTATGATAAGAATTGCTATTCAAATACTCTAAAATATTGAAACAATAATGTCTAAATAAAAATAATTTAAGACATACCTGAAACGATGCTATTGTCTTCAGGTGCAGAGGTGGGGGTTAGTTTATAAACTCTCGTAGGAGCTGATGGTTGTTTGCCCTGAAGCCGCTAGCATTGGTGATCATAGGATAGCTTTGGCACAGTAACAAATGCATTCTTGTTGGCTGCAGGCATGGGAGCTGGCATCATTTCTAAAGCTGGAGCCTGACTATTCAGTGGCTGTGGACGAAACACTTTATTGCGATGAGAGTGATCGATGAGAACTCCGTCGATAGTGGTTTTAGAATCACACTAAAATTAGCGGTGGCCTTCTCAGTCGCACATGAAACATACATTGCCAAAATGATAGCATTTACCATATAGGTGGTGATGCTTGCATTCAAAAGCTTCAGATTGAGGTTGATCTGCTTCAAGATTGAAGACTTTAGCCACCGTACGATAGCCAAAGTATTTCTTCCTTGGCTGCACAAACGCAGCCTCACGCTTACGGTCCATTTGACCTTGAAATCCTTCCTGGAGGCGAGCCGCCTTGATTAAATTTGCAAATACTTAATTTGGTGGGACACTAAATGAGACTTTATAGAGTCCCTTAGACCTTTTAAAAATTGGTAGCACCTGGCTGCTTCTGCCCTAATCAAGTCTAGAACAAAATGCAATAATCTTTGAAACTCTTGTTTATAGTCAAACACGGATCTGTTTCCCTGAGTAAGATGGAGAAGTTCATCCTCCAGAATTGATTAAGCCGATGCAGGAATAAACGCTTCACAGAAGGCTTCTAAGAGCATATCCCATGGGATATCTTTTAACTCATAATCAGCGAACTTATTATTTTGCTCATTCTCCCACCAGTACCTCTGCTTCTTCTTTAAACATGTGGGTGACTAAGTGAATTGCTTTTGAATTAGGGCATTTAATGCTGGCCAAATTCTTTTTGGCCATCTTTAACCAGGTAACATTTCCATGGGGTTTAGAGCCCCATTGAAGGTAGGCATTCTTAGATGCAAAAACTTTGAAGAAGTTTATCTCCTGAGAAGTGGGTGGAAGATGGAACTCCTATTTATTGAAGAGATTGCTGGCATACACTTAATATAAGGGCATGAGTTTCTTGCGCCTATTGCACATTACTCTCGATCAGAGCTTTCATCGAACTGGCCATAGGATTCATTTTATTGGGTCTGCCCGAAGACGAGATTGTGTTCTTAATTGGAGTAGGAGCAGTATAACAAACCTAGGTTGTTACTCTAGCTAAACCTAGTTGAATTAAGCAAAACTAAGTCTTGATTTTGATTCCATTAGATTCAAAGGGTCATTTAAACCTAACCATAGAGGTTTGAAATCAATCGGAGCTAAATTAGAAATTTTGGTATTTTTGGCTATTTTTGAGCCCTAGAAAATAACCAAAACAATTTGACCTCCAAATCAAAATCTGAGTTCATTTTTGAATTCCTCACCCCCAAATTAACTAAGGGTGAAATTTTGGGTATTTTTGGAGGTCATTTAGTCACATTTTGGATTTAATTTAAATTGCTTTAATTGCAAATTAGGGTTTTCAATAATTCATAATTGCAAAATTATACCTCCAATGGTCGACTCCTTCTAAACCGCAGGCACCATCTGGGTCGTTCGTTCCGCGGTTTTGATCCAATGGTTCGCGCCTACGATCGAATCCGCTTCATCTCAACTGTTCTACGGTTTCAAGATTTTAATCCAACGACGTCCAGCTATCCGCCGTAAGTATCTTCGATCCGCAGTTAGATCACCCAATCTAATCCAATGGTGGACATTCTATCTGTGCCATTCATTAAATGTCGAGAGATCAGGGCTGTCCCGCTTCGATGGATGATCAATTAGACAACCTCGAGCACCCCGAGCACTGTGGATCATCTCCTTCACCTCTCCCGTCACTAGCTGGTGCCCCCTCGACAGCCATAACCCCTCCAGCCACCGTGGCAGTACGGGAAAAAGACTGAAATTCCTCTACTACCCTTGGCGCGTTCGCCTGGCCGGCTGTCTTCTTTCCAAATTGCCCATAGCCATTGGCCCGAGCCATTTCCTTCAGCCCGAGCCTCTTACCGTTGCCAAGCTCTGGAAACCACCCCCAGAGCTCCTAGCTTCCTATAAATACCCCCAGGACTTTATAGTGAGTCTCTTTGCTCACTGTGAATCCTTAATTCCACAGTTAAGACCTCTGGAGCTCCCATTATCTCAATGGATTCCCAACATCGTCCCGAAGGCTTGAACCGCTGATAGAAGGCCCATCTGGTGTTTAGACCCTTTGTGAACCTTCGTCTGTCATCCAGGAAACTCAAAGGCGCATCAATTCCTTTCGGCCGAGCCTGCAACCCTATCTCCACGGGTACAGCCTTCTCCCATGGATCCCTTCGATCCATTTTCTCACCTGTCCTTGAATTGAGCCACCGTATGTCATATAGATTACCTTAGCCACCTAGGAAACCCAGTGTAATTATCACCTGGGGCTAAGCTAGCTTGAATCGATCGTATCAATCAATTGAGCTAGCGGCTGAGCCAATGGCTAAATCCGAGTAAGGACCTAGCGATTGGCTGCACCCCATGTTATGAAATGTTGGGGGATCGACTCGTCTCACCTCCCTGAAAGTGTAGGTATCGAGCTCCGGCCGGATAATGGCCTCTGTGAGGAGAATTGTCTCCTCACAGTGCGCCTGAAACTCCCGTATCGAAGGTTTCCCGAGTGAGTAGCACCCCGTCGATCCAAAGGGATCCAGATGGGGGTTCTTAGTCCAATCAATGCGTCTCGACCCCAGGAAGTGTAGGGATCAAGCTGAGCAGTCGCTATCGTCTGAGCGCTGAGAATTTCAGCGCTGAGTCTCGCCTGGGACGGACCCGTCGAGAGGAGGAAGATGATGCACTGGCACTTCGGACCGGGCCGACCCCATCCCGCGCGGTCTTGATTTCGGGCCACGTCTATTTAATTAATTATAGGAATGTATTTTTAAAGGTTATGCAATTAATTAATTAAATCCTATAGTTTTAATTTAAATAAAAATACAGATTAAATTAATTAAATAACTTTGGCTATATTGATCCAAATGGTATGATCCAATATACCATTTGAATGAGAAATATGCAAGGAATCTAAATATAAAATAAAATCACAGATCCAATGGTTGGATTTAAAATAATTGATCAAACCTTTTTTGTTTTTAAGTAAACCATAATAAATTTAATTAATACCAAATTTAATGATTTAGGGCTCTGATTGCCCATTAAACCTTAAGGAATAATTTCAGACCCTTAAACTTAAATTTAAATGTTAAAATTCTTAATTACTCCTTAATCACCCTAATTAGGGATTACTGAATTAAACCCTGGATTAGCCTCTGATTTTGGGTAGGCTAGTCCCTAATGGCATATTAGGTATATTAGAACCTCTGGGTAAGGTTGGATTGCTCTAGAATGCCCAAAATCCTCTAATCACTCAATCAGGCTTAAATAAATGATTAGTGATAATTAGCTTAATTAAGTTGTTAAAACCTAGGATAAGTGTGTTCCGCACTTCATTAATCCATATAAAGTACCTTAAAATAGATTAGATCCAGTTTGGATAACTAAACCCTAAAATCCCAATTTTAGCCTTAAGAGGGGCATTTTGGTCATTTTGACCAAAATGTGCTTAAATGCTCCTTAAAACTTGGAAGTTTCAGTGAACTACCCTAAGATAGATTAGAAATGTTCTATTAACTTTTAGACTAATAATAATGTTAATGTAATCATTAATTTAAAAAATCTTCAATTAAGCCCTAATTAAGACACTTAGATCTTAAGTGACCTTAAAGAAGTCACTTAAACTAAATACTTAAATTTAATTATTTCAATTATTAAAACCACTTTGATAAGTTCAATTTAGTTAAATTATGAGCTTAAATACTAAAAGAAATGCCATTGGTAAAAGTCTAAGTTAAAATCTAGCTTAAGTCTAAAGTGATCAATAACCAAATCTTAAATCTTAGATCTTAGACTTTAGACATTCTACTTGGATTAAACCATCTCCTTTGTAAATCCCTTAAGTGATTGATTGTTTAATCTGTTGAAACCTTCCATGTGGGTATAGGATGATTCAATCTCTAAAGATAATGAGTTATCTTAAAGATTGAATATAGATCTTAGATTCTCAAGTTCTTAATTGATTATTTTATCTTATAATCAGTAAAATAACCCTTCACTAAGTTCGTAGTTCTTGGATCTTTCAGCTTATAGGATCCTTTATCCTTAACTTTGGAATAGAGTGTGAAGCCTAGATTCTTATTAGGACACCCCCTTGGATTTAGATTTTGAACACCAAAGTGAATTTCAAATCCAAGATCCTTAAATCTTGATTTACTTAATCAAGATTTGGGCAGAAGAGTAAAATATTAATAATTTAGGTCATTGATTTAATTACTTAAACTATATAGTCGTCACATGATTTTGGATTAGAACTTGTTAAGTTCTAATATTAACTTTAAGGACGTAAATCTAAGATTCTACTCGATAGCTGGATATTGGAGATCCTAAACTTGTACCTTCTCAGAGTAGCTAGATTTGGTAATTAGATAACATCAGATATCACATGAGTTTAGATTGAGCCCTTACTTACTTTGATTTGATTTGCTTGGCATACCTTGGTTATTGAGCCTTATTCCTTAAGCATAATAGAAGAACTTAGGATATAGATGATACATCCTAAGTTAGTATTTGAATTGCATAGCATTCAATTTTATCTTGTTTGTAGTTGGTAGAATATGTCCTAGCTTATTGTATTAATTTATCTTGATCATCCTCACCTAATGAGTCACCTATTATTAAATATTGAGGTAGATGCACTTGAGGTGTGTAGGGGACATAAGTTTCAAATTACAATTGATCAACTTTTTCAGTTTTAAACTCTTGTTGCATTTTTTAATTTTTCTATTTCAAATTGATACTCAAACTCTTTCTCATTTTCATTGTTTGTTTAAATTGAAGCTTCTTCACTACATGTTGACACTTCTTATTGTATTTCCAAATGACCTATTTTAATTGATTCTCTAAATCTTTCTCAATATCATTTTTAGTTTGAGTTAGAGGTTCCTTCCTATAATTAAGCACTTCTTGGAAAGGGTTAGCTAATTGTTGCAATATAAATTCTAACTTAGCCTCAATTAACTTACATAGATGCTCTTGATCTTCCATATTAAACTCATGCCTAATCATGGTTGGTTAGGTTTTGTGCACATTGTTGTTCACCATCCCACTAAAATCTTCCATCGATTCTTCTAAATATGATTGCTTACTCATCCAGTTTGTGATATTAGTGTTCATATTAGAGTGAGTAGAATAATGTAGCAAGTTGTGATCGCACAATGTCATTAATCAATTTTATTTTCAAAGGTGCTAAAGGGTTATTTTTATTACAATCCAAACTTGAATGCATTTCCCCGCACCACCTACACCAATTTTGATTATTGTTGTGCATGTCCATAATATTCGAGTATTCCATGTATGAAAATAAAAATAAGGAAAAATGAATAGACAGGTAATTACATAAGTGAGAAAATATATGCAAAATAAAGAAAATTCTAAATCACTATTTACTCGTAGATTATACTTAATACAAAACTAAGAACATTCCCTGACAACGGCGCCAAAAACTTGAGAGATCGCAAAAATGTGTATGTGCTTGCACACAAGTGTAAGTGGTCCAAAAGAATAATAGAATGGTTAATTCCAGATTTTATCATCCTTAGGGAACGGTGGTTTTGTTACCTAGTTATATCTACTTTCAATAATGTCTAGATAATATGTATTTTGGATTTGGTTGGTTCCTAACTAAACAATGCATAGAACTCAAATTAAGATACTATTAATTAATAAGGAAAAGTTAGGTTTTTATCATGTGATTTGTTAGGGACAAGTGTTGTATTTGACTCATGCAATTCTAGGTACTTGTTATCATGCCAATTAATCAAGTGAACATTGTGTTCCGTAGATTAGTCCTCTAATTCTGACAAATTCAAATCTAGTGCACAAGGTGAACACACTAAGGTTCTACCTCAGCACATAGATTCTTAAGAGATCACATTTAGTTATTTAGAACTCTTAAGTCTAGGTTATCAAAAATAATCTTTTAGCTAGGTGATCTCACAAGCATTGATTTCCACCAATAAGCTTCATGCGCATCATACAAAGTTTAGCTAAGGAAGCCGATTCACCAGACCACTTGGATTATGTCACATCATCCATGAGTACTCGATGCCCTCTTTCTCCTTCAACATCTGCTGAGCCACAGAGCTTGGTTGTTGGATCTTGGCTCAAAAGCATCAACCTCTATGCTGAGCTCAAAGAGAGGTGCAGTTAGGCTCAGAGCTTGTCACATAGCTCTTAGCTCTAATTGCACCCCCACCTATGCTCTATACCAATTATTGAGATTTGGAGCTCAATATGTTCATTGTACTAAGTCATTCCTTCCAATTCAAACCTGAGGTGTCTTACACCAAGAATCCTCTCTCAACAACATTACGTCGCGGCGAGGACTTTTATGTGTATTCCCTCTATATTTGGACTATTTATACTGACTCAGCATTATTCATTTAATAAATTTTTTATTTCATCACAGATCTATAATCAATCCAGGTATTCATTCACAAGCACAAACTATAGATGGACCATTAAACATAATTTCATTCATTACAAAAATCTACCTATAACACCTTTTGTATCCCAAATTCATCACATGATTACAGCCCAACCCTCCCCAAGGAGGGTTTAGCTCTCCATTACAATAGAAATATAGGAAAATACATGCAAGTAACTGAACATTTTCATGGTTCAAACTAAAAGACAATCAGAAGATAAGTTCAAGAGGAATACTAGGAAATGCCCTTGGCGTATGCTAAATTTTCCTCTTTGCCGTCTCTCTTCTTCTCCTCTAGTTCCTTGGTGTGGTTTCCATTCTTTCCCTTGAATGGATCTCTTCTCCTTCCCTGGTGATGTCCCCTTCTTTTCTCACAACAGCTCATCTTTTCAGCTATATGAATGTCAAAATTGAGAACCCTGCCTTAGTCTCAAATGGCAGTTTGTATAGTGAATTCCTCAGTCCCTTGGTATCAATTCTACCATCTCTTCCCCTTCCTTGAATTAATGACAAGCCATTAAATTAAATTCCTTAATTCCCTTGAGATATAGCAGAAGTAAATGTGATTTCAGTTTCCAAATGGCTGGGTAAGGTCAAGGGTTTCATTTTATGGGCTTCCCTATGGTGTCATAAATGCTCTAGAATGGGAATTTCTACGTCTGGCATTGCGGCGTGCGATAGTGCACTTGGGCTCACTGCAGTGGTTTTGCTACAGACTAAATTTTATATGGACACATGCTGCGGTGCGCGGCAGTGCCGAGCTCTCGGTTTGGTTCCGTTACAACGCGCTGTAGCGCCAGTATCTTAGGTTGGAGACCACTACGACGCACTATAGCGAGGGCTTCTAGGTGAGTGCTGAGTCTGGATTTTTGGATGGTTCTGCTATGGCGCGCTACAGCTCTAGGCTCTTGATTTTGACCCATGGCAACGCTGAACTCTCAGGTTTGGGCTCGCTGCGGCGCGCGGTAGCGCTAAGCTCTCAGGTTTATGCTCGCATGAGCGCGCTATGGCGCGCCCGGGCATGCTGTAGCTATTTTTTCCCAGACTTTGCAGAATTAATCCTAGGTTTCTCAGTTCTCCTTCTTCCACTATGGCACACCATGGTACGCTAGGGCGTGCCACGGCGGTTTTCTCCCAGAATGGCATATTTAAGTCATATTTTAATTTGCTCATCTTTTATCCCGAAAAGTAGCAAAAGCACATCAAAATATATAATTTTAACTGAAAAGTGCTTGTTTTTATTAACCTATTTTACTATAAATCCTGGAGTTATCAAAACCTTTGCTTAAGAGCTCTTGTAATTATTTATTATGCTTTTGCAATTCTTTGGGTGCCATTTGTAAGGCACTTTAGAGATCGGTTGTGTTCTAAGAATTAACTCAATAGAGAACTCTACTTCTCTAGCTTGAGGTACACTTGGCAAATCTTCAGGGAATACATCAGCAAAATCTCTCACTACTTTACATTCAGAGAAAGGAATGTTCTCATTAACTTCACCCATCAGGGTGATAAGAAAAGCATCACAACCCTTACTGATTAATTTCTCAGCCTTAATGGAATTGATAAAAGATGCTTTGGTACTAATTTTCATTACAAAGGTATTAAGCTTGCCATGGGAATGAAGTATGATTTTCTTTTCTTAGCAATTTACTACTAAGTCAATTCATTCTGAGGATAATATCAAAGCTGGCTAAAGGGAAGACGATTAGGTTGGAATCAAATGCCTAGTGATTCAAAGAAATCTTAACATCACAAAATTTGTGAGCACTGAGTTGGTCTCTAGAAGGAAGTTTAACATTTAGTGAGTTGGCTAACTTATATGTGGACAGATAAAGGATCTTAATGAAATGTTCAGGGATAAAAGAATGACTGGCCTTGGAGTCGAATAACATATTGCACGATTTGTCATTAAGAAAAAGTGTTCCTAAATTTATTTAATTGACTGTGTTAACTAATTGCAAAAACAAAGATGTTGGAATGTGAATAATTTTACAAGAAAAGAGGTTCAAAAATGCCTACCTGAAACCACATTATTGTCTTCTGCAGCTTCGAGAGGATTTAATGCATACACATGTTCAAGACTAGCAGGATGATTATTAGTCTACTTTTTGAAGTTATTCTGACTCTGAAATCTTTGAGTTGCAGCTTGCTCCCTTACTGGTTCCAAATCTTTCATTGAAGGAGGTGGCATTATTGTCATCCTTGGTTCTCTTTTGTTCGAAGGAGTGGCACATAAGACTTGGTTTCACTGTGAATGGTTAATGTAACACCATCTACCTTTTTTTGCTGAGTGCAGGTATGAAACATATGGCCCTGACGACCGCAAGTGAAGCACCGGTGGCCAAAGTGGTAACAGTTGCCATATAGATGGGGTCTATTACAACCCAGAATTTGTTTTGAGGGTGGGGAAGCTTCGATCTAATAGATGTCCACAATACCATAATCAATGAAACTGGTGTTTCAAATATTATCCCACCAGTACTCTGCTTCCACATGGAACAGATAAGCTGTGAGACAAATCACCTCTGAGTTGGGACACTTGATGCTGATCAAATTCTTCTCCACTATCTTCAACCAACTAGATGTATCCCATGGGATAAAAGTTCACGTTGAATGTTGAAGGTCTCAACCGCAAAAAATTGTGCAAGAGTTTATTAGTAGATTGATGCGACATGTGGGGTGCATAAGGGGCAGGTGCTGCTGGTGCAACATTATTAGTAGTAGAGGAAGAATGGATTGAGATCAACTTCTGAATCACTAGGGCCTGCTAAGTCTGATTCTCAAGCTTCACCGCTACCATGCTTCTCAGGAAAGTAACTTTATTAAAGGTACTTCTAGAATCCATCGTTGTCTAGATGGGAGTGGTCATATGTGGTAATCCTAGATTCATCTTGTTGTGGTAAGATGAATCATTGCCTTAGAATGAGTTGAGAAATATGATAAAATTTAGCATTCAAATATAAGTCTCAGAAATTTATTTACTCATTACAGAAGTGAAGGTCACATAGATGATAAGACGAAAAAGATAACTCATATAGATATTAAGGCATAATAAGATAAAAGAATTACAATCATTTTGACAAATTTGACTAGCACTAAGCCTTTTCGATGAACTCTGCACAAAAGGAAAGATGAAAGTCGGTGTAGGTCACATCATGATGCTTCCTCCTGCACTTCTTTTCCAACTTCCAATTGGTGATGATCCACCAATCCTCGGCTACATCTTGTAGGAGAAAGGTCATATGCTCGATACAGGATCAGGGCACTCTATGAAGTTCAAAACTGCTTCTACTTGCTTCAACCATTATTTAGCTAGGATTGGAAGGTCAAGTCCTCTAAAGATGGAATAGTGAAGTAGCTTGTTAAGTACTAGGATGCCCTTGGATGAGACTTCATATACATTCCTTCCACCCTCTTAACCAAGCTGGTAGCCATAATCCTAAGTGGCTTTGAATCTTGCTGAGTAGTAGCTCAAGTGAGATCTCCCACAGTCTACGCTCTTACTAATAAAATTTATAAAATTCTTAAGTTATCTTAAGATTATTTTAAAGATTATGGGTGGATATTTCCAATTCATACTTTGTATTGAGCTGCTTGAGAGTATGGCACTATGGATGTTATGTTTGATGATTGTATTACAAAAATGTTGATAAAATTCTAATCTAGCACCTTATGGTACTCTCTAATACCAACAGTGGAGCCCCATCCCTACCATGGTCATTTTAATACTAATAATAACATGATTTTGGTAGAGAGGTCACCGTGCGACAAATTTCTAACTTTAGTCTAGTTAGGTTTTTAGCCTAACCTGCCTTAATTGTAGAATCTACCACCTATAATTGTAATTCATTCTTCAATATATATAAGAAAGAACATAGTGTAAAAGCAAAAACAAGTATAACATCCACCCCCATAACACAAAATAAAAAAGAACAGTAGCTCAACTAAGTATAAGAGTATAGAAAAGTAACGACATCTATAACATTCAATTATTATAATACTGAATTTAAAGTTTAAGAAAAAAGGCACACTCATCCTTACAAGCAAAAAACAAAACTAGGCTTCAGCAATAGCAGGAAGGTTCTCCTCCTGGCTAAGCTCCTCACCTGATGATATCTCCAAGAACAACTTTGAATCTGACATTGTCGGAATCATAATGCCAAAGCCCCAGACAAAAAAAAGAAAATAGTCTAAGTATATTTTAAACTGATTTAATAAAATCTACATGTTTTGAGAAATATAATTTTACTAAACATTTAAGCAATTAAAAAGGTGCCACAAGCAACAAAAGAACAAATTAGTTATAAATAAAACATTTATAACTAAACAAAATAAAGTATGTGAATAATATATCTCAATCAAAGGCTACAATAAGATTATACAATAAATACACATATAACTGAATCTACTAAAAGTAAAGCTCATCCTAATATGCTTATGATCCTATGAATACATGCTAATTTATAGAAAACAAACTGAACTAAAAAATATAAGTTAGCTAAAACAAGCACCTAATTTAACTTGCATCCTAGCATATAAATAAAAAAAAAAACAAGTACTGAGTAAATTTGAACTAAACCATAAAGGTTTGCAGAAAATAGAAAGTAAACATATAAAATGCGATAACAATTGTTGGCTAAACAATGCCATTGAAACTGAATTGTAACTAAAAATTAGAGATGAGCCAAATCCATTACTAGTATAATAGAAATTTACTAAATAAAGCTACTAAATGGAAAGTCCACATGTATCATTCTAGCCAACCAATGATTTAGACCCAGCAAGACTATAGAATCAGACATGTATCATCCTAGCCAACTACAGAGCTAGGGTTAGTCTATTCTTTATCAAAAGTGCTGAACTATAGAGGCGGACTAACTTGACACACTCTATTGAATTGATATATGAAGAACTGAATGTACTGATTAAAAGTAAATGATATTTATATATTTTCAAAGCTAATATAGGATATTTATTCTTTATCATATGTTTAACTGATATGTCCAAGGTATAAGGCTCAAATACAATGTATGCGAGCAACAAAAGTTTTTATCTAATTTATTCATTCTATCTATCCTAAGAGAATAACCAACTATCGATTAGAATCTCTAATTCACAACCTTAAAGGTTAACAAGTTCTAGTTCATAATCAGAAGTGTCTTCTATAAAAGTTTAATAATTTAATTAATGACTTACTTAATGTATTTTAATAACCCATACCCAATCTTGATCCAAAAAATCAAGATTCAAGGATTTATAGTTAAACTCCAATTTGAGGTTTAAGCTCTAAATCTAAGGTGCTAACATCTAAGGATCTAAGGTTTCACACAAAACCTCACTTTAAAGGTAGAGAATTTTAAGAACTAAAAGAATAAGGAAGATATGATCCTAATTTAGAAAGGCTGAAGTCTAAAGTATGAAGACAAAACAATCAAGTGAAAATTTATAAATCTAAGAACTAGATTCAATTTATAGAATAATTTCAATATTCCATAGTGTGAATCACTTAAGCCAATAAGAAAAGAAATCAAAGTATTTAGCACTTAAGGGATTCCTAAGGAAATTTTCATGAATGAAGGCTGCACATTCTAAGAATAATTTTTCTATGGAGTAGCTCATTCCACTGAATAGATCTAAGCTATTAGGATCTAAGACCTAAGGATTTGATTGTTTACTTAAGATATTAGTAGGGTTAGACTTAGATTTCTCTTAAGGCATACATCTAGGAAAAACATTTGGATTATTTTGGAATGTAGATAAGTTAGCTAGCACTGATTTTATTAGCATTATTTTCATTTAATGAGTCAAAATTAAAAATATAAGACCAACTTAAGAGTCTAAGGATTCCTTAAGTTAATTTTAGGAAGAAAATTAAGGTTTAGCATTGAGGATCCATTCATCATGAATAAAAGCTTATAAAATGATCCTAAACCATTATCTTGCTAATTAAAAGCATTTAATTTGAATTATAGGGTTTAAGGGATTTTAAACAAACTTTTGACCAAAATGACCAAAATGCCCTTCATGAAGGGTAAAAAAATTGAGATTTCAAAATGTAGGGTTCCAAATTGACTCTAAACAATTCTAATAAGTTCATTACTATCTAATAAAAGAATTAACACATAAATTATCAAATTTGCACTTAGTCTAGACCTAATAAATATTAATCCTTTAAGGTAATTAAGGGTGATCAAGAAAATTAGACCATAAAGGTAAAACCTAAGATCATAAGTGGGTTCCATATGACTTGTGGAATTCAAGGGTACGAAGATCTTAGAAATCATATGGCAATTATGTTGATTACTCACTAATCAATATTTTGGGTGATTAAGAGGTGATTAGTGATTTTACAAATCAAAAACTAATTTCAATGGCATAATTATATTCTTCACTGTCATATGAGCATTTAGAGAAATTAATCAAGTAATTTGGCCAATAAATGAATTAAATATTTTCAAATTAAGATTTTAGAGCAATTAGGCTAAATTAGAAATTCTAATTATAGAAACTATAGTTTTATTTTAGAATTAGATTTCTTGTAGTCTTTTGATCAAAATGGTATATTGGATCATACCATTTGAATCTAAATTGGCAAAGTTTTTTCATTAATTTAAATGGTTTGATTTCAATTCAAATATCATAGGCTTTACAATACTAATTTATACAACTTAATGCAACCCAGCAATATTGAAGGAACAGACACAAAAGTAGTTTTTGTAGACTCATGTGTAGTTTTTGTAGCCAAATTTATAGATTCTATATTTGTCATTCACTTTTCTATTATTGGTGAAATTATTTTTCTAAGTTAATCGCTCTATCAAAATAAAGAATACACAAGCTCAAAATCCATAAAAATAAATTATCTAGTGTAAGCTCAAAAGTACAGTCCTATGAAAACAAAAGCATTAGAACTTATTAAATTTTAACTTAAAATCATTCAGTGCCGCCTAATAAAGTTAAATAGTTTAAATCAATCATCTTATTTACACTATAACACAACCTTGATAGAATCTATCAAGTTCAGGAGTCAAGAGATCAAACTCCAAATATGGGGTTTAATTCTCGTAACTTGGGATTCTAATCACTTAAAGACTAAAATTCAATATATTGACCTAAGTATAGAATAAACTAGATTCTTAATTTTTAACCAAACCTACCTATCCTCTTGCTCTATCAAACCAGAAAATAACAAGGCATCTATCTAACTCCTAGTTCAGTAACTTATTAAAATCCTAATGCTCCACAATCGTGGAATGAGATTACAATAATTAAGATAGGAATGATTAAAAACTTTAAGAGATAAAAATTTAACAAAAAAATACCTAATGCAGACTCTGTGCTTTCATTGGTGACAATGGGAGTGAGAGCATGCACCCTTAATAGAGCAGCAAGGGGATTATCTGCTTTTTTTTTCCAATTAGTTGTTGAAGTAGAAACTAATTCTACCACTTTGAGAGGCACAATTATAAAATCTAGAGCTTGAGTCTAATAGGGATTGGATTTTGATATGATGGATAATGGTTGATCATCACCTTGTCCATAGTCCAAATGGCTTGGCAATCCCAAAACTTATGACATGACCCACCACAAGTATATCACCTATTATATTAATGGTAACACTTACCATAAGGATGTGGTCTTAAGCACTTGGGTGCTGGCTTTTCTTGTTGCTACAATGGCTGAGTCATTTGGTAAGCTTGAGGTCATTGAGTTCTAATCTCGTAGGCTTCTTTAGAATCCTCTAAGGAAGATAAGGATCACTTCCTTAAAACATTCTCTTTACTTGATCGTGTTCTTTTAATCTTGCACCTTCTAATAGCTTTGAGAAACTGCTATGGTGATAGGATACAAGATGGTCCTTAATCGAGCCTTCAAGTTCTTTAAGGAAATGATTGCATCTTGCTTCTTCAGTCTGTCCCAAATCAGGGGCAAATCTTGATAACCTCCTGACCTCCATTTCATAGAATAGGACTATCCTATCTACTTGAATCAATTGGATTAACTCATTCTCTATTATCGATTGAGCAGAAGAAGGAATAAACTCTTCTCTAAAAACAAATTTGAATTCATCACAAGTAATCTCTTCAACTTTTACTTCTGCAAAACATGATTTTAGCTCGTTACCCAACAATATCTGACTTACTCAATGAACAAATGAGTGGTTAGGCGGATAACTTTGTTGTAAGGACACATGACGCCTGAAATATTCTTCTCAACTATTTTCAACCAATTGGCAGCTTCAATGGGGGAAGCAAATCTATTGAAGGTCAATGGATTGAGTCAAAGAAATGCTTGGAGGAATCCATCCACCGCTGAACTTGATGCTGCATGATAATTGACATGGATGATTTGGGGAATACCAAAAATCAAAGCTAAGAAGTGTTATGCCACTTTGGCAAATCCCTCACTTATCATTAGATTAAGGTGTAATCCTCAAACCACTAATATGGGAAGGATGTGCCCTAAATAATGCAGCGAAATCATTCACTAAGTATATACATTCATCCGAGTGCGAAAGCAAGAAAAGTAAAATGCTACATCCAATCCACCACAATACACGTAAGAAGTAAACATGCGCTTAAAATAAAATAGTACAGTAAAAGAACATACATATGTATCTGAATTATTAAATCAATTTTAAGATAAGTTTAAAGTCAAATAAATCACTCATCCTCACAAGTTAAATAAAATGACAGCTAATCTACTGATCTTCTACCCTGACCTGATGCTTCTCCAGGAATGGCTTCTCTTCAAGCACAAGATCCTCAAATTGCTCAGAACCTGCCATTGTCAGTTTCACAATGATAGGGCCCCAACCAAAGAAAAGAAAATCTGGTTAGACATATTTTCTAAGTACATTTTAGGCTATTTAAGTTCATGAGTTTTATGATATCACCATCTTACATAGACTATAAAATAAGTAAAGTGTAAGGGTCCAACAAGCATACAAAGGGATATGGAAAGTTATAAATACAGTATTTATAATTGGGTAATATATGAGGTAAAATAACATACCTCAATACTAAGTTGTGATAAGGTTAGGCATATATGTATAAATAAAGTAAGAAAAGTACTGAAAGACAAACTCATCCTAAATATGTTGATGATCATATAAATTATGAAAGTTTAAAAGTAAGCAATCTATCTGTGATATATATAAGTAAGTAGTAAAGGAAATCTAACATCCTATAAGTACTCAAGTAAGCAGGTAAAGTAAAGACTAACTACAATAAAAAGCTAACAGTAAAATAGTAAATAAGTATATAATGATTGACATATCAGAAGAAGGCTAAACTAGCCCACTGAACTAAAAAATGTATATTCTTAGTAACATCTAAGACTAAGCCAGTAAGTTTCTTAGCGTCATAAAAGGCTAAGGTGAAATAATAAAGTAGAACTGAACTGAGGAGGAAGTAAGTACAAATGTAGTAATGTTTTAGTTATTTACTTTCTTTTTGTGTACATATCCAGAAGTAGCTGAGGAGTCAAGCACATCTGCAAGATTGTTTGAGTTTCAACTTAACACAACACTCCTCTATGAGTAATGTTAAGTAATCCTTAATTGTCCTTACTCCTGTCCAGTAGGGTAAAATGCGCACAATCAACAAGTAACTAAACCATATGTATATGTTGTCCTAATTATTCTAAGTTTTCTATTCAAGCATCAATGTTCTTATATGACATGTTCAAGGTAAAGGCACAAAGTACAAGGAATGCAAAAGCAATAAGTAAGTCGATAGTAAGTAAGGGACTCTACTGCACACAGGTGATATCCATTATTATCTACTTAATTTGTTCTAACTACTCTAAGTTATACAAGTTCAAGATCTCCAATTCCTACTATAAAGTATAACTTAGAAGCACAGACATATGAGTTAAAAGTA
The DNA here is from genome assembly GCA_016760335.1 of Gastrodia elata. Classification (NCBI taxonomy): domain Eukaryota; kingdom Viridiplantae; phylum Streptophyta; class Magnoliopsida; order Asparagales; family Orchidaceae; genus Gastrodia; species Gastrodia elata. The sequence goes on from CM028686.1 coordinate 12,495,702, forward strand.
ATTAGAACTTATCAGGTTCTAATTTAATTCAATCAATATCGCTTACAAGTTAAATAAGTAATCAACACGTCCTATTTGATAAATTTAAACATTCTAAACTATGATCTGATCAAGATCTATTAAGGCTAGGGATTATGAATTAAACACCATGAATCGAGTTTAATCACATAATCTAAAGGGAAAAGCTTTAGGAGTAAAGTTTAAGTCAATTTGTGGACTAATGATTAAGGCAAATCCTGTTAAGTATAATCAAAGCTTAAGAGGAGGGATCTCCTAATTTTAATCTAAAGTTAAGAGATAAAATAATCATAGTTAAAACTTGAAAATCTAGAAACTAATAAAACTAAGGTTTCATTCATTGAATAACCCATTTACTCAACACATGAAATCTAACCTAGGATCTATTCCTAACCTTAAGTAAAAGGGGTCTAAGAAGAAGTTTAGATCCTAAAAAGCTCCTAATAAAGGACTTAGGGGACTTTAAGAGTTGTTGATAGTTATTACAATTTATCTTTATGAGTTATCCTAATTTACTCAAGTAGGTGTGTGATTAGGACTGTTAGAAGTATTAATTTTACTTAGGATTTTCAAGACTTAAAATGGGAATTTTACCAAATTACTTAATTATGGGATTAAGCACTCTAAAGTGGAAAACTATATGCATAAACATTAAGTAAGAATAAACTACCCTAGCCATCTAGAAAGAAAGTAAAAACGTAGCACATAATAGTAAAGTAAAACATCTAGAGTTAATTAAAGTTATACAAACATTTATACATAATGACACTCATCCTCATGGAATACATAAATAAAAGAAAAAAAAGAGCTAAGCAAAAGTCTTCATAGCTATAATTACTGGATCTGATCTACCTCAGGTACAAGATCTACTTCAAAATTTTAATCTATCATATTTGGTATTTAATAAAAATAAGTGATTAGACTTGCAAAGTCTAAGTATATTTTAGGGCGATTAATCAATTTAAGTTTTAAGTGGATATCACATTTAGACATTTACTATTGTAGTTTAAGTGGAGCTCAATGCAGTAAGAAGAAAAGTAAACTAAGAAAAATAAAGTAAAGTACAAAAAAGTAAATGATTGTAAGCAATAATAAAAAGCTATAAAATAGTAAAAGAGGAAAGCTGGTACAATCTGCATCATCTATATATGTAAGGAAAATAGGTATAGTTATACTAACAAGTTTGTCATAAAAATGATAATCAAATATCTACAAATGAACATATGCTAAGTAACATAAGTGAAAACAGTGTAAGTATAAATATAAGTGATAACAACATACACTACATGTAAGTATATAAGAAGAGGAGCTGTAAATACAGGTGAACCTATAATATATGCAAATAAAGTAAATACCAGTCCTAAAGGACTTAATGTACAGTAAAAGTAGTCATATATCAGTGAGTAAACATGCAACGCCCCATCTCGATACCACATGCAACTGAGGTAATTTAAGGATAATAACAATTGGTGATGGAACGGTGCATTTCTTGGGAAGGACTACTGAACCTCCCCGAATACTGCTAACTGCTGAAACTCAAGCTTAAAAGAAAGCTAAGGACTAATTTTTAAGATAAGAGTAAAATACTTATCTTAAGTATTAGATATAGTACTTATATACATTAGATTATGAGAGTGATATTAATAGGAATATAATATATATATGTGTGAGTATTAAAATTACTTACATGCTGATCACATCATAATACTAAGTGTAAGTAGTAATAAATACTGAGTGCAGAAGCTAAAATATTCCAGATCATTCATCATAGAAGCTAGGCAAAAAACATTCATCTCAAAAAAGAAAAGAAAATGCACCCAGAGTTGTATTATTGCAGACTTCTTACTTAATTGAAAATGATAATACAATGCCTCATTAACTTACTGTAAAAAATAAACTAATGCAGAAAATAAAAACTAAAAGCTGAGCTGGCTAATGCTCTACAAACTCCTTTTGAATCTTCTGGGAAACCTCCTAAGCCTGCTCCACAAACTGCTCAAAACCTAACAAATTGTCGGATCCCAAAAGTACCACGTGTTATATAATAAGTCTAACACATCTAAAGCTACTATATACATTTATAGTTATCTAGAGATTAACATTTAAGTAAGGAAAACAATACTGCAGAAAAGCACTAAAATAACTAAAGAGTATGAAGCTGTACAAAATAGAAAGTAAGGTAAAATTGCAACTGAAAGACTAAGTATAAAAAATAAAAAATAGTAAAGAAGCTAAAATTGAATAAATGTTGAGATAAAATTGTGATGTATGTTACTAAATATATGTATATACATTTGAATATGCTACAAAACTGTATGCCATAAATATGCATAACCTGATGTCACATGACATCCCACAAAATTTTAGGTGAGCAGACACTCCGCTAATAGATCCTAAGGGACAACAACGCTCCGCTAACAAAATCTTTAGTGAGCACAATGCTCCGCTAATGCTGTGCAATGACTTATGTAATTCATGATATACCAAGGCTTTAATAATTGTATGCCTTAAAATGTTAAAACCAGAAAACGATCAAAACTAAGCAAGTAATCCATTTGTTCCCATGGTTCAAAATTTATCCAAATAATTACTATCAGACTAAGAATACACATTTACGTTCAAACTCAAGTATACGCGGTCTAATGTAATAAGGGATTGTGAAGTCTTAAGATTTATGAACCACTGAGAACGATGTATTTTGTTACTAAAGTATATTTGATTTTACTAAGGTTTGAACAATGCTTTAGCTGTTGATATTGGTTCTAATCTTAACAATCAGGGTTTTTTTTATTAGAAGGCACTTGATGAGAAAGTAAAGAGAGTTGGGCTCAGCATGCAATTTGTTAATGGTTTTGTGTAATTACTCTTCTCTATCAATTTTTAGTGTCAAATTACTTAGATGTTTTAATTATAATCAGGAAACATAGTCTTCTCTAGGATGTCCCCAAATTGGACTAAGTTTTGCCTAGTGCTCAGAGATGAACACAAGAAGGTTTAACCTTAGCACATAGACCCTCACATGATCAAAGTTAGTTAAATCTGATGCTTATGCCTAAGTTATCAAATCTATTGTTTTAGTTGCACATCACCTGAGCTTGATTCCACCAATGGCTCACATGCATTAGTTTTATGTTTAGCTAAGGAAGAGAGACATTGGGCTAAGTGGGTTATGTCACATCACCCACAAGCACACAACACGTTATAGTCCTTGCATAAGCTTAAAAAAAGCTATAGAGCTCAATCAATGTCTCTTGGCTCACACACATCAACTTCTTAGCTTAGATAAGGGAACAATGCTATGAGGCTCATAGATCTTATCTCAAGGCTCTCAGCAATCATGCACATGTTCATAGCGTAAGCTAATGGTGAGTAGTGGAGCACAAAGATAATGTACAGTTCCATCGCTCTGTTCATCTTTTCAAACCTAAGGGCTTGTATTTATCATACTTGCACAACAAATGTTGTCATTGGCATTCGTAGAGAGGATGCTCGATATGCATACCCTTAGTTCCTAAAAGATAGATTAGTTTGATGAGTTTTCTAATTTCAAAGCATTCACATAGATATATAATCATGACACCATATACATCCAACCATTTTTCACATCAATAATCATAACAAATGACTAAAAAAAATATTCATTAATAATTTTAAAGTACAAACACCATTTTATCCCTTAACTCATTACATGCCTCTGCCCAACTCTCTCCAAGGAGGGTTTAGGCTTCCAGTTGAAAAGAAATACAAGGATAACACATAAGAACTGGGAGCCTTTGCATAGCACTAAATGTTCCTTGTGATTCATGAGAAGGAGAACACATGGCACAACTTTAACAACCCAGTTGTTACCTTGGTCAATTAAGACTAATCTTAGTCTAAGATTAATCATAAGTGCTAATTAGGTCAATTGGAGTCAACCTCTAAGACCCAGATCAAATTAGGAGTCAATTGGATCAAATCCTGATTTTTGGAAAATCCAAAAACCCTAAAATATGACCTATTTAAATTGACCTTGATTAGTAAACGGACACCGCCATTACGTTCATTGACCCCAAATTAGCTTGGGGAGAAGTTTTCATGTCAATCGAAAGTCGTCCAAAATTCAACGAATATTTTAATAATATTTAATACCCCACAAATCGAGGAATCAAAATACTTGTTGGATCCGAAATCCGACCTTGCCATTACGTTCCTCACCCCTCAATTAGCTAAGGGAGAGTATTTGAGAATTTTCATAAATTAATTATTAATTATGAATATTAGATTTAATTAAATAGAATATTTTATTAAATTAAATTAATTATCATTTAAGATTTTATTAAAGTCCGCGCCGTTAAGCCATCAACGCCGTCTCCCTGTTGCCGTCTGCACCTAACGGTCAGCCTGGACTGTTCGATCGGAGATCGAACGGTCGATCTCCTTCATCCTGAGGAGGTCCCTTCGCGTGTCGCACCAAGGCTGGGCACCGCGGCGGTCGCCTCTCCCGTGCGTGGGAGCCCTCGGCGAGTCCGCCGAGATCCCATTAACTCCCCAAGATGCAACCCGGTCGCGGGTGAGAACCCTAGGCACCTGCAGCAAGTCCCGGCTCTCCTCCCCGTTGCGAACCTTCTGGGCTGTCGATTTCGAGGTACTCCCCGAACCCTCGATTTCTTCTTTTTATCAATGATTGTTGTTCGCATATCTATTCCACACCTTAGATTAGGACCTGGATGGATCCGATCATTCGTAGGCCTGCTCGATCGAGCGAATTTCAAGATCAATGTGCAGTGCTTTCCGTTATCTCTTCCTCGCCGAGCTTTAGGATTTAGGGTTCGACTGTATGGCCACCTCGATACACCTCTGCGAACGTCCCGACCCTAGTTAGGAAGGTATCGTCAAGCCCCGTCCAACGGCATGCGGGCCAAGGGTCGTCGCCGCCAGGATGACCGCGAAAGGGCGTGTCCTAGCCCCAAGCCCTCGGGGTTTCGCAAGGGAGTCGAAGCGTCTGCGGGTCGGACCGGGTCGGGCCCGACCCTCGCGAGTCCGAGCGGGCTAGCCACATATCGCACGTGCGTCATGCGGGCCCCACGCGCATCAGCTCCGCCAGGCACGAGCCCCACCGCTGAGCCATGCCCTCTCGCGCCCCGCCACGCATCCCCGCAGGCCCCGCCTGTCCCTCGCCGTCCAGTCTCTGGCAGACACGTGGCGTCTCTGGCCTGCCGCCTCATCATTACCTGCAAAATACTAATTATATATATATATATATATATATATATATATAAACTAATGATTATTAATACATAAATATACTTATAGTTAATTTAATATTATCTAGATTAGTATTAGTTAAGTATTAGAACCTGTTATGTTATAATTAGGTTAAATTAAGAATATGCTAAATAGTGTTAATTAGTTAATTAGACAATTTATAGTTAGTTAAATTAATATATTTTAAGTAAAATATATTAACCTGTTAATAATCATAATAATTAGATTAATATTAATTAAATTAGACTAATATTTGAATCTGTTAATAATTAACATTAATATTAATCCAGTAAATTAATTAATCTATTAATTAATGTTAATTAGATTAATATTAATTTAAATAATTAGTAAATTAATATATATATATATATATATATCTACAGTAATATTAATAATTTAATAATTATTAACCTATTAATTAATCCTAACCTTAGGATTAATAGTTATGAACAGATAATTAATTAAGACTTAAACAGTAATTAAACCCTAATTAATAGTAGTAATAATAATATTATATTTAAAATAATTCATAATTAATTAATAATTAGATATTAATTAATTACTGATTAATTAAGAATTAATAATTTCAGAATTTATATATATAACTTTAGGAATGAACAGTAAATTAATTTAATTTGAATAAATGAATAGTAAATTAATACAAATTGTATTTTTGAATAGTAAAATGTAAAAGTTTAATAACTTTTTGTAGGATGATCCAAATATAGCCAATATAGGTCTTAAAATACTCAGAAAAATAATTAGAATCAAATGGCGCAATGTAAAAATTAATTTCAGGGTACGCATAACGAAGTAACATTTTAGGACCTCTTTAGGACCCCATAACTTTTGACCCAATTGTCAGAACATAGTCAATATGGGTCTTAAAATGCTCATGAGAGCAGCTCCATCACCATGGCAGTATTAGTTTTCCCATTTGGATAGCAAGATAAAAGTCAACCCTAGAATTCAGAGTTGACTTTAGTGAAAAATGACCAAATTGCCCCTAGATTTCAAATGGCCATAACTTAGTCAATTCAACTCCAAATTCAAAAATTCAAGATTCTAACGAGTTTAGAATTTCAATGTCACCAATAAACTGAAATAACATTTAGGTTTTGAACCCTAGAAATTTAGAAAATGACCAAAATACTCTCAACCTTAGTTAAGTCATAACTTGACCATTTGAGGTCCAAATTAGGTCTACTCCCTACCCACATACTCAGTGCATTATAGGGAAGCTATAGAAACTGAGCTTGGTGAAATTAGACTTCAAACAGAAAAGTTCAGTTTTTGTCACCCGTTGACCGACTCGAATTTACCAAATTGCCCTTCAAATTTAAAGCATTCATAACTTAGTTAATTGATCTCAGAATGCAATATTCTTGGACTCTATGGATCCTTGAGCATTAACCTACAATAAACTGCATAAAAACTTAGTTTTCAGTAGAGTAAAAATTACTTAAATACCCTTAAGTCATAAATCTTAGTTTGAATCTGTAGGACCCGTTTCTCGTCCAAATTGGACATACTTACTGTCTATCCTCAAGTTAGACAGTAAGAAATCATATGGAAAAGAGAAACCTCATTTTGGACACTTAAATCAAAAGTTAACTTTTCGGACCCTTAAGTAGGGGCAAAATGCTCCTTTTGCCAAAAATTTAGGATAAACACCCTTAACCTTTAACTAGTCCTTTAAAACACTAAAATTAACATCATAACCATATTAGTGATATTTAAGTAAGTAAAATCAACAGTTAGGACAAATTCCAAAATTTTCCTAGGTCTTTAATACTATACCTTAAGAACCCTTCTTGAGACTAGGACTAGGTCATAGGGTTAATTTCATTCATTGAAAAATAGGGTTTTTCAATGAATGAATCCTTGATTTTATTAATTTCTAGAATTTTTCAACTTATTTTGATTATTTTATCTTTTAACCTTTGATTTAAGATGGGAGATTCATCCTATTAAGTTTGATTACTTAATCGGATTGACCTTGCCTATTATATCACTATTAGAATTAAACCTAGATCTTTAGTCTTACCCTTTTTGGATTATATGATTAAGCCCAATCTCATGGCGTTTAATCCATAATCTGTAGTTTAGTAGTTTTTAGTTAGAATGCCTAAAATTATTAATTATGTCGTAATGATTTGTTACTCAACTTTTATAGTCGACTTTGATTTGGCATATTAGGACCTAGCTAGTCCTGATATTTTGTAACTTGTAAGGACAAATTTCTAAGTTACCCTTGATATGTAAGAAAATGGTGATCCTGAACTTGTGTAACTTAGAATAGTTAGAACGAATAATTAAAAAAAACAGATGGTATCACCATATTAGTAGAGTCCCTTGCTTATTTTGATACTTTGTGCTACGCATTCATTGTATATTTGAGCTTACCTCCTTGGACATTTCATATAAGATGACTTTGTGCATGAAAATGAAAACTTAAAATAATAGAATAACAGTTGCCTTTGTGTCTGGTTTGTGGAGATTATGGTGCACATTTTCCCCAATGGACAGGGGTAAGGTGAGATCAGGATGCCTAACATTCTCATTGAGAAGAGTGTGTTAGGCTTGGGACCCGTATAGTCTAGCAGACATGCTTGACTCCTCAGTTGTTTCTAACAATTGTCCATAAAAATAAAAGTAAAATAACTAAAATATGTTGCATAAGTATTGTCTACCTCTTCAGTCATGCAGTATGTTTACAGATCGAGATGTATGTATATGTGGGCCAGTTTGGCCAAGTCTTCTGATATGGCAGTCAGTATACAGAGTTTGATGTGCAGTTTTAGTATTTGGCTATGTTTTAGCATTGCTTATTCAGTCAGTTATTTTTTGTACAGCTTATATACAGTAGGATGTTAGATTTTGCTACTATTTATATATATCACTGCTGAGATTTATTACTATAATTTGCATATTTCATTTGATCACCAGCATGTATTAGGATGTAGTATTTTCTTTCAGCATATATTTAGTTACTTATATTATATGCCTTACCTTGTTTACCTCACTTCTGAGGCATGTCTTAGCCTCCTTTTGCTTAAGTTATAAATATTATTTATAGTTTTTCCTCTTTCTTATTGTATTGTTAGTCACTCCTTTATATATTGTTGCTTAGGAAAAATGTGTGTAGTGGTGATATTATAAAATATATGAAAATGTATCAACCTAAAATGTACTTAGACAAATTATCTAATCAGATTTTCTCTTTTTTTGGCTGGGGCCCTACATTATAAAACCGACAATGGCAGGCGTAGAGCAGATAAAGGATCCAGTACCTGATGAGGAGCTATACCTAGAGGAGGAGCAGCAGCTCGAGCAAGAGCATATCTAGTCTTTAGATTTATATGTGAGGATGAGTGCATTTGCATTTCCTTTTTATTTAAACTTTAAATATTGTAATAATACAGGTACTATTGACTGTGTATTTAGATTTATATGCTTATATTCTGAGCTATATTTTGCACTTATATTATATTGTGATGCTTGGGTGTCATTTACTGCTTCCGCACTCTGTATGCTTACTTATATAGTGACTGTTAGATTGATTCTGTGTTAATCCTTCCCTAATCAGGTGGATTATGGATTTTATCCTAATCCAATGGTAAGTGAGGGGTTAGCCAGAGTGACACTCCACCCTTGGCTTAATCCTTCGACGGATTAAGGGTGCGGGTTAAGGCTTTAAAGTCCCAAGGTAATTACCTCCCCACCCCCATAATGAAGACATAAGCATGAATATTTGAGATTGGAGCTAGATTGTAACTAGAACTTGGAGCTTGATTGAGGAGGGTAGTTAAGGTTGGAATTTTGAAATCACCTTAACCTAGAGCAATATTTGTGACTAAGACATTTTACATTGACATCTCACATTGAATCCATTAACTAAGATTCAAAAAACCATTTGTGAACTTACTCAAGCACGAGCAAGAATTTAAGTGTGGGGGTGTGATATATCCGAAATTTATAGCAAAATAAAATGGTAAGAATATTTAAAACATCATAAAAACCAGCATACTTTGAGTGGAATTTGTGCATTTTCAGGAAAAATGGAGAAAAGGGCAAGCCAGAGCTAAATTGGAGAAATCTTGATGATAAATGCTGCAGCGTGCCATAGTGCGCTATAGCGGGCCATGGCGGACAAGTGCACTAAACAAAGACCTGGAACCTGATCGTCAAATTGGAAGCAAATCGTTGCAGCGCATCACAGAGGGTTGTGGTGGCATTTCATATTTTTAATATAAACTTTATATGAACTATTTGAATAGTGCTAAATCTGCGATTTCTAACTTTTGACTGTTGTAGTGCACTCCATGTGCGCTATGACTTATGAAGATTTGCGCAAACCTGGAACAAAATCACTGTAGCCCGCCGCGATGCTCCACGGCGGCATTTGAGATTATTCATAAAAACCTTATATGAATTAATTGAACACTGACAATTCTGTGTTTTCAAAACTCAAACCACCATAGTGCACCATAGCAATAAACTGAATTAACTCGACCAGCTACAGCGCGTGCAGCGAAATAATCTTTAGATTGAAGGTGCCACTGCGCGCTATGGTGAATCTTCAGTAGAATAGTCCATCTGGAGCTAAATTCAATAGATTCAAATGCAATCGTGGTAGCGCGCCCCAGCATGCTGCGGTGCGCCACAACTCCCGATATAGAAAAAGCTCCATAAATTGCATTTAATACAGCATAGGGAAGGCCACAATTTCAGATCTTTGGCCTTCCCTAGCCTTTTGAAACCTGAAGTAACATTAAATCCAAGAATTCCAAGTGAATAATAGAATAAAATTTGAATTTCTTGCATTGAATCAAGGAAGATGAAAGGTCACATGTGATTAATACATGGGGGCTGAAAACTCTCCTATTTAAGGGGCAATTTTAGACCAAGTAAGAGGTCTAAATTTCCTTATTCTAACATCTAAAAGGGAGGCTGCTATGGAAAAAAAAAGGAAAGAACTATCCAAGGAGAAAGAGAAGAGAACTATAAAGGATTAAGAAGAAAAGACAGTAGAAGATCTCAAGAGAAGGAAATGGAAGAAAAGGAGAAATACCAAGAGAATCCCAGAAAACCTCTGGGCTGTTTCCTAGTACCCCTTCTAAACTCTGTCTTATTTTCCTTATTGTGAATCGATATCAAGGTTCATTTTATTTTACCTGTCTTTTTGTATTAATTCTGAAATGGGAGGCTAAACCCTCTTTGGAGAGGGTTGGGTTATAGTTGTGGGACAATATAAGGGTTTATGGTGTTGTACACTATTTTGAAATGAATAAAAATTATTTGTTGAATTGTTTCTTATCCTTGTTTATTGAAAATGCCTAGATGTATCTTATAAAAATCTTTATTAAATCAAACTAGAAATGAATTATCATTAAAAAGGACTTATTCTCCAAAAGCTCATTAATTAGATTAGAGCAAGGAATGAGTGCAAATTAGAGATGAGAACTATGTGACAAGTTCTCAAGCTCATTAGCACCATTCCTTAAGGCTCATCCAAGAGATTGATGCTTGTGAGCTAAGTCCCCACCAATCTTGCTCTATGGCTCAAAAAAGTAGAAGGAATGAAAGAACATTGGACACCCATTGGATGATGTGACATAGTCCAATGAGTCAATGCATTCTCTCATTTAGCTAAACTGCATGTGTATGCGCATGATGTAGTTGATGCAAATCATGCTTGTGAGATCAATTAACTAAAAGTAGCATTTTGGTGACCTAGACGTAGGAAATCAGAATTTAAGTAAATAAAGATCTCATAAGGGTTAGTGTGCCGAGGTAGAACCCTAAGGGTGTTCTCCTTACTGCATTAGACTTAAACTTGTTGAATTAGAGGATTGCTCTAGTTTAGGCAATGTTCACTTGATTGTTTAGGCATAGGAAAACACTTTATGAGTTTCAATGACTAAATAATAGCACCAAGCCCTTATGTGTCCCATAACCAATCCTCAACTCTCTCCTCTTGAAAAAATAGTATCTTACCTTAAGTGAATTGTAATGTTAATTTAGGAACCAACAAAAACCCAAAAATCAATTATTTTAAACATTAGTGAAAGAAGATAAGACTTAGTATCAAAACCACCATTCTTTGAGGATGATAAAAATTCTCAGAACTTACCGTTCCACTTATTACTTAGGACATGTACACTTGCGTGCAAGCGCATATTTATTGTCTGTCAGATATCTTGAAGTTATTCAATTCATTTTGCATGGCGATAGTTGATTTTCTTTTGGGTGTTAATTTATTTTAAAGCATGATGTTCTATATTGAGAAAAAATTCTTGGTGTAGGATGTAGTGTCACTAGTGTTTGAGAGATTAGATAATGGTAAATAATTCTTGAACATATGTGGAGTATCATTGTTTAGCATCATTTAATTTCTCACTAAGTAGGAAACAAGGTGGTCATCTTGTGAAAGTATTCCTACTCATACCCCTGAAGCATCACAAACAACCTCAAAAACTTTGGAGAAACTAAGTAGTCTAAGAACATAAGTAGAATTCATAAGTCCTTTGATTTGAGTGAAAGATTTATTAGCACCAAAACCAGCTTATTACTTCTATGGTTTCAGTTATTAGAACCATAATCAAGCTAAAGTTTAAAATGAACCTATAGTAAAATGTGGATAATCTATGGATTCTCTTAATATCAGTAAAGCTCTTAGGGGTTGGCCAGTCACAGATCGCTTGTACTTTAGTGGGATCATGTTTGATTCCCAGAGATGTAACAATGAATCCTAAAATTATCACTTTTGATTGCATGAACAAACATTAATTTTTATTAATATAAATTTTTTCAACACAAATCTATAGTGGGATATGTGAGATTTTTCATCAGGGCTAAAACTAATGTCATTGAAATAAACCTCCAAGAATTTTCTTAAGAAATATTTTAGAACTGTGTTCATTGATCTCATAAATGTACTTGGGGAATTTGACATTCCAAAAGGCATGACAATTCATTCATATAGTCCTTCAGGTGTTTTAAAGGTGATTTTCCATTCATCCCCAGGTCTAATTTAAATTTATTGGTATCCACTTCTTAAACCAATCCTTAAAAATATGCTTGAGTCAGATACCAAGTCCAACATATCATCTAAGTAGGGAATGGAGAATCGGTACTTGATAGTGAATTTATTTATTGCTTTACTATCCACACACATTCTCCAAGAGCCATCTTTCTAAGGGGTTAGAAGGGAAAGAATAGCACATGGGCTTAAATCTTACCTAAGGAGGCCCTTGAAGAAGTTTGTTGACTTTTCTTTGAAGTTCAGCTTGTTCGGTGGGGTTCCTATGATAGTGAGATATATTAGGAAGTTAGCACTGGAAACTAGATCAATGGCATGTTGGATTCATCCATTGGTAGATAATTATTCAGGTAACGCTTCTAGGGATGTTATATGGCATTCCTTAAGCAGTTCAGCAACCATAGGTGGAACGGGGATTTCAAAGGGGTTAGAGAAGATTTCTTTGACATGGAGAATATGGATAGTTAGTAAATCTAAGGCTTGGTTCCATGTTAAAGCTTGAGATGTGTAAGGAGAAATGGTGATGAGTTAAAGCTTGGTTCCATGTTCAGATTGATTTTTGTCATTTTTAGGAATTTGATGTGGGGTGATGGCTTTGGGGTACTAGTTCCAAAAGAGTTTTGAGTTGGTATCGTAGGTATGGGCTTAGAGGGATAAAGTTTCATTATTTTTCCATTAAATTTTCAACTGTATTGTCTCTTCCCTGGTGGATGACATCTAGGTCATAAAGTCAAGGTCTTCCTTAGAGAGTATGGGTTACATCCATAGGCAAAGCATCATACCAAATACTAAGTACTTCCTCCATTCCATAATTTTTAAATGGTCAAAAAGTGATTTTGGTCTTAATGTTTACTTTAAGTTATCTTAAGTTATTTTATTATCAGTTCGATACAATTGGGAAGATTTAGGTTTAAACATGTGATTTTTTATAGACCTGTGCATAAGAATTCTTCATTTATGTTCTCATTATTTTCCTCATTATATTTATCAAGTGGCTATTTGTTAGGATTAAACATTATTTTCAAGCTAGCCCTAAATAGTGTTATCATGAACTTTCAAATGTTTTAATTAAGCCCATAGACAACTTTGTGATTATTTTATTAAAGAAAGTTTATCCTTACATTTAAGTGATATATTTACATTTTTTATTTTGTGATTACAAAGTCTTGATCCATTCACGGCTCATATGATTCTATTTCTTACTTAGCTAAGAAGATGAACATCGAAGCTCTGTGAGTTTATGTCACGTCACTCATGGCTTATGTGCATCGAGTTTTCTCGCATAAATCATAAATGAGCAGTAGAGCTCAATGAATAGGTCTTGGCTCACATGCATCTAATTCTTTAGTTAACCTAAAAACAAGCAATAGCCTATATGAACATATATCACATCATCCACTACCTAACATGCTTATCTCTTTGTGTCTAGAATTGAGCTATGGAGCTCAAACATTTTCTTAAATTATTCTCTGTGGGTCACATACATCAAACCACTCATTTCAGGCAAGTGCATGTGCAGTCAAGCTCAACAAAATTATGTCACTTTGGCGCAGCTAGATGCTTATAATGCACATTATTTAAATGAGAAGTCGTCATCAGGCTCAGCAAATATCGTAGAAAGTAAATCTTAATTCTTTTTCACTCAAGACATAGAAAGCAATTAGTTCAAAACTTATGATTTTTCATTAAAATAAAGATCTTTTACATGCACAACACTGATTATATTTCACAATTCTTTGCCTAACCCTCCCCAAAAGGGGGGGTTTAGCTTGATATTAAAAAATAAACAAAAATGAAAGTATAGATGCAACACAAGATACTCATGATGCTTTTACAAGTTTAAAGAATAAAGATCAATAAATTATAGATATAATATAGAAACTTCTTTCCTAGTGTTCTCTTTATCTTCTCTTTTACTGCTCCTTATTCTCTTCTCTTATCTCTGTTTCTCTTCTCCTTCTTTCTGTTGTAGCCATCCTCCTTAGGAACTACTTGGAATATTATTTTGGAGGCTAGGGTTTGACCAAGTATTTTTGAGTTTTTTAGGAAACTTACCTTTAGCTAATCTTGATTACCCTACCTAATTTTCTGACTAGTATAAAACATGGTTTGGGAGAATTTTGGTTGTTATTAAGTGAATTTGTTTGGCGATTGTTGCAAGAAAATTTAAGTGCTATGTGTGCTTCTTCTTATGAAATATAATACTTTTCTTGAAAGGAGAGATATTTTTTTCATCCATTCTCTCTCTCTCTCTCTCTCTCTTGCTCTTTGATGGGAGAGACATTTTTCTTCATCCCATTATAATCATTTAAATTTTTATATATGCCAATTTTAGCACATGCATTACATTCATGAAGTCCTACAAATCCTATAACATTCCAAATTTAACCACCATTCATATATCTCTTCATAGCCATTATTCCCCCACACATAGTTCATTTCATCTCTTAATTAAGCTTGAGTGTGTTTTGGTCAATTTGGCAGGTTAGTATCATCATACCCTATTTTTCTTATTTTAATTTCTATCTGGTCATTTTTTTCAAGTTCAACTATTTGATGCATAAAATCAAAATTAGTTTTAAAATCGATTTAAAAATTAAAGTTTTCAACATTATCATCTCCATTTTCCAGTTACTATTAATCCATACTCTTTGGATTACAAAAGACATGGATGATAGATGAAAAATAAAATTAAAACTTAAGGAATAATGATAGACTATCGTTACTCCTACCATACTCGAGATTCCTCCTGTTTCATTATTGACACACACACATACTTCATAAAATCTAAAACAAATTAGAAATAAAAACATAAGATTATTTATAGGATTTTCTTCCCAACCAGTTCTTAGTTTATTGATCTCAGCCTAACCAATAAGAGTTTAAATCCTCTTAGAATATTTTTCTAGATTTTCATTAAGTATTTGGGATATGTATGAGCTTATTCAATAATATAATCTTTATGGATAGCAATTGTGCTATTATTCTTCTTCCAGCCCCTACCTAAATCATATGACTTAATATAAGTCTTCTTTTTTCTCTTATTTTCTTTCTTCCCAGCCTCTTTATTTGTTTTTCATTAAACTCTTCAAACTCATCATGAACCTCATTCTCAATTTTATTTTGTAAAAAGGCAAATAGATCTACTTAGAAGCATATTCTAACCATTTGAACACAAATTCAAATTGCAAGCAATTCTCATCAAGATTGCTAGGGCTTTTATGACAATGGAGATGTTATAAATGGCTTCTACATCTTCATAATGTTGTTTCTATTTATCTTAATTCACTTCAATTAATGGCTTACCTATTTCTAAGCATTGAAGGGATGGTGCTAGTGGCTTATAAAGAGCAAGATTTGTGTCAGATTCAATTGTTGGCTGCTTTTTTGCCTCCTAATCCTTTTGTAGTTATTCTTGAGATGCATCAAATATTAGAGCTTTTCCAATATGTAATGTCGCCACTGGTTCTAATACTTAACTATTCTTACTAACAATTGCCATAGAGTTTTGTCTAATCAATAGTTGTTGTTAAAATGATTCTAAGTATTCCACAATCCTTTTACGGTTGCTTTCTTCCCTTGCGAGTGATTCCTCACTTTGATTTGAAGATGCATTTGATCTCACAATGAATTCGAATGTGAAAGTTCTTTATTCCTTATGAGATTCTTATATAGACTGTTGTTGATTGTTCCATGTCCAGTAGTGAGGATCTGTCTGCACAAGATTCCTAGCATTGGAATTATATTCATTACTCCACATATTGAAATTATGCTCTAATTGTGAGGAAATTAATGTGTCTCTGAATTGGTACATTCTTTGTGCAGCCAATTATAAGAGTTAATGGCCATTTCCTCTAACAAATCATATGCTTCCTCTTGAGTCTTATTATATTTAATTCCCCAATTGCCACATCTATAAGAGTCCTTATGCTTGTATCTAACCCATTATAAGTAGTTTGTAGAATGGTATTCTATGATGTGGACATTTCCTTAAGTGCATCTTAAACCTCTGCAAACTTCCATATAATGGTTCTCCTAAGTTACTATAATACATGGGTGGTTTTCTATGTTGAATCATAATTTTCATCTAAATTAGTGCAGTGTTCTCCTAATCTCGATGATGCAAATTAAAGTATACTATTCCTCAATTTTCATACACCTTTCTATCTCTTTATAAGCAGAACGAGTTATGATACATATTTTACTAATTGAATTTCAGCAACATATTTCACAGATATAATTTCACAAAATTTATACACAAAATAAGCAAATAAAATAAAATAAATAAGCATTAAAAATAAAAATATTCAAATCACTATTTAATTGGAGATTTTGTTAATACTAGCAACCATTCTCCAGCAATGACACAAAAAACTTATAGACCAAAAATGAGTGTGTATTTTCACACAAGTGCACATAATCAGAGGTAATAAAGGAATGGTAAATCCGTAAGATTTTATTATCCTCTAAGAACGGTGTGTGCTTGTTACTAAGAGTACTTCCTCCTTTCAATAATGTTTAAGCAGTCAAAAAGTTTATTTTGGTTCTAATGTTTACATTAAGTTATTCAAAGTTATTTTTTGATCAGTTCGATACAATTGGGGAGAGTTAGGTTCAAACATGTGATTTGTCATAAAACTGTGCATAAGAATTCTTCATTTAATGTTCGAATTATCTTATGCATTTCATTTATCAAGGGGATATTTGTCAGGATTAAACATTATTTTCAAACTAGCCATATCTAGTGCTACCATGAACTCTCAAGGGTTCTAATTAAGCACATGGATAAAGTTTATCCTTACGTCTAAGTGATAAAATTTACATTTCTTACATTGCGATCACAAAGTCTTAATTCATTCATAACTCATGTGCATCTATTTTTGACTTAGCTAAGGAGGCGAGCAGCAAAGCTCTATGGGTTTATGTCACATCACTCGCAGCTTATGTGCATCGAGTTTACTCGCATAAGTCATAAATCAGCAGTACAGCTCACTAAATGGGTCTCAGCTCATATGCATCAAATTCTTGACTTATCATAAAGATAAGCAATAGCCTATGTGAACTTATGTCACATCATCCATTTCTTAGCATGCTTATCTCTTTCTGTCTAGAGTTGATCCATGGAGTTCAGAGATTTTCTTAAATTATTCTTTGCGGCTTAGATACAACAAACCTCCCATTTCAAGCAAGTGCACATGTAATCAAGCTCAACGAAATTATGTCACTTTGTTCGTAGCTAGACGCTCGGAATGTACATGATTTAAATGAGAAGTGGTCATCTGGCTCAGCAAAGGTTTTAGAAAGTAAGACTTAATTCTTTTAATATTTCCATTTTTTTTAGTACATCAATAATTCACTCAAACATAGAAAATGTTTAGCTCAAAACTTATGATTTATAATTAAAATAAAGATCTTTTACATGCACAACACCTATTATATTTCACAATTCTCTGCCTACCCTCCCCAAAAGGGGGTTTAGGCCGACATTACAAAATAAACAAAGAAGAAAGTACAGATGCAGCACTAGATACTCATAATGCTTTTACAAGTAAATAATAAAGAGCAATAGACTAGAGATACAATACAAGAACTGCTTTCCCTAGCATTCTCTTTTTCTTTTATTTTGCTGCTCCTGATTCTCCTCTCTTAGCTCTATTTCTCTTCTCCTTCTTTTGGTGTAGTTGTCCTCCTTAAGAATTCCTTGGAATATTATTTTTGGTGGCTAGGGTGTCTTCCCTTCTAAGGGGTTCAAAAGATCACTCTTGTTCATAGTATGTTCCCTTGAATACAAGTGCTTAACTCAACCAAGGGGGCTGAATATAGAATACTTCCCATTTTAATGACTCTTGGAAGAGTTCTTTATTTCAAATCCCTATATATTCTCTTATAATTCTATCTTGGAAGTTTGAATAAGTTATTTTTCTCTTAAAGTTGCCATTGTAGTCAAATGGATTAATGAATTAAGTCCCATGAACTCCTATCCCTTCAAATTTTCTGAGAATTCTGGAAGGCGGGCGCCACGGTGAATTGGGGTGCTAGGGTGTTGGATCTTCATTTAACACATTGCATTCATAATAATTAAGTTGTGTCGCAATGCGCGATAGTGGCTCACTTACGTTGCTCGAGCGCTACAATGTGTTGTGACGTCTGCTCTTGAATTAATTCTTTGATAAGTAATTCCTTGAATTATGATGTGGCATGCTATACTGGGTCACTCTCAATGCTCGGGCCCTCCACCACATTATAGTGGACTGTTTTGCATTTATCTGGCACTGCAGTGCGCCGTATTATTACGCACTTGAGGCTCAGGTGCTGCACCATGTTGTGGCATCCGAGTTTCCCTAAATTTCCTTCTTGAGTGCAAAATTGATCTTGAGCTAAAAAAGTGATAAAATAAACCAAAACAAACAAAAATATCAAATAATTTTACTAAAAATAGTTAATTATACTAGGAAAATATATATATAATTAAGGATCATCATTACTCTTTTTAAATTGCCAGGGTCTTCTCATTTGAAAAATTCATCAATTTTAGTTGACCAATCCAAAAAATTATTTAGGTCGTGAGATCTGTCATAAGTAGATGCTTCAACTTTAATACTACATAGTGAACCAGATTCAAAATGTTCTCTCTCAAAATGATTAATTATCCTAGGTGTATGTATGACTTGAGGGTGGTTCGAGTGGTGATTGATTCTATTCCTAGTTTCAATTTTATAGTCAGTGTCAGGATTGCCCGAATCATCATGAGAATGGTGGTGCCTAAGATATCTATAATTATGTCCAATGTCAAAATTTTCAGTCCTAAAAGAATGGCTAAAGGGGACCTATTTTGCCTTCTAGGTGGGGGTTTGAGAAGTGTTGGTCAAAATATTGCATATGGCTTCGAATTAAAGCTTTTATGGTTGTGATACGTTGATTAAGATCTTCATTATTCCCTTCCATAATGAGAAATTCATATTGCACTTAATTTCAAAAATCGCAACTTTACATTTAAACACAATAATCTTAGAAATTATCGGAACATCTAGGTGATGACAGGAATCTGTGGACTGCTTACATCTCAAGCTCTCCTTATACAGTTTAGGACTTGTTGACAAAGTTCAAAATAGTTTTCAAAAATCACTAAGTCTCCACACTAATTAACTATCTTGCCAAAATTAAATTTTCCATTGACATTAGATTTTTTTATTTTTCAAAGAAAAGAAAATTTGAATTTTAGGCTTACAAACTAGGTTTGGTGCTCAATTATAGTGGAACACTCCCTCGGGTGTCTCTCAAGTGGACTTGGGTAGGCTTTCAAAGAAGTGGTCGGCTTATGTGAGGTGGAGTTAACTATTGGAGCAAATGCATTATCAACAAGTGGGCTGGCAATTGATATGTAAAACGTTCAAATTTAATATGAACTCCTTAGATGCACAAATAAAGAGCAAAATCGCAAAAATTACAAGAACGTACCTTCATGAAGGGCAAATGGGCCACCAATCACTTTGAATAGTCTTCGTGTTGCTTTGGTTGGTGTCATTGATGGAGGATGCGGACGAGAGTGGGCTCACACGACAATGAGTGCACAGGCAGCGGGGGCACTCAGGGGCACATGGGCGGGACGGGGCTGGCGGGAACGCGTTTATGGGCATGCATTCGAAATGCTTAAGGAAATTTCTCTTTGATACCAAATTTGCCGTCGATCGATGCGTAAGCACATTTCAAGATGGCGAGAAATCGACAATTTAGTGAAGAGACGAAGTGATCGTTTGGAAGCAACCATTATGGAGCGGATGAGAGAGAGCGAAATGAGATACCATTGTGCGAGTCATGCTCCACATATGCCTCCGGTTGTAAACACCTTTGACACCCTGGGATTCTCCACACTGCCAAGAAGAAAATAACTCAAAATATAGAGAACTTAGAGGAAATTTTCAAAATTTTATTATCATCACAATACATTTTACAAAAGGGTTTACGACTCTAATTTTAGGGAAGAAAAAATGTTAAGAAAAGAAACACTCTCACCAAATTAGCTTATCTCTTAAAAAGAAAAAAAAAATTCTCTTACCAAACTAGCTAGTTCCTCAAAATTAAAATATATAAAAAGAATATTCTACTACTAAACTAGCCTACCTCCGAGAAAGAAATATATAACTCTCATATTTAAATTAATTCCCTCTCTTTTATAACTCAAATAAAACTCAAAATAAAACTAATAAATCTAATATTTGGGTTTAATAAAAAATGCAATAAAAAAATGAAAATGATTTCAAACTAGACCATTTTCTTCTTAAAGGCTCTTTTAATGATCTTGTCACATGTTAAGCCTTTTTGTCCTGCATCAACAATATTATTATTTAGTTTAGTCAATCTACAGGAATAGCAAAGAATGCATCACGAAACCAAAACTCTGAGATTCTATACATATAATGAAAATTGAGAAAAACATGGTACCTCTTTAGTTTGCTTATGTAAAATTAATGGATTAATTTTAGAGAAATTAACCTCTTTCAACATGTTCAAAAATTATAGTAAGCTTGACCTAACCCACCAGACTAACTCATCAAGCAGAGAACAGTGAGTTCACCCAACACTAAGAGTTGTCAGGTCGCCCATGATAATACCTGATTAAAGCACAACTGAATGTCGTTACTCTGTCCAAAAGGTTTTCCTATATGCGAGGAATTTCCTGTTATAGCCTAGAGCCTAAGTGAGACTTTGTTACCCTAATCAAGAAAGGCAAGTCAAATTTAAGGCTTTTGGGTCTAAGAAATCTTAGGAAAAATTCTTGCTTTTAAGTCTTTGAATAGGTTTTCTGAATGTGTAGAAAGCTTAACAAATTTGGAGGATTGGGAAGGAAAGGAAATTCAGGTTCCAAATTAGGTCGGACGAGACATTGTGATTCTTAAAGAAATCCAATTCAGTGCTTTCGATTCAAAAATACTTCTCAAGTGCTTAGGAATATTTTGATTTAAAATTTTGATATTTTGTTGGCATACACATTAATTTACTCTCAGTTAAACATAAAAATTTTATGTTACATTAAAACAAAGACATTAATTTAGGTTCAATAAGTTCATATAAGTGTAACTCTTCGATCGAGGTATAATTTACACAATTTAAACAAGTAATTATACATTTATTGAATTTAAGGTTTCGCTGCAACATAGCTGCATCGAGAGGTCAGGGATGGACTATGTGGCATCGAGTTATCATAAGCTAGGTCGGTAATGAACCTATTTGCCTGAGATTAATCTAATCTGTCAATTTTATGCTTAAATTGTCTGTTCTATAGTAGAGTTTTATGCGAAAGTGCGGAAGATTGGGAAACTGATTGAGATTGTAATATTGAGCAAAAAATCCCATAGATTGATCTAAAGATAAACGCATAAGAGAGCCATATAATGTTACTGACCTAGCTAATTATTTTTGTGATTTTAAGTAATATCTCAAACATGATATTAATCATAATAGTCTAATTTAAACATTATTTTCTTAGGTTATAATAGTCTTTAGATTGTAGTGGATAATGATTGGTCATTACACATTTCTCAAAATCCATTTAAAGAAGTTTTGAAATAATCTCCATCTTTGTAAATATGTTTTTGATAAAGTATGTGCTGTCATTAGCTCATACAATGATGCAGAATGATTTCATAAAACTTTTTTTGCTAAAGCAAGCAATAGTAGAATATAAAATTAAATTTATAAATTTAGCAACATATGTACCAAAATGGTTGATGTTGGGAAAGATAGGTGTAGTCATTTTCAAGCAAGTTCGAGAGATTCTCTTCAAGGAATTTGGTACCCCTATGGATAGCTGATTTTGTAGATTTAGTGGAGAGAGCAAAGCTTTTGGATTATAAGGATCATGACACATGTGATAGAATTAAAGATGGCATTCATATCCTAATCATAGAAAAGAACTTAAAGAGTTAAATCCAATCATACCGAGGAGATATTTCAGCACTCACTCGTGCAAATCAGGCCAAGCTCGATGGTAAGATATAATATGCATCATCCCTATGGAAAGCGTAACCATGGAATTATGCATTTCTTCAAATGCAGTATTGTAACCCCTAATGATGGGCAAGAGATCAGTAAGGATAATATTGAATTATTTAGACATGCAGAGGAATTCGATTTGTAGATCACCAATTCAAGAGCAACTATACAACCACACTCCATCTAATTCTTGTGAAGATCACAATGTTATCACATGTATCATTTATTTATCTAGTATACTATGTGTTATTTTATCGACCTGGAGTCGATCATTCTGTTTGTCTTAAGTCGTAGTCAAACAACTTAAAATATCTACTCTTATGCTTAATTCACAAATAGAGGTAGAATAATCTTTCGAGAATACACTTATACCGAAACTATATTATAATAATTATATAAAATTTGTGAACAACAAAATGTATATTAAATTATTTATACTAGCCCTCGCCAACTTTGACATTATCATTATTGATTGTTTTTAGAAGCGAGTGCATTTAAATATTGAAGGCTAAAAGTTGATCCTCTCTAATAAAATGAGTAGTTTGTTATTTATATCAAAGTAAGGAAAATAATTTGAAAAGATTATACCTCTTTTTGGTTTATTTATTAGGTGCTGAGCAATTCACTATATCTTTTTAAGTGATAGTAGTTAAGGTGGTTAGATCATAATCCAATTTGAGCTTGTGCTCCTCACAACTCAACTAGATTAGAAGCATGCCAAAATATGCAAGGGTTGTTTTGTTTTTTATAGTAGAACCCAACTTAAAATCTACATACTAGCTTACCCCCTCAAAATCTTGAGGCTTTTATTGCCTCACAGTTTACATAAATTTAGAAAAGAAGTCGTAAATATTTGGAAGCAACTCAACTATCCAATTGATGACCTTAATTACTACCATTGTAATAGCATGCAATCTCATGTGGGTGCGAGATGTGGCGTTTGGCATGCAGAGAGTGACAACTTTTACCTTGACATCTTCCTAGATATATGAACCTCCCGACTAGCATCCTCTTTCTCTCGAGCCACTTCCTAATTGGGAAGCTGCCAACTATTCTTTCTCGGTTCACTCTCTCGAGCTACTTCCTAGCTAAGAACATCACAACCAGCCTTTCCTGATTCATTTTCTCCCGAGCCATGACTCAGTATGGGGATGAGGTAACCTCCAGCAATCTCCCACATTATAACAACTCTAGCTCTGTCCCTTGTTCTTATCTTCTCTATCTCAACTGGTCCAACATCTTCCCGTATCTCATAACACAAGTTAGTGCAAAATGAGAATCAAGAAAGTTTATGGCCCCATTGAGTTGGTGATAAAAATTAGATTCCCCATGTTTTTGAGGCAATTGCTTTTCTATTGTTTTGCCCAAACAAGAAAATCTTGTCTGGGAATCATTAAATGCTTATTTACACCTTTATCCAAATATTTGCTCTACTAGCATCCATAATTTTGTTAGAAAGCAGTAAACCCCTTAGAGGCATTCGGTAATAGCAATGACCACCAATTGTGGTGATAAAGCAATAGGCATATTTGGTATTGAAAGCCTATATACAAAGAACAAAATGGGCAAAGCGAAAGAATACATAATCGTAGTCTGGTTTTTTTATACACGAGTTCCATGATAACAAAAAACTGCATCCATAATAAAGCATACAGTGAAGCGAGAAATATTATCCTGAAGGAAGCACAAACTGTCAACCAACAGCTTAAATAATTCAGATTCCAAGAGATCATACATGCGACCTCCTGATGATGGAAGAAAATTCAAAAACCAAAGCAACAAGAGAAGAAAGAGAAAAGAAAGATAAATTGCTCATCAGCAATCAGCAGTCTTTTTCTCACTGGTGATGAAGACACATCCAATGTTCACTTCTCCATTGCAACACATGACTGACTGGTCTTTCTCTGAAAAATTGTAAATAACATTAAAATAAATTATGACAATTTTAGCCTGCAATTACAAGAGACACATGATGATGTCCCAGTTATCTTTAAGAAAAAATATTCTTGATTAAAATATGCTATTAAAGGGCTACTAATGAAGTTTAGGGTTTCAACGTCTCAAAGAACACTTCGCCATAACATGATAACGAAAAATACAAAAACAAAAAGAGCTACTAAAGAAATTTAGGGTTTCAACATCAAGAACTGGACTTATGGACCAAACTTAAGGGTCAAACCCTTTGCAAGATATAAATACTTTATATAGGTAGAGGCGGCCACAAATACTCGGCTATGAGTCTTCAAAGAATGGCCCAACTACCAGGTTAAGACACATTCTACGGGGGTATTGGCCAATGGAGATCCTCCATGCGTCCTGTTGTGGTTCTATTATTGGCTCGGATTGTAGGGTGCCGAGCAGCTGGACAATCCAATGGCGGGGTGTCGCGTAGATCTCTCCATTAAGTTATTGTCCATTATTTTGTATTCTCCCGCAGAATGATTGTAGACGATCAAAGTGTGCAGAGGTTCTTCTTTGTCTTATGGCTAGCGATTAATTAATTCCGTGCTAAACTATCTGAGCCAATCTTAATCTCCTGGCTTTATTACTCACCTACAAGCATAGACTGAATTGTATAACCTGAAAATGGCCAGTAGTGCTCCTATGTCAGCTTACCTATAGGAGTTGGTTCTTAAAATTAGTTGGTTCTTAAAATTAGTGCCCAATTGGCGGAGATAAATTTGTAGCTCGGTGAGTCACTCGGTTGGATATTTGACTGACTTCCTTGATGAATCCCCTGATCATGGGCCTCTTGGCTTGAAGTGATCTGATCACGCCTCATCGGGACATACCTCTTAACTCGATCACAAGAAAATATAAGGTCATTGTGTGTGAGTTTTTTATTGCAGATAGAAAATTCAAGTCATTGTAGAACACAAACACTCAATAAGATGAGAAAGAAGTAACATAAAATTTCTAGCCTCTTCCATTCATGATAGAAAGTGGCTTGCACAGCTTTTGTAATAACAAAAATAGAAAATATAAACACAAAAAACAATAAATAATTAAAGGTAGGTGATGGTGCGGCAAATGACATGCAAGGCTCCAAAGTAGTTGGCCTATATGATTTGTTTCCGCCAAAATTCCCCCAAGCCTCTCTTGGGGCTCAATCGAGTCCAGAATGACTCAAAAAGCTTATTGAGTGAGCGTGTCTTCAAAAGCCCGAGTGATTGAGGAATTAACAAATCATTGACTGTCAATCAAGTTGTCGATTTACCCAAGTGAAGATTGCTCGGGAACTACTACAAAGGCTCAGACTCCATTTTTATTGTTCAGTTAAGTGAGCTCTAGATCATGCTCCACTTTTTTTGAAGTTGACTCCAGATAATCACTTAAATCCTACGGAAAACATTTGCATAGCACTTCACCTTATGGATCCTCCCTTCATGTCAAGATCCTGTAAGTTACTCGGTCGCTTCATTGAGTTAAGGGCTTCTTCACTTCTTGCAGAGAATTTTCAGATAACGAGTTCTCAGATCTCCCCAAGTGCAACTTGCCCATTTAATGGGACGAGTTCTCTAATCTCCTAGTCGAGCATAGAGGGCTCGAACGACTGCAGGTTCTTTATGTTCACCGCTGAATACATCTACATGTAGGCTCATAGTTCCGAGATATAGGCATTATCATTTATCTTTCCGATCACTCAAAAGGTTTATACTATAACGGTTGTAGTTTGCTTCCTTCGCCTTGATGATAAGCATTACCAATGAAATAGTATATCCGTTTGCAAGGATTAGGAAAAAAGTTTAAATAATAGTTCACCTACGCTGTTGACTAAAGCTCACAATAACTCATAAGTTTATAGATGATGTTATTTGCAATGTTATCCCATCAGATAACTGTTAAATCATTCTTGGAAGCCCGTATTATGTTGATAGAGATGCAAACTTCTACATGAGAAGGTACCCAGTATGTTCTAACCAAGAATGAAAAAGATTGGATTTGTATAGAGATAAACATAATCGACCTGTTAAGATATCTACCATAACAGTTATTCAGAGATATGTACATGCCTGAAAAAGCAAAAACATGTACAAGGACTTATTCAATCGAGACAACTAGCTACTCAACTGAGCCTTCTACCACTTTGTGTACATAATCTAAGAGTTTTGATTTGTCCTCCTATGTTGACAATTATTATGGCGCTGAATTATTTATCATCTGAGCTTTGTTTGGAACACCAAGAGATATACGATCAATTTTAATTGGAGCTGATCACGCCACTAAACCAGTAAGGTGTGTTGAATAATACAAGAGCAATGAATGAGAAAACAAAGGGAGAAAAACAAGCTTTGAAGAGTTCAAACTTACCATCAAACTGAGCTATTAAGCATGAGATTCAATTATATTCAGATTCTGCATTGCCCAGCTTAAGTATGTACAAAAACTCTAGAGAATGAGGATACCAAGTAACAACTTGCCTAATTACCAGACTAAGGCTTGATTCGCCTAAGCATATCTCTAAATGGATCATTGATCGTTATGAAAAGGTTGGCGGCTCAAAACATAAGCTACTTTTAAGAGACTTGTGAATGAGAGATAATAAGACAATTCTTGGAAGATTTTGTCCAAGTTCATTTGGATGACATACTGAATGATGACACAGCGATGAAATATTTGAACTAACAAGCTGGTGTTGAATCAGAAGATGTGTAACTTCTTCAAGTCTTCTTTGGGTTTAAAGAATGGGGGTGGTGGAACAGCATATATACCTCCATATTCAAGCCATAATAGAGCAACAACAACCCTACAAGATTGAAGTTAAGAGCTTCGTAGATGTTTACCAACATGATAGGAGAGTCATTAAGAATTTCTCTATGATAGATACACCTTTTCACCAGCTATTCAAAATTATTAGAATATTTGAGTGGGGTCGAGAAAATAATATTTATGAAATAGAAGAGAACTAATTAGACGCCAGTACTAGTGTTATCCAATCTATAGAAGCCATTCGAGATTAGCGTGAATGCTTCAGGACATGCATTGGATGCTATTTTAGACAAGAAAGGCATAGCACATTAGTAGAAATTGTTACAAAAACTTCAATTAAATTATTCAATCTATGACAAGTTGTTATCTCTTCATCTGCAATAAAACTTAGGCATTTATACTCGAAAGGGAGATAATCATGCATGTTGACCACAAGTTGTTACAATACCTATAGACCCAATCCAAGCTTCAGCAAGTAAGGCACATGAAGCAGAAGAGTTATCTTCAACAACTCAATCTGGTCGATATGTTATCACGGCCTCTTGCAACAACCACCACAGTTATGAGAGTCAACAATGATGTTTTCTAGCAATATAGGAAAGACTTTACAAAGGATGATCAGTTTAGAGATGCCACAAACAGCTGTCAAATCACTGAAAAAAGATTCCTAAGCAAATTTTTTAATCGCGATCAACGGACAAACCCATATCGAGTATAGTCGACAAAGTAATTTACTTTATAAGAGGCACATTTGTGCATACCTAGAGGAGTTCATCAATTGAAGTAGACAAGAGAAGGTTATACATTTATGATGTCAGGCCATTTTGAAGTCAATAAGAGACCCCTTTGAACCTTTAAAGGCCTATGTATTAAAAAAATGAAATAAAATCTTTTCCAAGAATATCAATAGTTATGTATTGAGTTGTATATTCAAGCCTTTCAATCAGAAACAAAAATGCTTTTGCAATTGTGAATTAGTTTTCAAAAATGGTCATCCTAACGCTCTTCCAAAATACTCTCTAAAGAGAGCATAGTCAAGTTATTTTTCAAACATGTGCGAGTACATTATGGATTACTAAGTTCTATTATCTCAAGATTGAGATCATCGATTTCTAACAAATATTTTGAAGGAGAATATGAGTCATGACGGATATAGCCTTAAAGTGAATTATAGCCATTTCATCTATAAGTAAATTGTTAGACAAAAGTTGTCAACATAACTATTGTTCACTTGAAGTATTTCATAGTCAAAAAACCAAAACTTGAGACGAGTCTTCTGTATATTTAGTTCGCTTATAATTGAGCCATCAACAATTTACAAGTTTTTTTGAGATATGTTTAAGCTGCCTACCAACCAACTTATTTGATATTCAATTAACAATCGAGAGTACATGATCATTTGATGAGGTCATTGAAGTTCAGCTCATAGAGAGTATCCAAGCTATATGCACTCAAAGGTTAAAGAGCAACCCAAGAAGAGTTAACAATGATAAAAGAAATGACATTAAAGAAAACAAGAAACTCTTTGTATTCAGAGATTTAGTGTCGAAACATATCAGCAAAAAAAATTAAAAGGGAACAGTTGAAATCAAAAGTCACAATAAGCCATTAAAGAACAATACTATCAGCTCGATTTAGACTTATTTGCAGATGTAATCCATTATGAATGTCGAGATTTTGAAGCTACTCAAGCCTTCCTTACAAAATGAGGATGTGTAATTTCGCCATCAATCTTAGTCAAGCTCTATCATATGTGAGAGGAAGCCCTTATCAAAGAGAAATTACTTGAAACTAGATCCCCTATCACTCAAAGAGGTAAATAAATCATCGGTAGAAACGAGATGGGTGAACCAATCAACAAAGCCAAATGGTATATAGCAGGGAAGGATGAGCTTCATTTTCGTAAGTTAAAGTTAGAGATAACTCAAAAGAAATAAATTTTCTAATTGTAGAGGCATGTAATTAAAAAATCTATTATCTGAGCGAGTATTTCCAATATGGCCAAGTCATTCGCAAAGCCGTCAAGTCATTTGGTTTAAACGATCACTTTGTTGTCAAGCCTATCAACCTTCCCAAAAGTGGCAAAAAATAGTCAGCAACCAAATGTATCAATCAGGAATCTATAGCAGAATATTTTCATTAAATTAGTTGATACATAAAGTAACTTCTTGATCATCATTCCAGCTCAAGCTATGCCTAAGGGCATATCTAGAAATATTGGAAAACAGCACCTGCATTGTTTGTGAAATTGTGATAGTTCAAGTTTGCAATAAAAGAATCTCCATGTGTCACAAATTGATTGGTTAGTACAAGTGGGGGTTGCGTGCAATAATAAACTCGTCAGATAACTGACATGAGTTTGAGTTAGTTATTACTGTAGTTACTATAAATAGCTGCTAAAACAACTTAGTGAGGCTCCCCTCCCTAATCCCAAGTATAGTTCTGCTACTTGGCATTTTGTTTTTTTTCTTTGAATCTTCCATTTACAATCTTCATTGAACTTGAACCCAATTAATGAAAACTTCTGCAAGTATTTGACATTGGATTGCTTTGATTTGTTTTGAGCTTGCCGAGTATAGCATTCCAACACACCAAGATCTACATTGTTGATTCGATTGTGTATTTAATCTTCAAACATAGTTTAGAGCTAGCATCTTTTTCCCAACATACATAGCACCTAAGAATTTTAAATTTGGAATTTTTCAGTACGTAGAACCCAAATTTTAATACAACAACTAATTTATAATCAGCATGACTTAATGGAAAACAGAGATTCATAAACTAAATCTTGAATGGTTTAGATAATGATGATGGTGATTAAAATGGAACATAATTTTTTGAATTAAGATAAATTGACATGGTGAAGTGCCTCAATGACATGTGATAAGAGGATGTCTAGGTTCTTGAAAGATAATCTTGGTATGACCACAATTGGATTTATTTTCTTATAGAGAAAAGGAGAGTTGGATATCAATGTGTAATATGCACAAATGGCATGCTCACATATACATACAATATATGTGTATATGCATATATATATATATATATATATATATATATATATATATATGTATGTATGTATATAGATAGATAGAATATATTATCTCCACATTTCTAAAATACATGGCACCTCATAATTACTTATAATTAGAATAATTTTAAGATTTGTGAAATTAGTGATTTATTTTTAAATGTTATTTTAGGTTGCTAGATATGTGATTATTTTATGCTATAAGTTATAGGAATGTAAAAAGTTCAGTAATTAATAAATCTAGCACCAAATGCTCAGCATTTCGAAAATTAACTAACAATAACAGCATATGGAATCTCCAACAATGACTGATTAAGAAGGAACCACAAGTGTATTTTAAGATGCATGATAAGATTATCATGCTTTATTCTTAAATATTAAAAATTGGATGCTAGATAACTTCATCCATTACGATGCGTAGAGACGTTTGAGTGAATAAAAGTATTTTTTAGTTTACCATAATATTAAATACTATTTTAAAGACAAGTGTTGATTGAGTTAAAAAATATTATTGTACCTATACACAAGAATAAAAAGATGCTCAAGATTAAGATTGGGAAAATTATAAGGGAATTTAAGCAAATGAGTCATACATTGAAATTCTGAGAAAAATTAACAGAATATAAATTATGAAGGATACTCATATTTTATAAAATTAGTTGCATTTTGTCACATCCGTCAACCATAAAGCTATACATTTTACGAGCAAAATAAAGATGAAATAGTAAAAATTAGAGGCCAAAAGAAGAATTCAAAGGAAAATTAGTAAGCATAAATTGATTATTTTAACTTTTTTTGTTTCTAAAGTTCTTTGTTGTTTAAATTGACCCGGAAGCTATTTCAAATCTTCATAAAGTCCATGGTTGAGTGAACTTCTTGAGGTTAATTAAGTTTGGCTATATGTATTTTTGAGTAAATCTTGTCTACGTGTTTGAGTAAAATGTTTGATTTCCCTTGATATATGCTTTTTTTTGTTTTACTATTACTAAGGTGATAGATATAAAAAAATACCAATCGCTGTCAAAACGAAATGATCTTTCAAGAGATTGATAAATTTGTTAAGCTTAATTCATTATACCAGTAAAGATCTGATTAGAAATAGCAGATCTACTAGTGTAACATTGCAAGAATTAGTTTCTTAAATTTGGATCTGAAACAAGCTCCGATCAAAGATGAACTAGCCTGGATCAGTTTAGATTTCATTTGCAGAATTCGAGATAGCCTGAAATTTAATGGTAGAAGTGTAGCTCACTCGAATTATTGCAAGAGCGAATGATTAAGTCACCCAGGAGAGCTCAATCCCCCTATTTTATTCCCTCATATTCCTCTTGATCTGCATTCAATTGAGTAGGATGGTAACCCAGTTTCTTAGTTTCTCAACAATTTGTAGTTAACCATCGTGAATCTATTAGCCCAAACAATATCCCAATAATCCTTGTCGATAAAACTACATAACCTCCGTGAGAACAATACTCGAGAGACTTATCCTGTATCACTTAAAAGTGCATGCACTTGTACATCATTTCAAGGGCTGGAATTTGATTATCCAGTATTAGGAACAGTGGCTTGGCCAATTACTTTTTAGTTATTATAAGATTGCATCAAGTTTTTACTCTCAATTCACATCTCTTTGCTTTAATTATGAATATTCTTATTGAACACAATCAAGATGAGGCTTATTAGTACATGTTATTTCTAAGTGACATTCTCTGAATAGATAAGAATAAGAATAAAGTTATTAAAATAAAGCTCAAGTTGTGTAGAACCAATCAAAAATCAAAATAATTTTATCATTGTAGATCTAAAAATGAATACATAGGATGTAACCTTAAGCATAATATAAGCTTTAATCTCGAGGATATAATAAATATTGAGAACCATGTGATCAAAATAGTTAGAGGTTCAGATACATTATTTTAATTATACAATTTAATGTTGAAATAGAGGGCAATTTGATTAGTATGATTCAAATTGGTTGTATTAAATAGAATATTGCTTCTAGAGTGTTGTATGATCAAAAAATGTGACTAAAAATTAAAAGACAATTCTGTAGTGCATTTAAAAAACTAGCTATATGTTATATGATGCAAATTGTTGACTAATAAAAAAAAGCCTATTGATAAAATGTGTTACAGAGAAGAGCGAGTATTGAAGAAATAGGAAGGTGGTAAGGTTGAAGTGGCTACAATGGAAAATAAGATTAGAAATCATCATCTTTGATGGTTTGAACATATTAAGATTTAGATGTTTAAGGCTCTAACAAATAAATAATATGTGATTATTTTTTATGTTAAATGAGGAAGATGAAGACCCAAAAGACATGGAAAAAATATTAGAAAGAAATTTAGGAAAGTGTTTATATTTTATCGTGCACACTAGAAACAAAGGATTAAAAAAAACAGATGAGCCTATATAATGGGACTAAGGTTTGGTGTTGTGTTTATAAAACATATTTACATTTATAAGCATCATTAAATCATACAGATATTATATTTTATATAAATATTTTGAGCAGGTTCACTGAGTCAACGCAGCTCAAAGTAAAAGTGAAAATGAACATTTCCTAAAATGAAAACAAAAACAAGTTCTGAAAAATGTTTTACCTAAATTCAAGAGACCACATCTGAGCATCCTTTCATCCATCTGTAAAGACAAGAAAATAAAATAAGATAGGTCCGTTAAAGTCTAAAATTAAATAGAATAGATGGCAATCAAAAAAACAATAATTCTTTCACACCAATAAACCTAAGCAAAAATAAATTTCTTAAAGAGAAAAAGATTTTTTAATTTATAATGGATTGTCATTCATGTTTTGGTTAACAATCAAAATTGTGCATGACGCACACGATGCCTCAAATATCAGCCAAAAATTAGTGATTCCGACAATGACTTTCAACTACAGTTTTCTACAAATACCGTATTTTGAGTTTAGCAACACCTCATCTCCAACTTAATAGTTACAACTACTTATCTTCATCTCAAACAACAACTATCTCGTTTATCCCTTACCAAGGGCTCTTGCATCGATTCAATGGATGCGTTCGCTGTGTACAGCATGCTTTACTAGATACTATACGTTCATATACTCGATATCCAAATATTGGAATAATTAAATCAACAGTCAAATCTTATATGGAATCTTATCCCTGCTTAAAGATTAAAACCATACAAATAAAGTGATAGTTTTAATAGAATTAGAAAAATTTGAGAGTTAGATATTGTAAATAAAAACAGTTTCAACTGTACGTTTAATAATTACCCCATTTTTACTTCTCCTTTACTCGTTTCCAAGAATGAGAATTTGTTTTCTTTGCAGTGAGCCAGTAATAATAGAACGAAACTGCAGGACTGACTAAACCAGGATCCCGGACCTCTTCTCCACTTAACCAGCCACGGCCCCTCGGTGCAACAATTTTCTCCCTTTCCATCCCACTCAAGTCAATATTTCACTAAATTTACAGCAAAGCTAGAGAGTTTGACCAATTCCTTTAAGCCCCAGCATTCAATCTTTCCAATCGTCTTGTCTCCTCAATCAAGAACTCTAGCAGCTGCTTTCACACTATAAGACATTGCAAGTTGCTTCTCTTCATGTGTCACTTCCTCTTTCTTCATCTTTATCTTCTATTCCTACTCATATTCACTTCTAATAATGGCAATGAAACTGCCACCTCCCCTTCTATGTTTCAAGCAAATGCATCTTATTCCTTGTATCTCTTCGTTGTAGTTGACATTTGTAGATTTCATTCAAATCCAT
This sequence comes from Gastrodia elata, assembly GCA_016760335.1. NCBI lineage: Eukaryota > Viridiplantae > Streptophyta > Magnoliopsida > Asparagales > Orchidaceae > Gastrodia > Gastrodia elata. The sequence goes on from CM028686.1 coordinate 12,529,500, forward strand.
TTGAGCTTTTATTGAGATCAACATTGTCAACTTTCTGAATTCATATAAGTAATGTTACATTATTTTCCCTCTCTTTGTACTACCTTATAATTGTTGCAATTTAAATTTGTCAATGTTGTTAGATTTATCTTATGTGAGGCATCGCTATTGTTCCAAGGGATTTCAGCTTGATTTTGGAATTCCATTCTCGGCACCTTGAGGTAGAATTCTTTTTTTTATTAGGGGATAAACATACTTATTTTTGTTATAAATATTATACTTATTAAAATATAGGATCTTTTGTAAATATCAATGGCTATCATGCCCTGGTATCTTTTTTTCATCTATACATATTCTGCTCAAGCAAAGTTAGATATTAGAAGATATTTTAATGAAAAGATAACCAAGAGATTAATAAATGCATCAATAATTGCTGCACAATTTTTCTTTCTTAAGAAAATTGAAACAACTCACATACAGCATTAATATGTATATAAAACTTGAGCATTTATAACAAAAGTTAATATATTAGTGACCAACTAATTATGCTAGAAATAACAAATAAGGTGACATTCTAAAATCTCATTTTAATTATGCGTGTAAGGTGTTGACAAACCCTATTAGTATTGTGATAAGGCTAATTGTGTTGATAAGCCTACATCTTATTATACTTGGGATCCTCGATTGTAGTTCATAGCATTTTGACAGAGAATCTGATTGCATAGCTTCCAGAAATACAAAATAATTTTTTTATTTTATAAAAAACAGCATTAAATCCAATTTAGTGTGTGGGGTACACTAAAAATACAAATTTTAAATGCAAATCCTAATCACCCAGCCTTTTGGGAAGCTATTTGGGAGCCGGCTAAAATGAGTAATTATAAAATAAAAGAAACACAATATAATAAATGTATAAAGAAGAGTTATTGGTGTGGACATGTAAATTTAACATTGTGTTAAATGGGAATTAATAAATGTTTTATGTTACTACTCGGTTGCTATATATATACTTGTATAATAATATTATATGCAAGAATAAGATTAATTACTATTCTCTTCCTCTCTATTTCTTGTGTGTCTCTTCTTGGTGTCAGAGCGACACCTTCCTCTTCATTTTTTTAAAGCATAAATAACGTCTCTTCCAACCTCTGTTTCCATCAGGCAGAAGATTGTTACTATACGATATCCTTTTCTCCACCGTGTTGTTGCCCCTCATCACGTCCTAACCTACCAGTACTTTCTCCAATGGAATCTAACAATGTTGACTCCAAAACCAGTGATACTTTTGAATCATGTAGCAACTCCTTCACACCAACCTCCAAGGACCTAAAATTCTTGTTATTTAACATCAAAATCTTATTAACAACCCTCTTACAACTGACAATTATCCCATCTGGAGAGCTCAAATTCTTTATCTATTCAAAGCTAATAACCTATGTGGCCATCTGGATGATACCAATCCCATACCACTGGTATCCAGTACTGACTACCCCTCCTAGATCTCAACTGATCAAAACCTCACAGCTACTCTATACTCAATCATATCCCCCTTCATTATTCCCTATAATCTTGAAGTTGATTCGTGTGCCATGCATGGAGCAACCTAGCCAAACACCTCCAAACAACCAACCGTTATCGAGTCATTTAAGTCGAGAATAAATTGCATAATTTATCGCTGAAAGAGCATTCCATGCATGATTATCTCTTGGAAATTAAATCTATCGTGGAAAAAAATACTACCACAGGATCTAAAGTTGATGATGAAGACATCATCCTCTACACTCTCAATGGTCTTCCAGCTACCTTCCAAGCTTTCAAAACCGCCATCCGCATAAAACTAAGACCCATCAATTTGGATGACCTTTACTCACTCATTTGCAGTGAGGAAATCAACGCCCAACAGGATCTTAGCACATAACTTCAATTCTGCCACTCCTTTCCAATACATCACCCAAACCCCTGTATCAGAATGATTCCGCGCAATTGCGGTCGCGTCACAACACCCTTCAGAGGTTCTTCATCGGCCTCACGAGCCTTCAAAGTTCCTCACATAGTGTCAAATCTGTAGCAAGCTCGGACACTGCAAAGACTGTTGGCATTATATGAATACCAACTACAGCCACTCACCAAACAAGGTAACAGCCTTGCGTATCGACGATCCGTCTAATTCTAATTGGTACCTTGATTCAGGTGCCTCCACACATATCACAAATAACTTCAGCAATCTATCCATTGCCAATTCCTATCAAGGAACTGATCAAGTGACTGTTGGAAGCGATCAGACTTTTCCAATTTACAATATCGGTAATGACAATTTCCTTGCCCCCACTCGTAAGTTCCTTCTAAATTAGCTACTTCACGTTCCACATAGCAAATACAATCTTCTTTCCGTTCACAAGCTAATTGCAAATAATTCATGTTCCATTTTGTTCGATCCTAACGGCTTCATTATAAAGGGCCTCAAAACGTACAAATGCTCCTTAAAGGCCCCTACGCCAATAATCTCTCCATGATTCGTCCAATGCCTAAACCGCCTCCCCCTGTCAAACTACTCATGTCTTTAACTACTACTGCAGCACCACCATGGCATCTCCGGCTAGGCCATCTCAACGGTAAGGTTCAACATCTTCTACACAAGCGCTCCCCTAGTCTTGGCTTCAGCAACAACCCTCACTCTTTTTCAATCTACATCACCTCCAAACACCACAAGTTACCTTTTCCTAAATTTTCGCCTAGACCTTCTATGACTTTTGAATTTTTACGCACCGATGTATGGGACCCAGCTCTAATTTTATCAAATGAAGGCTACAAATATTATGTAATTTTCGTAGATGATTATACGAATTTACATGGATTTTCACTGATGAAACAAAAATCTAAAATAATACAAATAAATTCTCCATCTACATAAATTCATCAAATGTCAATTCAACCAAATAAAAAGTCTTCAATCAAATGGCGGTGGCGAATATAACTCAACCTCTTTCTCTAACACTTAAGAATATGGGCATCCATTATCAAATGTCTTGCCCATACATCTGACAACAAAACAAAGTTATCGAATGCAAACACCATTACATACTTGAAACCACTTGCACTCTTGTTCAAATTGCTCATCTTTCCAAAATCATTTGGGTTCAAGCAGCCCTTGCCTCTACCTATCTAATCAATCATCTACCCTATCCTAATATTAACAACCTCTCCCCATTTCTACTACTCTACAAATCTAAACTAAAGTATGATCATCTTTACATCTTTGGATGCTTATGCTTCCCCGTCCTACCAGCCATCAAAACAAATAAGTTGGGACCAAAATCTCTCCCATGTGTCTTCCTCGGTTATTCACCCAATCATAAAGGTTACATCTGTTATAACCCAAAACCTCTACTCCCTCATATCTCGTCATGTCAGAGTTGTCGAAAATATCTTTCACTTCTCACAAAATCATCCCTCCACGTACTCCTCCCCACCGTCTAATCACCCCATCAACCCCCTCATACACCTCAATCTATTCCATCATGTACTTCTCCAACTAGATCTTCAACCTCCTCTCTCCAATTCACTCCTCTGGCCTCTCTAATGTCCGTTTCACGCAATCTCACATCATCATCACTACCTTGTTCTCTCAGTTCTCCACCAAATCCAACAACCAAACATCCCACACATCATATGCTTACACACCTCAAAATAAAAACTATAAAGCCTAAATCTTTATTTAATCTTCTACATTCTGCATCCTCTTTGTCCAAACCATCTTCCTACAAAGCAGTCGCAAAATAGGCCCATTGGTGTCTCAAAATGTAAGAAGAATATCGCGCCCTGATGGATCAACATACATGGACTCTCGTGCCACCGCTTCCCAATCAATATGTACTTGGTTATCGGTGGACATACCGTACAAAATACAAAGCTAACGGCACCCACGTTAGACACAAATCCCGATCAGTTGCCCAGAGATTCAACCAACATTACGAAACTGATTACTTAAGAATTTTCAGCCCAATTGTCAAAATGCCAACAATTTGTATTCTTCTAGCAGTCGCATCTCCCCAACAATAGTTGGTAGTCCAATTGGACATCTCCAATGCATTCCTTCATTGGCCTCTCAACAAAATTGTATAAATGAAACATCCCCAAGGTTCGAAGATTCTCATTTTCCTCATATGTCTGCAAGCTTCAGAAAGTCATTTACGACCTTAAACAATCACCCCGCCAATGGTACGCAATTCTCACTGAATTTCTTCATTCTCACAGCTTTCGAACAAGCCACGCATATCTCTCTCTCCTTAATCACAATACAACACCCAACCATACATACATTCTCATTTATGTGGATAACATCCTCGTTACTGGCTCACATCAAGCCACAATCACCCATCTCATTCATATCCTCACCCAACGCTTCTGCATGAAACAGCTTGGTTCACCTATCACTTTTCTCGACATTCAAATTTCAAAAATAGCTCATGGTTTTGTCCTTGCTCAAGCAATGTATGCCTCCAGTATACTCAAAAGCTTCATCATGAAGCAATGCAATCCGGCACTCGCTCCAGTAACCAACTCAACCAAAACTAAGCATCACTGACGCCTACACCTAGCCCAAGCTATACAAACAACTAGTTAGTTCCCTGCAATATTTGACCATCTTCTGACCAGCTCTCAACTTCGCGGTGAATCGAATTTGTCAACTTATGCACCATCCCACCACAGCCTACTTCGATTAACTCAAGTGTATTCTCAAGTGCATTAAAGATTCTATACATCTCAGGATTTGCGTTGACCTCGGGACTCTCCTCCTTCGTACATATGCCAACATTAATTGGGTAGGTAACGTCGATGATCGCAAGTCAACCACTGGATCTTGCATCTTCCTAGGAAATACTCCAATCTCGTGGAGTGTCAAGAAGCAATCTACAGTATCCTTTTCAACCACCAAAGCAGAATATGGCACACTTGCTATTGCTGCATTGGACAATTATTTGGCTCCCCTACCTTCTATCAGAATTTGGTGCTCCTCAAACTATGCCAACTCCTCTCTATCGTGACAACAAATCAACAATTGCCTTGGCACACAATCCAATCTTTCCATGTTCGAACAACACGTAGAAATCCACTGGCATTTCATCCACAAAAGCATTCAGAAATTCAGCTCCACTACGTACCCATCGAGGATCAGCTAGCAAACATTCTTACCAAGCCTCTCTCCGCTGCACTGTTCAACAAACTACGCTCTAATCTCACCACCACAACGCAGAATGGTTCACTTGCGGGATAACAATCGGTTTAAATTCCCACAATTAATGCTCGTGTGCTTAATGATAGACAGTTTGAATAATATTAACTAGTTTAAATTCCCACCATTTATGCCCGTGCGTTTAGTGGTAGACAGTTTGTAGAATAACAACTTCCCACCATTATTCTAATGCGTTTAATAGTAGACGGTTTGAATTCTCACCATTAACACTGTGCTAAATGAGAATTAATTAAATATTTTATGTTAATACTTGGTTGTTATATCATAATAAAATGTGCATGAATAGGATTAATTATTTTTCTCTTCCTCTCAATTTCTTGTGCATCTCTTCATAATGCACATTATTCATGTGAATATTTAAGTACATATGAGACTAATTAATCAACAATATAATCAAAATAATAAATTGATACTTATATAATATGCTAAATTGCCTTTTCTCAAATACTTTGTTTTACACTTGTGTGCAGTAGTATATGTCCTTTATCTTTATGATTTGTTTTGCAAACTAATTGCCAATATTTTAATAGATTTTTCCGAATTATATATGTTTTATTGCCTCAGGAGCGCACATGCTTCAACAACAATAACAGTCACTATATTATATCATTTGGGTTATCTTTCTTTAATTTTGGTACTTTATTGTTGGGATTTGTTTTTCAATTATAGCAATTTTGTCTACTTTCTCTTTCTTTTACTAATTTTTCTCTTATATGATTTAAATTATTCTATTCAAATTCATGTCTATTTGATTAATGAAACTAAATAATTAACATACCTATTTGAATCACATTCTTTAGTAATCTTTACTTTATTTCATTTCTTCATATATCACATTGTGGGGCCACATTGTCTATCAGAATTGAGGAGTGGAGTGTTATTAGTAACCAGTATTATACTTGACATTCCTTAACTTTCTTAAAGTAGTTGGATGTATGTATATAGGTAATCCATAATTATCATATTTAAAAGCATTATACATTATAATATCTTGTTTTTAGTTATTCATGCTTTCTTCCCTTTTTAATAAGGACACAAGATAGTAAGTTCTATCAACACTAGCACTAGCAAAGTTTGAGAATACATCCAATAAAAACATACCTAGTTAAAAAGAAGGGTTCTACTACACGTACAAAAAAACTACAAAAAACCTGCCAAACCCACGCAAAAAATGCGCGGAGTGAGGTTCACTTGCGCGTGTCTGCGCAAGCACGGCCAGAGGAGAAAAAATCGCGCTCGTGATTCTAAAAAGATAGAGTTGTAATTCTTTGTATAGTTTAAAAAGAGTATTAAATAATCTTATAGCAGTCAAATATATGACCTTAAAAAAACTTAAATCGTGATATCAATGCAATATTGGGGAATAATGCTTATGCAAAAAAGTCTTAGTGTAAAGCAAAAGAATATGGATATTCAAGTGAATAGTCTTTAGAGAAGAAACATCCAAATAAACACAAAGTTCTACAACTTAATAGTAGGCAAGTGCTTTAATTGCTATAATTTCATCAAAAGAGTAAATGAAAATAATCTCATGAAAGCTAACATCTTAATTTTAATAGCAAGGGGCAATTAAAGCAGTATAATCTTCAATCTCAGTGATAGAAGAGGCATAGTTTTGCACCTCAACAATAACCATAACACCTAGCATTATTCATCTTATTTTAGGAACCACGCCAACTTTCAACATATTTTGGAGCAATTATGTTTAATTTTAATGAGTTCAAGTAATGTCATGTTTAGTATCTATACTGTTGATTTCTCAAGAAAGCCTTGGCTATTTGGCACAAGTTTTAAATATTATAAAATCAAGTATTGGCTTATGTTAAGTCCAAGAATTTGCCAATGTATTTTCCAAGGATTTGTCATATTTGCCACTCTGGAGATTGCGTTAATAATTCATTTTATTATGAAAATCATATCAATTTTCAAGGTATTGTGTGCTGCATGACACTTGTTGAATTTCTAGAGCAAAAAATTTAGTTCAAAAAATTGCTTGATAAATGATTCTTCAATCCCTGTATTTATCCTCAAGCGCAGTATTTCTTCTTAATAAATGGTACTTGGAGAACAAGAAAGGCATAAATATAATTTGGGCATTTGATTATAAAGAACATAATAACATAATAGTAAAAACCAAATGTCAACCTTATATTGATGATCTATCAATTAATTGTAAGAAGCTTCTATGTTTTGTAAGATCAACATTCAGTCCATATACCACCAATTAATGACTAAAGCAAAGTGTAAAAGACAACTTTTCAAGCCCAAAATAGCCATTGCAAATTTTAGTCCGAAAGATTTCAATCCCGGTGCGGGAAAGCTGTCGATCGACAACCCGAATCAGCGAAGCCTCGACTTGGACAGACATTGTTTTCCTTCATTGAAAATAGGGTAGGCTGCGCAGCGGTTCTATCTAAGAAGTAGTTAAACTCATTGGCACTCAGCCCGACATACCATTTGAGTTGAAAAATACCTTTATAGGAATATTGGATTTGATGAACAAAATATTTTTATTTTATTTAAATAACTTTGGCATTGTATTCATTTAAACCAACTCGGATTACTCTAAGGCTCGACTTGGATCCATTTAGTTTAGCTTAACTAGCAAATTTTTTTAAACTTAGCTTAGCTTATTAAACTTAAACGTGAACCAAGCGGCTCGAAACTTAAGTTAATCAACATATTTAGAATTAAATTTGTTATTAATTTCTTAATTAAATATAATAACAAATTAACTATAAATAAAAAGTATAGTAATTATAATTATTTAGTTATATTAATTATATAACTATAATTTTAATGATGCAAAGTATTATTAAATAATTTTAATAATTATTAAAAATTATTTATAATTTATAAATAGAGTTATAATTACAATACTTATAAGTCAACATAATTAAAGAAAATAATGTAACTATACTTAAATGTGTTTAATCAATTAACTATATTAATCTTAATTGTTATTAATTACAATAAAAAAGATTGTTATGATTAAATTATTAATTATATTAATAATAATTAATTGATTACATAATTTATATTTTATTAATATGATTATATATGATAAATTTGATTAACATAGTTATTAAATATAATTAAGGATTTTAATGTAAATAATGATATAAACTATACTTAAATCAATTATAATTAACAATACTAAGGAATTTAATTATAATAATTATAATTGATTAATGGTAAGTTGTTATATTAATTGATCATTTAAAATATAATAAATTAAGTATTTATTAACATCACTATATTATTTTATCGCATTAATTATGTTAATTAATTATATTACTCATAGATTATTATAATTTTTGTACTAAATAATCAAACTAAAGCTTGAACTAAATAGTTTCAACATAACTAATTTAAGTCAATTTAGTATTCAAACTTTAATATAACAAAATTTCTTTGCTTAAAATTCTTGAGCCAACATTAAACCAGTTTCCAATTAGTGGTTTACAGTTTGCACTTATCTTGATATACCTCAGCATAGCTTAGCTTGGCTATTCGTAGTAGCTTAACTTAAAATATCCGATTTAAACTTAAAATCAACTAGAATTAGCATACAACTACTCTATAATCAAAGAACCACCTAGTCTCATACTATGACTATGATTAGTGGAGGTGGTGGAAACCTAGGAACACTCATATCAAAATACCAAGACAAAGTATAAATCACAATGAAAGTTTTTTTTATTTGCATCAAAAATTACAAGTCTAGTACAATGTATAAAAAAAGAAGAAACAATATAACAGAAACTATTGTCAATTTTTATAGCCCAAATAGCTCTATCAATAGGACATGCATTGGTTGATTTTCAAAACTTAAAGATCAAAAATGATTACTTAAGATATTTTGATATTTACATAAATAATAGAAAGAAAGTGCAAGCACATACCACAACACCAAAGAAAAATAAAAACAAACAAAGAAACGATAATATAGAGCTTAAAAGCATTAAAACACAGATATTTTAGTGGTTTAGGTCCTCCTAACCCCATGTCCACTCTTCAAATAATCACTTTCTCCAAAAATTCACTCAATCAAATAAGAGCGGAGAAGCCTTCCCTCCTTTCTTCAAATCTTGGCCGTTGAGATGCGAAGACTCTTCTCCTTCATAAGACTTTGCGTAAGCGGAGCTACTTGTATAAATTATCTTGCAAAACCTCACAAGAGTTAGAAAAGAAATAAAAATAAAATACTTACAAAAGATTCAAAAAAAAATTCTAAAAAATACTGAGAAGGTTTGAAGCCTTCTAGAATATCTAGACTATTGAGATAAAGTCGTTAATACTAATTTCCTTTTGAGTTCCTTAAGCTTTAAAGCCTCCTTGAGAATATGATAAGGTTTTACAACTATAAGGTAATTTTGAAAGGCAGCCCACCGCCTCTATTTATAATGGAGATGAGGCAGATTCAATTTAGGCAATGACAAAAGTTTGGAAACTAAGACATGCCAATGGTGCTTGGCCTAGACGCATGAGAGCGCATGTACTTTATCTGTGGCTTGCAGGTTCTTAAATTAAGACTGCCTAGACAAAAGACGAGAAGTAACTGGGAGAGATCTGCAATCCATGGCGCATGCCTTGCTATAACAAGCTTGACGAAGTCAAAAATGTATGGGCGTGTGGTAGCAATTCGTTAGCCCAAATGTTTTCAGACAAAGCCCTCCCAAGCACGGGTCAAAGATCTAGCTGGATACGATTAGGCAAGATATTTATGAGACATCCCGCCCAAGCACGGGTAAAAGATCCAGCTGGGCACGATTAGGCAAGATGTTTAGGAGACATCCCACAAACCCACAGATGGCCCGCTAGTAAAAGATTATAGAATTTGAATTGCATGCCCTTTGGATAATTGGTAATATAATTTGATGAGTTGCATATCATGTTTGCATGAAAAATATCAAAATTCAACTATATGTAACAAATGCAGTAAATAATGTTCTATGCTATTCACCATTGTACGCATTGTGCAAGTGAGAAGAGAATCAGGATGGACAGTTTTGTTTACTACTGTAACATTCAACATGTTCGCATAATAAAAATTTCTAATTTTAAGATAGTATGGTGTATAACTAAGAACCTATGAACATGTAAAACTATTTTAATGTGAATTCCATGGAAGAATGTAAGTGACATGAATAACATGTGTTATGTTTCTATTTTTGTAACTTTGCAAGTGTATTAGAGGAGGATAAAAGGTCCATTGGATTGGATGACCCTCAATAACGCACTGTGAATTGGTGCTCAATCAAGCAGACGACCTTCGCAACTTGATTCTCTATCATACTGTGTTTTAGTACCAACTATCTCTATGTTGTGGTGATAGCATTTTCTGCAATGTCAGTATTCTATTTCTGTTCCACTTTAGAAGTAGTGTTACTTATTTGTGTTGTGCTAATGCTAATTGTACGTGTTATATGCCCTTTTTTGTGTTATGGTTGATGATATGATAAAATACTACTATTATAAAGATATTACAAAAATTCGTATACGCATCTTGAGTCTCCAATTAATATACTAATCACAGAATTATGAACCTTCAACTTTGTCATAAAAACAAGAATAGTTTGTGCCTTACAATGGTTCTCATATAAATACATAACAAGTATTATGCACCCCACAAGTTCAAGAAAATCACTTACGAGAAAGCATATAGTACAAAAAGTTAAATCTAGAAACTTCTAATCATTGTAGCTGTTTACAATGATTATCAAAAGACTACTGCACAGTCACCAAATTAATAAGCAGCAACAGTAAAATCTGCAAACAGATCTCTTAAGTGATGTCATTTCATTGTTTTCATCTCTTACCCCCCTCAAGTATAGAGATGTACTGGTCAGGTAATTCATTTGTAACGCAAATACATATTCCAATATAAATGTGCAAGACAAATTGGAATGATTCTACAAAAAAAAAATATTTATCATTTATTCAAGTCAAACCTCAAAGTCATGGCTACATATTAGTTTTGATTAACACGAGAGATTACAATGCAATAAAGTTCATAGTTATAGGAATTTTATAGAAAAAATGATTAATGAAAAGATAGATAAAACGTTGTTGAAAGCAGAAGAAAAAAAAAACAACAAAAACATAATAAATATAGCATTGCTAGGGCGAAAAATTGAATTGTTAATGTGCCAATAATAATGAACTGTTCTTGCAAGTAGTTGATACTATATAGACCAAGATTGGAATTTTCATGTATCCAAGAGATTCGTTGGCTAAATGTAGTTAGACTTGTGAAAAAGTTAAGAGAACTGTATGAACACTGAAAAAGAAGAGTTCTTAAACTTTCAGAATAGATTAATCATGTATTAAATTCCTTCAGTCTTAAATATAAATAAATTTTGATTTTGACAAACAAAAATTCAATATTGAAAACACCAAAAATTATTTTAAAATAAGGGCTGACTTTAAATTCATTTTTATTAACGCTCCTAACAACTAGTTGGGTGAAACTTTATTTAAATTTTAATTCAAAAGCAAAACCACTATCAAAATAAATAAGAAAAAAACAATTGATGTGTAAAGGATATTATAGTAGTAACATAGATACAAGCCTCCCAAAAGAACAAAAGGAAGACTTCCATATGAAATTTCTCCTCATCCTTACTCTGCACTCAAATAACCAACACCTTTATGAACACACAAGATTTGAAAGAAGGAACAATTTTATTAAATCAAAAAAATCTTCATTACAACAATAGATTAAAGCCAATGTATAGCCATAAGATTTAAAATTCTATTAACCATTCCAAATTTAAATCCCTAATAACTACCACCACACAATGAGTACAGATCAGTTCAACTCCCTCAGCCCAATAATAGCACCAACCAACAATGAAAACTGTATAGTCGAGGAACAAATTGCACGCCTGCATACATATTCAAGAACTCTTATTATGCATCCACTAGCACCTACAGGAAGCCTCACTTGTGCATAGGTCAGCACAAGGCAGGACATCTATTGTGCGCAATCAATCATGAGTCGTACTTATCCATACGAAAAAATTCAGATTTGTAGGAGGTATGTATCAATAGCTTAATCCAAAAAAAACATTTGTTGAAGATTCATGGATCAACGGGCCAAAATTCTCCATAAATTAACACTTTTAAATACAGAAACAAAATATCATTACAGTTCTCCTTGTCATACAAAATACAAATAGCTGATAAAAAAGAAGAACCATAATAAACTAGGAGAAGCATAATATCTCAATTCTCTAATTGTAGAGTTTGTAACCGGTGTAGACATTTTCATAAAATCACAACTTAGCAAAATTTGATTTTAGCAAAAATAGTAATTGATGTTCATCAAGCAATCCAAGGAATATATTCGAGCCTTCTGAAAGTGATGCACAAATCACCGTTTTCAAGCATATCTCTCTAATCAATCAATTATTTTTTAATTCCATAAGTGGTTCATACTATCACATCTTTAAGAATAGCCTCTAGAACAAAATTCACAACAGTAATTGCAGGGATTGGCTTGTATACACACATCTGAGTGAAAAAAGGTTAACAGCTGCATTGAAAGCTTGCTTATGATATAATAATAAACTAAACACATTATATGTTAGTTAAATGCAATCCAGTACTCTTTTTGATGACCCCACAAAAGAGTCTAACAATTCAGAGGTATGCTTTCTTAAATTTAAGAATTACATACAAATTGTAAATAAGGTATGCTTTAATTTGTATGTGATCCTCTGAATTTTTTCTACCAAGCATCAAGAAATATGAGAGTCATTCACTACAAAATTTCTTCATTCAAGTTACACTATTACATTACATTTCAGCCCATATTTATAGGCATTATAAGTCTCTTTCCCTACGAGCTTTGAAGGGAAAATATGGAGACAAGGTTTGGCGAGAAGATGGGTAATTGGCAATTAGTTGGGAAATACTCCACCTACTCAAATTGAATATTTCCCTCATGACATGGCTAACTAAACATGTGCCTTAAATATAAAAAAAGTATAAAATCAATAAAAATAAAATACATATAAGCTCAATATATGGGCTCTTTATTAGACTTTAGATTGGGCTCTTGTAGTTGGGTCCATCTTCAAATTATCTCCTTGAGATTTAGCCATAGCTCTTGTTATTAGGCCTTTAATTAGTTGAAAACCATTTACTTTCATACATACAAGCTAAGACAAAGCAATTTTAGAGCACAAAAATAATTAAATTTGTACAATGCAAACAGTTCTAATTCTCATAAGCACAAAAATAACTAGCATAAAAGCAATTCTAGATTTACATATATCTATTAGTATGCTAATATTATTAAAATGTGAATATTATTGGATGTTATTTTATGTCAATTCAATAGTACAAGTTAGCCAATATTCATTCAGTAGTATTTTATTCCAAGTGTTGATATAAGATTTGGGCAAACAAACTAGCCCTACCTAAAGGTTTACTTAAAAATCAATTTTTTATATTTCATGTTTTTCAAAACATACGAATAAAAAAGAAAAAATTTACATGCTGCAATAGATCAACTCACTATTGTCATTGTTCACCTAGCTAGATGCAATAATTCTCCTAGTCGATCATCATCACCGGACCATGTTCTCCTCATCAATGAACATTATCCTTTCCAAACACAAACTTTCTTGGCAGAAAAAAACCCTAGAACTCATGGTTCACAGTATTCTTCTCATTCTCACTCCCCTCATTCTAGTACACAAATGAAGGAGCAGATCTTCCAACATTTAAATTCACCTGATTTTTGCCAGAACTCAATACCAAAAAAATTGTGTTTTGGAAGTGATTTGTTGCTTATTTTAGATATGTTACTTCAAATGTAGCAATATACCAATTATCGAGTATTGCATAACCTTTCGGGTCACTGGCATTTTATACTTTGGATGCCAATGCTATTAACATTTTAGCATGTGTTTGACATAGGGTTATTAAATTCCATATATTTAGGCATTATAATTTTGATTAGCCTTGCAAAATATTTTTTATAAATAATAGCTTTTTATGATCATTTGTACCAATATCGATGCTAGGGCTCACACAAATTGAAGCAAGGAAGACAACTTTTGTGCCCTATCCCTATCTCATCGTTCCCCTAAAATCGCTATCCTCTTTATAAATAGCAAATGTAGATATCAGTTGATTTTGGGCGACAACTAGATGTCAAAGAAAAGGGACGTGTGTGTGTTGTAATTGAGATGAATTGTTGGGGAACCAAATGTTTGAAATCACTTTATATCATTTAGATAACACGACATAGCATAGAGAAGCCCCTAAAATCTACAGCCACTAACTAGCCAGCCTAATTTTAAAACGAAATACACAAATCACAAAAGATGGAAAGTGGCATGTTTCTTAAATTCAAAAGCAAGAAGCCCAAACCTTTGTGTCCATCGGAAGCAACATTGGACTCTGGATCCTCCGCCACAGTGCGCAGCTCTACCTTTTCTGCCGCGGCTGCTGCAGCTCCATTGCCGTATTTCACACCAGCTCCGACGGACACACCCCCTCCACAGCCAGCTTCATCAGGATAACGCACTACAACAACCGGACAGACACAGTGGTGAACGCAGTAATCGCTAACGCTTCCAAGTCTCCCATTGCTGCTCCTCCTAGAAGCACCGACCCCCCTGCTTCCCATGATCACAGCACAAAGCCCGAGCCTTTCGACCTCCAGGCAGAGCCTCTCCTTCATGTCATGGTCCTTAACGATGTGAATTTTGAAAGGGATTTGGGCCTCTACCAAAGGCTGAGCGAGGTCCTGCGCCTTAGTGGTGGTGAAAGCGTCGAAGTCATCCTCTAGCTTCTGCTGAGACGTCTCGGAATCAGCTTCTTCCGCGGCCACCGTGACGGAGTGGTCGATCGAGCCCCAGTCAGCTCCATAAAGAACAGAGGTGGGTCGGACATGGAGGAGGATAACGGCATCGCCAGGGCGGAGGTAGTTCTGAACCGCCCACTTGACGGCATAGGCGCTCTCATCGCTCAGATCGACGGCAATCGCGATCCGTCGATGGGAGGCAGTATTAGGGTTCGAAGCAGCAGGCGATGAGAAAAAGAAGCGAGGTGACGATGGCTGGATCGCATGCGCTGCCGCAAGAGCAGCCACAGCAGGCGACGTCGGCTCCGTGCGCTCGGTGTCGGATAGAGATTGCATGCCGCTGAATTTAGGGGGATGCACTTGGGATTCTCTAACGAAGTGCACGGGCTCTATCCTTTCTCGACAATCAATTTTGCGCACGAGAATGTTTGGATCGACCTAAGAGAGCTATTCCAAAAATAATAATAAAAATATAGAAAATACTTTTTTTAATGGAATACATTATATTTAAATAATAATATACACATAAAAAAATATTCATGATTAATAGTATTTTTTTTAATTTTTACATATATATCACATAAAAAAAATATATTTAACTAATAATTTATTTATACATTAAATTAAAATATCATTTATATATTTTAGTGTATATCAATATATAAGTGTAGCAATATTTTTTTAAGTATTTTTAGATTTTTTTATTTTAAATTATTCTCTAAATATCAAATAAATTTTCTTAATTTTGTTTATGTACAAATTAATCCTAAAATTTTGCAGAAATAAATTTAATTCATCTTATATTTAGAAACTATTTAAAAGTTATGTAGATTAATTTGGTAAAGGAAAAAATGTTATTTTAATATATTAATAAAATTAATTATTTCGATTTTATAATTTTTCATTAGTTCATATATTCTTAATATAATTTAATTTTGTAACTAAATTTTATTAACCCCATAATATTAGTCATTTAGAAAAATTAAAGTCAATATTAGTGATTATTATATTTAACTAATTTTTGTTATTTAATCATCCTTTTGAAATAAAATTTACGATAAGAAAATAAATGTATCACTAATCAATTTATATTGTATTTTTTTTATTTTCAAGATGCACACATTTAAAATGCTAAGAAATATATATTATAGAAATTAAAGTTGTGTGAATAAAATTAAAATAATCTATTTGAATTTATAAAAGTTAATAATTATCCGAATAATTTAAAATTGTGAAATCTAAGAATTTATCTATATTAATTTAAGTATGAATCTCATTATTTTTCTTAGTTGTATTTTCTTCTTTTTTTCTATTAAGTGTTCATTTTTTATTTTTGAGAAAATTTTTTAAGTTATAATAGTATTTTTCAAAGAGATGGATCTCTTAACTCACTTGAGAGTTTAATATATATTCATTCAAAAAAGTAATCATCCCATTATATTAGTACTATATTTAAGTGTTTGATGTTTTATTGCAATACCAGAAAATTTTGTTACATTTTTTAATTTTAATTTTCAAATTCTTTATGTAAAGTAATAGTCTTTAATACAAAATTACTAAATAAAGTTCATTTTTAATTAGATTTCCATACAAAATTCTATTATTTCTTCATCTCTTATTTGTAGACATATTTTATAGATTTTTAAATTTATAGAAATTTTTAGAAAATTCAGCATGAAAAGCTTTAAATTTTTAATTTCTTAAATTATTTCTTTCTAATTTTATAAATTACAAATTATCCAGGCAATATGTTCAAATAATGTCGAAATTTTAATTTTTGCTTTAATATATCTTTAAAGGATTTTTTATATGATAACATTGCAAAATTCTCATTTAAGGATTTTTCATATGAGAACATTCCAAAATTCTCTATCTCTATAAATGCCAATGTTGACACATTCTTTATAAGTCCAAAGGAAATCCTAATGTTGACAACATTTTCTTTTAATACATCCACTTTTAATGCATCCTCTTTACTCACTATATATTCAATATAAGAGCATGGGAAGCATAAATGTAGGTTGAATCAAAGATTCATGTGCTTATGTCCCTATAATCTATCTTGTGCTCAAAATTAACAGATATTATAATCAAGTCATGGGTCAAAGGAACAAAATGATGTTGTGCTCCCTCTCAATTATAATAAAAAACTCAGAAATAATGACCAATATTGAATTCTATCTCAATTGTGACTGCTAAGACTATATATACAATCGACATATGACCTATAATGAGCACCAAAATAATATAATATAGGTTCTCCTAAAAAATGAAAATATGGTCTGTAACGACCCGATATTAGGTTAGTGAGACTAAACCAATATTATCTGTTAAATTCCCAAGATCTTATCAAGAGTCTAGTACAACCATGCAACAAAAAGAAATACATTTAAATATTTTTTCACATGCATTCATTCAAATATAATAAAGAAACTCATAAATAAGAAAATACATTCTTTCAAATTATTACATTTATTTTAATACTAAGCTATACTGAATGGAACATAAAACTCTCTCACTCTTTAAGTACTTGAATTAGATTCATCTTCAAGATCCTACTCCTCGAATGCTGATTCTAACATATTCTCTTGATATGTCATATGTATATATATGGGAGGGCACAAATAAAAAAAAAATCTTGTTATGCTCTTAAAGTCTAATTACAGGTGAATTTTATATAGTTTAGGATATCACACTATCACAATTACTCTAATAATGATACTAAATAAAAAAGTAACTAAAAAAATTGAAAGTAAGAACTGAAATTGCAAAAATGAGTGGTTTGTACCATCTTGAATTATACTAAGTAAATCATGCAAAAGTTGTGAATTAAACACATATGCACACACGCGCGCGCACACACATACACACACAATTATATATATATATATAATTGAAGCTAAAAATAGTCACTGTAGACTATACTAACTGAACTGAATAGCCACTGAAAATTATAATTGAATTGAAAGGCAAATGTAATTATTTTCTTTATCTTGTTTTACTATGTTCTTGCTCTGCGAGCATGTACAGAAGCAAGTGAAGTGTCAAGTACATCAACTTGACAATTTGAAAGTGCAAATTCTTGAACAATATACATGACTCTCCTTAAAAATACATGTAGTCTCATTATTCCTCCAAAAGCCTATATGTTGGCTATACCATGTTTGTATAAATTAATCATGTAATGCCTATTATTAGATTAAGCATTTTAATCCAATATTGAGTGTTATTATAGTACTTAACACTGAATTAGTTGAAACTGACTCACTATTAAGTACTACTTTAGGCCAATAATCTATGAGAATATAAAAGTAAATGCATAAATGTATTATAATACATACATATCTATCAACCAAATTATTCATATAAAATAAAAGAAAATGAAAACATACAAAATTAGTTCATTTATACAAACTATTTAATATTGTAATAATAGTCATCCTCACGAGTAAACAAGTAAGATAATATAGTCTTCGCCTAATATTAAGTACTACATGGCTAAGAAGTTTTATGAGAAGGAAAGTAAATTAAAATAAAAGTGTAATAAATATAAATACATATATATCTATCATCCAAACCATTCATAATAGAAAGAAAAATCCATCACATAAAATAAATAAAAATATCCCGAGATATAAATTAATACTACAAACTATTTTTAAATATGTAGTAGCTCTCATCCTCACTGATAAATAAAATTAAAAATAATTAAAAGTAAGATCTTCAGGTCCAACCTCCAATATGCAGACTGGATCACCACTAAGCTTCTGATCTACAGTATTAAGTATTTAATATGACAGGGCACAACCACTAAAAGAAAAAGGAGAATAAACTAATAAAATTTATGTACATTTTAAAGTTACTACTTTAATTTAGTTAAGGGATATCATATTTATAATTTTTAATTTTGGTATAAGCAGTGCATAATGCAGTATAAAGGTGATATACTAAAAGAATGAAAAGACTGAAAAATATTAAGTAAAAATAGTAAGTACATGTACAGGAGTAGTAGCTCAAGCCAACATAAAATAAGTTAAGTAAAGGAAGTAAATATAAGTAGCTATGTATATTAGTGTGCACATGAAAATGATTGAAATATGTACATGTTCAATAAGATTTATGTTAAGTAAAAGTAAAGCAGTGTAAGAAAAATGTAACTGTAAAACTAAGTAAAATATAAACTGCAAAAAAAGTTATAATTAAGTAGAAAAGTAAAGTACTGAAATAAGTAAAGTAGTCTCAGTCCCAAGGACTGAGTACATTGAAAAGCATAGTCAAAGACTGCATAAATTCACACGCAATCAATAAGATTATGTTTAATGCATTATTAAATTATTTGTCTTATTTAAAGGTTTATTCTATGAACATGTTACAAATATGCGAGTAGTTGGGCACATCTGAAACATATCATAGAGAGGGACTGAGTAACAATCCAAGATTGTTATCTTAATCAATTATGACTAAACCAAGTTATAAATTTAATTATATCACTCTTTACTAAACATTAGGACTACACTCTGAAGTTTTTGTCCAAATCAAGTGTCAAATGGATCAAATCCTAATTCTAGGAATTTCAGAAACCCTAATAATTTAACTATTTAAATTGACCTCAAATCAAAAATCAGACTTCGCCATTATGCTCTTCACCCCCAAATAATTATGGGTGATGTTTTGGAGGCAATTGGAAGTCATTGAATTTTTGTCAAATATTTTAATATAATTAAAATACCCCATAAAATAGGAAAATTAAATATTCGTCAAAATTGAAATTTGACTTCGCCATTGTGTTCCTCACCCTTCAATTAGCTATGGGTGATTTATTGTAATTTTTATGGAGTCATTTAATAAACCAATCTTAATTAAGAAATAATGAATTAAATTAATATATTAATATATTAAATAAAATTCTTTACAGCCTCGTCTCTTCCTACTTGCGCCGTCAACCTCTGCCGTTCAAGTGGGTCGATCGAACGATTCAGGCCCGTTGTCTCTGTTCCCCTCTACGCACGCAACACGTGTCGCGCAAAGCCACGGATGCAGCCAATGCCGCATGTAGGAACCCTCGGAGGCTCCGCCAAGCCTCCATTTAGTTCGCCTAGCCATTAAAGCCCCTTGGAGCTATAGTCCTCAGCTAATACTTCAGAAGCGCGGATCCTGAAGCGAGTAGCAGTCGGACCTGGCCCAAACCCTTGGAGCTTGCGAATTATCAATTAGGTACCCTCCTAGTCTCTCAATCTCTTTATGCAAATTCCATCTTCTCCTTCTGATTACCTATTTCATGTGTTAGATAAAGGCTTGATCGGCTTATATCGGGCTGAATCGAGCTCAATTGAAGCAATTTGATTGCGACTCTATAGTGACCTACAATAGTTAGGTCCGTTCCCATAGTTTAGTGCTTAGGGCTACATATTTTTGGCAGCCCAAGTCTCCTCCATCGATGACCCGCACATTGCCTAAAAGGTCTCCCTGAAACCTTTCCAACGCCGTGCGGGTTGGCCCCCGACGTCGCTGGGAGGGTCCCCAAAACTCGTGCCCTAGTCTCCCTGTCTCGGGTATGAGTCAGGAAGACGAAGACTCGGCTTGGCTCATGTCGGGCCAAATTGGACATGTGCCATAGCGTGCCGGCCAGCACTTCAGCCCCTGAAGCAGTGGGTCCCGCAGGCGCTGCAGCCGATGTTTGTGGGTCCCGCCATTCAAATCAGCGGCGTTAGGTGGGCCTCGCCTAATCTAGTGACCATAGATTTGATGTGGTTGTGGGTCCCACCTGCAAATTATTCTATTAATTGAAAATTAATTAAAATGGATTGAGTTATTTAGTTAAATTAATCCAAATATTGTCAAAACTTTAAACGCACATATCTTTTAATCAACACATCCAAATATATTAAATACATATCCCATTTTAATCAGAAAAATATAAAAAACATTATGACAGAGTTTAATTTCTATTTGGATGCGTATTTAGTAAAATAACAATTTAGGACCACTTAACTAACCTTAAACCCTAGAAAACTTTAAATTTCAAACTTAAAACTGCTACAACGCGCTGCAGCGAAAGAGTTTCAAAACTCAATCGCTATAGCGCGCTACAGCGACGCGCCGAATTCCTGTCTTCTCAGGGCATTAATTGCCGCTGCGACAAGACCCCCTAGCCTGCTCCTTGTCTCCCAGCCACCATATCTTCTGTAGCATAATATTTTTTAAAGGATAAATGAATATTTTTATGTGAATGGAAAAGGGGATGTCTTGTCATGCCTCAAGTGGGCTAAGCACTCATTGCTGCAAAAAATTGGAGGGAAGAACTTATAATTTAAAAACAAATAATGAGATTTACTCCTTTATATATGCAGCTTTTCTTCACAAAAGAAGAGTTCCCAATTTTCATCCAAAAATTCAAATTTTAGGGGCTGCATAAAGAAGAAAGAAACCTCTCCACGGGAGGTGGAAAGGACTATTGCTATAAGAGAAAGAACCAAACGCTGCACTAGGGAGCTAAAGGAAAGGAGAAGTGGAAGAAGATGAGAGATTTAGAGAACCCCATTAAAGCTTGTTCCTAGTAAAATCTTAATCTTACTTTTGATTTCTATTAGTGGATCATGAAAGGGTCTTCATCCTTATATATTTTTCTTCTTTTCCTAGTTGTAATGGAAGGCTAAACCCCCTTGGGGAGGGTTGGGCTGAGCCCATTGTGAAATGTAAAGGACTTAATGAATGATGTAGAACTTCCTCAAGCATGGAAATAAAAATCTATTTTTGAATAATTTAATGAAATCATCTTAAGATCAAGTTGTGGACTAAATAAAAAACTTATGTTAAGAAAATATAATTATAAATACAAATAATCAAAATGAAAATCTTGTGCTCCATAGCTCATTGCTTAGTTAAGAGCGAGATATGCGTGCATGGGGTGCTTAGAAGTAAGTGAGAAGTTATTGAGCCTAATTGCACCTAGTTGTACGCTCAACTAAGGAGTCGAAGCGTGTGAGCTAAGACCCACTAATGGAGCTCCATTGCTCAGCACACGTGAAAGGAGGAAGTGGATTCTTTGAGAGCTCATGGATGACGTGACATAGTTCATGGAGCCCAATGAAATCACTTTCTTATCTGATCTGCACATGACGCACGTGTTGCTCATTAGTGGAATTAATACTCTTAAGACCACCTAATTAAAACTTTTATTTTGGCAACTTAGACGTAAGAAAACTAAGATGCTTTAATTGCAATCTCATGGGAATCTTTGTGCTGAATTTGAACCCTAGTGTGTTCATCTCTTGCACAAAATTTGCACTTGAAGGATTTAGAGGATAACTCTAAGGGATACAATGTGCACTTGATTTTTTAGCATAATGATAAAGAATGAAAAGTGTTTGAGGAGTAATACAACATGAGGTCTCTATCATAGCACATGGAAGAAGCCCAACTCTCCTCTCTAATTTAAATAATTTCTAAACTCTAAATTATTGCTTTGTTAACGGAACCAAATCAAGGTGAAATCATACCATTTAAACATTACTGAATTTAGATATACCTTAGTAACAAAACACACCATTCCCTGAGGATGATAAATCTTGGAACTTACCTTCCAAATTATTACTTCAGACCACGTACACTTGCACAGACGTGTATTTTACAGTTTGCCAATAATTATCCTAAGACTCGGTTAGTACATAGCTTAATCAAATGAAGTCCAAAATGGGTTTACTCATAGTCATTGTACTTAGTGTATTACAGAGAAACTATAGCCACTGAGTTTGCTAAATTTAAACATCATTTTAAAAAGTTAGGTTTTTGGGCCTTTCCTAAACTTCATAAAATACCTTTTTAGACCCCAATCTTATTTTGTTTATAACTTGGCCAAATGACCTCAGAATTTAATGATCTTAGACTCTAATAAATTCATAGATAGTAAACAACATAAGTATAATTGAATTTATATATTTCGCTAAGTAAAATTATAAATCTATTTATTAATAAACTAAATCCTTAAATTGAGCTCATGAGGCTTAATCATTAGCCAATTTGGGTGTACTTATTGTCTATCTTTATATTAGACAATAAGTAACCATTTGAAATTAATAAATTTTAGTTTTGAACTATAAATCAAAAAGTTGTATTTTAGACCCTTAAGTAGGAGCAAAATAGTCAATTTTCCCAAAGTTAGGTTTAAGTGTTCCTATGCCTTAGAAACCTGAATTAGTTAGTAGAATCCGTAATATATGTAAATTGAATTCAGTATTCATTCTTTTATGCTCCTTAAACTAAGTTTATAATGAAACAAATTATAATTCTTCTTAGGTTAGGCTTCTCCCTTAAAACCTCAGGACTTTCCTTAGGAATTAGATGTTGATTTAGGATAAAATTCATTCATTGGGTAAATGGGTAACACAATGGATAAACTTTGGTTTTATTAGGTTCTAGATTTCATATTTTATTTTGATTATTTTATATTCAAACTTTAGTCTAAGTCTAGAGATCAATCTTATTAATCTTAATTTTGCTTAGTAAGATAGCCTTAACTTATAGAACATGGGAGTTATGATTAACCTTATACCCTTAGTCCTTAAAACCTATTGGATTAATATGTTAAACCCCAATATTTTGAGGTTAACTCTTAATCCCTCAATCTTGTTTTGTATTAATCAAGATTAGCTTGGGCTATTTTAAAATCATTAATTTAGGATGTTTAATTTATTATTCAACTTATATAAGCATCACTGATTACATAATATTAGATCTTGATTAGTTCTAATTACTTTTAAATTTATAGGACCATAATTCTGAGTTTATATTACATAGTAGGATATTTGAGTTCCTGAGCTTGTATAATCCTAGATTAGTTAGAATGGATTAAATTAGAATACATATGATATCACAGATTTTGTGTAGTTCTATTTATACCTCATTTTAATGCTTTGCTTCCTTGATTTAAGTATTTTTGCATTGTGGCATATCAAGTGAACATAGGGTGTTTGATGAATATTTTATGTCAATTTTGAAATTGCACAAGTCATAAAGATAGAGATGATAAGATTTATTAGATATGATCAAATAACTTAGAAAGATAACAATTTAGTGGAAATTTGTTGTGACAAACTGTAAATACACATTTGCGCTCGCACGCAAGTGTACGTGGTCTGAAGTAATATTTGGAAGGTAAGTTCAAAGATTTATCATCCTTAGGGAATGGTGTGTTTTGTTACTAAGCTTTATCTACTTGTAATAATGTTTAGACTAAAATATTTTAGTTTTGTATGGCTCATAATTAACAATTCAAAGATATCAAACTAAAGATACTATTTGAGAAGAAGGGAGAGTTGGTTGAAAAATGTGTTTCATGTTAATTATAATCAAGTAAAGATAGCATTCCTTAGATTTGTCCTCTAATTCTAACTATTTCATGTCTCGTGCACAAGATGAACACATAAGGGTTCGATCTTGGCACATAGATTCTCATGTGATCGACAAGGATTAATTAATATTCCTTACATTAAATCTATCAAAATAATCATTATAATTTAGCAATCACATGAAGTTGATATCCACATAATTAATATCACATGCATGCGCTGTTTAGCTGAGGAAGTCAATTGTTGGGCTGCATGGATTATGTGACGATCACCCATGAGCACTCAATAATTCCACTTCCTCCTTTAACGTCTGCTGAGCCACGGAGCTTGATAGGTGGCTATCGGCGCACATGCATCGACGTCTCGACTGAGCTTAAAAAATAGTGTTGTTAGGCTCAAGAGCTTATCACTGGGCCCCAAGCACTAACTCACATATTCCTAACTTTATGCCAATTTATGAGCTATGGAGAGATTTAAGTTACCAAATCAACCTATCATTCTAATCTCAAGATGTTTATACCGAGAATCCTTGCATAGCGAATATGTATTCGTGGTGAGGACCTTTATGTGCATTCTATTGAGCTTAATATGACTAGTTGATTTGATATTATTTTTGTTATAAAGCCATTTAAAATAAATTATACATCCATTCCACAAGCATGCATTCACAAGAGACATATCTAAATAAAAAAAACAAAGATTTTATTTATTGAAGAAGATATATACAAACACCATTTTATCCCTTAACTCATTACATAATTTCGGCCCAACCTTCCCCAAGGAGGGTCTAGCCTTCCATTACAAAAGAGATGTAGAAAATAAAATACAAGGAAGTGAACCTTTGCATAGTTCTACTGAAAGAAAGTTAAAGAAGAGTTTTTAGAGAAATACTAGGAATAGCCCTTGGCATTCTTTGGATATCTCCTTGCTCTCCAACTTCTTCTCTTCCAGCTCCTTGATTTGTCTTTCCTTTCTCTCATTGAATGGTTATCTTCTCCTTCCTTGGTTAGGATTCTCCTTTTCTTCTTACAGCATCCTCCAATATTATATCTTGGAATGTCAAAAAGGAGAATTCCCTCTTAGTTTTTTTCTCTGGCTTTTATAATTCAGCCTTCAGCCCTTTTGGAATTAATCCTGTCCAACCCTCCAACTCCTTCTCTTTAATGACTTGATCTTGATTATTTAGTTATTCCTCTTAAGAATGAAAATATTAATTGGATTTGGAGTTAAGGCAGCTGTGGGAAGGCAAAAGAAATGAATTTGTGGCCTTCCCTATGCTGAATTAATTGCTCATTACTAGCTGGAATCCTGACGGGCACTGTGGCATGCTGTAGCACGCTTGGGCGCGCTGCGATAATTTTGCTTTAAAATAGATGTTAAGTGGCTGCCCACCATAGCACGCTGTAGCACTGAGCTCTCAAGTTTGGACCCGCTGCGGCACGCGGCAGCGCCGAGCTCTCTGGTTTGAACCCACTACGGTGCGCGGTAGCACCGAGCTCTCAGGTTTGGACCCACCGCAGCGCGCGTTAGTGGTCTTCCTTAAATGTTTGCTGAGTCTGGGTCTGATGAGTTTCCGCTACGGTGTGCGATAGCTTTGAGCTCTCGGGTTTAGAACTGCTGCGACGCGCTGTAGCATCGAGCTCTCGGGATTAGACCCGCTGCGGCGTGCGGGAGCGGTCTTTCTTAAATGTTTACTAAGTTTGGGTTTGATGAGTTTCGCTGCGGTGCACGATAACACTGAGCTCTTGGGTTTGGATCCGCTGCGGTGTGCAGTAGAGCTGAGCTCTCGGGTTTGGACCCACTTGAGCATGCTATGTCACGCTTGGGCACACCGTGGTCAATTTCTCCATAATTTTTTGTTTTGCCCAGAGTTTAGCTCAACTTATCTTTTTGCCTGAAAGTATTTGAAAACCCATCAAAGTAGACCATTCTAACATGCAATTATTTATTTTTCTTCTTTTATTTTATTACAAACTTTAGACTTATCATACCTCCACACTTAGTTTCTTGCTCATCCTCGAGTAAGCTCAGAATATTTTTCTAAAATTTAAAATAATAGAATTCAATTATGATTACAATGTGAAGTGTTTTATCAACTTATTATTTGCTTAATCAGTGTGATTTATAGAAAGTCAACTTCTAATAAATTCCAAATTTAAGCGTAGCTCCTTAATTTCTTCTAGTCTCCAATATTGAATTTGTGATATTATTCCTTAATAAGGGAGAAAGTTTTCTAAGTATTTGTAACAACCTAGGTTGTTACTTAGATTAATTAAGACTAAACCTAGTCTTAATTAAGGTTCTAATTCACTAATTAAATAATTTAGAACTCATCCCTAAAACCTAAGTCAAACTAGGAGTCAACTAGATCAAAAATCAAAAATTCTGGAAAAATCCCAAACCCTAGAAATTAACTTTTTATTTAAACCTCAGAATGAAAATCTGGCTTCGCCATTGCATTCAGAACCCTCAAATTAGCTAGGGGTGAAGTTTTGGAGGCATTTGGAAGTCGTTGGATTTTCGTCAAATATTTTAATATTATTTAAATACCCTGAAAATTCAAATAATTAGATACTCGTCGGATCAAAAATTCGAGTGCGTCGTTGCATTCAACACCCTTCATTTAGCTAAGGAAGATTTATTAGAAATTTTTTGGATACATTTGAGTACTTAATTTTAATTAATAAAGTTAATATATATATACTAATTTAATAACTAATATTAATTATTGATGAATTCCGTCAATTTGCTTATCGCATCGTTAATCCCCTTAAACGCCTTCCCTCATTACCATTAGACGAAGCGGAGAGATCTCAGCTGTCTGATCATTTGATCAGATGGCGGTTGGTCGTCGTCTCCGCACGGCTTCCGCATGTCGTGGGAGTCGATGCGCGGCGCTTTCGCCTCCTCCAACACATCAAGCCACCGCTTGTAATCATGATAGAGATGGTATAATACCTCTAGAGCCTCCATTCTGCTCAGTTTCAATCTCTAGATCTTAAAGAAACTCAGGACCTTCGCAAACGAACCTTAAGCCACATTTGCCGTTCATTTGAGGTACACGCTTAAACCCTTGATCTTCATTAATGATTGAAATTACTAGTTTGATTCCTTATTTCATATCCTTGATTGTTGATGTACTGGTTTCGATCGAACTTAAATGAGTTCGATCGACTTAAATAGAACGGATGTCCACAGTACATATCGTTAGTCGTTTCCCCGCTGACGCATAAGGACCTAGGGTTTAACCCCATCGTTGATTTAGACCATCTCATGTCTTACTTATACCACCGTCGCAAAGGTCTTGTCGAGTCCTAGCATCGGCCGTGCGTACCGTGCTGATTCGGTGATGGGATCACCGTCGCAAAGGTCAGCCGTTTTACTCACTTGAGCGCATGTTAGGATGCTAGTCTTTATATTTTCAGTACAGTACTTTTACTTATACTATAACTGGCATGTTAGTTTGATCATATTCCTTAGGATTTTTTTTTGTACTTTGTAGATTTCAGTTATACTTTACTTACCTTGTATTGTAGCCTGAGTTGAGGTATATTTCTACCTCATAACTTGTTCTTTCCTTTCTTTGTGCTTTACCGCTATGTTTTGCTTAATTTCAGTTGTCATATCATTAAAATACATTAAAAATTTATTACCTTAAACTGTACTTAGACATTTTGTCTAATAAAAATTTTCTTTTGTTGGCTGGGAGGGACCCTATCATTATGAAACTGATAATGGTAGATACTGAGCTTTTTGAGGAGATTGAGCCTACAGAGGAGTAGATTCAAGAAGAGGTCCAAACTACTAAGGGACATTAGTCTACTTACTAGTTTACTTTACTTTTATTCTGTGAGGTGAGAGTATTTTATAGTATAGCTCTTTAAACTTTAAATATTTGTAATAATACATGACTAAATTGTGCTTTACTTTCCTGCATTGTATATATTCTGAGCTGGATGTCTTTATTTTATAGTATGGATGTTTACTTCGGTTGCTACTTTTCTTCCACACTTTGATACTCATTAAGTGATTGTTAATCTTTACCTTATCTAGAAAAGCACCTCTTTTTCTTAAGATTGGATTGGAGTCTTAAATTCCAACCTAATGATTGAGATGTGCTTAGTGACGACCACTCCTTAAATAATTAGGATTAGAAGGGGTGGCTGCCACAGTTGGTATCGGAGAACTCCATAAGGTGTCAGATTAGAATTTATATTCCTATCTACCTAATGGATAGTTCTTCTGCCTTCTAATCACTAAATGAATACTAGAATAATATCCATATTTCTATCATCCAATATTCAGAATAGTAGAAATAAAATACTTAGAGTAAGAACACAAAGATACTTAAACTCATTAGGAACTCTAAGAATAAATGAACATAAAACTATTTTCTAATATTACATAATTGAAACAACTGAATAAAATACCCTTTCATTCTTCTAAATAGAATCTTTATTATTTAAACACAAGTATAATAATGAATCCTGGTCAATCTTCATCAGCTCTTGCTGCGTCAAGCAGTCAGTCATCCGAGATCAGTGCATTATTGGAGAATGTTAAAATATTAGTGGAAACCAATACCAAGCAGGCAGAGAAAATAGAAAGACTATTGGCTATACAGAATAACCCCTCTCCTGCATCAGTTAACCCAACATCTAATCTCCCTTCTCAACAATATCAATAAACTACTGATGGACTGTTATATAGTTTCATTAGATTAAGAACCCCAGTATTTAATAGGACTATGTCCACAATGGATACAGTCAATTGGATAAAAATAGTTGAGAAGAACCTTACAAGTTTGAACTATCCTGAGTCAGAATCTGTTCGTTTAACTACACACATGTTTCAAGAAGAAGCAGAATTTTGGTGGGATCATATCTGCCATACATTATTTACCGGGTACCGGATTGATACAATTCCTTGGAGTAAGTTTGTAGAAGCATTCATGGCTGAGTATGTGCCTCCCTCCGTTCAAAATAATTTGGGGGATATGTTCCTAAATCTCAAGCAAGGCAATCAGACTTTACCAGAATACGAGACAAAATTCAAAAAATTATCTAAATTTGCACCAAACATGGTACAAACAGAAGGATCTCGATGTCACCGATTCCTCAGCAGTCTTAAAGAATCAATAAGAGTTCAAATTATTCCATTAAGATTATTCAACTTTATGGAACTTATAAAAACAGCTCGTGTAATTGATCGGAATCTAACTCAAAAAGAAAGTAAGAGAACTTTTAATATGTCTTCTCAAAGGAACAATGATCCCAGAAGAATTAGGCTTTCTTATAGAAAAGTATATCAGATAAAAGCTGAGAGCCCATCAACAGATCCTTACAATGGGTGTACAAGACCACACCCATATGGAAAATGCTATCATAATAAACAATGTTGTTATATATGTGGTCACAAAGGACACTTCTACCAGCAATGTAATTATGAGGTAACTATAGATGGAGTCCCTATTGATCATTCTAGACGCAATCAAATGTTAAATCCAACTCCAATCAATCAACGGGATCAACCACTGACCATTTGTCTACTCCATAAATTAAAAGAACTATTCAGAGGAATGATAAAGGAAGATCAAATCAACCCAGCACATCCCGAAATCTTCAAAAGCAGGTGGTTATTAAGAAGTCTACATGACCAGTTAAAGTATATACTCTTACTCCTATGAAAGCTACAGAGGATAATAATGTAATATCAGGTATAAATAATTCATATTGTATTTATTTTCAAGTTTTAATAAGTTTTAAGTAATTATTATTTTATTTAGGCACTATAAGTATTAATGATCATTCGTTCAAACTGCTATTTGATACGGGAGAAAGCCATTCATTTATATCTGAAAATTTTGCTAAAAGTTTAAATTTGCCTCGTTACAAAATGGCAAGATCTTTAGTAGTTGGGCTACCATCTGGAACTCAACTCAATACCACCCACTTTTGTAACCTTCGAGTACCCTTAAATGAGCAAGTGTTTCAAGCCAAGTTAATAATTTTACCAATAGTAAACTTTGATATAATCTTGGGTATGAACTGGCTTAGTACCCACAATGCTACTATTAACTGTCAACAAAAGAAGATATCACTTCGATCACCAGACATCACCAGACACTACATCAACATTTATCGGGAGGTTCAGTACTTTAAGTTCGCTAATTAATGCAATAATAGCTATTAAGCTAGTAAACAGGGGTTGTTCAGCACATCTAGTGACTATGCTGGGAGAAAGTAAAATGGATACACCACTTTTTGAGATTAAGGTGGTTAATGAATTTGCTGATGTTTTTCCTGAAGAGCTACCCGGGTTACCTCCACCAAGAGAAGTTGAAATGGCAATTAATTTAGTCCCGGGTACCCAACCAATTTCAAAAGCTCCTTACAGAATGGCTCCTAAGGAACTTCATGAACTTAGTGAGCAATTAAAAGAACTATTGGATAAAGGATTTATTAAGCCAAGTATGTCACCATGGGGTGCTCCGGTATTATTTGTAAAGAAGAAAGATGGGTCTATGCGAATGTGTATAGACTATAGAGAATTAAATAAAGTCACTATTAAGAATAAATACCCACTTCCCAGAATCGATGATTTATTCGATCAATTATCCAGAGCAATAGTATTCTCAAAGATTGATTTAAGATCTGGATATCATCAACTTTAAGTAAAAGATTATGACATGGAGAAGACAGCATTTAGAACCCGGTATGGACACTACGAATTTCTTGTAATGTCCTTTGGACTTACAAATGCACATTCTATTTTCATGGACTTAATGTAGCGAGTCCTAAAACCATTCTTAGATAAATTTATAATTGTATTCATTGATGATATACTCATCTATTCAAAGACTATGGAAAATCATGAAGATCATTTAAGAACAGTATTAGAAACCTTGCGGGAACATCAATTATATGCTAAATTTTTAAAATGTGAATTCTAGTTGAAGTCAGTAGCATTCTTGGGTCATATTGTAGATGCTCAGGGAATTTGAGTTGATCAACAGAAGATCGGTGCTATTCAAGAGTGGAACCAGCCAAAGACAGTAACTGATATAAGAAGTTTCTTAGGTCTTGTTGGCTACTATAGAAATTTTCGTCAAAGGATTCTCTCAGATAGCTGCTCCATTAACTAAGCTAACTCGGAAAGCTGTTCCATTTATCTGGGCTCCTGAATGTGAAAAGGCATTTCAAACCTTAAAAGATGCTCTTTTTACTGCTCCAGTATTAGTGCTGCCAAAAGAAGGTATGAGCTATCAAGTTTATACAGACGCCTCAGGGACTGGATTAGGTTGTGTACTAATGCAAGAAAGAAAGGTGATTGCATATGCTTCAAGACAGTTGAGGCCTCGTGAGAGAAATTATCCAGTACACGATCTAGAACTTGCTGCGGTAATTTTTGCATTAAAAATTTGGCGTCATTATTTATATGGTGTTCAATGTTCCATTTTCACTGATCACCAAAGCCTGAAATACATATTCACTCAACGTGAATTGAATTGTCGCCAAAGAAGATGGCTTGAATGGTTAAGTGACTATGATGTAGAAATCCAATACCACCCAGGTAAAGCAAATGTGGTGGCTGATGCCCTTAGCTGTAGTGCAACTTTATCAGCATTGATCAATACAAGTTCACTGATAAAAGAATTTCAAAAGATGGAAATTGTTCCTATTCAGAGTAATGTTATGAGCTCAATATTAACCAACATAAATGTAGAACCCACATTTCATAGGGATGTTTCCATCTCTCAAACCAAAGATGAAGAATACTTAAAGTTTAAGATGGATATTGAAGGAGGACGCCGTCATGATTTACAATTACATGGGTCAGTGATTTATCAGGATAATTATTTATGGATTCCTAAATCCATGCAACAGGAGGTATTAAATGAAGGACATAATTTTGGCTATCAAATTCATCCCAGAAGCTCAAGAATATATCAAGATTTAAAACAGTCCTTCTTGTGGCTTGGGATAAAAAGAAGTGTGGCAGAGTTCGTTGAGAAATGCCATGCATGTAGCTTGGTTAAGGCAGAACACTAAAGGCCTGGTGGCTTACTTCAACCACTCGAGGTACTTGAGTGGAAGTGGTTAGATATATCAATGGACTTTGTAATAGGATTGCCCCGATCGAAATCTAGGTATGATGCAATTTGGGTGATTATTGATAGATTGACTAAATCTGCTCACTTTTTTCCCATTCATCAAACTGATTCTGTGGAGAAACTTGCCAAACTTTACATCAAAGAAGTGATCAGATTACATGGGATTCCTAGATCAATAGTATCTGATAGAGATAGTCGATTTACCTCAAGATTCTGGCAGGCTGTACATCAAGATCTAGGCACAACTCTAACATATGGACAAACAGAACGAGTAAATCAGGTTCTAGAAAATCTACTTAGATTATGTATTCTTGATTTTGCTGGATCTTGGGAAGATCATCTGCCATTAGTAGAATTTGCCTATAACAATAGCTTCCATGCTAGCATAAAAATGGCTCCATAAGAAGCATTATATGGCAGGAAGTGTAATACACCATTGGCATGGTTAAGGATTAGCAGTGTGCATTTGTATGGGTCTGAATTAGTAGAAGAAATGAATAAGAAGATTCAGTTGGTTCAACAGCGTATTCGTGCAGCTTAGGATCGCCAGAAGAAATATCATGATGGGCATCATCATTTCTTAGAATTCAAAGTTGGAGATTTCGCTTATTTGAAAGTCTGTCTTATGAAAGGAGCCTACAGATTTGGTATAGCAGGAAAGCTAAGTCCTCGTTATGTTGGCCCATTTGAAATATCAGCAAAAATAGGTTCCTCTGCCTATCAATTAACTCTTCCAGATGCATTTTCAGCAGTTCATAATGTATTCCATGTGTCATCCTTAAGGAAGTGCCTCAGAGATCCCTCACATCTTGTTCAATTCCCAGAAATTCAAATTCAGCCAGATCTAACATATGCTGAAGAACCAATTCAGATTTTGGCTCATGATTGCAAGCAACTAAGGAATCGAGCAATCAATATAATTAAAATCCAATGGAAGAATCATCCCTGTAATGAAGTTACTTGGGAAAATGAATCTGATATGCGTCAGAAATACCCAAATCTCTTTTCCTAAGGTACTTTTTAAACTCTATCCTCTTATAATTCAATGCTCTATAATTGTTTTATTTATCCACTTGAGAGATGTCGAGGACGACATCGTTCTTAAGTGGGGAATCTGTAACAACTCAGGTTGTTACTTAGATTAATTAAGACTAATCTTAGTCTTAATTAAGGTTCTAATTCACTAATTAAGTAATTTAGAACTCATCCCTAAAACCTAGGTCAAACTAGGAGTCAACTAGATCAAAAATCAGAAATTCTGGAAAAATCCTAAACCCTAGAAATTAACTTTTTATTTAAACCTCAGAATAAAAATCTGACTTCGCCATTGCATTCAGAACCCTCAAATTAGCTAAGGGTGAAGTTTTGGAGGCATTTGGAACTTGTTGAATTTTCATCAAATATTTTAATATTATTTAAATACCCTGAAAATTCAAATAATTAGATACTCGTTGGATCAAAAATCGGAGTGCGTCGTTGCGTTCAGCACCTTTCATTTAGCTAAGGAAGATTTATTAGAAATTTTTTGGATACATTTGAGTACTTAATTTTAATTAATAAATTAATATATATATATTAATTTAATAATTAATATAAATTATTGATGAATTCCATCAATTTGCTTATCGCGCCATTAATCCCCTTAAACACCTTCCCTCATTACCGTTAGACGAAGTAGAGAGATCTCAGCCGTCTGATCATTTGATCAGACGGCGGCTGGTTGTCTTCTCCGCATGGCTTCCGCGTGTTGTGGGAGTCGACGCGTGGCTCCTTTGCCTCCTCCAGCACATCAAGCCACCGCTTACAATCATGATAGGGATGGTATAATACCTCTAGAGCCTCCATTCTGCTCAGTTTCAATCTCTAGATCTTAAAGAAACTCGGGACCTTCACAAACGAACCTTAAGCCACATCTGTCGTTCATTTGAGGTACACGCTTAAACCTTGATCTTCATCAATGATTGAAATTACTAGTTCGATTCTTTATTTCATATCCTTGATTGTCGATGTACTGGTTCCGATCGAACTCAAATGAGTTCGATCGACTTAGATCGAATGGATGTCCAAAGTACATACCGTTAGTCGTTTCCCCGCCGATGCATAAGGACCTAGGGTTTAACCCCATTGTTGATTTAGACCATCTCATGTCTTACTTATACCACCGTCGCAAAGGTCTTGTCGAGTCCTAGCATCGGCCGTGCGTACCGTGCTGATTCGGTGACGGGATCAACGGCGAAAATCAAACCCTAAAATTTTTCCCCGTCACGGCTAGGGTGAACGAAGAAGACAGGTGAATGGGCCCGGTCGGGTCGGCCCGAGCCCGACCCACTGGTCTCTGCGGCATGTAATTTTACGCTGCTAGTGCTGGACCCGCAGTCAATAATGACTGATCACGGTGGGTCCCGCCTGCATCTCGTCAACCTACCACAGGCCGACACGTGGCCATTTCCTGTTGCTGACTGGATGCCCAGGCCCACCACCTGCAGATAAATCAAATAAAACAAATATATATATACTTTAATTTGATTTTAATAATAATAAAACATTTAGATAAAAATAAAAATTAGAATAATCTGATTTAAAACAATTAATACCTAAACTAAAAATATGCATAACTTAATAAATATAAGTCCAAATCATGCAAATAAATATACCAAATTGATCAGAAAAATGCAAGGAATTTAATAATGCCAATAATTTTACTGTAGGATTAATATTTCATTTAGTGACATTTTTAGTATATTAAATTAATTAGGCAAATATTGCAAATATTCAAATAACTATAATTTGGTATTATTTAATCCAAATATATCCAATATGGGTCTTAAAATACTCACAAAATCCTAAGGACATTCTAGTAGTATTAATTTTATTGTTTGAATTAGCATTTGACTAATGACATTTAGGACCTAACCCTAATTAGCCTAATTTGACCTAGAACTTCAAATGACCATAAGTTAGTCATCTTAGTTCCAAATTAGGTGATCTAAACACCAATTTAGATCAGCAAAACCTAATCTACAAAGACCTACAAAAAAATTAGGATCTAACGATTAGATTTGATAATCACCCCTAATTACCCTAAGACTTAATTAGTGAATATTAGCAAATTTAAAAATCCAAATTGGACAATTTAAGTTTCAGAGAACTCCTAGAACCTATTAGAATCTAACTGTATGGTTGGATTAGTGATTGGGTGATTAATTTCACTAATCACTCACATCACCCTAAAACTTAATTAGGTTATAACTTAGCCAAATAGAGTTCAAATTGAGCCTACCACTAGTCATTAGAATCAGTGGATCAATTGTGACATATAGTTACTAAAATTATTCAAATTGGACACTAAATGACAAAGTTAGAATTTTTGACCCTTAATTAAGAATCCCTTAATTACACTTTAATCCTAAAACTTATTTTGGCTATAACTTAGCCAATACACATCAGAATTTGATAATTTTAGGTTTTATGAAAACCTTAGAATATAACCTTTAATAAACTAATAGAAAAATTATATGTTACTAAGGAAAAGTTACCAAAATGCTCTTATAGGTCAAATTCCTTAAATTGACCCTATAAGGCTTAATTCTTAACCAAATTTAGTGAATTTACTGACTAAACTCATATTAGACAGTAAGTAATCATTCTATTTTATTAAAATCAAGTATTAAGCCCTAATTATTAAAGGTGAAATTTAGACCCTTAAGTAGGGG
This sequence comes from Gastrodia elata, assembly GCA_016760335.1. NCBI lineage: Eukaryota > Viridiplantae > Streptophyta > Magnoliopsida > Asparagales > Orchidaceae > Gastrodia > Gastrodia elata. The sequence goes on from CM028686.1 coordinate 12,565,729, forward strand.
CAAAATGGTCATTTTGCTCAAATTTAGGGTTTAATGTTTCTAAGTCCTAAATTCATTCCTAAATCATAAAATATAGTAATTAAAGTGATTTAGACTATAATTTAAATAATTCCAAGTCTCAAATTAGAAGTTTGATAAAAACCCTAAGTTAAGTCTTAAGTAAAACCTAAGTAAAATATGAGAGATATTACATTTCCTTTGAACTTCTTAGATCATCCTTTAGGTCTTATAACTTTAGTTAGGATGTGTGTATAAGTGATACTCTTAGTATCTAAGAGCCTTAATTCCTAAGATTAGGAATAGATCTTAGGTTAGAATTCATCTAATGAGTAAAGTGGGTTACTCATTAAGGTGAAATCTTGATCTTACTAGTTTATTAGATTTGTCATAGTTGATTAATCAATTATTTGGTATTTTAACATTAGAATTAGGATTAGAGGTCTATCCTATTGAATATGACTTAATTCAATAGGTTTTGCCTTAACCTTTAATCAGTAAGATGGGATTAAAACCTAGTCCTTTAAGAAAACCTTATGATTAAGAATTGAATCTCATTAATTGAAGTATAATTCTTAATCTTCTATCTTGATTTAGCTAATCAAGATTTGGATGGGTTTTATATAAAATAATAATTTAGGATGTTTGATTTTACTTATTCAAATCCTTTAGGCGACATTGATTCATTTATAATTAGGACGTAGCTAATCCTAATTATGCTAAACTTATAGGTTCGTGATTCTAAGTTACAGATAGTGTAAGAATTGAGGATTCTAAATCTTATATAACTTAGAGTAGTTAGAATGATTAAATTAGAAAACAGGTGATATCACAAAGTTTGTGTAGTGCTATTTATTAGTTTCTTGAATTTGAAGTGCTATGCTTTCCTTATCAATTGAGCCTTTTTCACCTTTGGACATACTTTAATACTTGATACATACTTTATAATATACTTTGAATTTCATTCACATATCATATGCATAATTTTAAAAGAAACATTAATAAATAACATTATACTTGTGGTTTATGTTTTACTTAGCCTGCCACTTAGTATGACTTTACTTTAGACACAACTTTTGCCTAAGGAATTTCCCCTATGGTACTTTACTTTGGCATTGGGATGTTTCTCCTATATGCTCTTTAGATACTTTGTGGATTTACTTTAGGATCTGGGATGTTTCTCCTAGATGCCTCTTTGGTGGACATTAATTTAATCTGGGATGTTTCTCCTAGATTATTAGATGGACTTTACTTTTTGGCAGGCTAGGTAAGAGTATCTCACACGTACAGTACTTTAATTTACATTACTTACATTTACTTTTCAGTCATCTTTATAGTTACTTTACATATTTTCATTTTACTTCAAACTTACTTTACTTTACTGTTTTAGCACACTTTTCTTTCTTTCATATTTTTTATTTTCTGCAGTTCCTTTACATTTCAGAACTTTTTGTATGTCAGCCATTTTACTCACTTGAGCGCATATTAGGATGCTAGTCTTTATATTTTTAGTACAGTACTTTTACTTATACTATAACTGGCATGTTAGTTTGATCATATTCCTTAGGACTTTTCTTTGTACTTTATAGATTTCAGTTATACTTTACTTACCTTGTATTGTAGCCTGAGTTGAGGTATATTTCTACCTCATAACTTGTTCTTTCCTTTCTTTGTGCTTTACTGCTATGTTTTGCTTAATTTCAGTTGTGATATCATTAAAATACATTAAAAATTTATTACCTTAAAATGTACTTAGACATTTTGTCTAATAAGATTTTTCTTTTGTTGGATGGGACCCTATCATTATGAAACTGATAATGGTAGATTCTGAGCTTTTTGAGGAGATTGAGCCTACAGAGGAGTAGATTCAAGAGGAGGTCCAGACTACTGAGGGACATTAGTCTACTTACTAGTTTACTTTACTTTTATTCTGTGAGGTGAGAGTATTTTATAGTATAGCTCTTTAAACTTTAAATATTTGTAATAATACATGACTAAATTGTGCTTTACTTTCCTGTATTGTATATATTCTGAGCTGGATGTCTTTATTTTATAGTATGAATGTTTACTTCAGTTGCTACTTTTTTTCCGCACTCTGATACTCATTAAGTGATTGTTATTCATTACCTTATCTAGAAAAGCACCTATTTTTCTTAAGATTAGATTGGAGTCTTAAATTCCAACCTAATGATTGAGATGTGTTTAGTGACGACCATTCCTTAAATAATTATGATTAGAAGGGGTGGCTGCCACTGTATTCTTAGAGACGATAAGCCAGAATGAGTGAATTAGATTTGTGTGCCATATGTTATCCTTCTTATAAATAATAATGAACAAACCAAAATTTAGGAAAGATACTTTTCATCATCTTGTTTTTCTATGTGTTTAAACTTTGGGAGAGATATTTTTCTTCATATCAAGTTTTTGTTTTATGTTCTTATTCAGCTCAAGGGAGAGATATGTTATTCATCCCTCTCTCAGTTCATTATGATCATGAAGTTTTTCAAAAGCCTAGCACAATCTTTAGGTCACCCATTTCTTGTTATTCATTGACTAAGTATCTTAGATTCCCCACCCCCTTTGCATCATTCTCTTTAAATATTTTGGAGACTTGATGTTATCTTAGGAAGAACACTTGGTTTGGAAGGCATTCGGGCTGTCATGTGAGTTCAATCACATGTTGTTTAAGCAAATTATTGTGATAAAATTTTTCACACTTGATTTCTCATTGAATCCATAACATTTGGAATTTTCAAAAAGTTTGTATTTGTAATCCAATTTTTATAGTAAATAATGGGGATAGATAATTTCCAAGATTAATTTAAATAAAATCAAAAAGTACAAAAGAAAATAAAAATAACAAAAAAAAGAAAATAAAGCATAATCTAAATTAATGAAACAAAATAAAAGTAAAAAAAAGTTACAACCTATTCTTCCTCTTCTTTTTCTTCTTCTTCTTCTTCCTCTTCATCATATTCCTCTAGCCAAATTGTATTTGGAGGGGGTTCATAGGTAGGGGGTTGTGGCAGCACAGCATCACCCAGTTCACTATGTAAGCTCCAATTCGAAAATATCATTTCGAGAGCTGAGTGGAAATCATTTTGAAATTGGCATTGTGTGGACAGTTCGGCCTTGCAGTATCGCACGCTCGTAGCCATACTCTTCCCAAATTGCATTTGGTAATCCCTCATTCTATTCATACCTTTTTGTAAGTTTTTAAGTGATGACATTATTCCGGAGGAAGATGAAGTTTCACCTTCCTCTCGCTTTCTCACCCTCTTGAAAATAGGCATTTAAATTATGGTGAGTAAGAGGAACTCGGGTCACTGGATGATACCTTAACCCCTTGTGTAAGGCATATCCCATTAATTAGTGATCCAAAGGCAAGTGCAGTGCATGAACCGGTCATGGCATTCCAAAGCAGCTCAAGTATTAAACTAGAGATATGGATATTTCCAAATCATTCAATAGCTACATAGCACCCGTGACCTCATCACCTCACTCAAATACCCAGATGGCATGATGATGCTGGAGATAAGAATGTGCCATGGATTGCACGTATCCTAAAGAAAGGCCCGTGGAATGTTGGCTAAATTCCCTCTTCATCCCATGGAATGAGGGCGCTCACAATGTCTATAGGATTGATTTCAAAATTTAATAAGGCCTGGTAGGAACAATCTTCTACCGTCCTAAGCTCATAAAATTACTCTATTTCCTTGAGCTTGAACTTCACGATAATTTTACGCTCATTCACGATAATGCGTTAGTTGCGTTGGCGTAACTTCCTGTACTAAGGAAGGAAATGAGTTGATCTGCAAGCAAACCAGTTTGTGCCATCCTCGATTCTGAACAACCGGGTAGTAAACTGGATATGGGAGTTTGAATCCCCTTTCCGGGATGAGATTGTGACATAATGTTATTTGACAGAAATGTTATTTGGTTTCCACCAAAGAAAATCATTTCTTGTTGAAAGCACCTCGAGATGTTGAGGCGATTGCTTCTTTGCTTGATACACTTTTCTTTTGGGAAGCCATTGGATAGGGAGAAGGTTGTGAAGAGCCTTGAGAGTGATGTGCAGAATTCAGTCAAGAATAAGCAGTGAACATTTTTCCTTCCATACTCTAGCTTTTATAGAAGGAATTCTGAAAGATTTTTTCTCTTGTCAAAGATTGTTTTAATGTCATGCATTTAATGTGAATTGAATTCAACCTTTTATGAGGTGGGAAAAACAACTTTTCAGCACTTTATTTCAATTTTTAAGTCCCTAGGCGCGCTGTAGCGACTTTAATTGCTTGGGGAATCCCAAGCAGTTAATAGCTTTGATGAGCTATGCGCCATGAGCTGTGGTGCGCTGCAGTGCGCTATAGCACCTCAGGACTTGCAAAAATTTCACTTTGTGCTTAAGTCCGCTATAGTGTGCTGTAGTAGCGAAATCTGCTGTGGTGCGCAGTTGCAGCGAAATCCGCTGTGGCACACAGTAGCGCCTGTCAAAAAAAAATTTCCCACATAATTTAAATATTCTTCCATAATTATTTGCTTGGGAATAGATTGTGCAATATTTTTTTTTTTTTTTTTTTTGATTTTAAACTTACTACTCCTAAGTTCAAGTAAGCAAAAATTATTAGGTTGCCTCCCAAAGAGTGCTTGGTTTAATGTCGTCAGCTCGACCAGTTTGAGATTTTAAGGGATTAAATTATTATGAGGTTTCCTTTTCCAAAATTTTAAATAAAATGAGTGAGCACTAACAAGGGTTGTGCTCGAACTCATGACTTTGCTTTCCCTTCTTCTCCTCTTTTCTCTTCTAGTTTCCTTCTTCTTTTCAATCTTATCAATTGCCTCACCTCCAGATAAGGTGTCCTTGCTACACTCAGAAGTTTTTTAGTCAATGTTAAACTCTCTTGGTCAAGTTTATCATGTTCAGGCTCTCTCTTAGATTTTCTTATCCACTATATCTCCATATTTTTCTTCTTAAAAAGAGTGGGTTTTGAATCGATCTCCTCTATTTTTCCATTCACGATAATGCTCATCACTCCCCTAACAACATCAATTATAGCTCTAATGCTGACTAGGAAGGGTCACCCCAAAAATGATAATGGAATTTTTATTCCTTCTATCCCAATCATAGATGATAAAGTCAGTGGGGACAATAAAACTTCCAAGCCCACAACTATATTTTTTACAATTCCTAGGGGGGTCAATGAATCAAGATTAGCAAATTCCAAAATCATCTATGTGCTTTCCATTCCTCTTAATCTCAAATGCTCTCAGATGTGAAATGGCATGACATTCACCGAGGCTCCAAGATCACACAAGGTATCTAAGAGAACCTCGCTCATTATCCTACAAGGTGTTAAGCCTACCAGGATCCTCACATTTTATTGCAATTGAGTTTTCTTTTTCATAGCTAACCCCTACTTTCTCAATTCTCCTTTTTTCAATTTTCCTTCCTCAACTACTTTCTAAGCAGTCGTTCTCTATAAAATCTGAATTTATGACACTTACAGTATACCTTGGATTCACCTCTATCAAACTAAGCAAAGTTCCTTGCTGACGGGTGGTCAGCTGTTGGGAAAATTGTCCCAGTTAGACATCAATGTCTCTCAGAGATGCCTCATTCCAAGGGATTGAGGCATCGTGACACGTTAATGTCAATTTCGTTCTCCTCATAAATTGAACAGTTTCTTCTTTGAAAGCATTAAATTCCCCCTCAATGCTTGGTTTTGGGGTTGTTGATTATTGCCATAGTTTTGCCCTTATCTATTTTGTGTGTGGGTTCCATTAAAATTTCTCATTTTATTATTATTATTCCAAGAAAAATTAGGATGATTTCACCATCTTGGATTGTATATATTAGAGTATGGGTTATTTTGCATAGTGTTTTGGTTTGCATTGTTATTTCTTAAGTAATTTACTTGCTCAGTGTTTGAAGGTAAAAAGGGGTTGTTAAAGTCACAGTTTTTACTATTATATTTTCTTCCACACAGATCACAGTAAACTTCTTGAGCATTATTCATATTTATACTTCCAATCTCTTGATTAAGGGCATTGATTTCATTTTGTAGGGCTCAAATCTGATTAGCCTCACCCATGATAGCCTCTTCTTTCTTTTTAAGGCTTAGCTTCTTAGTAGGCCACTGATACACATTCTCAGCCATCTCTTCCAACTAATTATAAGCCTTTTCTTGGGTTTTGTTACTCAGAGATCCTCCAGATGCTGCATCTATGAGCATCTGAGTGGGTGCACTCAAACTATTGTAAAATGTTTGAACATGCATCAACTGTGGAAACCCATGATGTGGATAGCATCTTGGGGACTCCTTAAAGTGTTCCCAACTATCACATAAAGTTTTTCCCTCAGCTTGGCAAAAGTTAGTTATTTCAATTCTCAGCCTGGCGGTCTTAGCAGGTGAAAAATATTTAGCTAGGAACTTCTTAGCTAAATAGTCCTAAGTACGAATAGAATCGCTTGGTAAGGAACTGAGCCAACTCTTAGCTCTATCTCGTAAAGAGAATGGGAATAACCTAAGTCTTATGGCGTCATCAGTGACACCATTATATCTAAAAGTGTCACATATTTTCAAAAAATTGGAAATATATGAGTTTGGGTCTTCAGAGGCTAACCTTTTGAACTGATTATTTTGCACCATGCTGAGGGTAGATGGCTTAATTTCAAAGTCATTGGCAGCTATGTTTGTTCTCATGATTGCATGAGGGATTTCCCTAACAGTGGGTAAGGCATAATCTCTCAAGGCTCGCCCTTCTTATTCTCCTATTCCACCAATTGGATTATCATCTAAGTATTCCATTGCAATCTGATTTCTATTTCACAAATTTTGTTCTCTCCTAGCTCTTAAGTAAGTTCATTCAATTTTAGGATCAAAAGGAATGCATATGTTTTCTCTCCTATTCATGCAGTTTAAAAGTTTAGCTAGATAGAACAAGTGTAGCAATATAGTTCAATAGTTCAGTAGCTGAAATTAAAGAAACTAGACTAATAATCTAATTAATAATTGACAACATACATACATACAAAAAAAGATAAAAATTTATATGCAAAAAATTAAGATAACTCTATATCACTATTTACTTATAGATTATCCTTAATATGAAACAAGAACCATTTCCCGAGATTTATCTTCCTCAAGGAATAGTGTGTTTTGTTACTTAGGTTTATCTACTTGTAATAATATTTAGACTAAAATATTTTTGTTTTTGTATGGCTCCTAATTAATAATTCAAAAATCAAACTAAAGACACTATTTGAAAAGAAGGGAGAGTTGGGTTTCAATCATGCAATTTATATTGGGACTGGTGTAAGTAATTAAATTAATTCAACTTTTAATGAAACTTGTTTTTAAACTAATTATAATCAAGTGAAGATAACATTCCTTAGATTAGTTCTCTAATTCCAATTATATCATATCTAGTGCACATGATGAACACACAAGGGTTTGATCTTAGCATATAGATCCTCATGTGATTAGTAAGAGTTAATTAGGATTCCTTACATCTAAGTCATCAAAATAATCATTTTAATTTAGCAATCACATGAACTTGATTCCCACACAATTAGTGTCACATGCTACATGTGCTGTTTAGCTGAGGAAGTAAATTATTGGGTTGCATAGATTATGTCATGATCATACATGAGCACTCAGTAATTCCACTTCCTCCTTTAAGGTCTGCTGAGCCACGGAGCTTGATTAGTGGCTCTCGTATCACATGCATCGACCTCTCGACTGAGCTCAAAGAATAGTGCTGTTAGGCTCAAGAGCTTTTCACTGGGCTCTAAGCACTAACTCACATATTCCTAGCTTTACGCCAATTGGTGAGCTATGGAGCTTGAATAGATTTAAGTTATTAAATCAGCCTATCATTCTAATCTTAAGGAGTTTACACCGAGAATCCTAGCGCGACAAATATGTATTCACGACGAGGACCTTTATGTACATTCCCTTAAGCTTGGTATGACTAGTAAATTCGATATTATTTTCATTATAAATCCATTTAATATAAAATAGACATCCATTCCACAAGCATGCGTTCACAAGAAACATCTAAATCAAAAAGACAAAGATTTTATTTATTGAAGAAGATTTATACAAGTACTATTTTGTCCCTTAACTCAATGCATGATTTCAGCCCAACCCTCCCCAAGGAGGGTTTAGCCTTCCATTACAAAAGAGATGAAGAAAGTAAAATACAAGGAAGTGAACCCTTGCATGGTTCTAAGAGAAAGTCAAAGAAGAGTTCTTAGAGAAATACTAGAAACAGCCCTTGGCGTTCTCCAGTTATCTCCTTGCTCTCCAACTTTTTCTCTTCCAGCTTCTTGAGTTATCTTTCCTTTCTCTCCTTGAATGGTTCCATTCTCCTTCCTTGGTTAGGGTTCTCCTTTCTTCTTATAGCAGCCTCAGAAATTATATATTGGAATGTCAAAGAGGGGAACCCCCTCTTAGTCTTTTTCTCTTGCTTTTGTAGTGCAGCCTTCAGCCTTATTGGAATTAATCCTACCCAACCCACCAACTCCTTCTATTTAATGGCTTAATCTTGATTATTCTGTTATTACTCTTAAGAATGAAAATATTAATTGGATTTGGAGTTAAGGCAGCTGTGGGAGTACAAAAAAATTAAATTTGCAGCTTTCCTTATGCTGAATTTAATTGCTCATTCATGGCTGAAATTTCGGCGAGCGCTGCGGCTATTTTGCTTTAAAATAGATGTTAAGTGTCTTCCCGCTGCAGTGCGGGGTAGCGCCGAGCCCTTGGGTTGGGACCCGCTGCAGTGTGTGGTAGCGCCAAACTCTCTGGTTTGGACCCGTTACGGCGCACAGTAGCGCAGAGCTCTCGGGTTTGGACCCGCTGCGGCACGCAGTAGCGGTCTTCCTTAAATGTTTGCTAAGTTTGGGTTTAATGAGTTCCAATGTGGTGTGCGGTAGCACCAAACTCTCAGGTTTGGACCCGCTGCGACGTGCAGTAGCACTAAGTTCTCGGGTTTGGACCAACTGCGGCGCGCTGTAGCGGTCTTTCTTAAATGTTTGCTGAGTCTGGGTCTGATGAGTTCCACTACGACGCACTGTAGCATTGAGCTCTTGAGTTTGGACTCGCTTGAGGGTGCTATGGCGTGCTTGGGCGCGCCGTGGTGGTTTCTTCCACAATTTTCTGTTTTGCCCAAATTTTAGCTCAACTTGTCTTTTTGCCTGAAAGTATTGAAAAACCCATCAAACTAAACCATTCTAACATGTAAATATTTGTATTTCTTCTTTTATTTTATTACAAACCTTGGACTTATCTTGTCTATATTTAGACTGCCTCTATAGTTTGGTTTTATAGTGCATTTTTAGTTCCCAGGCATTAGTGTCCTGGAAGATTACAGTCAAGATTTGTGGACCTGAAGATCTAGGAATTAATGCCTTAGATGCTTCAGTCTTGGATTCAGTGGCTAGCTCAGCCAATTTGGATATTATGACAGTTCTAATGTAGGCACATGGCCAATAATGAATGTTTCAATTAATTCAGTTTAGTTTTAGTATTTATGCAACACTTTTGTACTTTTCAAAAATTTCAGTATATATTCTATTTACAGTATTTCATTATTTTAGCTTTAGTTTATTATATAAGTATGTTAGGATATTAGATTTATTTTTAGCTCTATTTATATTTCATATTTTTATATAATCATTATGAGTAGAATTGATCATAGTTACTTAGGATGTATCTTGTACTTAGTAATTTCTTTTATATATATATTCATTGTTTAACCTCTTAGCAACTTTGAGTTGAGGTATCTGCTTACTTCACATTTTGCTTTAAGTTATAATTAAATGATTGTAGTTTTTTACTACTTTCTTTTGTTGTTTTATTGCTCCTAAAATGCTTAGGGTGTTTGTGATATCATTTAGTATATAAGAAAATTCGTAGCCTAAAATATACTTAGACAATATGTCTATCCAGTAATTTTCATTTTTTTGGATAGGGCCATGGCATTGTGATACTGACAATATCAATTTCTGAGCATTTTGAGGCATTAGCATCCGTGAAGGAGTAGTTCCAGGAAGAGGAGCACCTTGGATCTGAGGAGCCTTAGTTTAGATTGCTTATTTTATTTAAGTGAGGATGAGTGTCCTTTATTTTTGCTTAGAACTTATTTAAAATATTGTAATAATATAGGTACTCATTGTATTTTCCTTTAATTCATACTTTATTTTGAGCTGCATGTTTTTTATTTTTGCATTATGGTTTTAATAGATGTAAAGTTATTATTTTCTTCTTCCACATTCTGATAATTATGTATCTTATTTAGTGAATGGTTCCACTATTATATAGTGCACATCCTTTCCTTATTAGTGGATTTGGGATTATAGCCTTATCTAATGATAAGTGAGGATTTGCCAAGTAACAACCACCCCAACCTACCTTGTCGAGGCTTGGGTCACCACAGAGTGTGTGTTATGGAAAACCCCGCTACTTATAGTTAAGTAGACATGGTTAACTCCTCATTTGTTCAGAAATATACTTGCAGAATAAAACTTTAAGTAAGATAAATAACATAACATTGCATTTCTTACAATCCTATTGATTATGAATGACTTATCATAGTATTATGACTATGTTTACTCAGTCTTTGAGATTGAATTTTACTTTTTTTCATTATATTATATTTACTGCTATTTATGTATTACATTTTTTACAATTCTTACTTCAGTTTACTTGCACTGTATGAAAAGTAAGCATAGCTTAAGGGCTATGATAAGTTCTCATAATAAATAAGATTGCGATAACCCAATAATTAAATTGCTTAAGTTAATTAAGTTTTTCCATTATGCGGGCATAAATTATTGAACGAGTGAGGAGTTAGACATGTTTGTCTAACTAAGTAAAGAAACGGAGTCTCCAATAACAATATAAACACTCACACTCCCCTTCTACAAAATATAAGGTCTCCTTATAACCCCCATTTCTTACCCTAGCTTAAACCTTCATAAAAACCCTAAGTTTTAATAAAGAATATTTTATTTATGCACAATATCATATATGAATGTTCAAGGTTATAATCTCAAAGCTAAGCATGCATTCAAGAAATTCAAGTAATTGTAAATTATGTGCTATCCAAAGTTATCTAATATTTAGGTTGTCTAACTTAATGATTGGAGCTAATTAAGCTCTTAATAAAGTTTAGCGATATTGATCTCTAAATCAATTGTAAGTAATACTATAAGTGAATTGAGTTTTAGAAAATGGTAATTTAATATAAGTTTATGAAATGACAAAATAATTTATAAGTATATTGATGCAAAATGAGACCAATTCTACACTACTCCTAAACCATATAATCAATATTTAGTACTGGACTTAAGGCTTAAGGAACTAATGGAGGAAGGCAAAGACTAAGGACTTACTATACCTAAAGAAGTAAAATTGAAGATCATTACTAAAGTTCATCTTAAGTAACTTGAAATTGATAGAATCTAGCTTAGACAATCACTAGACTATTTGGGAACATTATTATTAGAGGTCTAAGTGTCTGGGAGAGGAAGGGTTACAAGCTACAACTTCAAATCATTAAAGGTTGTAGGTTATTGAATCTTAGAGGAAACCTAATTCATATTAGGAGACAAAGTAACACTTCTAATTAAATTTTAGAGTCTTAATATAATGACTAAGAGTTCAATGAAATGATTTCTTAGTTCTTATCTAAGTGTTTGAAACTAGTCATATTATGTTCACATCCTATAAAGAGAAATGTGCTAAGGTTAATTGTACTAATTGGAAAGGTTAGCTAAATCTTTGGATTATAATCAAATCATAGTTATGAAATCATTCATACAATAACTCTCCTAATGTTGAGGGTTAAAATAATAATTTTGCTAAGTCTTCAAGTATCTAATCTATAATAATCCAAGATCAATTTCACAAATGAAGTGACATAAATGTCAAAAACAGTGAGACGTGTTTGCTGTCCTAGGGTCTTAAAATCTAAAATACGCAAATTATAACGTCATGAAAATCACATAATTTGAATAATTAAGGAGCCAAATACCTAATTTGACCATTTATTGTTCAATCACTAAGATAATTGAAAATATGAAATCCTTATAGAATGAACAGAAGAATAATACTAAGTAGGTCAAAATCGGACAACGTCAAAAAATTAAGGTTTCTGAGACTCCTAATTAGGGTTAAAAAGTGATTATAAAAATTAGAGTTCAAATCCTAAATTGAATTATACCAATGTGTTTGTCTCATTTTTTTGAATAAAATGACATAATTTCATATAATTTGGACATGTATATTTAAATTTATGAGGAGAATAAAATTTGCATTTACATTGATTAATTAAAATAAAATTAAATTCCATTAATCGTTGGCGCTGAAAACCACACGGTGCGGAAGTCAGCGGCGTGAAAAATGGCGCTGACCAACACGACAGCTGGCACGGGATTCAGGCTCAGCATGGAAGACCATGCACTAGAATCTCATGCATCAGTCATAGCGAGCAACGTGTATAGACCCAAGGCACGTGTAGGTTTTCGTGTTATGGCGCGTTTTGAGATATGGACAGGGCCGGTTCAGCAGTAAGGGTTAGACCGTGGCATGTCCCTGCACAAGCTATTTTGTCCCCGACTGTGGTGACCCCAATATTGAGTAGTAACTAAACTCAACAGTAATACATCACCACAACACCTAATACTAGATTAGAAGGAAACTAACCCAAATTATTAGATGCTGTGTTTGGCCAAGGATTTAAAAGAGGGCCTTAAGTTAAGATGGGAAAATATTTATATAATAATGCATGATATGCTTATGATGTATATGAATTCAAGTGTATGAGATTTAAGTGCTCACAATTTATGTAAGAAGGTACTAATGATGTGCTCTTACATAATGAGTATACAATGTGAGATCTATGTACAAATCAATTCATTTATGGAATCTTTCATAAACAATTATACATTATGATGAATTTAACATATATGAACATCAAATATTTACATTCATCACATTTAGAGATACGTAAGATCTACACATCCTATTCAAGATTATAAGGGAGAAAAGCATATGAAGCGATTTGCTATCCTAAGATTCACACATCCTATATCATTTATATTCATCACATTCAAAATTATATGTGAGGAAAACATATGAAGCAATTTGCTATCCTAGGGTTCACACATCCTACATTATTTATAAACTTTAAAAATGAGAAATTAGCAGCTAATATCCAATTAAGTATGCAACTAGATTTTTATTATATATCCATTCATATATCAATTCATCCCAAACCAAATATTTAAGTAAAAGATTTAAATTCCAACACAAGCATAGTAAATACAAAATAAATGACTTAATTTATTATAAACCAAATTAAACAAATAGAAAAAAAAGAAAAAAATGTCTCTCTCTCACATTTAATACAAAGCAAGAAATTAATATTTAGGCAGAAGCAACTTATATTTCTTTAAGCACTTGGTTTAGCTCCACTAACCTCCAAGTGCACCTGATCTATCACATTTTGACATTTAAATATCATAGGGCAAAGCCAACAAAATAAAAAGTGTAGTTAGACTAAACAGTCTAAGCATAATTTAAAATTAGACTAAACATATTATTATTTATTTTGGATATTAGAACTAGTTACAATCTAAGCATAGGCAAGGGAGTGAAAATGAAATCATATAAGTATGGAAAAGAAAGTAAGGAAAAATAAGGAAATGGTAAAGTAAGTAAGAATACTCATATTATTTAACATTCTAGCTTGCAAGTAAAACAAGGGTAATTGCATTCTAAATAGGTTAGAAAAGTACTAAAGTGCATATAAAAGTAAATGAAATAAAGTATATATATGTTCAATGAACTTATGATAAGTAAAGAAAATAAGACAGTGAAGCATTTAAATACAATTATAGCAACATTCACTGCAATCTAAGTAAACTGTAAACAAGTAAAGTACAGTACTAAAACATGGAAAATCGAAACTATGGAATTTGAAGGAAGATCTGAGACTATTAGTCTAAGATTTATATAGTCTAGAACTATGGAAAGTAACATAGCTAAAAGCTATGATGAGTCTTCACAAGCAATAAGATTGTAGAACATCTCACATATTAATTAGTTGAAGTTATTTTATGAAAGTATTCATTCTATGGGCAAATAAAGAATGAAGTGAGGAGTTAAACACTTCTGTTTAACAAGTAAAAGAATGCGGGGTCATAATAAATAACACTCATATTGACCCTCTGAGAATGTGAGGTCTCCTTATTACTCCAATTTAGCCTTCCCTTGGCTTAACGAACAATGTAAACCCCTATAGTTTTTAATGTGAAAGGTTTATTCATGCACAATGTCTTATATGAATGATTCAAATGAATAAGGCTCAAAGCTAAGTGAGCATTCAAGGAAAATTTATTAACTGCAACTAAGTGATATCTAAAGTTATCTAATTTTAATATTCTCCTTAATAATCAGAGCTAATTAAGCTCCCAATTGAATTTGAGATTTTGATCTTAAGTCAATTTTAAGTAATAGTAGCAATTGGGGTTTTAAAAATAATAGTTTCATTTTATTTTATGAGATGACAAAATAATTTATAAGTATATCAATACAATTAAAAATTAGTTTTATTCTTGTCCTAAACCATAAGATTTTTAGGAAACTAGTGGGGAAGGATGAGGCTATGAAATTATCATATTTAAAGGAAATGGAAGCTAAGGTTCAATTCACTAAAGTTCTCTAGCTAAGTTGTAGTTTGAAGAATCTAACTAATCAAATACTAGTCTAGCTAGGTTAAGGTAAAAATGAAAGGCTTAAAGTAAAGGAATGAAGGGACTATGAACTACAAGTTCTATGTTTTTCTAAGAGTTAAAGGTTAAGGAAATCAATAGGATTCCTAAACTATTCTAATTGAATTTAAGATTCCTATTCAAGTTCTTAAAGAACTTAAGTGAGGACTTAGAGACTATTATGAAGTGAACTAAGCTCTAGTATAGTCACTTAAAGCTAGTCCTAGATGAGTCAAGATCTACACTATAAAGGAAATAAGGTTATCTACACTTGATGGATGTAATAAATAGATCTAAGGATCATCTACAAACCATGCTATAAATCAATCTTATAGTTTTTATCTTAAGGTTGAAAGGTGAATCAAGCATTTTGCAATTGATTTAAGTACCCAAATTATGAGAATTAAGCTCAATCATATGCAATTCAAATTGACATGGGAAGTAATAAACGTATTATGTTTGCTATCCTAAGGTTTTAAGTACCTAAAATATTCAGATTTAAGGAACTAAAATTATCACAATAACACTAATTAAGTAGCCAAAACCTGAAATCAATAATTATTGTCCAATGGGAATGATATACATAAATTTTGAATCCTTATAATATAAGGAGAAAAATGATACTAAGTAGGTCAAATTTGGACAATATTGGAAAATTAAGGTTTCTAGGACTCCTAATTAGGGTGAAAAAGTGATTAAAAAATTTAGGATTCAAATATTAAATTTGATTTTATATTATCATTCCTCATATTTTTGTGAGTGAAATGGACTATATGATCATTGAATTTGGACATTAGATGATCAAATTAGGTCACATGAAATGATGAAATTAAATAACAATTAATTAATTAATCTAAAATAATAACTATTTAAAACATTCATCAAAATAAAAATTAAATTGCATACTATTAATCTACACATTTTTGTGATCAAAATAGTATATACTATTGTATTATTTGGATGAGTATTATTAAAGTTATTAATGAAATAAGAATGGTATTTAATTAATATTAATATTATATAAATCATTATTAACTAAAAGCATATTCAGCCAACACTAAAAATTAGGCTGCGCAAAGAATTAGAGGAATAGTCGGCGGCGACAAATTGACTGCGGCACAAAAATCGTGACATCAGCTTCCGCTCCCACAGATACGGCAGCGTAAAAATCTATGCGCCGTGCTGAACACGTGTCATCGCAATACAGGAGACACGCGTCACAGTGGGTCCCACATTTAACTAGATGCAGCTTAGAAGAACCAGGAGGTCCGAGTAAAATGAAATGATCAGTTCATTGAACCGCCACCGTCTTCCCCAAATGAAGCGCAGAGGAGGGATTAATTAGGGTTAGAGATTCTTTCGCAAATAGGGGTCTCACAAAGTCTACAACCCATCAATGGAAAACCATTGACGAGCTCTTGCAAAAGAACTCAAGAACCCTAAATCTTAAACTCTCTATCAGTAGCAATTTAAGGGAAGAAATAAGAACATTTCAGTTAGGGTTAAGTTCCATATTGTACTCACAAAAACTAAGATCGAGCTCTCTTAACTCGATTGACAGGTAGCTAATAATTAAACAAAGGTTTAAGCTACTAAATGAGAGTAGGGTAACAACAAGATGAATACCTGGAGGTTCGATCGGCCGGTGAGGGCTTGCTCCAGACGCACGCTGAAAAATTTGCTCGCAGATCCTTAGCAGGCAATGGAAATGAGCTTCAGTGAAAAAGAAATGAGAGTGGAGAGGAATTGAGGGATAAAGCAAACTTTAGGGAGGTCCTCTGTATGCCATCTGACCCCCCATAGGCCCACAACTGCGTGCGAGGATGAAGGGTGCAGGGAAAGATCCTAGCCATCGGATCAAACGCATAATCCGACAGTCTGATCAGACCTACACATAAATGTCGTCTGATCAGATCTAAAAAGGGTTCGACGGCCCAGATCAAGCCTCGCAGCTGTCCCGTGCATTTGACTCGTGCACGGGATCCGTGCGGTCCAAATTCTTATCCAATAAAATTAATTAAACAAATTATATACTTATATTAATATGATTACTTTAATTAAATAATTAATTATACACTATCTATTAACTCAAAATTAAATAACCAAACACACTTTGAAAAATTCAAAAAATTCACCCTCATTTAATTGAGGGGTGAGGAACTCAAAAATGTAATCAGATTTTTGATTAGAGATCAATTTAATTATCTTAATTTTATGAGTATTTAAATAATAATAAAATATTCGGGAAAAATTTGATGACTTTCAAACACTTTCAAAATACCTCTCATAGCTAATTTGGGTATGGTGAGTCCAATGGTAGACTCCATTTTTAATTCTGAGGTCGAAATAAATTAGGCAAATCTCAAAATTATCAAAGAACTAGGAAATGCTGGAAATTGCCAAATGATCTCCAAATCGTACGAAAATTGAAATGGAGACTCCTAATACTATTATAAGACTAATGAAAGAAGATTATAGTTGATTTGGTCACTAATCAACGGGTAATAACACTAGGATTATTACAGACTCCCCTTCTTGAAAAGAGTGTCACCCACTACACATAATGAATGAAAATACAAAAGGAAGTCTAATGAAACAACAAAGAAAATGAACGAACTAAAACTACCTGATTAAGAAAAGAACTTTGGGAATTTCTTTCGCATGTCCTCTTCTTTCTCCCACGTGGCTTTACCAGTAGGTTGATTCTGCCAGTGGACTTTGAATATAGGAATGCTGCGGTTTCTTAACAGCTTAAGATCCTGCCCTAGAATTGCAACAGGTTTAACGACGAAAGTTAGATTAGGCTGCAATTCGATTGCTAGAATCTGAACTTGCTGATTAGGATCTAAAAAACACATTCTTAATGATGAGATGTGAAACACATTATGCACGGCTAAGAAATCATTTGGCAACTCCAACATATATTTAAGGGTTCCAACTTTTTCAATAACTTCAATGGGTCCCAGATACCTTGGACTCAGCTTTCCAGACATAATGAATCATTGCACACCATACATCGAACTTACTTTCAAATAAGCACGATCTCCAACATGAAACTCTAATGGACGATGACGAGCATCATGATACTTTTTATGTCGATCCTGAGTTGTCATCATATTGAGCTTAATCAGAAGAACATTTCTAGTAGTCTCCTTGATCAATTCAAAACCATAAATTTGAGTCTCTTACTTCTTATAATGGATTGTTAGCCATTTCCTCGAGGAGATCAAAGGCCTCCTCGAGGGTTTTACTACTTAATGATCCTCCTGCGGCTGCATCTATGTGGGTTCTTGTGGGTGTGTTTAATCCATTATAAGAAGTCTGCACCTACATCCACAAAGGAGACCCATGATGCGGGCAACACCTTAAGCAGTCTTTAAAGCGTTCTCAGCCATCATACAAGTTCTCACCATGCTGCTGAGAGAAGTTTGAAATTTCATTTCTCAATCGGCAGTCTTGGCAGGAGGAAAATACTTGGCTAAAAATTTCCTTGCCAAGTCATCCCAAGTCCTTATAGACTCGCCAGGTAAGGAACTGAGCCAAACCTTAGCTTGATCTCTCAGTGAGAATGGGGATAATCTCAATTTCAAGGCATCATTGGATACCCCATTGAATCAAAAGGTGTCAAATATTTCCAGAAAAGTTAAAATAGGTGCATTCGGGTCATCCGATGCCATCCCACTAAATTGGTTGTTTTGGATCATGTTCAAAGTGGATGGTTTAATTTTGAAATTATTTGCTTGTATAGGAGGTCTAACAATAGCATTTTGAACTCCTTCTACTGTGGGGAGTGCATATTCTCTAAGTAATCTTCTCCTAGCATTTACCATAGGTTCTTCTGGGTTAATATATAAGTCTTCCATTTGTGCATTTTGTTGGTTTAAAATGACTTGCTCTCTCCTAGCTCTCAAATAAGTTCTATCAATTTCGAGAACGTAAAAGAATTTGGTAAGATTTATCCTACTCATGCAGTTAAGGTGTCACCAGCTAGAACAAGTTTCAGCAATCAATATTCAGTAATAAATATTCACCACAAATGACAACAAAAATTTAAATAAGATAATATGCAATAATGTTTAGCACACATTCTGTTTAGAAATTTTTGTTTCAAAATTTTCTCAAGGCAAGCAAATAAAGAAATCAACTATAGCTATGTAAAAATTATGCACAAGTTAGTTAGTTCTAAATCACTAGTTACTAGAGAATTATACTTGATACAAAATGAAAGCTGTTCCCCGGCAACGGCGCCAAAAAACTTGTCAGACGGAAATACACGTCTGCGTTTGCACGTAAGTGTATGTGGTCTGAAGTAATAAGTGGAAAGTTTAGATTCCGGGATTTATTGAACCTTAGGGAATGGTTGTTTTGATACCGAGTTGTATTTTCTTTCACTAATGCCTAGATGCAATTTTGGTTGATTTTTGTTGGTTCCTAATTAGCAATACACAAGACTTGAGTAAAGATATGATTTGATTAAAAAGGAGAGAGTTGAGATTTCATTGTAATATATGCAAGGGTTGGTTATATAACATCATTGTTTGAAAGTAGATATTCAATTTATTTGCTTTATTAAATCAAGTGAATACCATTAGAATTGGAGTACCCTCCAATTACATTGGGTTCAAGTTTAGTGCACAAAGAGAACTCCTTTTTGGTTCTACTTTAGTATATAAACTCTTATGAGATAATGATCGATTAGTTAGATTTTGATTCCCTACGTCTAAGTTACCAAAGATTTCTTTTAATTATGATGGTCTCACAAGCAAGATTCTGTTTACCATGCGTCATGCACTTCACACGCAATTTAGCTAGATGGGAGGATGCATTGGGTCAATGGATTATGTCACATCATCCATTAAACTTCCCAATGCCCTCTCATCCCTTCTACTTTATTGAGGAGCAGAGCAAGGTTAATGGAGAAATTGGTTCTCAAGCATCAATCTTTTGGGAGAGCTAATAAGGGAGGGTGCAAGTGAGCCTTGAGAATTCTATCACGTAATTCTCAGCTCTACTCGCACTACCTTCCTTGCTCATACCCAATTGATGAGCATTGAAACACAAGCTCTTTTAATTAAATTAATTTAGAATTCAGTTCATCCAAGCATTCATTCAATAGTAAATTCAACAACATAAGCATTTTTTCATTTCATTTAAATAATGTCCTCATACGGCCAATTTATCCCTTACATAATTTTACAACTACATCTCAACCCTCTCCAAGGGGCTTTTAGCCTTCCATTACTATGCAAGAAAGAACATACATGCAAAGAAAAGTGAACATCGCCATCAGTTCACGGTAAGAAATTAATCAAGGGAGTTTAGGAGAAATATAAGGAATCACCCAGAGGTTTTCTGGGGTTCTCTTTACTTTTTCTGTGTTGTCCTCTTGAAGCTCCACCCTTCGTTCCTTGATGTCTTTCCGTTGTTCTTGTTCTTGGTCATCTCTTCCCCTTTGAGAGTTCTCCTTCTTTTCTCCTCCTGCAGCTTTTCCTTTAGGTCTTGATTAGCAAATGGAACCCTTTCAAGGTCTGAAGTTGGTCTTTAAATAGGGATGCACTTAGTCTCAAAAGCTTTCAATGTGTGACCTTTCCTCTTCCTTGAATTAATTCCCATCCCTTTTAATGTTTCTATCTGTTTAAACTTATTGGGATTCATCAGAGATTTAATTTATCTCTTTTCAAGAGGTTGGGGAGACCAAAGATCACATGTTTGTGGCCGTCCCCATGCTCATTAATTATTGTTTCTAGAAATTCTGGGTCGTCCGCTGCAGCGCGCTGTGGCACGTTGTGGTGCGCGGTGGAGTGTGGTGGTGTGATGTGGCGCGCAGTGGCACGCTGTGGTGTGTGGTGATGCGCGGTAGCAGCAACATTTCATATATTGTTCTGTTGCGGTGTGCCGTGGCAACCGCGTTTCAAATCCTATTCCGCTATGGTGCACTGTAGCAGTAGTGCTGCGAACACTTTTCCTACATGTAAGTTAGTATATTTTTTATTCAATCACTGTAGCGTACGCTATAGCATGCTGCTGCATGCTACAGCGAACAAGTTTGCGGGAGCACTGTTCAATTAGTTTAGCTATAGTTTTATAAAACAAAAATTTACCTGCTGTAGCGCGCTACGGTGCACTATAGCGGATAAGTTTTGTAGGATCACTGTTCAATTAGTTCAACTATAATTTGATAAAATAAAAATTCACCTGCGGCGGCGCACCGCGGCGGAGAAAGTTGCGTGATACTGTTCAATTACTTGTTTATAATGTTTTAATAAATCTTCAAGAAATGATGCTGCGGCGTGCAAACTTGAGTATTACTGTTCAATTACTTGTTTATATAGTTTTAATTTATCCTTATAGATATGATGCTGTGGTGGTCCGTGGCACGCTGCTGTGGGCTTGCTCCAGGTTTGCAGTGCTGCTTCCAGGTAAGGCATTTTTAAGGGACCGCCATGGCGCGCAGCAGCGCATTGCGGCGATTTTTGTCCAGAATTTAGTAAATCAGCCCATGCAGTCTGTTTTCTTCATTTTCCTATAAGAACATCATTTTCTACTCAAAGTATAGGGAAATATATGGTGATATGAATATTTAAACATTATATTTTGCTACAAATTCTGGCTATATTAAGGACGGTGGAGACGTCTACTCCCACGAATTAGAACTTCATGAGCATGACACCACCAATCCATGGCATAGTCATCAAAGAATTCATCCAAAATTTTAAGGCGTATGTGATCGGGGCAAGCTAGGGCTTCAAAAGCCGTAGAGACTCGAAAAAGCCATTCTCTAGCCAACTGAGGGATGCAATCGCCTTAAAAACCATAATACTTTAAAAGTGTGTTCAAAACTTCACCTCCGGCTTAAGATACTCCATAGTACTCATGATCATAGGTTGAACCAAACTAATGATCATGCTCCCAAAATTGGAAGAATGATCTAGTAAAGAATATTAGTTCATTTTCACTATTTACCATCTGAA